>OW028740.1:18597703-19797703 GCA_932294355.1 Aporophyla lueneburgensis
AAACAAAAAGATAGGATGGACGTCCTTCACTCAATCAGGGAAAAACCGCCATGTTTGTTTTTCACCGCTGTCACCGTCTGCTACATCAAAGTTTCCTCCATTTTCGTCAGCCGAAAATACGATGATTGATGAACTAGTGCACCCGGAAGCCATTCTGGCGTGGAGAAAAAAGTTTGTCTTCGCAAGCGGAAACCACATTGTTTTTTTTTTTTTGTTCTTGGTTTGACAACGGAAACAGAAAAGCAACAAACATCTCTGTCGATAAATTGTTTGCTCCATTGAGTTTGCACAACTCTTTATTGTTATTAAAAATAACAGAATGAAGGGTTTTGTTCTTATATTATTTGACATTAAATTAATTTGATTAGAGATGCTCTGCTCACAGCGTTAGTGGTGTCTGTTATTTTTAGTTTCTTATTTAATGAGAAAGTCACAAAAGGAGTAGTTTCATTGAGACTATTTATTTGGTGTCTTAGTAACAATTATTCTGAACGACAAAGTACAGTCAGGAGCATAAATTATTATGAAGAGTTGAGAGAAAAAATAAAAATAATATAAACTCCACAGTTGATCACATTGTTGTCTTCTTGAGAACCACAATTAATTATGAAATCAGTTATTGTTGCCGAATTGTCCCTAATAATATATCTTCTATGCTAGTGAATGTACGGAATTGTATAGGCCAGTCGAGTAAGTTATTATTGAAAATCTCTTTACTTACTAATTATATTGCTTTCATTTCATAAGAAGCCTAAAGTAAAGAAATACTTTCCTATAATATTTTGTCTATATGATATGAGTACCGATATTGCTAAAGAACGTTTTTCCTCTCAGAGCAATTTTCTCAGTTTGTTCTCACATTTTCACGTCAGTCTTACTCACTTGTCAGTTGTCATGGGTGACAAGTTACATTTCCGGCGATTTATTAGATAGATAAGTTCGTCGATTGCGATGAGATCCGATATAAGTAGACACTTTTCTGACGAGTGACATAGTAAAGAATAATGCGAGACGTAGGTATTATCGTTTGCTAAAATACTTTGATTAGTTCAGAAGTTTTCTAAGATCAACACAAATATTGTCCTTAATAAGCTACTAGAAAAGTAATCTGCAAGGCTGGACAGTCGTCACAAATGCTAGCATATTTTATTCACAACTTTGTGATTGCACAGCTATCTTAGATATCTTTGTTAGGAGACCCCTAATAGAAATATAAATCTCCAAGTCCGTAGGCTGACGATTTATGGAGCCACCCAACTTACCCTTTTTATTAGTCACGTCTGCAACATGAAAATTTTTCTCTTTTCACTACTTTATCTGCGAGCATCGAATATTTTTACAGCGAAAGAGCGCAGCCACAACGAAGCGAAAACCATTACAGGGCGAAAGTTATAGACCTCATAAAACAATAATGTCCCGGCGTAACTTTGAAAATGAATTTTGGCGTAAACGATGTAAAATTAATCTTAGTTTTAATGTCTACATTTTAACAACATTGCCGGTGTCAAAAGTCAATTTATTTATGGCCTAATCGTTTCATTTTTTGTTCTAAAAAAGAAACAAAAAAATGAAGCGATTGATTTACCGATCGTAATTAAGTAGAACCTCCTGACCAATGCTCTATTGCACAAATAGGGCTCCTCAAGAATGACTGTCTTTAACCAACTTAACTGAATGAGAAATAATGCTACGATCACTCATATTGTATGCCACAAAATTGGGACTACGTGAAAAAGAGGTATATTTTATTGCAGCTCTCATAATCAGCCTATATTTTTCCCACTGCTGGGACATAGGCCTCCTCTCGGTGAGAAGGAGTGGACCGTAATCTAGCACGCGGCCCCAGTGCGGGTTAGTAGTTGTCACATTCGAATTTTTGATTCTAGGACATGTCAGTTGCCTCACAATGTTTTCCTTCACCATTTTGAGAGCAGTGTTGATGAAATTATTTACACAAAGTAAAACGCCTGCCTGGGTTCGAACTCCTCTCGTAAGTAGAACCTATTACAGCATCAGAGATAGTAAATAAGAATACACCCACTACACAAGCTATCCTAATCTAATATAAGCACGATCACTGAATTTGAAAGTCAAGTGTTGGTTAATGAGCCGTTTAATTATAACATTTGTTTGGTTTGTTTTCCGAGCGAGCGGTCGAATTTATTGCCAATCAGACTGTGACACGTCCGCGGTCCGCACGACATTAATACGTAACACTTTTATCCCCCAGCCGTAGATCGTGACTGAACACACAAATAATATTAACGATAGGTAGCCAGTAAACATAAATATTGGTTAGTAATAGTGTAACTGACGTAACTGTGTTGTACGTGCACTCACAGAATGTAAAGGTTAGGCAATTTTCTACTAAGTACATTCCTTCCCGTTTTGGGTACATGTCACCTTTAAAAACTGTAATTTTCATTCTTACTGTTTGTAGTATGCATAGACCAAGATTTTAGCAAAAAGAATGTTTTTTTTTCCCGCAGTAACGTGAGTTCCAGCTCAACTCAACTCAGTCCAACCCATCCAACAGCCCCCACAAGCCCGGATCTAGGGAGAGGCCAAGCCGGGGCCCGGAGGCCATCTTTGCAATGAAACTCTTATATTTTTTTATGTGCGAGTGGCGCTCTTAGGAAATCACTCCGTGATTAGCATATGCATAGGTCGACAAACGGTGTGAGCTGGCTGTGAACTGACGCAGTTTCATTCTGCCAGAAACTCGATGACCGCTTCTGTGGTCAAAAGTGTATGGATTATAAATATTATTTCCCGTGGCGGGTGTTCCAGGCTTTTTGCCCTTTTCGACGCCGCCGCGCCGGTAAAGGCGAAACGGTTTCTTTTAATTTTTAACACAGTTTTGGCGCCCCTACTGGATTGGCGCATTATCGATAAAATTTAAGTATTACGTTGTTGCCAAAAATGTTGAGCTCACTTCGCACGCTCTCGCAGTCTAGTAACACCTAATTCTTAAATCGTCATAAGGAAATCAAAACAGAGTCGTGAGAAACTGACCACTATTGGGCTTGGAGTCTGCTGATTGAGCTGTTTATAACTCACAATTTAAATAAGTTCTATTGAAGTAGGTATACAAACATTTTATGCATAATAGGACAGACTTATATACCTACTCCAATCATAACACATCCACTGTATCGTTCATGAGCCTCCCCAAGCGTCGCCACATTGATCAGTCCTGCACCCCTAGTCAAGTTGATAATCTGTAATCGTTAACGCTAGTCGAAAACTAATCAAATGTATGGGAATGAACTCATCTCAACGTTAAGTCACGTGGTTAGAACAAACGAATGAAAATTCGTAGCCAAGTTCACATCGTTCAAAATGAGAGAATGAATTATTATCGTTTCTACAATGTTCAACGCTGCATCCTTTGTTATAATGTCGTTTTTCTAAAGACATTGTGGAACGAGCGGCCGACTTAGGTGCGTCAACATGGCTACCAACTTATCGTTTTCTATAATTTTCTCTAATTGCTATAATTGCTAACGCCTCGGGTTACCGGTTGGAGAACAGAATTCTCGCATCCAGCGGATTCCTTCCAGGCTGTCACTTTCACAAGGTCATTGGTCTACCTTATAGGAGATCTACCAAAGTTGTATTTTCCCGTACTTACGTGCTCACCAGTCCAGAGTCTTTATGCTGCATTAGCCATATATATACGTATAGGTCCCAAAATTAAAAAACCGGCCAAGTGCGAGTCGGACTCGCGCACCGAGGGTTCCGTACAAACCTGTAGGTATTCTCGGTTTATGCATAAGGTTTATGGTCAGGGGCGTAGCTACCACCGTATCTGCCGTATAAATTATACGGGGCCCCCGGGCCACGGGGGCCCCCGACGTGCGTAAGCAAAAATTAATACAAATTTCCCATTTTTTTTTTAAATTTCTAATAGAGATAAACAATTACCTAAGAACTTCGATGGGACATGAACGCCTGTCAGATCTGTCACTATCGTCGTAGAGACAGAAACTATAGAAAAACTAAAGTCATGATCAGCTATAAATGATTAATTAAATCATTTTGCTGAAACAAAAAGCAAGAAGAGTTATTTAATTTGAATTTTAATTTGAATTTTTTGCAAAAAAATTTGGAAAAAGTGACAGATAGATAATAATGATGAATTAATATTTCTTTTAATTTTACGCAAACATTTTTTTTTCTTTTGTGAGAAATCGTTACCCTTCATAAGGGCCCCCAAACAAATTTTTATACGGGGCCCCGCCAAGGCACGCTACTCCACTGTTTATGGTTATGAAAATAAATGTTTTTTTTTTATTTTTACATATATTTCAGCTGATTGAATGAACGGTAAATTGCAGTTTACGATTTATGACGTTTTAAAAAAAAACTACTTGCTCGATCTCGTTCAAACCAATTTTTGGTGGTAGTTTATATGGTAATTTACATCATATATTTTTTTAAGTTTTATCATTCTCTTATTTTAGAAGTTACGGGGGGGGGGGGACACACATTTTACCACTTTGGAAGCGTCTCTCGCGCAAACTATTCAGTTTAGAAAAACATGATATTAGAAACCTCAATACCATTTTTGAAGACCTATTCATAGATACCCCACACGTATGGGTATGATGAAAAAAAAACATTTTGAGTTTCAGTTCTATGTATGGGGAACCCCAAAATTTATTGTTTTTTTTTCTATTTTAGTGTAAAAATCTTGATGCGGTTCACAGAATACATCTACTTACCAAGTTTCAACAGCGTAGCTCTTATGGTTTCGGAGAAAAGTGGCTGTGACATACGGACGGACAGACAGACAGACAGACAGACAGACAGACATGACGAATCTATAAGGGTACCGTTTTTTGCCATTTGGCAACGGAACCCTAAAAAAAAGTAAGTTCAACAACGAAAACCATATTTTTTTTTATTCGTAAATAATACTTTATGTTCTCGTGGCGCCACGTGCAATTTAATATGTCGTTACTTAACCAGTGGATGATTAAGACGCTATGATATCACATTTGTCAAATTATGATAAGTAGTTTAGAAGTTATGAGGGAACATATGAACTTAGATACATACATACCCACATGCATACCAACGAACCGGTTAAAATCCTAACCGTCATATTTGCTTCGCTGTAGTCGGATAATTATGAAAAGGCCTTATCAGAGTCTACCAGTTAATAAAACAATGAAAGCTTGTAATCTTAACAATGAAAATGTAAGAGAAAATTCAATTCTACCTTTATTATTCTTCAATTTACTCAAACTCCTACACACCTACCACTACCAAAACCTAGAACTTTGCCATTTATGTTTGTATTGGTAGAATAATTTAGTTGCTTTCAGGAGTTGCCACCTACTTTCAACGTTTACATAACCTATGTAAACTAGACAATATTGCCAAATGTTCCACAATGTTCTTCGGCAATTACTTTAATAGAACTCTCATAACATCACGCCAGGTTTTCCGAAGGAGTAGGCAGGTTTAGATAGGTACACAAACATTTTTGCTTGTTTCATTTATTTCAGGAAAGAGCAATTGGATTCTAGTCTAGATTCGTCTCCTGACGAACTCTTTAACAGAACCAATAGCAAAATAATTACTTGTTTCCATTTGCATGCCCTTCCAGATCTTCCAGTGGGTTTGATAAGACACGGGTAGGTGATTTCACCAAATGTGCAGAGGAACATTCATCATGTCATAGCTGCGAGATCCCATCCGTTTGTCAGGGAGGGTGATATATTAACTGCAATATACGGCTAATTTCATCTTCAGCGCAACATATTTGCCGATTTATTAGAGCATGGTGAATTGTATGGTGTTAGATTATTTTCCAACATAGAAATGCGCAGTACACAACCTTCGAAGATACAGCGATAAAGGAAAATATTAAAAACAACTTCACCCTACTTTGCATTTGAGAAGGCGTATTTTTTGTGACACCCCAATGTCTTCTCATTCCATGATGCAAAACCAGCACAAACACACAAAGGCGGCGTGCAAACAATATCCGCGTAAAACGTCAATAAAAATCTGATTCCAGAGCCCTTCCTACAACAAAGTAAAATTACTGCGTGGCAATTGACATGCGGATATGGAAATAAGATGAAGGAACACTCATTCATCCACACGTCCGCACTCATATCCCGACTCCGAGCCGTTGCGTACGTACCGTCGCCGTCGCACGGAGACACGACCTTGCTCTTTGTTCACGAACCCTCATATCTTGAGATCCTTCATTTTGAAAGGCAGTTCGTTATCCGCGAGTTATTCTGGTCCAAACATGTTTAGGTTTCAGAAAAGAGGATTTAAGACTCATTTACATGGGTCTAGTGTTTAGTTGAGAGACTGACATAATACATACGGCTTTAACATAGGTAGGTACGCTTTTGTAGTAAATTATGGTTAAGGTTTGCTAAGTACATATATATCTAAAAACAATTCAGTGATCAATGTTTGTCTTGGATTTTTACCCGATCACGGCGACCGCGACGGCAAGAACCATTTTTGGCTCGCCGTAGTTGGGTATGTATGTAGGTATGTTCAACTGTTTCCTCATAACTTCTAAACTTATATATTTATAGATATGGCACTTCAACAACTTATTCACTAGATCTTATACAAAAAAAAAACACTTAAATAGTTTAAGAGTGGATAGTACTGAGTACGTCAATTACAAAAGTGCACAGCACTAGCACAGAACTTAATGATTAAAGGACTTTTAGGAACCCGTTAAATGAATTACATACATAACTTACAAAAAATAAAACGAAAATGAGCTATGTTCACAAATACGATGGGAAATACATAAAATTGTAACTAAACATAACATAATTTAACAAATGGGATATCTTTATCGCCCGCTAGTTAGGTTAGCACATCAAACTGATTCATGATTTTATACTTTTAGAGCATGATTTTCAGTAAGTGGGTTCTAAATTTTGAACTTACTTTTTAGTAATATAAGTACCTTACCTTCAACCTATCCTTGCAGGTTTTTTTTTTCAGATTATGCTATAGCTTAGTTGTATATATTTATTAAAGTGTATATGTTATGGACCAGGTGATAAATGCGGGCATTATACATAATGTATGAGCATTATGAATAATGTCTAGCTCTATCGGGCAAAGTGATTAATACTATTTTAACTTCATTATTTATCACATTGCACGGTCATTATTATATTGCTACTTGATAATTGGGCAATTTGATAATAAAGCTAAATATGACGCGGTGTGAGGGCAGGGAGGGAGGCACGCATGGCGTGGCACGCTTTGACCAATCAGAGACCGCCATTATGACTTTCCTTAAGTTTTAAATGCAAAAATTAGTGAATTCTTGATGTAGAAGTTCTTGATAATTAATCCAAATAATAAGTCTAATTATTTAAATGGTTTAATATTTAGTTTATTTTAAGTTAAATGACAATAACAATAAAAAAATAGTAATTAAATATGGGATTTAATTTTTACAACTGTTTAATTTTTACAAGTATTGTCTTATAAATTCAATATGTTGTGCTGCATTTAGTGACAGAAACGAATCGCTGCAAAACCGACTGCACGTAGTCTTGTCTGCCCTACCCCTAGAGTGTAATTTAAAACCGCGTAGGCGCGGAGGGGCGAGGCGGCCCGCGAGCTGAGGAGCAGGTGGTTTTGACGCTCGCCACCGCGGCTGAGGCTGGGCGGCGAAGCCGGCCAGCGAGCCGAAGCTGCGGTGGTGAGCGTAAAACACATCTGCGACGATAAGCTCGCGTGGGACCGTCGGAGCCCCGTAGCGCCGGAGCCTTGACAGAAATCTTGCCTGCTGCATATTGCATGCTTGCTTGCATGCCTCATCGTTTATAGAACTGCTTAAAATAAAATTTATTACTAACCAATTACGATTTGTTAACTATACGCGCCTAACCGCCCAGTTCAACTATTCCACGGCTCAGTATTTATTGAACTGCCCGTTTAAATTATTTTAGGACTCATTTTTATTTAGTTTACTGCTCAGTTTTTACTGCTAAACTAGTTTGCAAACATGAGTTTTTATTTTTTTTACCTACCATAACTCAAATATTGAACTGCCGCTTTAATTCTATTCCATTAAATATATTTGTATTACTCTGCCCAAAAGGTGATGGACAATATGTATAATGCCCGGTCAATTTGATTATTTGAATAATTATTATCATATTGCATTCTCATATTGGGCATTTTTCATAATGACCGGGCATTATGTATAATGCTCAATTTCTCACTTGGTCCATAACATATAGATTGAATGAATAAAGTTACAAAAGAAGTTCAAGGTTCATAAAGTCCCAAACTAAAAGAACGCTGACAAACTTACCTTGACCTATGACATCGAGTCTTATTCAATCTGTGTCGAAGGCGAAGGCGGAAACAACAGTAATTCCTTTAAAACTTTGAAAGCAAGAACTAAGACGCTATTTTCTTCGTGGGACTACAGTAATGGCTCGGTGAAATGTTTATAGCACCCGCTTCGCGTCCTGCGAGCCTGAAACAAATCTCAGATCGCAATAAATCGTACGCTGTAGGTACGTACCGAGATTTATTCTTTGATTAGCGTCTCTCTATTCACCGAATACGAACACAACAGAAATTGGCAAACACCAAAGGAATACCTATTATATGAACCTACTGAGGGCGAATTTCATCAATGAAACTGAACGCGATCTGTACATTTAAACCGCGTTCAAGATCTGTCAGCGCCATTGTTGTTGTTGAATATCGACACTGACAGCTCTTGAACGCAGTTTAGAATTGAGAGATGCCGAATGGTAATTTTGTAACACACTACCTAACAGTAAGAATGGCTATTTTGATAGTTCAACCACATTCATTGCGTTATCTACGTCTTAGAGCTGTATTTTTTTAACATATTGTGAAGCAATGGATTAGTATTAACCTTCAAAATGGTTCAAATTGATAATTTGTTACGCAATTAG
Organism: Aporophyla lueneburgensis; assembly: GCA_932294355.1. Classification (NCBI taxonomy): domain Eukaryota; kingdom Metazoa; phylum Arthropoda; class Insecta; order Lepidoptera; family Noctuidae; genus Aporophyla; species Aporophyla lueneburgensis. The sequence continues at coordinate 18,606,649 of OW028740.1, forward strand.
GATAGCAACTCAGGTAATTAAATGCACAGAAAACGTCAAGCACAAACTTCAAGCTAACATTTCTTAAAATTTTTCTTCCTGTTGTTACTTAAGTAAGTAAGAATTACCCCATCTTAATCTTAAGCTGTCTACCCGGTATAAAATAAATTGGCTAAGAGACTGATCCTCATTTCCTATTCAAGATTTTATAAAAAGCGACATAAAGAATTCCGTGCGCTAACTGAAACATCAAAATGCAAAACTCTAGAAAAATGTGCCGCAAACTGAAAAACAGGTGGACTACCTACTTTATGCCTAGTGGGAACGTCGGTCTTGTAATGTAAATTCGACCTAGAGGAGAGTAGACCGATTAAATTGTAATCTAGGTACCAAAATGGTGAGTTGCTGCTAATATGGTTGACAAAATGTTAATTGTAGGTACCAACCTACCTGCAATAATTATTCTAAATTCCTTAGGGAAATCAGATGTTCTCCGTTTTACCTCTGCATTACAGAAGTCAGTGAGAAGCAAGCTATAGCCTTCCGCTTAAAATCTAACATAATTTACATTTAAAATAAAGAAACGAATATAATCCTAGTCTAGTTACTAATTGGCAAAAGGCGCAAAAGAGAAAACTGTTTTAAACGTTTTGTTTTTTTTGTTCACATGCATTACAGGACTCTAGATTTAAATACCTAGAATTAACTGGAATAAAATCACATATTAGCTATCTCTACATGGTATAAAACAAAGTCGCTTCGCATGTCTGTACGTTTAGATCTTTTAAACTACGCAACGGATGTTAAAGCGGTTTTCATCAATAGACAAAGTGAATCAAGATGAAGGTTTGTATAATACGCGGGCAAAGGCGCTGGCAAAAGCTAGTTAGAGATAAATATAGGTGCCTATTGTTAAACTCACAAAACGTGAAGAAAAACCAAAAGACACCGTGCACCAATACTAGTCGTAGGTAAGTATACCTACCTTATGAATGACGGACTGCGTAGTGAATTGAATAGCACGCCAAGCTCTCCCCAGATAGTTCCAATGTTTACGTTTAATCAGCTCGTGGCTAGGATGTTTGATTTATACAAACTTGTGTCCACTACAGTTCGATTTTCAATGACGGTTCACATTTCTGTCTGTGTTTATCGAAACAATACCCGGAACTTTTAACGTAGGAAACTATAATTTTGATCAGAATGGGTGATCTAAGTCTAGAATAGGAAGTTCGTTTTTCATAAAAAGGGCACAGTGCTAGCAGAGCCGACAGTCGCGGTCCGAGGGGGGGGGGGGGGTCCTAGAGGTCATGACCCCCCCCCCCAAAGTCAGTCATGCTGTCGAAACCCTGAACGATTTGCCTGTCTTACTAACTTAAAATTGTTCTCAAATGAGCCACGGAGACTCCGATGGACTAATGTCCATCGGAGTCTAGAAAATTTTTTGCAACCTATCTGGTGCTGAAATTTATCAGGCTCGCTGCGATCTCTAAAAATATAAAGCAAAACCGAACCTAACCCAGGCGGGTTGTTCAATTTTTCCAGCTCGCTTCGCTCGCTCTTGCATTCATAATTCTCATAGTTACCTGGGCTTTTCCGGAATAAATCGACGATGTAACTCCTATTGCTCTTTGAAAATATAAAGCAAAACCGAACCTAACCCAGGCGGGTTGTTCAAATTTTCGAGCTCGCTTCGCTCGCTCTTGCATTCATATTTCGCCTAGTTATCTGGGCTTTTCTGGCATAAATCAATAATGTAACTCCTATTTCTATTTGAAAATATAAAACAAAACCGAACCCAAACCAAGCGGGTTGTTAAAATTTTCATTCATATTTCTCATAGTTATCTGGGCTTTTCTGGCATAAATCAACAATGTAACTCCTATTTATGTTGAAAATGTAAACAAAACCCAACCTAAACCGGGCGGGTTGTTAAAATTGTCGAGCTCGCTTCGCTCGCTCTTCTTATCCTACGTAACCTAATTGTTGCGTCCTGAAATAGTTTCTCTATGCGCACGCAACGCGTAACGGAATGACATCTGACTTGTCAAGTTTGATTTTGACGTTTGACACTTTCTCTTGATTTGGTGCTTGAAAAGGGATGGCGGGTCCTCGTGGCGTCTCGACCCCTTTTGTTAAATTAATCCCTTAGAACGGGTCGTTTTGTGGACAATCTGTCATGACCCATAGTTTGGATTGTTAATAACCCCTAATTTGGCGTAATAACACGGGTTTTGGACATATTTTCGATAAATAGTTTGAAGGTTAAGCAAAGTGTGACGCTGTTGGGACGAGTGATTTGAAGACCGCATGCTGTGATCGTCTCCAGCCTAATTGGAAGCGGATTCTAACCTGAAGAATACTCGTAACGTCACAACACAATACATATCTCCAGGTTGGCACCAGAGTGTCCTTCAACCAACAGGTAAGTGTTTGATTTGATTGTTTGGCTCCGCGCACGGCGGACTAGTTCGCTCGCCACTTCTTGTCTCTAGAGCCCCACGATTATAACTATTCCACTGCGCATTGAGATCGTATTGGGAGGCCTAGCCTGGCAGCGTACATTTTGGTAGCAGAGCGTGGTTATAAGACATATAACCAACAAATTGGTAATTTACAGTAGGCTAATTACTTGGCAGTCTCTATAAGGGAAGTAGTAATACGCTGTAAATATTTGATAACTATAATTAATTGTTATTTGAAATAATTTGTTTGAATTTATTGAGACGGGTAACCTGATGTTGCCAAAGTCAGCCGGGCTAATAAAGTGGATTGGATTGGGCTGTGGTGCAGCCCCTTGTTGTAGCCCCTTTTTGTGTCTGATCTGTGTTGTATTGAATGTCAGGAAGACATTAAAATGTTGAGTTTGTACCATTGATATGGTTATTTGTGAATGTTAATATTTGAAATTGGCAATTTTGAGTATTACCATTGTTTTGAATTGGAATAAAGGTTTATTATTGTTGTACCTTTGACACAGTGGTTTGTGAACTTAACATTTGGAATTGGATTAGAATTTGAATATTTGAATTGAATATGATATAGAATTTTGAACGTTGATATTGATTTAGAATTAAAATAAAAGTTTATTGTTGAATTGAATTGAAACAATTTAATGTTATTTCTTGAGTTGCTGATTAGTCAGTTTGGTAGTTTGATTGTAGTTATTTTGTAATATATTGTTTGAACTTTGTTACTTAATTACCTTTTGCTTGGTTTATTTTATTTGATTGTTTGCGTTGGATTTCCTTGTTATTTATTGATTGAAGTTTGTTATTTGATAATTTAATTGTTTTGTTTATTTGAATGGTTTTGTTTGTGCAATGGCATACAGATGGAAATATTGCAGTGCCGGACACCTGTCCAGGTCAAGCCGGAGACCTCGGTTGTTTCAGGTCCCGGACTATTGAGTAGATTGCCTGCTTTGGAACTGCCACACTTGACGGTCGCTGGGACCACTGGTACGGTTTCCACAACCTGTTTGCAAGTTTGGTTGATGCACGCTCGGACCTCAGACCCGCCCTAAAGTTGGCCTATTTGTTGTCTGTCCTGGAAGGTGAGGCCCGAGCCTTGGTACAGCATCTGTCGTTGACTGACTCAGCCTACCCTACCGCTTTGGGACTACTCACCCAGCGGTACCAAATGAACGTTGTTTGGCTGATGTTCATATTGCATTGATTTTGGGGTTACCGGTCATTACTGGTTTGTCAGCATTGCGTACTGACCTGTTGAACCCGTTGGTGGTAGCGACCAACGCTTTAAAGCGATTGGACTTGCCGGTGGACCAATGGTCTTACCCTTTGGTGCATGTTGTGCTGCGGCTTCTTGCCGATTTGAGGGCTCATTTCGAGCAAAGGTATGGTGGGGATAGTGTTACACATCTCCCCCCATTTGGTGACCTCGTCCAATTTTTGGAGGATGAGTGTCGGTTTGTGGACAACTCTGGCGTTGCCACTGAGTCATGCCAGCCGTCTTCCCGGCCACGAGACCAGGGACGGACTAGGGCTCGCGGGCCTGTTGATGGTCGCCCCGCCGCTCGTTTTGCTGGCACCCAGAGTCGTCCTGGTTGTGAGTTTGTAGGGACACGGGGCATGGCATGGCAACTTGCGCGGCCTTTTTGAAGTTGCACGTGAGTGCTCGCCGCCGAATTGCCAATGCACGCCGCATGTGCTTCTCTTGTTTGGGGGCTCACTTCCATCGGGACTGCCCCAACCCCCGCCCTTGTAGAATTTGTGGGGGGTCCCATTTGGACATATTGTGCGCTAACGCGAACCACGCTGGCAGACCAGCCTCTGATGAAGGTTCGCGCACGGGGGGGTACCATGGAGTTGGTCACCGGGCTTCTGCCTCGCCGGTTCAGAACCGGGGAGAGGCCCGCAATTTTGAGCGCCACACTCCACCCCCCGCGCAAGTTGATCGGGAGCCGCGCGACCGCCATTTGCTCTCCCCGCGTAAAGGCGATTACGCAATTGTTGCTAGGCACCGCTGGCCAGACCAGCACCGCCTTCCCTCCCCTCCTTTGGCGGAACGTCCCCGGTTGGAGTCACGCCCCCCGCCATTCAGGCCTCCGGTGGGATATGCCCTTCCAGCGATGGCGCGTGGCTCGGGACACCGCGCGGACGAGGAATTTGAATTGCATCCTCGTCGGGAAAGACTTGGATCTGGGTGTGGCGATCGGTCGCCGCCCAGGCATTGTTAGGACATTGGCGCCTGCCCCGCTAAGGTACCTCTCAGATCGACACGGTTTTGTTGCCAACGGCATCGGTCAGGTCTGGGGGCCCACGGGGGACTCTGTTGTGGTCCGTGCCAGTTTGGACATGGGAGCCCAGGGTTGCCTTTTGTCTATTGTTTTGTTGTTTTGTTTGTATTGTTTTGGGCAAAATTGTTTTCTTGAGCGCCTTTGGACTGCGGGACTTGGCTGGGCCCGAGCCAATTTGGGAAACCCGGTTGGAAGATTGGCTCCAATTTGTATCCGCACTCCCTTCAGTCAACGAGGTCGTGTTACCCCGCGCTATCCTCCCCCCTGGGAGCTACACTGCTACCATTGTTTGTGATGCGTCTTCGCACGGATATGCAGCTGTTGTTTGTCTGCGCACCGTCTGCGCAACAGGCCAGGTGGATTTGTCACTGGTCTTGGCCAAGAGCAAGGTGGCCCCCCTCCGGACGGCACTGACCACCCCTAAGTTGAATTGTCAGGGGCGGCGCGTCTTGTACGTTTAGTGAACCACGTTGCTCACACTTTGGGTGGAACTGTGGACATTCGGGCTTCTTACGCCTGGACGGACAGTCAAATTGTTTTGTGTTGGTTGAAGACGTCCGTCCACTCTTTGGAGGTCTTTGTTGCGTACCGAGTGTCCCAGATTCAAGATTTTGATACGCCTTTGATTTGGAGGCACTTGCCTGGAGATTTGAACCCGGGCGCCGTGGCCTCACGTGGGTGCATGGCACCCCGCTTGTTTGCTTACCCCCTATGGTGGGGACCAGACTGGCTGACTCATCCCGAGGATGATTGGCCTCGATCGCCAGTCTTGATGTCGGGTCCTTTGCCCGGGCTCAAGGTGCTTGCTGTTGGAACGAAGGACCCTGATTTTTTGTTGAGTCGATTAAGCTCCCTCGACAAATCGTTGACTTGTTGTTTTTTTGTTGTTGAATTGTTGGTGACTGATCGTCACATTATGAACTCGCATGCCGGTTGCAATGCGCTGTTGGCCATTCTGCAGCGAGAGTTTTGGATATTGTCGGGAGCCGTTATTAAGTTGAACCCCTTTTTGGACGATACGGGTCTTTTGTTGTTTGGTTGTTGACGGTTGAGGCACTCTAGCCTTCCAGCCTTCCTTATGGGGTCCGTCACCCCCTTTTGTTGCCTAAGGAGGGCCATTTGGTTAAATTGTTGTTGTTGTTGTTGTTGTTTGGTTGTTTGTTGTTTGTTATTGTTTTGACCCGCCAGCCTGCCCCCATTGGGGGGGTATTTTGAGGCCGCGGTGAAAGCGGCATAGGGACTCTGGCGCAGATTTTTGGGAGACACCGTTCTCACCTTTAAGGAGTTAGCTACGGTATTTTGCCGCATTGAAGCTGTATTGAACTCGCGTCCATTGTGCCCGCTGTCTTCGGACCCGAACGTCTTGGAGGCCCTAACCCCGGGCCATTTTTTGATTTGATAGCCACTTGTCGCCCTGCCGGAGCACCCTTTTGTCGATGTGAGCCAAAATTGGCTATCGCGGTTTCAGTTGGTGCAGCAGCTCGCTCAGAGTTTTGGAAGCGTTGGAGCTTGGAGTATTTGCACATCCTCCAGCAGCGCGTCAGGTGGACTGATAAAACGCAACCTTGTCGGGATTGCCAAGTGATTAGCGGACGGGAAGGCCCGTCCGGGGGGGGTAGATGTTGCGTCCTGAAATAGTTTCTCTATGCGCACGCAACGCGTAACGGAATGACATCTGACTTGTCAAGTTTGATTTTGACGTTTGACACTTTCTCTTGATTTGGTGCTTGAAAAGGGATGGCGGGTCCTCGTGGCGTCTCGACCCCTTTTGTTAAATTAATCCCTTAGAACGGGTCGTTTTGTGGACAATCTGTCATGACCCATAGTTTGGATTGTTAATAACCCCTAATTTGGCGTAATAACACGGGTTTTGGACATATTTTCGATAAATAGTTTGAAGGTTAAGCAAAGTGTGACGCTGTTGGGACGAGTGATTTGAAGACCGCATGCTGTGATCGTCTCCAGCCTAATTGGAAGCGGATTCTAACCTGAAGAATACTCGTAACGTCACAACACAATACACATACACTCACTTACATACATATCTCCAGGTTGGCACCAGAGCAGTGTCCTTCAACCAACAGGTAAGTGTTTGATTTGATTGTTTGGCTCCGCGCACGGCGGACTAGTTCGCTCGCCACTTCTTGTCTCTAGAGCCCCACGATTATAACTCTTCCACTGCGCATTGAGATCGTATTGGGAGGCCTAGCCTGGCAGCGTACACTAATAATTTGCTACTCCGTTATAACTGCCTACTACTTATTAAATAGTGCTGTGCCCCCTTGGAAAAGCTGCGTCACTGAATAGCAATAGTAATGTGGACCTGGACATGTACATGAATACATACATATCACTACGCCTTTAATTCCCGAAAGGTTGACAGAGATGTACCTATATATATAGTACACCCATATTTTGTCAATTATGATTAAGCCCTATGTCATATGAATCGAGTCTTCTGCCATCAACCGGGCACAAATCTAGACTCCACGCTGCTTCTGAGAATTTTTTCTGATGGAAAACCCCAATAATACTACCCGACCTGGGAAACGACTACTACTAGACCAACGAGGACATGTACCTTCCTAAAAATATTCTTTAGCACTCATGGTGACCCCCCCAAAATCATAGGCTGCGACCGCGCCTGAGAGCAGATGGCCGATGGGGCCGAAAGGTTATAAACGGGCCACCGCGACCTAGAAGACATAGCATAAGGCCTTCCATAAGGTGGACCAATGACCTGGTAAAGGCCGCAGGAATCCGCTGAATGCGAAGAGAAGTGGATAGAACCGGTCGAAGTGGCGGTGCTTGGAGGAGGCCTATGTCCAGTAGTGGATGTCTTTCGGCTGAAATTATGATGATGATGGAACAGTTCCTTCATCGAAAGGACCTATTCAAAGTGTAGAATCAATCATAGCTCAAAACCGGTCGTTGTGGCGTTCCTTGGATTAGGAAATCAATTATTTTTTATAGATTTTATTATTAGGCAAAACCATGAATTAATAATCGATTTTTTGTATCCCATACTTGGAAGAAGCCGGTAAGACCATGCCCAGTGAACGTCGTTGAAGTCAAGTCAAGTCAAAGCATTTATTTCAAATAGGCACATAAAAGGCACTTTTGAACGTCAAAATTTACAATTCGGTTGAATGATGTCGAGCCAATCTGGAATTTGGACACTGCGTATTAGGTATTTAGTGGTTCCGTTACTCGGACCGGAACAGGAACCTAAATTGGAACCTTTATTACAGAGGTTCTTCTTCAAAGTGAAAGGTACCTGAAAAACAAATATGCCAGGCACATATTCCTTAGAGAACCTTTAAATCGCATGATATTGCAACCTTTATTTTGAACCCGTACTCCGTAACCAGAACCGGATCGAAACCCGAACCGTAACTGTAGGTACTGAATAGAATAAACTTTTTAAGAATTTAATATACCTAAATATATCTCGGATTGTAGTCCTTCGTTTGTATGATGCGCGCTATAGGTACCTATCGTCCAATTACGTAGCTGTCAGTCAAAACGATCCATCAGCACTGCGTGTCCTAAGAGCAAAACGTTTCCTGCCCCAAAAATCTGCAACCTAGAGCAGTCGTCGGGAAACCGAAAACGTAATCGCTTCCCCCAAGTAATTGGCCTGTGGAGGTATAACATAGAGCTATTACCATCTGCAATCACTTTAGCTACATCTACGCAGATTGGATGGAAACCTACGCCAGCAGAGTTGGGTAACGGCATGGATGTAGATACTACTAAGTACGTATATATGTAATAGGTCTTTACCTATGAAAATGCCGTTTTGTATGAAAAAAATTCAACGAATTTTTTTTTCATGTATTTTTTATTTGTATTCATCGAAATAATCACCCATGCAATCAATGCATCTTTGCCAACGCAGTGGCAGTTTATTGATGCCCTTCTTAAAAAAATCAGCTGGACGGGAGGCAACAAATTCTTCAAAGGCATTTTGTACTGCCTCTCGGGTATTGATTTTTTTTCCCGCCAAGAAGTTATCCAAATTCTGGAAAAAGTAGTAGTCTGTAGACGCAAGGTCTGGTGAGTAGGGCGGATGACGGAGAGCTTCCAACCCTAGTTCTTGCAACTTGGAGACCGTCTGCTGTGCAGTATGAGGTCGCGCGTTGTCGTGCAGGAGCAGCGGAGACGAGCGATTGACCAATGCTGGTTGGAGATGTGCCAGCTTCTCCATCATTGAGTTCAGTTCTTCACAGTACACATCTGCAGTAATGCTCACCCCGTTTGGTAAGAAGCTGTGATGAATCACACCGGCGCTAGACTACCAAACAGTGACCATCACTTTTCTAGGGGTAAGTTTTCGTTTAGGGCATTGTTTAGGTGCTGAACCAGGATCCAATCAACTTGCTGAGCGCTTGCGGTTATCAAACAGAATCCATTTTTCATCGCAGGTAACAATGCGGTTCAAAACTCCTTCATTTGTGTGTCTGTTGAGCAGTGCAAGGCACGTCTCGACGCGTACTTCGCGCTGGCGATCATTGAGTTCGTGGGGCACCCATTTGTCAAGCTTTTTTACCTTGCCAATTTGACGCAAATGGACCAATATTGTTTTGACGCTAACGTCGAAAGCTACTGCTAATTTAACAGTAGATTGTGTATCATCAGCTTCCACAATCGCCTTTAATTCGTCATTGTCGACCAGCCCCGGATCTTGAATTTTTTCGAGGCGGGGCAAAAGCTGAAAATACCGCCCCCGCCCGTCTATATTTTTACCTTTATTATCATCATTATTTCAGCCATCAGATGACTAATGATGGACATAGGCTCACGGATAGAACGCCACAAGGACCTATCTAGCGCTGCTCTGTTTTTTTTTTCGAATGACATCTCGCATGTCAACCTATGAGGTTGTCGGCTGTAAGGCCTCCAGTCAGGGCTTAAATAACTTTAGAGTGAGTACTCGCTAAGGGCACCCCCTGTGGGGTACACAGACCTCGGCTTAGGGCATCGCTGGTAGAGGGCAGCAAGAGGGACGGGCTGGATCGGAATGATTATAGGGGTGAATTTAAAGCTTGTTACGTATCTGCTTAATCCTGTTAGAATGAAATGGATAAAGGCGGATCTATTACAATTTATTAAATGAAAATTAGAGTTGGGAAGTACAGCTAATATAAAAGACCCTGCCTGGCACGCACTCTTTGTTTTATCGTTCTGTCAGGCACGTAGTTGACCTTCGATGATCGGAAGTGGAGGTCCCAGGTGAATCTTTAGCTGGATCCCCTGGGTTTGATGTTTTTCTTATCGGCTCCAAGAGTAGACCGGCTTCAAGAGTAGACTGACTTCAGAATGGACTGACTTCAGAGTGGAGTAGCTTCAAGAGTGCACTGGCTTCAGAGGACTGGCTTCAGAGAGTAGTCGCTTCAAGAGTAGACTCGCTCCCAGAGTAGTGGCTTCAGAGTGGACTAGTTTCCAGAGTGTGACCTCAGCGGTTCGAACGCCCGTTTTTAGGGTTCCGTTGCCAAATGGCAAAAAACGGAACCCTTATAGATTCGTCATGTCTGTCTGTCTGTCTGTCTGTCTGTCTGTCTGTCTGTCCGTCCGTATGTCACAGCCATTTTATTCCGAAACTATAAGAGCTATGCTGTTGAAACTTGGTAAGTAGGTGTATTCTGTAAACCGCATTAAGATTTTCACACTAAAATAGAAAAAAAACAATAAATTTTGGGGTTCCCCATACATAGAACTGAAACTCAAAAATGTTTTTTTTCATCAAACCCATACGTGTGGGGTATCTATGAATAGGTCTTCAAAAATGGTAATGAGGTTTCTATTATCATTTTTTTCTAAACTGAATAGTTTGCGCGAGAGACACTTCCAAAGTGGTAAAAAGTGTGTCCCCCCCCCCCGTAACTTCTAAAATAAGAGAATGACAAAACTAAAAAAAATATATGATGTACATTACCATGTAAACTACCAACGAAAATTGGTTTGAACGAGATCGAGTGAGTAGTTTTTTTTTAAAACGTCATAAATCGTTAACCGTAATTTACCTTACATTCAATCAACTGAAATATAAAAATTAAAAAATATATATATTTTTAAACCGAAAATACCTACAGGTTTGTACGGAACCCTCGGTGCGCGAGTCCGACTCGCACTTGGCCGGTTTTGTTTTATATCAAAGTCGTCTTCCCTTTCCAAACATTTTTCCAAAATATTAGTTTTCTTGTAGCCATCATCTCATCTGACAAGTGTAGTCGGCCAGGACATATCCATGAGTGCGTATAGCTGGCCACATGAGTGCGTAAAGAATTTTATCAATATAATTTTAAGTTAAGTTATTTAGTAAACAATCGTAATAATTAATAAAATCAAATAGCTAGACATATTGATAAAAATAATTTAAATTATATAAACCAAAAAGTAGCCATAGACTAAGCAGAAAAGTAACTGACAGTTGACAATTTGGCTTGTCACAACATGAAAATTTGAGTTAATATTTTATTTCTGCAATTTTTAAGTTAATAAATCGTATTTAGAGCGATTTGCTGAGTGTAGACATATAAACAAATAAAAATAAGTAAAGCATGAATAGTGTAAACATAAAAACAAATAAAAAGGATGATAAATAGGTATTAGGAATCATGAATTAAAGTGTAAGTATAGCATGAACACTATAAGCTACAGGCTCAGCGGCGCGGACTGGCTCGAGCAAGGGTCAGGGTGGACAAGACAAGGATTGAGGCGCCGGCGCCGGCGCCGAGACGGAAGGACGGCGGTCTGTGTTTGTGTGTCTTGAGTGTGCTAGTTAGTTTACTATTCTCCTGGAGAAGGGTTGTAGCGTCATCTGGAATGGTTAGAGCATGCCGCGGTCGGCGAATCGTACTAATACGGGAGGGAGTGTAGCGGGCGGCTGCCGCGATCAGGGATTGGGGTGCTTCACAGCAGAGTCCAAGAAACGCTTTGCAAGGCGTTTCATAAGCTGCTGAATGGTGGGCATTCTGAGATCTAGGTAGTGTGGACATATAAGGGGGCTCCCGTAACCTTTCTAAGGAAACGGTTTTGGAAGGTCTGCATCCTATGGATGTGGTGTGGCTTGCCGTGCGCAAAGACGACGCACGCATAACTCATGATAGGACGTATCACCGCGGTGTAGATACGCAATTTGCACCTAAGGGACAACTTGCTACGGGCGGTTAGAATGAAGTGGAGTCTACCAAGCGCGAATGAGACGAGCGACCGAGCCGTCGATATGTGCTCCCTGAAGGTAAGGTGGTGGTCGAGGATCACACCTAAGTATTTGGCTTGTTTCGCCCAAGGGACCGGCTTACCGTATATAGTGATGCGTCGAGAGTCGATAGCGGACTCCCAGCCACCGTAGGCGCGAGCTTGCGGGCGGCGAGCAATGGGTAGCTCGGAATGGACCAAGCTCGGGTCAACGGCGCGTAGTGTTCCACGCGCGCCTCAAAGAGATGTCAGCAGAACTGAAGGGGTCCGTTGCCTGCCAGGGTCGCGAGATTGTTCGAAAGAGTCACTGTGACCCTGGCACATGGGCAACTGAAGGAACACGGGTGGGTTTTGAGTCAGTAAAAGACTGACACGCCGTCCCGCTCCGCCCAGAGCGGGAGAAATAATTTGATGATATCCCATCCAAAAAAAAAACTGTACAAACTGATCGGACTGGGGAGGGGGGGAAGCAGCTTGCGCGGTTTCGAGAAGAGAGCCTTGTCGGCCTGGCTCTTGTCGGGGTTGACCTCGATTCTCCATTTCCAGAACCAAGTGCCTAAGATGTTTGCCGAGGTTTGGAGAGTACGAGCGATAGCGTCCTGTGGATTAAAGCGCGACCGGTGGATTAAATGGCTGTGTCATCGGCAAATAGAGCCAACTGGACCTTTTACTTTTCGGAATATCGCTGGTGAAAAGCGTGAAGATGAGGAGAGATATCACGGAGCCCTGGGGGACTCCGGCACGAATGAGGTGAGGGGAAGAGAGGGAACCCTCGACGCGATAGCGGAAGGTGCGGTTCGATAAAAGTCTCGTAGGATGAGCACGAGACGGTCAGGCACACCGAGTTGGTAAAGCTGGTATAATAAGCCATTGTGCCAGACTTAGTCGAAAGCCTTTGCTATTTCGAAGAACAACGCGCCCGTCATCGCACTACGCTGGAAGCCAGCGCTTTTGTGCTTTACGATGCGGTGGGCTTGTTGGACGCACGAGTGTTGGGTTCTGAAACCAAACTGCTCGTTAGGGATAAGCCCCTTTGCTTCGGCATAGGCTTTGAGTCGCTTATGAATAAAATACCTCTCGTAGATTTTGCCGAGAACGTTGAGGAGACTGATGGAAGCGCTGCTCTTTCTCTGTTTATCCTATTCATTTACGCCGCCGAGTATGCATGCGTTGCCACGGTTTGCAATTCCTGCGGGTGGGGCGAGCGCGATTGATGCGGTTGTTGACCTATGCCTATGCGATTCGCGAAAAATAATTTATGTGCTTAATAAAGTATTGGACGTCTCAATGGTAAAGTTGCGTTATGATGAGTTATATCGTTACAACTCATCATTAACGCAAATTTGACCATACGTCTGCCAAGCTTGATTTTGCCGCCCCCTGAACTTGCCGCCCGGGGCATGGGCCCCGGTTTGCGCCCCCATAGATCCGGGGCTGTTGTCGACCAAAGTCTTCGGACGACCGCGAGGTTCATTTTTCATGTCGAAATTTCCAGAACGGAAGCGAGCAAACCAATAACAGGTGGTGCGTTGGTTTGTAGTGTTAGCTCCGTAAACGTCGTTGATGTTGCGTGCCGCTTGTGCCGCGTTGCTGCCTCGACGGTACTCATATTCCATAATTACTCGAATTTTTAACGTATCCATGATGACGAAAAAGATTGAAATGCGATGAAAATGTAACACTAATCAATAAACAAATGACTACTTTTGGAAAAAGAATTTTAATTTGAAATTAGAATTCTTATACAAACAAAAATTATTTTGATTTGAAATGGCAATTTCATAGGTAAAGACCTAATATATTACAGTAAAAATATTTGGATCAAGCATCAGCTATCATTTTGGTCGTAAAGTTAAATTCGAGAATAGCATAAGCATACTTTAGTGTCCTTTCCCTTCTCAAAGGGTCATCTTCCCTCCTTTACCTAATGTGAATAACGTCCTAAAGTGTAAATTTCACGCCAATGAAATTCATTCCATGGGCATTTCATTACGTTACACATTTGTAGTGATCGCCTGTTGACAACGACATCTCGGTTCAGTAATATACACTAAACGGTCACAACAATTTTGTTTTTAATCAGTTTGTTTCGATGCTATATTAACATTACCACACATTCCAGAATAAAAACATTATTTAACCAAGTGCACTGTGGAATTAGTTCACATATGCCGCAGTATTACTAATCACAACATTTTAATTCTGACTGTGGCGCCACCCCGAAATCAAGAGAAGAGAAGCTATATTTGTCATACTCACATAAATAATCGAAATTAAATATTACACTTCGGCTATATGATAATATGAGTTTTTTTTTTTTGAGTATCGTTCCGTCGTACTGCTGTTTTTGTGACAAAATTTAATACGTGTACAAAGGAAGGAAAGGAACACACAAACACAAGTTTGTGCATACATTTTCCATAATGGAAACACCTTTACTCTAATGTCACTGGATAGTCATTCCCGGCCGGACTGTTTGTATCTATTTATACTTAAAAAAATAAAAACAAAAAGGGGAATTTCCTTTCTTTCCTTTCTTAAATCCCCGATATTTGTTTTAAGAAAAATCCAATAAACGAATATTAAGAAACTTCTACAATATTCACATTATAGATAATTAAAATGGTTCAACCTTCTAAAGTTTTAGGTAAGTTTTACATTGTATCGGTGTTGAAAGAATAGCATACTTAGCTGATAATGCTATCTCAGTAGGTAATTATTATTATTGAAACGATGACATTAATATGTTATTACATTGGACGATTTGCTAAAAATTTAATTTTTAGTCAAAATATAAAAGTTAACTGTATTCAAAAGTTTATTATTTATTCCTCCCAAAATGTGAAAGAGTAAACATAAATTTTATTGGCCTTTCTATTTATCAATATGACTTTTATTTATACAAATTAGACATGAGCATTTTTGTTACATGAGTTTTTATACGGTCTTTTAAATTATTGTTCAGAATTGGGAGGGTTAAAGAAAGTGTACATCAACAAATCAAATGTTGAAGCACAAATTAAGACCATACTGGAGACACACCCTGTAATTGGTGACAACTATAAAGCGTGGCTGCTCAAAGCTGTCACCGTAATTGATTTGACTACACTGTCTGGTGACGATACACGGTCCAACGTTTTCAGACTTTGTGTGAAGGTTTGTTTAAAAATACTTACTTCAATTACTACTTAAAAACTTATTTACAAGGGCTTTATACTTAAACTACCAAATTTTTTATTTTAAGATATTTTATTATGTGGACCAACATCCTTACTTTAATTTCATACTTATTTCAGGCTGCAAATCCTTTACCCACAGACTTGAAAGAAAAGCTGAGTTTAGGGGAAACCATTACAACCGCTGCTGTGTGTGTATACCCTAGCAGGGTAAAGGATGCGTATGAGGCCATAAAACTACTGAATCTCACCAAAGAAATAAACATTGCTGCTGGTAAGCCGAAATTTCCACAGAAAAACTTAAACATAAAATAATGAAGCTTCTTTGTTCCACATTTGAAATTTACAAATCAAATGCTTTGAAAGTATTGTTGGTGTTGTTTTTTGT
Organism: Aporophyla lueneburgensis; assembly: GCA_932294355.1. Classification (NCBI taxonomy): domain Eukaryota; kingdom Metazoa; phylum Arthropoda; class Insecta; order Lepidoptera; family Noctuidae; genus Aporophyla; species Aporophyla lueneburgensis. Next base: position 18,622,154 of record OW028740.1, read on the forward strand.
TGTTGTGTTGTTTGTTGTCGTTGTGTTGTTTGTTTGTTGTTGTTGTTTGTTGTTGTTTTTTTTTGTCTAATAGACTTCTGTTTGTTGTAATTTTTTCCCAATATAAATCCCTTTTCAATAACCCAATGGCAAAAGCTTTTACCCAATGGTAAAAGCCTTGTTAAGTGTCAAATCAGGGAGGTCCCTGGACTGTGTATTGGTGTGGCGCCACAGAAAAGCCGTTGACTGTGCGGACCAGTGACCACCTTCCTTCAATCCCAGTGTTCCAAGTGATTTTGCACAACTAAAGACCCGACTATGGCCACAGTTCCATCGAAGGGTTTTATTCATCAGTAACCATAACAAGCCTCCTCCATCTTATGCCATATTTCCCAGCCAATGCTGTACTTAATAAAAATTATATAATCATAATTAGTATAGTATAATATGTAGTCATACAACTTATTAAAAGTTCAACACTTTTACAGTTGCCACCGGTTTCCCCTCTGGTCTTTACCCGTTAGAGACAAGACTGCAAGAAATCAACTATGCCATTTCAAATGGAGCCACAGAGATTGACATGGTCCTTGACCGCAGTTTAGTACTAACTGGGCAGTGGGACACACTGTACTATGAAGTTCAGCAGATGAGGAAAGCATGCAGTAAAGCTCACCTTAAAGTCATCCTTGGTGTTGGGGAGCTAGGAAGTTATGAAAATGTAAGTAGATATTATTGATATAACTAAAAGTTAAAAACTGTCATTTTTATGTGACTTAAACAGCATCACACTTAAAAGGCTAAATATGAAAATGAATAATGTTTGAGGCTGTATGAAATAATTATAAACCACCACTACCACCAGGACTGGTGCTCTGTCTCCCATAGTGTCACAGCATTATGCGGAGCGATGTTCGTTTTGCATGGATGTGATGTATGTTTTCCCACAGATTTTTCATTTTTTTATGTATGTTTTGATCTTTCTGTGAGTCATGATTGCTGCAAATAGGCGTATTTTCTTACTTTATAAAACCATTGGGCTTCAAAGTTGTTTGGTTAATTTAGACACTAATAACATCTGATTTTCTAATGATAACTCAAATACCATAAACCAGTTTAGATTTATCTTAAAATTACTACTAAAATGGTCTAAATTGGTCATATACAGTTCATACTTTGAATGAACAAAGATGACATATTAATTTGATACAGATTTACAAAGCTTCAATGGTGTCAATGATGGCTGGAGCAGACTTCATAAAGACATCAACAGGCAAAGAAGCAGTGAATGCTACCCTGCCTATCGGTCTGATCATGTGTAGGGCCATAAGAAAGCATTATCAGGCAACAGGTGTAAGGGTAAGTAACTGAAATGAAATGTTTATTAATGTCAGTAGATCTTTTAAGACACTTTTACACGTCAATATTTCGTTGGTCAATATATTACAACTAGATTGCGCCGACTTATTCTAGCAGATCCTAAGAAGAAATGACGTAAATAAACTCACGAGTTCATCGTCTCTTTTAAAGTTCAAACATTATATTATTAGGATTTTATGCCAGTCTAACAATGCACGACCCTGTCTGGAAGGTAGTGTAGCAAAGGACTCGAGTCCTCGAGTCGTAATTTTAAAGACTCGACTCAATTATGCAAGAGTCAGTGTGCTCAAAAGGCTCGAAGTCTAGAGTCAAGCACTCGAGTCTTAAAAAGGACTCGAGTCTTAAAACGACTTGAGTCTTAAAATGAACTCGAGTCTTAAAGAAAAATTCGGAACATGAAGATGAGACTTGTAGCTAGCTCATCATTCGAAAAGACTAGAATGGACGTTGATAAGGTCAAATTAGTGGTTATGATAAAAAAACATCTGACGCTATTAGACTTTTTTCGAATGATGAGCTTTAAATAAGTCTCATATTCATGCTCCGAGTTTTTCTTTAAGACTCGAGTCCTTTTTAAGAATGACTCGGGCTCGGCTTGACTCTAGACTCCGAGTCTTTTGAGCACAATGAGTCTTGCATAATTGAGTTGAGTCTCTAAAATTAAGATTCGAAGATTCGAGTCCTTTGCAACACTACTGCAAGGGCTTTTGAAGAAAGAGCCATTGCAACTTGAACCGACCTGTCCCAAAGGACAGCATGCTTGTATCAGTCATTGTGTAGCTGATCTATTTACATTGCTCATTACTAGAATATTTCAATTATCCAGGTGGATAAATTCCTTTCGGTTAGATAGATTGTTCTCATCTAAAGCACAATAGATAGGGAGTCCAAACTGACCACCTCTTACAGCCTTACATACATATAGGTCAGTAAAAAAAAAAATATTTTCTTTAAAGATTTTTTCACCCCAATGGGTCAAATGACACAGTTATACATATTTTGTGTTCTACAGGTTGGCCTTAAGCCGGCAGGGGGCATAAAGACAGCAAGAGACGCTGTCAATTGGCTGGTCCTTGTGTACACGGAATTAGGACCAGAATGGCTTACACCAAAACTGTTCCGCATTGGTGCTTCTAGTTTACTTGGTGAACTAGTAAATAGTATTAACCAGTAACATCTATTACTAATTTACGAATTTTCATATACCTAATTATTGTTAAATCAGGTGCAATTGCACATAAGAAAAGTGTTAGTACGTAATTATGTTGATTAAGATTGAGTACGTGCCATATTCTTAACATAGTTGTATTCCATGTTATATTGTTATGTAAGTACTTGTTATTCTTTCTTTTTTATTATGGAAATCTTTTAAAGATTTTGGGATTTCTTTACTCTTGTATTTCTTTATCTCAAGTAATCATTTTCACATTCCTCTACATTCCCGAGGATCTACCTACATATGTATAAGAAATATTTTTGATACAAAGATTTATAGACAACGTTTTTTATTGTTTTTATTATATTTAAAGCTTATGCCCATGTGATAAAATGGATGGTATTGATATTATATTTACATAATAAAAATATATTTTAAATTTTTTAAACTGTTTTATTTTATTGAGTTTATCATATAAATTATTATATCTTATCCACTATATGACACTTATGGTAACAGACCTAAACTAGCTTACATAAAAATCTACTTAATACAATTCGTATTTAGCTATTTCACATTGTATGCTTGTCGTATAAGGGGTGAAATCCCTCTACCAACATAATAAGTTGTAGTAAATACGATTATTTACAAAAAATAATATTTACAACAATCTAACTCCTCAGAGGTTATGAAGATTAGATAATTTTATCTATACCCGATAACAGAGTACGACTACTACAATACCCGATCGTAACTACGTCAGATGAAGTTTCAGAAATAATTCGGCTTTGTAGAGCGTCATCTCACTCGGGTACTGTCCTAAAATAATATTCGATGTTCATGACTGCTTTTCTACGGGCTCTTCAGCATGGAAGCCATGCTCGGGGTGCGCACTATAGTTGACAACGCGGAGTTTTCCGGCCCTGTCCATGTAACCATAGTGTCCCTTCACCAGGCCTTCATTGTCGCGCTCTTCATACCGGAATTGACGGTTTTTCCTGCAATTTAACCATTTTTATTAAAAACTAAACTTGGTCAAAATCAGAAGCAATTTATTCAAATTAGGCTGAGACTCAGCTCTTTTAGAACGTCAAAATTACATAAGGCAGTCCCTCAAAACGCCCGCTCTTCAAGGAATAAGTGGCGCAAAAGCAATTATTTTCATATCTATCGTGTCTATAGGTTTACTATACCAACTGTGATCTTAGACCAGCCCTTTGGCAGCATTGACGACTATTGAGACAGACCACCAGCTTGGCAATGATGTGACAACAGGTAAATTGCCACCATTGATTTTCATAAAAACCTATATTACGTACCCTTTGCCAGTATCGTATCCGAACTGGTAACTATGAGGTCCCTTCATGCCGTGCATCCTGAACTCGGTCCTGCCGTCAGGTGCAGGGTCTGCGGGGCTCACATCTTGTGGGGGGGACGGCGGTGGCGCCTGTCGCAAGGGCGCAGGCCGAGGCCCATAACGAACTGGCGCAGAGGGCCTGTGATGTGGGTACGCGTTGTCTGGAAAATTTAACACGAGTATTACATCTTTCAATGTTCACCATTGCAAAAAACGTCACACTTTATTAACATAAGTAGTTTTGAACAAGAATAAGCCTCAACTAGGAAGTTGATGTAAGAAAAACATTTAATTTTGTCCAATTAACCTACGGTAGCTTCGAAATAACTAATAAGCCAATCAAAGAACCCAATTCAAATTAATTTATTTGTACCTACACCAACATAACTTATATGTCGAGTGTACGAAATTGTATGTTTAACAATAATATTATTCAGTAGTTCGTTGGAACTGTTAGAAGGGTCGAACAATCTATTGAGATTATTACACCAACTTTAGTCATACAACAAGTTTTTGATTTATATATCTCAACCTACTTCAAACAATCATTGTTATGTTATTATTAAGTTATATTACACGTACGTCCGGGGTATCTCAAGTTAGTTTCCGAAGTTTCTTGTTCCGCCGAAGTAGGCTCGCCATATGCTTCCTCTGAACCACCATCAGCTGATTGTTGTTGCTGAAAACGAAACAAGTTTCAAGTATAATTCATATTTGTTAAATTCTCACCGTATTTCAAAATGATATACTACTGACCTTAGCGGCTTCCTCTTCTTCCTTCAATTTGCGTTGATGTTCGGCTTTTTGGTAATGGTATAAACTCTTCTCGTCGATCGGTGTATATTGTTCTACTTCAGCGTTTGACTGAGGCTTGAAGTATTTCGCAGGTTTCGCTTTAGGAAGGTCTGGGACGGAGTCAGCGAATTGGGCCAGGGGTATTGGAACAGGCTTGAATCCACCAGCATACTTCTTAGGATACTGTTTTGTTGGCGTATTAAATAACTGTGGTTTAGGTGGTGTTAGATGTAAAGCGAGAGTAGGTTCTGCAGGATTAAGTTGTTGATTTAGTGGTAAGCCGTTTTCGTTTTGGGGATGTACATTATAGTCTGATGGTTCAATAGGCTCGTTATTTTCATCGACATGCAGTTCGTCGTCCTCCGGCACTTCTATAAAGAACTCGTTGACAGCATCAACTGAAGGTGGCTCAAGGTGTGTTGAAGGTACAGGGGGTATGCGTAGAGGAACTTGACCTCCACCGGCTTGGTTAGGGTTGAAAAAAATCGGAATGGACTCTAGTGGCAGTCTTTGCTGAAATTGGACGTTGCGTTTACTTTGGGTCTGTGCTTGAAGAATAGGCAGCCAGTCACTTTGAACATCTGCAGATTCTTTGGGCACGTTATAAAAGTTGCGCTGCTTTTCTTCTGAGGGTGGTATTAGGAAAGTGGGAGGACCCTCGGGCGTTTCTTCGGATTTGTGAGGGTTTGGGGGGATGAGGTAGCTGTCGACATTGGTATTATCTGATATGTAGTAAACAGGAGTATTCTGTGTGCCTTCCGGACCGCGCGGTACTTCTGTGGGAGTATCTACATTGTCGACTGGTACTTTTATTGTTGTTACTGATAATATGAACGGCAATATCTGAAACAATATAATATGTGATATTAGTTAAGAATTCCACTCGCAAAATATTGGAGAGGATACACCAAATTATGCGTTAATTGGAAGAGCTTTTAAATGTTACTATGCAAATTTTCTATTCGATCATAGATTGGTAATTACCTATAACATTAGGCTTCAGAGGGAGCCTAGGGTATAATTTTCGCGCATATAGGTAACTGCGGTAAAATTCAAGTTTTCGTAAGGCAACTCCTTTCTCCGAATCGAAATAATACCTCTCCTTTAGTGGCAGGTACAGTCTACTAACCAGTCTATGCACTGTACCTACATATATTATATACCTAGTCAGTCATCCTTCACGACGCCCCTGGGAGCAATTGACTGACCTACTCTTAACACACGACCAAGCAGAACTTATTGAATCTGCTTGCCACTTCAACTATGTCTTGCGAAAAAAACAGTGCATTAGCCAGTCCATTTATTTGTAAATTAACCAGACCATTTCTAAATAGCTTGAAAGGGTTACGAGATCATTGCACTGCATCTCAATGAAAGAGGTTTCAATAAAAAAGTGAATTTGTTTTTCTATTAGATCATGTTACGTAAAGTTCAATTACGAACAACTGTGTCACAATAGCGGGTAAAAAAAATGTATGACCAGTGCAAAAAAAATCAGTGCAGGTTGAGAGGTATGGGCAGACTGTGATTACAATGAACATGGTTTAAAGACAGTAAAAAGCTATTATAAATAATACGTTAGGATAGCAATTCTAACTAATATTGTACATGCGAAAGTCTGTTTGTTTGCTACTTGCAAGCTAAAACGTCTGGCGGTATTGGATGATATTTGGCACATGGGTAGGTAGACCATGACCTGGAGAAGAACATGGGCTTCTTTTCATCCTGGATCACCGCCGAAACCGCGGGCAGCAAATAGTATGATATATGTATATACCTAATCATTTAATGAAATAACTTTGAATGGTTTCTATTCAATTAAGTACCTGTATAATTATTTCCTTCATATTGGTTTGGCTGCTATAACTGGGTTATGGGTAGGTACCATATCAGACCATTTAGGTAAGGACCTTCCTAAAAAGTGAAATTTGATCCAGACATGGGGACAAAACTGGTACAGGGATTTCGTTGATTTACCTACACCCAATTAGTTTGTTTCGAATACGGACGCGGTCAGAAATTTTAGGAACGTCCTTGCATCCCTATTCTAACCTATAAATTAAAAACGGTCGCGAATGAACTTCCTACTATTTTAACTTTTTATTAAGTACGTCACAGTAGAAGCACACCTCTATTTTGAGACAGGCGTGAAGTAGGTATCTACCTATTTGGCGACACGATATTTATTAGACCATGACTATTACAGAACTTTTTATTCATGTTTGTTTTCAATTCGTTGTGTCAATGCACATAACATGAACTGGGCAGGAAGTTAAAATAAACTGTTGCAACGATAATAATCGATGTGACCTACAAAGATTTTGGAAAGGTTTTCTTTAAATGTTAAAGTTTTGCAATTCAAATAATTAAGTACTTAAGTATTATCTATCGCAGAAAGCGGTTTTAAGTTTTTTATTATCGGGAGTCCTAAAGAGGAAGATATGTATATGTACCTACATATGTCTCGGTCTTGAAAGTATGTTTGATAGAAGGCATCAGAAACATGTGCACTAACTGGTGCTAGAGATATGAATCCGGAACTTTCGTTCATCCGGCTATTCAAGCGACGCTGATACCTTATCTGCAGTTAATCTCGATGTTCTAGCTACAATTTTCTTCTAAGTGCGAAACAAGCCCAACCGCTAATTACGCAATTAGGTGAGTCTACATGGCAGGCTTTATGTGGTCCACATTTCATTTCCTTTCTGACTTCGTAATAAAAAGTTATATGTCTCCATACATAGTGTCATCAGGAAACAAACTTGCTGTACCTACCTATGACATAACATGAAACAGGAAGTGGCACAAAGTTAATCTTAAACACATAAAAAAGTATAACTTGTGCAATATCTTGCCACTGCGCACTTATTTGTGGACAGTAAAAAAAACCTGATGGCGGTCGTGAAATTAATGAACCGTGTACGAAAACTAATTTTTACTTTCCACGCCGGTGTCGCTAAGAAAGTATTGTGCGTAGATTGGATTTTAATAGATAATATAATAATGTGTCTGTGTAAACATTGTGATACAACATCTAGAGTTAAGTTTTATACGTAACTTGTACGAGTCAATGTGCCCAGCATTTTAAATGGAGTGACTGCCTATCTGAACTCCACAACCCAGTGTGTAGGTATAAAAGTACTTCATTTACATCATGAAAAATGGATATACCCACCAAACTCGTAGACCTTTATAGTGCCTACCTAGTCACTACATGTAGTAGGTATCAATAATTTATGTGGCTAATTAGAAAATATAAATAGACGGGTACAATTTAATAAACCATTCAATGTTGACAAACACGCAAGTCTTAATTTCAGTAATTTTATAGAAATCTTTGTAAAATAATTGCTGGCAGATGACAACGACAATGAATGGCCAATTATTAAGTTTATGATTATTATCAATCGGCTAATCAACGTCGGATCAGTCATCGTTTATTATTGGACACGGCCACGAAACGGTTTTAAAGGTCGTATGCTGAGTGCCTATGTTTTTATTTATTTATTTAAATTCTTATGTCGATAAATATTGAGCGCCCAAAAAGATCGACAAACCTTAAACTTGGAAGAATCTCCAAAAGTACCTAAAAGCTTTAGAAACTGCTAGGAATACAACATTTCTTTGTCTCTTTTCACCATAATTAGATAGGCGTAGGTACCTAGGTACATAGGTACAACATGGAAAAATACATGTAATATAATGTAGAGTCCCGATTCATAGCTCTTCCTTCTACGAACAAATTAATAGGTACTCTCCTGCCTATTAGATTACTGACCTACACAAAATTGAGTAGATATGTACAAATAGGCATCTACCGACTTCCCTAATTAATTCTAAAATTCGTCGACTTTATCTCGACCTGAACGTTAGTAATTAAAACAAAACACAATTAAAAATACCTATCCCATTAAACTCACGACTAGCCAAAAACGGATTTCGTGGAAATCTTAATAAATTGTTATGATGGTATGGTACGTAAGCCTTCACATTATTAAATTTGTACAGGTAGGTAGGTTAGGTAGACTACGTAGATTATCATTACAGATAGGTTAATAAGTATTGAAGAGAATAGATGAAGCTGTTATTCATTCAAATCTAGTGTGATAATTACTAAGATATGAACAGGTAATAATACTGTATAATTTACGTCTACTTTAGACTTTAACATACAATTTATAATAATACACTATGTTCCTACCTAGTATAGTCGGTACATCTTAATTATTTATCGTTGCCTACTTCCTGCAGTTTTATTGCGGCGATTATAACAAAAAATATGGTTGATTACCCACAAACAACTCGGTTTATCCTTTTATAATACGGAATAAAGAAGTCATAATGTGTTTTCCGTTGATAATGTTCAAAAACTTGTAAAAAGCAAAGTTTATTCCATAGTTAACTGTTTACGGTTAATGCGTGTGTAGCGTGCCCTAAATTAGGCTTTTATTTATCAAACTAAATATCGAAACTTTTCCATTTGCCTACCTAGTTGTTAACCTACTAAGTGTGTCTATGGAAAATAATCATAGAGCCAGAACGAAGGGATAGTGCTTCAAACCTCGACCACTATGTTTATTGAATGTCGCTGTTATGTGGCTGTTCACTTTTTGATCTTTTACTTTCACAACGGATGGCCAGCAACATAATGTTATCAACACACACAATTCTCCTATACAGCATAGGTATTTATTTTATGCTGGAGACGATCTGAAAAACTGTATAAAAGTAGCCTGCTATAAGGAGCAAAATTTTTGTTACATATGTACATTGTAAATAGTGAGCTTAGTAGGTATGTTGGGGTAAGGTTCGGGCATCGTGTAAGTCGCTTAAGATCCCGTGATCCCTAACTAGGAGTGGCAGGGAACACCAGGGTGGTTTAGTCAGTAAGAGTCTAACAGATCTGGCCACTCCAGGGCGGCATGAGGATTACCACCGCGAAATCGAAAAAAAAGGACCGGGTCCAAGTCCACATTCGCACAAACGTAAAAGTACCGCAGCAGGATTTTTTCGCGCACTGGTTCTCAAAGGACTTCTTAACGCCGACGGTTAAAAATCGAAGTGTGTTTTGTCGACACACTGGGATGCACTGGTGGATTCTCAATGCTGACTATAACACCGACAGTTGAAAATCTAGTGCTCTATAAAATGCTACTCCGATATTTTTAAAGAATAAAATGCAGTGCAGTACACAATGTTGTCAGCTTTGCCAAATAAGTCAAGAATTTGATTCGTACGGGCTTACTACAGCGCCGAATCTACCCCAACAACACAAAAAAGAGTTAGGCATAACAAAAAGCGTTTTTTACGAGAAATCACAGCCATACAATAAAATCGAGGAAATCCTTTTCTCTATGGTAGTGTACCTGCTCGTGGTTGTAAAATCGATTTTAATGAGTTTCGACCATTAGAAAGCGATTCTTTGAAGCAAGCAAGAGCTTCCTCCTGCGTGGACTTGTCGATCTCACATTGGGTCTTGGGATCAAGATTACACGTTATACGGGTAGATAAAATTCTCTTAATAGTAGAAAGTAGGTATCATCTACCTACCTTTAAAATGAACAGACCTCTAATTTCGATGTCCAGATTCTTCTAAAGTACAGTAGGCCGCAAGTTAGTGCTTAAAAACCAGTATAAGCTGGCCTCTTGTTCTATTGAATTTCTGTACCTACTATGCTAGCAAGCTCAAGACCAAAGTGATACCCCCAACGCGGCGTGTGCTCTACTGTGCGTACAGTGTTATGCTACGGCTACATGCGCGCGTTATTGCGAACTGCAATTAACGATCTCTGTGTTGTTCAACGAGATATCCAGTTATGTGCGAGAGAGCGCGCGTAAAACGTAATCGCGACAATGTAGCCGTAGCAATACTAACATAGATTTAAGCAAGGAGATATGCCCGGTAGTTGAAAATGTATCGGAACGAGGTGTCTCCAGTTTGCCCCTAGCACGCGCCACAAATGGAGTTCAGTAAAAGCTATTTTTTACATGCCTATGGTAGTAGTAGTGTTAGGCTACCCTATCTTATCGATATTGACATCGATGGCTAGAAAAATTGGGTTATTCCCCGAGTACCCCGATCCCCGAGGCCCCCATCCCGGAGGGGCCCGATTTATTTTTATCTTGATAAACTCAATTAACAGTCAATTTAGCTTAAAAGTACCGTCAGCAGAAAATATGTTTAAAATAAATTTTATTATTTACTAAAATTATAATATTTAACTTTAAGAATCAGGAAAAAAAATATTAAGTCTTCCTTGGTTAAGGTAAATATTATAATTAGAGAATACAATATAGAGTCTCCTAGACCAATTACGGGTTTTAATTATTATCACAACAGTTCCTTTTTCAATCCACAAAATCAAAATATCTACTCTACATGAAGCAATAACATAATTTAAAAAATACGCGAAAACTCTCACTTAAAGGAATTATTTTTATAAGTAATTAATGTAGCATAGGAAGTAGTTAACTCTAAAATAATCTTCTAACATGTAAAATCAGTTTCACTTTCATTATTTTTTACAATACAGTAAATCAAAATTACAATTAAAAATATATTTGTTAAGTATGATCTGATAATATTGTAACATTTATTTTATATTTTTGATACATTTTATTCAAACTGTAATTACCTCTATTAAACTATGATTCGACATTGTACGAAAATTTCAAATAAACTACTTTCGTCTTCTGTATTTCAAACACATACATTTAAGCAAATTTTATCTCGACTGTACAAGTTGAAAGCAATAGAAATAGAAATGTAATCATATTTATCGTATTCGGGGTTCTCCGGGACGGGGTCCTCAGAGATCGGGGTACTCAGGGAATAACCCGAAAAATTAACATTAGGACTTTATACATTATGGACATAATGACACACCGGGATTTTTCTGAAATTGGCGGGATGCAATGCTACATTTGTTCAAACATTACGTGACGCCGGCCATGCTGGAATACCTGTTCAGTTTTAAGCGCCATTGACTCGATCACACCAGTGAACTTGTACAAATAAAACCAAATGTAATTTTGGACGTACCTGCTACTCTACTTATGTAAGTATCACGTCGTCGGTCCAGTTCGTAAGTTCACATCGCCAGCCTATAAGTATCCTTATCCATAAAATGATATCTACTAAATACATTAGTTTATAGCTGCAGATAGAGACCCTAGATTTATCTAGACTTATTACGAAGTGGTATCTAGTCGTCTAAATTGGATTGAGCTAATCAATGTCAAAGTAATTACTGGAGTTCGGTGATTCGTTTATTCTTTATGGGTGGGTAACTAGGTACCACTTTAATGAAGCAAATAAAAGAGAAAATCTTAATATAAGTAAATACTTCATTTAAAAACAGACTTGTCTTGATTTTTATTCATTAGTTCATCAGAGAGATAGGTGCGGTAGTCTATAAATGAGTAGATGTAGTATACATTGCTAGATTATTACCTATTTTGTAGCTAAATTTGGCCTGTTCCCAAACAACTGAAGGCTAGACTCCACACACCTGTCTGGTAGGTATTAGACTGATCTTGCAAGCAATTAGGAAAACAAACAATGTATCGAATCCTAAGAAAACTCAAAATACCAAAAATATTATAGATCTTAGGTAAGTACCTAGAATGTAGAACCTACCTACACCTTATTACTTATATACATTAGGCTCTTCCAGGTAATATATTCTGAAGAATCCTAAACATATCAGGTACGAATATCTAAGTAGGGTGATTAGGCCGGTTTACGACCACTTAGTCGACTTGCAATCTTTAAAATCACATTATTATTGTAGTAAGTGTTAATATTTTGATATTGGGCCTACATTCGAAAGAAGAATGTTTAAACTACACGATGGTATATATTTTATTGCATTATATTAACGTATTATTTTACAATTTAAAGATATATCGAAAAGTGCGATTTTTTCAGTTCCCGGACACCTACAGTCAGTTTACGTCCATTTTTTTCGTTAGTTCTCGACCACTACAAAGCCACTGTAAAAACAACTCTAGGATTATCGGATTAAAGTCGAAAATAAAATCATTAAACAAATGTTTTGAATAATCATGTTTATTTAATATTAGTGTTCAAAACTGGTAGGTATAATCTAATTGAGCTGCTTCTATGTAAAGAATATTTTTATATTAGTACATCTTAGATGAAACCAGCGCATACATTCATCACAACCAATGTTCTTTTCTGAATCATCTTTGACATCGCTTTTCAAATTATCGGAACATTAGTTGCATTTTAAAAACGACTTCTTTGTGGTTTTCCGTACTGTTTTCTTCTTTCTTAATATTTTCTTTATCTCGCCCCTTATTTTTCATTCATTTTCCTCTCCTCTTATTACTTGTTTCCCAAAACGGGTAGATTTTGTTCAGAGTACCTAAACTCAATGGTCGACAACGGATCAGTTGTCGACCATCATGATTTGTTAATTTTTAAATGCTTAAAATTTCGATTATATTGTAAAATTAGCTGGTCGCAATCTGACGAGCAAATTAGCCATGCCGAAATGAATACAAATAATCGAAGTTTTTCACGTCATATAACGCAGTAAGTGCACAATCTTTAAAAAATAACTAGTCTAATAAAGCTAGTTCCCGACCAGGTGGTCGTAAGCTAACGGATGCGTAATTTTGTAAGTCAGTTTACCGACCACCCATTATTTTAATAAAACACTCTTAATTTCCAATTTATTATTAGCTAATAAGTAAATACAAAGATATTTTGACACACAAAGCATAATTAATATCTACTTTCAAAACGAAATAATAACATGTTTTTCTTACGTTTGAAAAACTGTCCGCTCACTACTTTTCGCTATAATTTGGTGACCCGAGTAGTGTTGGGATTTTATCCGGATAAATACTCAAAATGGATAAATACTCGATAAATATCCATTTTTACTGAGTATTTATCCAAAACAGCGGATAAATACTATTTTAAGTTTTCGTAACGTAAATTTTGTCATTTTACTAACAAAAGGATTAAAATGAATGAAAAACAGACAATGTAGATTGGTATCGTACCTTATTAATCATTTTAACAATTACAAAATGTTGATATTGACAATAATTTCACTCAATCATGAATACAATTCGTCAATAACTGTCAAAGTTAGATAAAATTATACATTTAATTTAGTACATTTTTTTTTTTCACATACATATATGAACTCGTGCCTTTCTTAAACTATTTAACCCTCAAATGCATTGTGCATTTGAGGGTTAAATAGTAAAAATTACATTGAATTAGTTGATGGAAATTTCCATCAACCAATTCAATGTAATTTTTTCGTTATCATTCCAGTCATTTTTTGTTTTTGTAATTGGAAAAAAGTGGTTTATTATCTCACTACACATTTTGTTCTCAGTAGGTTTGTTCTGATTACATAAAGATGTAAATTTTCACCAACACATTACAAAAAAGTAAATTTAATTTGGTTAAAAAGTAAAAATCATGCATTTAAGGGTTAAGTAACGCTTAAATCATTGTAATAATAAAAAAAACTTGAGAGGTGTCAAGGGACACCCGGATGGAACGAAGTTCCTTTCCAGGATTCATTATTGTTATTATTTTTATTATTTATTATGTACAAAAAACCTGTATACACTCAACAAAATATTCTCCCGAGAGGGAGGAAGAGACGGAGAGAGAGAGAGATCTCTCTCCGTCTCTTCCTCTCTCTCTCTCCCTCTCTCTTTCTTTCTCTCTCTCCCTCTCTCTCTCTCTTCGTTCCAAAAACTTCGTTCCAAAACAAAATATATACAGTCTAATTGAGAAACCTCCTCCTTTTTTTTAGTCGGTTAAAAAGTGTCGTTACAACTTTTTCACTTAATTCCGTCTAGCCCCCTTTCGCAACGCGCCATAAGGAACTTCGTTCCAAAAAAACAACCTCGTGAAAGATAAAGAAATCGAGTATCCTGACTTGGCTTGCGAGGTTGTCGACAATGTGAGATATGGATTCAGCGATCAATGTAAAGTTTTGAGAGCAGTGCGTACCCACGACCTACAAGTTGTAAGTCGGGGCTGATACCACCGGGCCACCATTGCTATCGCCAGTATGAAAGCGTGTCAGACTTTTACTGACTAAAACCCACCCGTGTTCCTTCAGTTGCCTATGCCAGGGCCACTATTGTGTACCTCTTTCAAACACATCCGCAACCCTGGCAGGCATCGGTGCTCGCGGACCCCTTCAATATGTGCCGACATCTCTTTGAGGCACGCGTGGAATCGATGAACGCTGGCAGCACGCACGAAAAAGCATGACTCATTGTCACGTTCCGCCTGCACCGAGAGTGCAAGCGAGAGCGAAACAAGCAATAGAGAGGCACGATCAGCCTAAGTGTTCGACTTGTGACGCATCTATCTCTCTTCCACTCCATCGGCCGATACGGCGTATAGAAGAGACTTAGATGCTATCATGTAAAATTATCGTCCGTAAACCGACTTTACAGCCAACCAATTGTTTTTATTATATTTTATCTTATCTGCATAATTATAAATTTTTGAAACTACCGCATTTCAGGACGCCATGAGCCAGCAAATTATTAGTGTGTGCTGCGCAGTTTAAAGGCTCAACACCTTTTAACTAATTGAAAAGTCCTTTGCATGTTTATAGCGTTGGCAAACAACAACAATGAACTTGTCTTCGCCGCATTTTTCTTGACTTTTAGAAGCTCTTCACAGAGATGTTCAATTATGTAGCAATTCTCTACACTCTCAACAAAGAAAGATTCTAAAATCGTGTCTAAAGAGCATTCTCTATTAGAGACGTTTGGCCTCCTGACACAATTACAGTCCTGACAATTAACATTACAAGTAAATAATATAATAACGTAGTATTTTGAAAAGCCTTAATAACAATAAAACCAATTTACATTATAAAATAATCATCCGACGCGAAAAAAAGATATTTATCCATCATTTTGAGTATTTATCCGATAAAAATGAGTAAAAACGAGTATTTATCCGTTTCGGATAAAAACTCGAGTATTTATCCTCTGAGTATTTATCCGCTGCCCATCACTAGACCCGAGTACTGTAGCTCATGTTTATTACCTCACTGAGCGGCATCAAACTGTCTTATGGGGACAAACGATGGCACAGGGGAAGGAGACAGGATGACCGTACGTTTGCATACAATTCGGACATTTGTCGCACTTCGATTTGACTATTTTTACGTGATTTACGCTTAATGGTCGAGAACCAGCGGTGGTCGGCGAACTAGCGTAGTCACCCTACCTAGCCATAGGCAATGCGTGAGGTTTTGTATTTTTTCCAGTAACGAGGTAAGTAATTGGATACAGTTTTTTTTTTGTTTAGCCTATACTGTCCCACTGCTGGGCAAAGGCCTCCCCCAATTTCTTCCAAGAACTCATTGGATACAGTTTACCATTTAATAATTATTTGGGAACTACCTATTAGTTAGGGTAAGCAGGGTGGACATAAAAAATAAAAATCTAAGAAGGCAAACTAGGCGTGTAGGTAGGTGTAAATTTTTCCACTCAACAGTACTCTTATAGTGAAATAATTATAATACAGTAAACAACAGAAGCATTGAATAGAGATGCTCCCTCCTTGTAACTCGCCCCTCGCCCCTGTACAATAATTAAATATAACGATTATTGTAACATAACATGGCCCGTGTTGATTAAACAACATTTTAATTACGTAAAGGGAGAGAAAAGACCACCACATCGAAGCACCCAACAAGGACTGAAAGCTATAGATTAGACATGGGTAGTTCCCGAACGATTGAAGGAAATGAAGTACTTCATTTCACAAAATAAACTTATCTTTCCTTCAGTAGTCATTCAAATGTGTCTCTACTTCATTTAGTTCAGTCTCTCTTTTCGCTCGCACCAATTCAGCATTCATTTCGCTCGCATGCATGGACGAAAAGGAATCTAACTATCAGTAAAAAAAACAGAAAACATACTGCTTAATATACTATGTAGTTTTGCTTACTTCTGAAACTGTTAATTTTACATTAATATTTTATAGCGTTTTTTTTTTTTTTAATTTGGGGTCATATTTCACGGTTGATAGTCCTAAGCCTGTATAAAGTATGAAGGAAAATCGAGATACGTATAAAAGTGAACTAAGTGAAATGCATCATTCATCACACTACGCGACGCGAGCTCGATATCTCATTGATTCGTTTTGATTTGCTGAAGTAAATGAAGTACTGAACTAAAAGAGTGGACTACTTCATTGAGCCAAAAGATATACTTTATTCATTTCTTTTCACTGACACATTTTGCGCATGTCTACTATAGATAGCTAGGTATAGGCCTGTAGCTATGACTAAAATGGAATGCATAAATTAAAATAATTTTGTTCGGGAAAACAAACAATCAATATGTAAGAGCCTATAGGTGAATTTTAAAAAGCTATAAGGTTTATTCTACAATCCACTATCTACTTTTCCACTGTTAGAAAGAATAGGTTAATGGGTAAATTAGTTGTCTGTACAGTGAACTAATTAATTGGTTAATGGAAGTTACACAGCTAAACAATATGTTAGTAAATTATTTAATCTATTTTTTTATAGTAGAGTATATAGAGTATTTTATAGTTCGTAAAAGAATAGATTAGCAACAATCTTCAAAATGAGAGTCCCTAGATTAAATAATTTACTAACATTTTTTTTTTATAATATGTTCGTAAAATTGTGAGGATCATCTAGAGGACACGGTGGAGCATACGGTGGAAGTGTGCCCTGCCTGGGCGGAGCACCGCCGTGTCCTCGTGGAGGCGATCGGCGGCGGCGACCTCTCGCGTCCAGCCCTGGTGCGAGCCATGGTACGGAGCGAGAGGGAATGGGAAGCCGTCACCTCCTTCTGCGAAGCAGTAATGCTCGCGAAGGAGGAGACGGGGCGCGTGAGGGAGTGGCAGTCTCTGCGCCCTCACGTACCTAGCCGCCGCAGGAGGAGACGCACCGGGCGTCGGGAGTCCATAGCGGACTCCCGGCCACCGTAGGCGCGAGCTTGCGGGTGGCGAGCAATGGGTAGCTCGCCGCCCGGTAAGGACCAAGCTTGGGTCGACGGCGCGTAGTGTTCCACGCGCGCCTCAAAGAGATGTCAGCAAAACTGAAGGGGTCTGCTAGGACCGATGCCTGCCGGGGTCGCGTGATTGTTCGAAAGAGATACCGTGACCCTGGCACATGGGCAACTGAAGGAACAAGGGTGGGTTTAAGTCAGTAAAAGTCTGACATGCCCTCCCGCTCCGCCCAGAGCGGGAGAAGTCATTTGATGATTTCCAATCCAAAAAAAAAATATATATGTTCGTAAAAACTGTCTGCTGTTGTGGAATTGTCGAAAGGAAAGGGATTCCTACTGGTGGTGTATTATGCAATTACCCCCTCTGAACAATTTAATATATAAGTAGTTAATAATAAATAAATAAAACTTTATTTTCATAACACAATTACAGATTTCCATATTTTATATTAAGACAGTTAAAATGAGCTTCGGTATTAACACAATGTAATACAAATCTAGGAACTAAAATCTGTAAACAATTATGGAAAACCCTGCCTCTCAAACTAGGTAACCTGTATCTTGAGAGACAGTGATTCAGCTTAGAATGTGATGCTATATTATTATAGTAGAGTTATGTAAGTAAAGTTTCATTGTTATTACAAAGAGCACCTTTTGCCATCAAACGTAAAAGTTTGGCGAGTTTAGAGTTAAGTAACACATCCGTTTGTATTTTAATTTCATTAAACAAATAAAAAAAAAACAAAATAATGTCGTAAAACATTTTTTTTTTTTTTTACCAATGTGATATTAACTTCTTGGATCGTCCAAGAAGTGTTAATATCACCAAGGGGTTTCCATCTACTTATTATTTTTTCCATTTAGCATAACAAAACTATTTCTTACTCTTTTCAAACTATTTTACCGCGGACATTCAAAATATTTTTGTTCTTCAAAAACGAGCTGTTCGAGCGATTTACCAACTAGGTGCCAGAGTTTCTCTGAGAGATTTATTTAAAGATATTGGTATTCTTACGGTGGCATCACAATTCATCTTCGCCAACATCTTATATATTAGGCAAAACATACACTTGTACACTAAAAACAGTGATATTCATAACATTAATACTTTTTCAGTTTTTAAATCTAAAACAATTAATACATACCTACAAGAAAGAGAGAGTGTAAAGCAGTATGTAGGTATTTACTTGGCGACTTTTAGCCTTTCTTAAGTTTTTTTCGCGGTCAATTAAACTTAGAAAAAATTAGGTTCCACTTATTGAAAAACGTTGTAAGTATGGGCTAACCACTGGAGAGAAGTCCTGAAAAACAGTCTCGTGACATGAATAATAATTACTATCGCAAGTATTATTTCAGTGATTGATATTTTTTTATTGGATACTAGCTAAATTTCTTGCTCCTTCAACTCATCCCGTCGCATGGAAACCCCTGCCCGTGCGAGATCTTCGTGTATTTTTTATTTTTGCTCGTCTCCTAAGGGTCCTAGCATAATGTAATATAGTCTGTAGCCTTCCTCGATTAATATGCTATCCAAAACTTAACGTCGATCCAGAGATTAGTACGTTCAATCGAACAAATTCGTCAGCTTTGTAATATTTAGATTTCATTACAATTAAAAACGTTACATTGAGCAAACCTTACAAATAGACATTGCTCTCGCGGACTTTTTTTAAGCTTTTTAAGTGGAACAATTCCGTCATACATGATTCTTGCGTTACGTTAACCCTTTACGCAGCGCACGTCACGGAAATTCTCAAAAGGAATAAGTTTTCCTCGTTTTCGCACATTTTTTTTATTGCTGCTCCGCTTCGAATGGTCATAGCGTGATGCTATATAGCCTTTCTCGATAAATGGGCTACCCAACACTGAAATATTTTTTCAATTGCAATCAGTTGTTCCTGAGATTAGTGCGTTCAACCAAACAAACAAACTCTTCAGCTTTATAATATTAAGTGACTAGGTCTATACATAGGCTAAATAGGAGTAGGTAAAAAAACAAAATTTTGGGCGCTTACATTGCCGACGCGGGCTAAACCTTGCGAGAGGGATCAAAATAATGCACTACGGAATTGTATCTCAGAAAAATCCGCGATGGTAGGTATACCTACAACCACTGCATTAAGGATCAGAATAGGTATTTTCCTTTTTTATGCTATTTAGTGCGCGATTTTCCAGCAGCCGGTTTTTAGTTTTGAACTTACTTTTTACTACATAATAATTATGTACCTAGATATTCAAACCTTAATTTTTACCCACCTATAGATAGGTATGTAGTTAACTAAGCATGTGACGTAATGATCCAATTTGAGAGCCACTATTGAATAGGAAATAACGTTAACTGGTTTTTAAATAAAACTCGTTTTATGCATCAACAATTTATTGCATTTTGGGAGTAGTCAAGAGATTTGATAATATGCATGTATTAATTTAAACCTTCCGGAAGAAATTCTCTAAATGATGATAGTGAAACCCGTATCAAAATTCGTTGCGTGGTTTAGGCGAAGTTAGCGGAGAAACGGAAACAGCGACTATAGAGTCGCAGTCGCGTAGTATAAACTATACTACTACTACTACTGGAGACAAGAACAAAACTACCTCACAAACACTCATCGTGCGGTGGTGTTGTGAAACCAAGGTTTCAGAACTACACTAAAATTCACTGTCATTCATTACATACTCAAATCACGTACCTACACTGTATACAAACTCAGAATAAATGTCATACAACAGTTCAAATATTTGTCCTCATGCGGAAATCGAACCCGAGACGACAAGAACAACAGACACCTGCTCACCATTTAAGTCACCAAGGTTAAAAGAACAGAAAAATAAAAGAATTGTATGGATGTTCACTGCATTTTGATATGCATGAAATGCAATTGTCTGGCCGTTCTATTTTGTACAACTTATTACGTTGTTAAATTATTACTGATTCGGTATGTGACGAATCAGACAAAAGGATACATTTCGTCTGAAAGGCTAGCTAACTGTAATAAGGTTATACCGTAATTTTCACAGGTTAAACAGAGTTTTGGGAATGCTTGCCAACGCGGTGGGTAGCCTACCACTGCTCATAATACTTCTAAGCATAGCTTCATCAAACCTGAAATTCTGACTACGTAAAGCTTGGTGTAGGGAAATCTAAGGACCAAGCTGAGTAGCTACAAGCTGTAGAGTTACAAGTCGAGTTAAGTTAGGGCTATGAAGCAATCATGCGCATGGTTTCCGGAACTAAAATTACCCAGTAGATAGGTACCATTTTTATCACAAAAACCTTATTTTCAACCTATTTCAACGGAAATTGAGCCCAATTAGATCACGGCGGCCGCACCAGACCACGAGATCAATAAGGCGGTTCACCTCAATTGATTTCAAAAACTGATTTTTCTTTGTTTTTAAAAATTCGTAACCAAAAGTACCCAATCCTTGGCAAAGAGACAAACTTGACCCAAACTAAAACGACAATTCGTAAACACCACGAAAATATCGAACGGATGATTATGGTCAAGTCTTAATGAGCTTGGATTATCTACCAGTGAAAGATATTGAAATGAAAGTGAAACTAATAGGATGCGACCGTTGAGCTAATCGTGGAGAAAATTTTGATGGAATCTCTTGCCCTTGGTCGGCCTTGGTTAACTTTCAAGAGCTGTCACTCAGCGCGGTTGCATAGAATTTACCTATAAATTATGTATTTAGATAAGTATCACGATGGCGAGGTGCAGCTGTGATGATTAAATAAAACAAACACATGCCGACTAAGGCATGTTCAAGTGCAACGACAGGCTTTGTTTTTTTCAATGTCAGACAAAGCATTAAAAAATATTTTTTTCAAATTACAGGTAATTAAACATGCTAAAATAGACGGAATATTTTTGTGAGCTGATCATTAGTAACATGGATTCACTAAATTTTGGATAAGACTTGTACCTAGTTCAAAAAGGAATCCCGGAACTATCGGAATGTTATTAATTATCCTGGTATATATTTGGATATTATTTTTCACAATGTAATATTTCACCGATTACAACCACGTTAATATAAATCTTGAAAATTAATTTTCATAATTTTAATAAATTATCAATACTCACAAATATCAATCGCCGACACATTTTAATGACGTTTATTATTATTTTCTACTTCACTGTTACCACGATCGGTCTTCTCCTATTGAGTTCTCAAAGAATACTGCACAACACTTTGTATTATCGAGAAGTTTGCGTTACAATTTCCCGCCTAGTACTGCGCTGGCGCCTCCCTTGCCACTCATAATATTGGAAGCGAACGGCGGCCGCGCTTACAATTTATATAACATCGCCAATCCAACGCTGCACAATATATAATTTAAACTTTAATCACTGTTGTTTTGTTTTAAACCAGTTAGATAAGATTAAGGTGGCAGCATCATACTTTACTCAATAATTCATCCATGAAATTAATCGTCTTCTTCAGATTGTTGAGCATCTAATGTTGCATGTTTTACTTAGACTTCGTGGAGTGCGTAAAAACTTGTCTGGCTTCAAATTTATGTCGAGTTCATGGCCGAAAAAATGCTTACCGAATCAGTAAAAACCAGAGGCAATCTAGTGACCCTAGGTCACCCTAGGTAACTGCAATTAGCTAGTTCCTATTACAAAAACTAACGAAATGTGGTTTATTATAGGTACACCTCTGCCCAACCCTTCGGGAAATACTGGCGTAGGTAATGTTATGTTCTATTTTATGTAGAATGCAATTATTGCAAGATATTTTAATGAATAAGGTAGGTAACCAACTCTTTTTCAGTTAGTACATGAAACATAATTGATTATGTCATATGCAATCATCTGTATGCTTTTCTGCTAGCGAATTTGTATAACCAGTGTGGCACCGATCTACTGAAGCCAAGCAAGTCGACATTGGCCTAAATGAGATGTGGCGGATATTATCGGGCTGCCTAAAACCGACTCCAGTAAAGAAGCTTTACCCGCTTGCAGAAATCGCACCACCTGCCGGACGAAGAATCAAGCACCGGATTCCTGACATCCCTCTATGACTACAAAACGATTTCAAACAGGCTTAAAAGTCGTAAGAGCTTCTTTCGCTCTGCGCAGGCCATCCAGGACAAAACACCCATTGTAAGAATCAAACTATGGAAAGAGAAGCATCCATTACCTCCCGACTTCGTTAAATCCCAGGAACATTTGCATTTCGGGCGTGATCCGTAGTAGCCTATGTGGAAAGCTCCCAATCGATTGCGTACCCAGTAGGTTGCTGCAGACACAGTTTGTCAAAGTGGGGAAAAGAAGAAGATTAAGAGATACTGCCAATAAGCTACGGAATAACAATTCTTCCAGGAAAATTCATCCGGCTTGTCCTATAAGTCCAGCATTGTCATCCGCTGGTTCATACGGTTAAGTTTTCTGGGACGTGGTTGAAGTTTATTGGCAAACAAAAACTGACCATAATGGTGGATTGCTCTTACAAAATATATACTACGCCTTGGCTCATGGTTTTGTGGATTTGATTGAAGAAATGAGAAATTCAATAAACTTAATTTTGTGGTAGATTACTTTTTATTATGTAACACACAATCAATGCTACCGCTTTATGTGGCAGAACCTATTATGCTAATATATTACCTTCATTATAGACCTGTGCATTGTCAGTATTACCTACTCTATGGTAGCCGTTATTTTACGACATAGCCTAACGTAATAAGTATAGGTATAATTAGTTACACAAGCTTCTGCCCGCGACTTCGCTTAAAATTTTGGCCACCAGCATGTCGCGTCGTAGGTATCCCATCGCCCGCCCGCATCATTCCTAATTTCGTTTACGTTCTTTCAGACTTATTTTCATTTTTGCTTGGCTCCTAAGCGTCGTAGCGTGATGTTAAATGTAACGTAAACCTTAGCCTATCCGGCAATTGGGACTCGAGGTGGCATTGCACAAGTCAAGTGGTCCTCGGAACGCGCCACCTGCGGGTTCCCAACTCACGGTCACTCGACGCCGATGTGAACCCCTCCCGGGTTCACATCGGCGTCGAGTCGACGATGAAGTACCTGGGACTTGTCCTGGACAGGCGGTGGAACTTTGTCGAGCACTTCCGACGTTTGGCTCCCAGACTGGAGCGGGCTGGGGCTGCCTTAAAGCGGCTCCTGCCCAATCTGGGGGGTCCAAACGCCTCCTGCCGGAGGCTCTACACGGGGGTCGTGCGGTCCATGGCCCTCTACGGGGCACCGGTGTGGGCGCCCTCATTGAGGCTGCGCCCAGCGTGCCGGTAGAGTGCGGCCCAGAGGGTCATGGCCATCCGGTTAATCCGGGGATACCGCACGGTCTCCTGCGAGGCGGCGAGCCTCCTTGCTGGAGTGCCGCCATGGGATCTGGAGGCAAAGGTCCTCGCCCACATGTGGGAGTGGCGCGAGGAGGCGAAACGCCGGAGCGAAACTCCGCTGCCGCGACAAATCGCGACACGGCGGACAGAGCTCCGGTGTGATCTCATGGCGACATGGCGGGTACGATTGTCGCAACCCAGTGCTGGGCACGCCACAATTGCGGCGGTAAGTCCCCTCTTTGAGGAGTGGATAGAGAGGCGTCACAGCGTCCTCACCTTCCGCCTGACGCAGGTTCTCACCGGGCATGGGTGCTTCGGTGGGTTCCTGTTCAGGATAAAGCGGGAGGATACGTCCGGGTGTTTCCATTGCGAGGATCGTCTGTAGGACACGGTGGAGCATACGGTTGAGGTGTGCCCTGCCTGGGCGGAGCACCGCCGTGTCCTCGTGGAGGCGATCGGCGGCGGCGACCTCTCGCGTCCGGCCCTGGTGCGAGCCATGGTACGGAGCGAGAGGGAATGGGAAGCCGCCACTGATACATACGTAAAGAAAGATAAACCAATAGAAACTTGGCTTTAATTAACTATTTTCACAAGCCATAGAAATAATATGTATTAGATTGACAACATTAATCAAAGATGACAACTGACATTATGAAATACTATCAGCCAGTTAGTAAGGAGATTATATATCATTCACCCCCTCTATGTTTTCTTGATCGAGGAGGTAATCATTAAGACGAATTGGGAGTCTCCTTAACCTTGCTGATCTACGAACAGCTTGAGGTTGTTCGGCACCGTTGTTATTGGTTTCAGGAGTTCTAAAAATGTCTTCTTCATCATTTTCCTCATCGTTTGAATCATTTCTGTTTTCTGTATTTCGACAACTTAACTCAGCTTCATCCACCAACGTAACAGGAAGCGGTGCCAAATGCCTGTTAGATACTGTCAATTCCTGGCCATTGGTGCGTCTCACGTACGAGTAACTTGGGTTACTATGCAGGAGCTCAACTTCCTCCACATAGGGATCGGTCTTAGAACCTCGTACATATTTTTTTAACAATACTGGACCTGGAACGAGCCACGATGGAAGGGATTCTCCAACAGGTGTTCTTCGAGGAAAGTTAAATAGTCTCTCATGTGGAGTGGCATTTATCGATGTGCACAAAAACTTTTTAACAAAAAATTAAACCGCCGAAAAACTGAAAAGCATAAAATAATAAACCTTAAAATTATGAGTCGGCGCTTTGAGTAATCCTTGTTCATTGATTTTTCAGCGCCAACTCAAAATTTTAAGGTTTATTATTTTATGCTTTTCAGTTTATCGGCGGTTTAATTTTTTGTTAAAAAGTTTTTATTTTATATTTTTTTCGTGGCTTTAATTTACTAATAATAC
This sequence comes from Aporophyla lueneburgensis, assembly GCA_932294355.1. NCBI lineage: Eukaryota > Metazoa > Arthropoda > Insecta > Lepidoptera > Noctuidae > Aporophyla > Aporophyla lueneburgensis. The sequence goes on from OW028740.1 coordinate 18,647,538, forward strand.
TTGGCAAGGTATACCCTATGCAACACAAGAAGAATTATCAAAATCGGACTACTCTGTATAAAGTTATGCGTGGTTATACATTACAATCAGTGAGTGAACAATCAATCATCCCCTGTTTTCCGACCCTTAGGGTTCGATTTTGTTTTCCAAATTTATATGGGACCACCTTGGGAGTATACCCTTTCCAATAGAAGAATTGTCACAATCGGACCACTATGTAAAAAGTTATGCGTGGTCATACATAAAAAAAAAAAAAAAATATACGCGTCGAATTGATAACCTCCTCCGTTTTTTTTCGTCGGTTGAAAAGTGAGCGCACGCAGTGTAGCGACGGTTTTAAAGCTTGCTCCCAGTTTTCAATGGGTAGATTTTTTGAACGTAAGTAAAGTTGTATTGTTCTCCAGAGCGTTCCATTCAATCTTTCTACCTGGCCGTTTCCTTGCGGATTATACGGCGTAGTGCGAGATGACGCGATGTTACAATTTCGTAAGAAAGTTTGCAGATCTTCTGACATGAAGGAAGCACCTCGGTCACTGTGTATTATATAGGGGTTGACCAAATTCAAAGAAAATATTTCTGAGACAGTTTATGACAGTCACAGAGGTCATGTTCGCGCAAGGATAGGCAAACGGATACCGTGAAAATTCATCTATTATCGTGAGTATATACTTGTTCTTAGTATTTGATGGCAAGGGGCCCTTAAAATCAATATTCAGCCGCTCAAAAGCTGATGTAGCTTTAATAAGTGTTCCCTTGGATTTTGCGAAACGTGGCTTAATTTCTGCGCATATTGGACATGAGGCAGTCATTTGCTTAATATCATTGATAGAGTAGGGCATATTTTTCTGCCTGATCCAGTGGTACATTCTAGTTATTCCTGGATGAGAAAGGGCATCATGTAATTCATATAACTTGTTGTTACTCATGGATGCGCAAACTCTGGAGAGGGCATCAGCTGCAACATTTTCGTTACCTGGTCTATAAATTATGTCGTACTTGTAGCATGATAGTTCTAGCCTCCATCTTTCGAATTTGTCGTTTTTTATTTTGCTTGTATGACTTTGGCTAAAGATGTGGCTCACAGATTTCTGATCCGTTATACGAATAAAATGTCTATTCAGTAGATAATGCCGCCATTTCCTGAGACTTTCAACGATAGCACAAGCTTCCTTTTCTACAGAAGCATGCTTGCGTTCACTGTCTGATAGCGTTCTTGAAAAGAATGCAACGGGGCGACCTTTTTGAGAAAGCGTCGCGGCTAAAGCAAACTCAGAAGCATCTGTTTCAACTGTTAATATTTCCATTTCATCAATAGCAACCAATGCTGCCTTTTGTATGTCTGCTTTTAGTTGCTGAAAGCTGTTCTGCGCAGTTTCATTAAGAGGAACGTGGGTTACATTAATTAACGGTTGGATCTTCTCGGAAAATTTGTTAACCCATTTGGCGTAGTGGGCAAACAGCCCTTGTGCTCTTTTGAGTTCAGCGGCATTAGTTGGTAGCGGCAAATTTATAAGAGGAACAAGTCGATCTCTATCAGGCTCAATCGTATTATTTGTAATCGTGTAACCCAAAAGGCTTATCGTACTTTTACTAAAGTTACATTTTTGTTCATTTAACGTTAGTCTGTATTTCTTCACTGCGGCCATAAATTGTCGCAAATTCATATCGTGTTCCTCCTTGTTTTTGCCACAAACAGTAACGTCGTCAAGATACGCAAAGATTCCTTGTAGTTTTTCCTTATCGATAATATATTCAAGAGTTCGTTGAAAGGCGGCTACTCCATTGGTGACACCAAATGGTATCCTCGTAAATTGATAAAGTTTTCCACAAGCTTCGAACGCAGTAAATTTTCTTTCTCTTTCTATAATCGGTACCTGATGATATGCGCTTTTCAAATCGATCTGGCTAAAGTAATTAAATTTAGCTACCTTTGAAACAATGAATTCTATGTTAGGAAGCGGGTATGCGTCTAGGTATGTAAACCTATTGATAGTTCTGGAGTAATCGACGACCATGCGCTTTCGATGTCCTCCACCACCAGTAACCAGAACCTGAGCGCGCCATGGAGATACTTGGTTCTATTATACCATCTTTTAATAGTTTTGCTATTTCTATCTTAATAAATTCTTCATCTTCTTTGTTATGGCGTCTAGATTTAATAGCGATAGGAGCTAAATCTTCAGACAGGTGTGTAAAAATGGTGGCTGGTGGTACAGAAGCTTCCATTACACAGATTTGGAGAGCCTCTCTAGTACCTCCAAATTTGAATTCAAGCTTAGAATGATCTTTCAAAATATCATGCCCAATTATGACATCTGCGCATAAGTTGTTCACTATTAAAAGAGGACGTGTTACATATTTATGTTTGTTAATGATAAGAGTAGCAAAACATATTCCATCGACATATGATGTGTGGCTAAGCGATGCCAGATTAATGGTCTGTTTATATGGCCTTTGTTTCAATTTCATCATATGAGCTATATTTTTCTCGATGAAACTTACAGAACTTCCTGTATCAATGAGAGCGTCTACGAGAATATCATTCACTGTGATGGCAACTGTTGCTTGTTTTAAAGTAGACGGTGATGCAGCGGAAAATACAGTGCTGATAGACTCTGGTTGTGATACAGTAGGGTTTATAGGAGTGGATATGGCGTTGCTAGTGGTGGAGTTCCGTGACCGACAAACTGACGCAAAGTGTCCTTTTTTGGAACATAACTGGCAAGAAACATGGAAAGCAGGACACTTAAACCTCTGATGAAGATTCCCACCGCAAAAGAAACAGCGCTTTGTTGATTGATGTCTTGTCAGAGGAACTGATACTGCAGCGCTAGAATTTGGTATAACTTGCAGTTGTGAGGTTTCTTTAAGTAAAGCAGGCGTCGACAGAGCGTTTAGTGTAGTAGGGATACTAACGCTCATTGTGCCGGAATCTTTCTCAGCTGTTTCAATGGTCACGGTCTGTTTGAGAATTTCATCCAAGGGTATAGAGGTATTTTCTAATAAACGTTATTTTATTTTAGGTGATAGAATACCTGCTATAAAAGCGCAACGTATCGCTTGATTTCTATGTTCTAGTGCCGAGACCGATTGGAGGTTGCAGTCTTGTGCCAGTAGTTTTAAAGTTCGGCAGTACTCCGAAATCGTCTCATCACTCTTCTGTTTTCGTGTAGCAAGAATGTGACGGGCTAATATCTCATTTTGGGGCGTAATGTAGGCTTTGTTTAAAATAGATACGGCATCTTCGTAAGACTCGCAGAGGGAATGCAATCTCGTCTCGCCGAGATCCCGATCTCGCGAGATCCCGGCCATATTTTACGAGATTGTATCTCGTCAAATTTCGTACGAGATCTCGCGAGATAACGAGATCGACAAATGCAGCGTGACGACGTGTATTTCATAGCGCGGCTGCGCGCGAATCGCGAACTGAATCCTGGCCGGCCGTGCGGCCGCGCCTGGCGTGGGCACAGGACAAGAGGGGCAGGCGGCCTTGCGGGGGACGAGGTCCGGCTCATTTTGCAAGGCGGCGCGCGTGCGTTTGTTTACAATTGCAACGAAATAATTTGTTTTAGAGACAGTTTTTTGTGTTTTAATTAGTTTCGCAGAAATATTACACTACAATTACAATACAACTAACTACCAACCATGTCAAAAGTGTACAGTGAATATAAAAGTTCTTTAGAAGTATGGAAACATTGTTTACGCGATCAAGATGGACTCACTGCAAAGTGCAAACTGTGTGCGAAGATTTTGAAAACTAAAGACCATTCTACAAAAGGCTTACATACACACTTGAAGTCTATACATCAGATAGATACTAAAAAAAGTGTTGAGGTTGAGATGCAGCCGATGCAGGCAAACGATGGTGCTCCCGGGCCATCAGCATCAAACTCTTCGGCTTTCGAACCAGCTGAAGCTCCAGCCGAAAATACTCTTCAGCAAGAGCAACCTTTGCCTTTGACTGCCCCATCATCAAAATCAACAAAAAAGAGAAAAATTACGGATCATTTTCATAGTGAAGATAATTCAAAGGAGATGAAAGTGTCAAGGATGGTTGCTAAAGACGGTTTACCATTTCGTGTGTTTTGTACCTCGCAAGACCTGAGAGACCTTTTTAGTGCTGCAGGATACAAATTACCAACATCTCCTAATTCAATTAAACTTATGGTGATGAATTATGGAATGACCTTAAAGTTAAAAGTTCAACGTGATCTTGCTGAGCTAAAGGACGATAACCACCGATTTACATCAACTTTTGATGAGTGGACTTCGTCTAAAAATAGACGTTACATGAACGTCAATATACATACGTGTAAGAACAATAAAGCTGTCTTTTGGAATTTAGGCTTGATCAGAATATACGGCAGCATGCCTGCAGAAACTGCAGTAGACCTTTTGAAGAAAAGACTATCGGAATTTGGCCTGTCTCTCGACGATGATGTGGTCAATATTACGACGGATGGAGCTTCTGTAATGACCAAGGTAGGGCGTTTGATTAGTCCTCTACAGCAGCTTTGTTACGCCCACGGCATTCAACTGTCCATAATAGATTGTATATACAAAAAACAAGATTTGCCTGTGTCTGCTGAAGATGAAATAGATGAGATTCCGAACTTGCCAGGAGAAGAAACAGAAACAATCTCTGATGATGAAGATGATGTTTTTTATTATTATTTTCCTACACATGAAGTAGATTTGGACACTGAGTACGCAAGTATCATAAAAAAAGTCAGAAAGCTGGTCAAACTTTTTAAGAATTCACCCACAAAAAACGACCTCCTGCAAGTTTACATTAATCAAGAATTTGACAAAAACCTACAGCTACATCTTGATTGCAAGGCTCGGTGGTCCAGCCTTGCTGACATGATATCGACATTCAATAAAGTCAAACTATGTGTAAGTAAAGCTTTAATTGACTTGGGTCTTGATACCGATTCAGAATACTCTTTGAGTGCAGAAGAGTGTACAGTTTTGACGAACTTAGAGCGAATTTTCGAGCCTGTCAAACTCGCCGTTGAAGTCTTATGTCACCGAGATTCTGACCTAGTTACTGTTGAAACTACTTTGAGGTTCGTGATACGCGAATTGGAAGAACAGTCGACGCCACTGGCAAAAAAGCTGGCCGAATCCTTAAGAATCCGTATATCTGAGCGCCGCACATGTTTGACATCAGTATTGCTATATTTAAGGAACTTTACCCAATACGAAAATGATTTGGAAGAGTATGCGCAAGATGAAACATTCATTATTTCCCCGAAGACCACTATCCGTAAAGAAATTAAAAAAACTAAAAGATTGCACTGCAAAACACAGTACAATTATAACTCACAGACGCAGGATGTCGATGTTGTTGCACCGGTTGCACAAGAGGGCGATGAAGGCTTCGATATTGAAGACACTACAATGCCTCTTTCTGCCGTCTCCGCGGAAAAAAATATCATACTTCATGAAAAGCTGCAAAAATCGCTGAAAGCACTGAAACAGTCCACTGTTCGCTCAACAAATTCTACAACAACTACTTTAGACATTTTAATAAAAAAAGAAATGAATTTGTACGAAGCTGGTGGAGTAAGAGGGGAACTTTTAAACTTCGTACATAACTGCCTCTCAACTGTGGTTCCCACAAGTGTTGAGGCAGAACGAGCTTTTTCAGCAGCAGGGTATTTGGCATGCAAAATCAGAAGTCGTCTGTCAGATGATACTCCCGACATGATGTGTTTTTTGAGAAGCCATTTTCAGACAAACTAACTTGCCTTTCCGTACCTTGATAACTTCATCTGACTTCTACTTTAAACTTCTTTTATTTGATTAATACGATCTCACAGCATTTGTTTAAGAACTTGTGAAGTTAAGTTTTTCTTTTGTTGTATTTATTTACCATAAGTAATGTTCCTATTACTCTTAATTATTGAAACTAAAGTAATAATTTACAAAAGACTAAATATAGATAATTATTGTTTTGTTACCAATATTGTAAGAATTTGAACTGATTAGCTACAGTAGGTATAATAATTATAGACATAAACAAATGTTATTAGAGTTAGAGAGAAAATAATAAGTACTCTGTTGATTTTTAAAATAAAACTTACATTATTTTTATAACTAAGCAACGCAGTTTCTATTTAATTACATATCATGTCAATTACTAGTTCTTAAAACAAGCATTTGCATATGTTTTAATTGCGATTCTCCCAATCTTGCGAGATCCCGTAATTTGCGAGATCTCGCGAGACTGGGTTTTGAGTCTCGCGAGATCTCGATAGGTGGAAATCTCGTACGAGATTGCATTCCCCTCGCAGTCTCGTATATGAGTGAAGATATTAGCAGTGAGGTGGTTTGCTAGTAGTTTAAGCTTTATTACCTCGGTTGTTCCGTGCGGAATTTCTTCTGTCAGAAAATTAGTAAAGGTATGAAACCAGTGTCGCCATTTTTCACCAGCTCCGGAAGCATTAGTCTCGACGTCAAATTTTTCCGGGCGAAGGTATTCTATTCTATTTTTATGAAATGGCAAGTAAAGCCGATGTCGACTATTCTGCCAATGTCTAAAGTGAGTTGAGGAAACAAGTGTGTATGGCAAATTCAGAATTATAGTAATTTAAAAAATAACTGAGGACAAGAGTGAAATTTTCTGATTGATACAGTTGACACACATGTAGATCTTGATTGGGGTTAGTACGGGAAGAATAACTTATAGTTTTATGTTATTGTGACGGATGAAGGACATCAGCGCCACAAGCAATTCAGGAGAGGAATATGTTAACAATGAGGGGAAATTAATGGGAAGAGGGATTTTAAATTTAGGGAGTCGGCTATATAGATCTAAAAGTGGATCATTGCTTGAGCATTCGAAAAATATGTGATCTAGCGTGCCCTCTTCCAACCCGCACTCGCAGAGAGAGGAGTCACGAACGTGGATTTTTTGTAAAAACACAGGGGAATTACAAAAACCTAAACGAATACGACAAAGGACTGATACAACGGATTTTGAGACTTTTTTGTAGCGGTAAAACCAAGGTTTTGACTCTATGATTGGTTGTACTGCGTGGTAAAACCTGCCCTTTCTTTTTCCAGTGACATTCCACTGTTCTTGCCATGACGATTGGAGATTAATTCTTGAGAGGTTTAGCAAGTCATACCCCTGAAGAGTATTGTGGGTGAGGTCAGCTACTGTTGATGAACAAGCGTCTTTTGCCAAAGCGTCAGCGCACTCGTTACCCTTAATGCCACAATGACTAGGTATCCAGACCAGTTGAACCTCTTTTTGATGACTAGCACAGGATAATAGTGCCTTTTTAATTTTTAGAACAAGGGGGCTGTGCAATTTACTTTTGAATGGATTTTGAACTAGTGCTTGCAGACAACTAAGAGAGTCTGTGAATATTACTGCTTTCTCAATATTAACGTGTGACTCTATAAAAAGACAAGCTTCCAATATAGCCACACACTCGCCAGTAAATACGGAAGACTCCTTAGGACACTTATACTGTAAAATGATTCTAGAGCTTTGGTAATAGACCGCAGCTCCAATGTGGTTAAGATTAGTTAATTTTGAGGCATCCGTAAAAAATAATAGGAAACCGTTCCATCGCTCGCCCACCACCGCATTGAAGGTCGAATTAGCTGACGGGGAATTTTTAGAAATTCCAATATTATAAACAATTTTTGGAATGTAACTTAGTTTCATAGGTAAAATTAAAAAGGGGTAGTCTGGGATACTGAACAATCGGGCATACTAAATTTAGAGTTTGTCGAAAAGATTTTAGGAATAAGGGGATCTCTTTATTTTTCCAATACTTTGAGCTTCTGCATAAGGCATCTAACTCATGCAATTTCCCTATAAGAGGATGGGAGGAATTACATATTAATCTAGACAAGAAACGGGAGGCAAGGTATTGCCGTCTCAGGGCGAGGGGAGGTTCAGCGCACTCGACCTGCAATGCGTTAACGGGGGAGGATTTCATGCAACCTGAGATGATTCGAAGGCATTTAGACTGAACCTTATCCAGCCCAACCAAAGCACCTCTATTACACGGAGTCAGGAGGTATGTTCCATAATCTAAAACACTACGAACTAAGGCGTTATATACAAGTTTCATGGTGTAGGGGTGAGACCCCACCAAACACCCGCAAGAACTTTTAAAATTGGAATAATTCTTTCGCACTTTTGAGTTAGAAAATTTATATGATATTTACCTGTTAATTTTGAGTCCAAGATAACGCCTAAAAACTTTACTTTATTTACTATGGGGATATTTTGCCCTAAGATATTAACTGAAACATGAGGAATGAGTCGTTTACGAGAGAAAATTACTGCCGAACTTTTTGGTGCAGATAGTGATAGGCCATGGCTTAGAAGCCATTGATTCAAAGAGTCCAGAGAGAGGCATAAAGATGCCGACGCGTCAGATATGGACGAATCTGTCACATATAGAGCAATATCGTCGGCGTATTGTAGGATCTGACAATTGTTGTTAAGGCAGGGCCCAATATCAGCTGTATATAGGTTGTAAAGTATGGGACTGAGGACAAAGCCTTGTGGAAGTCCCTTCCACGTCTGTCTTTTATCGAATTCCTCTCCCTGGACTCTTAGAACCAATGAACGAGACAACAGTAACTCACAAATGCATTGTACCATCTTGGCCGGAAGACTCAGCTGTTGCAGTTTCTGCCTGAGTACGGGAAGAAGCACATTGTCATAAGCAGATGAGATGTCTAGGAACGCAGCAACAACCGATTCATTTTTAGAGAATGCTAAACGGATATCCGTGAGTAAAGTATACCTACACTGTCCATTGTGCTAAGTCCTTTCCTAAACCCAAATTGATGTTTCGGCAGCAAATCTCTCGATTCGACTATCCACTCAAGACGGTTTTTGATGAGGTGTTCCAGTAATTTGGCCAGGACTGACGATAAAGCAATTGGCCTAAGGCCATTCGGATCATCCGCACGTTTGCCTGGTTTCACTAGTGGAATGATGGCTTGTAATTTCCACTGATCTGGAACCCAACCATGAGTATAGAAAAAGTTTAAGATTTCTAAAAAGTATGATTTAGCCCTGTCGCCAGAATGTGCTACAAAAGAATATGGCACGCCATCAATACCAGGGGCTGAGTCCCGGACATGATTGAGTACCACATTTAATTCATTTAAAGTGAATGGCGCATCAAAAGGGTCCTGTGATTCATTTTGTAGGGCCATATTAAGACATTCAGAAGGAAGTGGTACGTAAGGTGGAGCAATTTTATCAAAAAAAAGTTCAGCTGTTTCCCTAGAGATGGGTGCAGATATTGAAGGGGAGCAACCTCGTCTGAATCTATTGATGCTCTTCCAGACTACCGAGACAGGGGTAGAGGGGCATAAGGAGGTGCAGAATTTAACCCAACCTGCACGTTTCTTTTTGCGAAGGTGGCATTTGGTTTAAGCATCAATATGACAATAAGCTAACAGGTTTTCAGTGCTCATATCTGCGTTGTAACGTTCCTCAGCCTCGTCCCTATTCCTGACAGCTGAAGTGCACTCTGGATCCCACCATGGAGGAGAAGGAATTTTGCCACGGGCACTGTTTTTCAGCGGAAAGCAGGAATCCGCAGTGGAGGTGATGGCGTTAACAAAGCCCTCATAACAGCTCTTGGCATGGCAGTGACCAGAAGGGTCTAATAAATCTGAGTTTAAATTTGGAAGAACATCAATTTTATCCTCCAATAGTGATGCAAATTTTGCCCAATCTGGTTTGGATAAGTTATGCCTCAAAAGTGGAGGAGAAGTTTTTTCTAAGTAAGTCTTAGTAACCAACGATATGACAATAGGGTAGTGGTCACTGCCATGTGACAAAGTCGTACACTCCCAATGAGTCGAAGCTGCTAACTCAACTGAGCAAAAAGTTAGATCAACACAGCTCCTTTGCTGTCCAGGAGGCGATCTACGTGTTGGGCAACCATCATTGAGAATGCACAGATCCAGGTCATCCAATATCTCGACTAAAGTCACACCGAAGGCATCACAGCGTTCAGATCCCCATCTGTAATGGTGACAGTTAAAATCGCCCATGACCAGAATTGGTCCTTGCACACTGGAGAAAATATTTTTCAAAATATCCAAAAAGTGATGCTGAGGATGAGCAATGTATATTGAAAACACTGTAATGCCCTCTACCTTTCCTGCTACAATACTTATTTCACTTGTGAGTGAAGGCAAGGGGAAGGACAAAAGAGGGACCCGATTATTGACTAGGAGAGCCGAACCTCCATAGCCATCAGATCTGTCACATCTGAGAATATTGAAGTGTGGCATACGAAAGCTAAGACTTGGGGTGAGCCAAGACTCAGCTATAGAACAAGCCAGTGGCTTGTACTTATTTAAGAGAAATATGAGGTCGTGCTTTTTATGCGGGCGAAGGTATCTGCTAGATAGCTTTTGTTTCCTAGCTCTTCTTCACCGTCTGTATTTTTCTTCGACATTTTAGATACAATAGTTAATTAAATTGATACATACGTAAATAAAGATAAACCAATAGAAACTTGGCTTTAATTAACTATTTTCACAAGCCATAGAAATAATATGTATTAGATTGACAACACTAATCAAAGATGACAACTGACATTATGAAATACTATCAGCCAGTTAGTAAGGAGATTAAATATCAGTCACCTCCTTCTGCGAAGCAGTAATGCTCGCGAAGGAGGAGGCGGGGCGCGTGAGGGAGTGGCAGTCTCTGCGCCCTCACGTCCCTAGCCGCCGCAGGAGGTGACGCCCCGGGCGTCGGGAGTCCATAGTGGACTCCCGGCCACCGTAGGCGCGAGCTTGCGGGTGGCGAGCAATGGGTAGCTCGCCGCCCGGTAAGGACCAAGCTCGGGTCGACGGCGCGTAGTGTTCCACGCGCGCCTCAAATAGATGTCAGCAGCGCTGAAGGGGTCTGCTAGGACCGATGCCTGCCGGGGTCACGTGATTGTTCGAAAGAGCTACCGTGACCCTGGCACATGGACAACTGAAGGAACACGGGTGGGTTTTAGTCAGTAAAAGTCTGACATGCCCTCCCGCTCCGCCCAGAGCGGGAGAAGTCATATGATGATTTCCCATCCAGAAAAAAAAAACCTTAGCCTATAACCTTCTTCAAGAATTGAGTTATCAAATGCAAAAATAAGTTTTCAAATCCGACTGGTAGTTCTAGAGATTACTTCCAACAAACAAACAAACTTTACTCTTTCAAATTAGTGTAGATGTCGATTTATCATTCAAATTATCTGCACTGTGCAGAATAGCTATATATAATTAGTGTTATACAATCAACACCTACGTGACTGATTACCTGACCATGAGCTTTCAGCCCATTAATGGTAACAAATGAATAAACTTCAGAAAATAATATTGCAACACACTGCTAAGTTTGTCTAGTATAATAAATAAAACCACTTATAGTGACAAAAACGGACATCTGGCCCAATGTGCCTTTACCTTCGCCTTACTAAAAATTCAAATAAAGCAAAGTTAATTTAACTTTTTGAGTTCAAGGTAAACACTACTAAAACGACCAGATAGGTTTATTTTACAAATATTAAGAAACCATTAATTGTTCACCTTACGATTCGTCACTTATACAAACAGTTCAATGGTATACAGAAGGCCTTGGTCATTGCCCTCTCCAGTGTGCTAAAAAATAGGAATAGGAAACAAATACACCAAAGTGAATAACATTAATCATCTTTAGAACTTAGTACTTTTGTTTATTTTGTACTTGCTGTCTTTTTTGTATTAAAGACATTTGTTAATATTAATGATTCTAATTTAGAGACAATACAAAATACTGACAAGCTATACGAAATTACAGCATGCATAAAGCGAGCTATGTAGCTCTCCTTCACAAGATCGGCTTATTTCTATACAGTCCAGCTAGTTGTGTAGGGTGATTACGCTAGTTCGCCGACCACCGCTGGTTCTCGACCATTTGGCGTAAATCACGTAAAAATAGTCAAACCGAAACGCGGCAAACGTACGGCCACATGAGTAGACAAACGGAACAGAGACTAAGCTTCTTAACCCGGCGTCATGGGGGTGGAAAATTGTTACACGGACGTGGGGGCTGGGTCATCATTACCCGGATAAGGAATGTGAATATTTGTGTATGTATTTGAGAAAATTAATATTTTTTGCTGCCTACAATAATTGTCTGTTATAATGATAATAAAAAACTAGACACATAATGAAAATATAAATTTTTATGAATAAGAACAATGTTTTGAAAAATATGCACTAAAAAATCAACAAATTTGGCTTCCTTCAGCAAAACTTAACATAAATAAAATATTAACCAGTCTTTAGTTTTCTAATGGCACTTTTATAAATGTTCTTATATAAAATAATCAAAAAAGCTAATCAGACTCATCGTTATTAATACAATTGGCGCAGAAAGATACTATATGTTGAGGACAAATATGCTTGTTACATCCTTCACACACGAGTGTAGTTTTGCGATCTTTGCTTGCAGGACACACCTGATACCTCTTACGAGCATTTGTTTTTTTTTGCTGGGGGCTCCTCTATAGGTTCGCCTGAAAATTGGCTAATTTTTTTGCGAAGGTCTCGCGGCAATCTTAGAACATTCCGGCGGACTTTCAAGTGCTCACTGACAAGAGCAAGGCTTAGATTTTTCAAATAACGGCGTCGCTTTAGGTTTGACTCATTACTTATGCGTTGTATTATAAGTCCGTTAATTGCCGCCATGTTCAACATGGCATAAAAAATTGTCAGCGGCCACTTCTTTAAGTTATGACATACGTCGTACCTACGAAGCGCACAACTCATCAGCAACATCAATTCTAACTGTCGCCAATGGAACCTCGTCCTCATCCGAAATCTCTTGCTCTGTATTGGCGGCTTCACTACGCTCACTCACATGGTCATCATCTTCTCCAGACTCCTGATCAGACGGCATAACATCCGAGTCCGATTCTTCAAGTATAGCCATAACACGACGTCTTTCCAGTTCTTCGCGGTCCATTGTTACTCGTACTACCTACCGAAAAAAAATAAAAAAACGCTAAAACCACAAAACAATGTAGTAACAGAAATAAAAAGCATCGTAAACAACAATAAATCATTTAAACATTGATTGATAAAAATGGCATAAAATAGTTACACTGAATACAGGCATGGGTCATATTTACCTTTTTTCCAATACAACACTTGTAACTCCCAACGCGGTCCCTGCACGACTGATTTCGCGGCTAAAACGTGTAGAGGGACTCAATAACTCCAGCTACTGAGAAGAGTGGCAACGTCGAGTGCGTCGTTTTAAAATTATAAGTGAACTACAAAATCGCGGGTAATTTTGACCCAGCCCCCATGACGCCGGGTTAAGAACGAGCAAATTGTTACCTATTTTGGTAGGGTTGTCACAATAGGGTAAGACAAATTAAACAAAACATTTGTTAAATAGTTTTATTATTCAGTATGATAGAATCGAATCAAATCAAATAATTTAATTTAACTAAGCCAATTACAGGCACTTTTGAATTGCCAAAAGACATAAAATAAAATTAGTACAAAAATAGTTATGGTGCTACAGTCCCAGTCACAAGACATAATAACTGTGAAAGTACCATAGATACCCATTCCAATGCGTAGGTCTCTATGGAGAAGAATGGGCTAGAAACTCCATGGACACTCTTTTTTAACCGACTTCCAAAAGGAGGAGGTTATCAATTCGGATGTTTATATTATTTTTTATGTTTGTTCTGGCATAAGTAACTCCGTCGCTTACCAACCGATTTGAAAAATTCTTTTTTTTTTGGAAAGGGTATACTTTTCAAATGGTCCTATGAAAATTTTATCGAAATCGAACTAGCACTTTTTGAAAAATCAACAAAAACCTAAAAAGATATCAACATTGTCTACATGGATTACTCAGAGGTTTCTGATCCGATTTCGATGATTCTTTTTTTTTTCGATACAGTATACCTGCCATTTGGTCTCATAAAATTTTCATTTAGTTTTGTACAATAGATTTTATTTTTAGCTCATTGTGGACATGGGCGCTGTTATTACCGGTGCTACGGATTACAAAATTCTAGTGCTCATGTAAGAAAATTATGTATTTGACAATAATTTGGGTTGAATATTTAAACTAAGATGGATAAAATAAAAAAACTTAAAAAAAAAATGTAACTGACTTCAAAAACAACCAAAAAAATGTTTAAAATAACCTACAAAATAACTTTTCTTTCGGCAGTCGGTGACTTTGTTTTCTTATTTCATTGACTTTTTTGCCAACGACTTTCGAAAGAAAAGTTATTTTGTAGGTTATTTCAAACTTTAGTACCACAGACACTCGTAACGTCCAACCACGTCCGACACCGCCAAAATTGCGATTATCAAACGGGCACAAAACCACTTTGACAGCCGCCAGTCCAGTGGTCATTATAGAGGTCAGTGATTGTTCGTATTTATTTTAATGTTTTTGCTACAACACCAACCCAACCATACATACTGACAATTTGTAATTAAAAATAAAAAAGGACCATACAATAAAATAAAGGTAGGTAGGTAACTTACTTGAAAAGTAATAGGGCGTTTTTCAAAACAGATGTACACGTGACGAACCGGAACTGGTTTTTGTGTTTTAGAAGATTTACAGTTAATTTTTATCTCATTTGATAAAATATATTCATAAATAAGTTAAAAATAAAAAAATACATTAGTAGTATGAAAAACAACGCGATAATCTTAGTTTTTATGGAAGAGTTCACAAGAACGTACTCCGGTTCGTCACAAAGGAAAATGTACATAAAATGAAAAATATGATTTGTTCTGTCAATTTGTTTTTATTATGTATTAAATTACCTTCATAACTTTAAATAAAAATATCTTAACATAAATAAATCACTATAATCATCGCTTAGCAATCATTTTTCTTTCGAGATCGTCACAGTTGGAACTTTTGACCACTAAAACATTACATTTCTACCATTTACCTAAAATGAAATTGAATGAGATTACAAATAATTTAAAAAGCAAACTCAGGGTTAACTACAATTACTTAAATATTATCAAATAACTAATTACTTCTTAAGTAGGATTCATTTTTGTCTCGGTAAAAATATGGGACAGTGACTATCTGGAATTCTAAGTGACTAAAAGGAAAAAATTAAGCTAAGTTTACACAGTAATATTTGGTTGAACATTTTAATTTTAATAGTTTTTTTTTTAATAATATAAAGTAAAAACAGGTTATTACCAAAACCAGTTTTAACTTTATCTTGAGGTACAGAGTTACATATTTTGAACACAACTTTTACATTTTTTTACTTATTTTTAAATATTACTTATATCCATTCCAAATAACAATTGCTCTCATGACTAACCAATCAAAATTAAATTGATGCAAAGAAAATGATTCAGTTAAGTATCTTATTATAAGATTCAGATTTCATATTTATAATGTTAGAAGGATTATTTATTTTAATACCATTCATCCAAGTGTATCTCCAGCCTAATGGTTCCAGTTCGTCACAAAATGATTCCGGTTATACAATACGTTACGGAACCGGATGTGACGAATTCATAACAACAAAACTTTAAAAAATCATACAACCTGTTGTGTCCATTTTATAACTACTTTCGGGTTGTTTTACAAAAATGTATAAACCACAATGTAATTGTGTTCGGCAAATAACCTGATAAACTGCTACATACCTCATAAAATCCTGTTACTATCTGGAACTCCAATTCAGCACCACCGTAACGCGCCCACTTTCGTCACAGATTTTGTTGACACTGATGTTTGCTTCTAAATAGCGGTTATACCACAGACAAGATAAATGTTACCAAAAATGAAAAACAACCATATTTAAGGGTAATATTAGGGGGGAGTATGAAAAATTTACCGTGACTATTGCCGGAATTCCGGTTCTGTCATATTCTTAGGACAACAATAAAATTGTATTATGAGCTATTTTAAGCCCATATTCGAAATAAAGGGCTCTAAATTGTATTTATGAGTTCAAGTTACGTATATACACCCTAAAACAGTGACGCCATTTAATTTGTATATTCTTACCTGAGACTTGAAATTATAGTCAATTTTAAAACTTAAATATGATACTATTAAATAAATATGCAGTTTATTTCAGTGCGGTGCATACAAAAATTATAAAAAATTGCTAAAGTATAGGGACACCTCAAATTAGCAAATGTACATCTTTTTTGAAAAACGCCCAATAAGTAATCAAATATTTACCCACCTATTGTACTCCTTGGGATAGTTAAAGTATGATATATCTTTATTTTTGTTAGTATTATTCATACACACAGTACACTAAACAACCATTATTAACAATAAAATAACACGTTTTACATAAAAATATTCAAACTTGCAACTAAAAAACAAACAACGTGCGTTGCACTAACCCTGAGATTGTCAACTGGCTGTGCAAGCGTAAACTGGTTTTTTCCAGTCTCGCCGCGTAGGCGACAAGCGGCCAGTGGTCACGCACACATGCCTCGCGTGCTTGTAGTAGTGCAATCGAATCGCGCGGTTGTTCGAAGCTTTATCTCTGTTCCGTTTTTCTACTCATGTGGTACGGTCATCCTGTCTCCTTCCCCTGTGTCATCGCTGTGACAGTCTGATGTCGCTCAGTGAGGTAATGAACTTGAGCTACAGTACATGAGTCACCAAATTATAGTGAAAAGTAGTAAGCGGAGAGATTTTCAAACGTACGAAAAACATGTTATTTTTTAGTTTTGAACAAAGATATTATGCTTTGTGTGTCAAAATATGTTTGTATTTACTTATGAACTAATAATCTATTGGAAATTACGAGTGTTGTCTTAAAATAATGGGTGGTCGGTCAACTAACTTACTAAAATTACGCATCCGTTAGCTTACGACCACCTGGTCGGGAACTAGCTTTATTAGACTAGTTATTTTTTAAAGATTGTGCACTTACTGCGTTATATGCCGTAAAATACTTTGATGTCCTGTATTCATTTCGGCATAGCTAATTTGCTCGTCAGATTACGACCGGCTAATTGTATCATATAATCGAAATTGTAAGCATTTAAAAATTATCAAATCATGATGGTCGACGACTGATCCGTTGTCGACCATTGAGTTTACTCTGTACAAAATCTACTTGTTTCGGGCAATAAGTAATAAGAGCAGAGGTAACAGAATGTTAAAATAAGGGGCGAGATAAAAAAAATTCAAGAAAAAGGAAAACAGTACGGAAAACCACAATATAGGCGTTTTTAAAATTCAGCCAATGTTCCAAACAGCGATGTAGAAGATGACTCAGAACAATGGTTGTGATGAATGTATCCGATGGTTTCATCTAAGATGTACTATTTTTTTAAATATTCCTTACGCAGCTCAGTAAGATTATACCTGCCAGTTTTGTTCCCTAATTTATTACATTAAACTTGATTATTCGAAACATTTCTTCAATGATGTTATTTTCGACTTTAACTCGATAACCCTAGAGTTGTTTTTACAGTGGCTTTCTAACGGTCGAGAACTAACGAAAATCACGGACGTAAACTGACTGTAGGTGTCCGGGAACTGAAAAAATGAGAAAACGCACTTTTCGATATATTTTTAAATTATAAAATAATTCATTAATATAACGCAAAAAATTATATCAGATCATGTAGTTTAAACATTCTTCTTTCGAATGTAGGCCCAATATCAAAATATTAACACTTACCTACTACCTATATGTATTAATAATGTGATTTTAAAGATTACAAGTCGACTAAGTGGTCGTAAACCGGCCTAATCACCCTACCTGTAGATTAATTAATATGTTGATCCTATTTCAAGCTGCACCCAAATTGCTTTACACCCTGTTAATCAGAATCTGGATATTGGGCAATTTGGACGAATATATCAAGGTACCTACTTCTTTACTCTCTAGAATCTAGATTATCTAGAACATATTCGTTGCAAGGTTACTTTTTCTATTACCTTCAAAGGTTCCCATACATTGCATTCTCCATACAACAGATCCGTCCTTCTATCATAGTGGTGGTGTGCATACTCGTTAACCTTTTTTTTTTAAGATAACTAGTGGAATGTTTATGAGATGCAAAAAATTGTATAACTCTCGGGCAGGTGTCTTCAACAAAGAAAACTAGTTTTATATTTAATTAGACGCTCCGTGACCAATTATACATAATAATGTGTACAATGTTAGGTATGCAACTCGTGCGCATCTTCCGTTGACGTACCTAGCACCATGTTATTAAGTCGCAGTAAGTATTTGAAATTGAATAATTCAAGGATCTAGAGATAAATATGGTCGGAAAAACTCAAGACGATTAGATGACAGTATCCGATAGGTACTTATAAATGGTCGGTCACGCAACTCGCAATCATTTACTGCGCGGCAATAGATTGACTTTTTCACAATACCGATTATTGGGCAAATGTTTTTTGTTAAAGAACAGATGCAAGGTCGACCGCGACAGGTATTACATCCCACCAGTTTCATCATACTTACAATAAAACAAAGGTATTATTAGTTACCTACTCATTATGAAATTAATGTGAAACTAATTATTAGTCGAAAAGCAAGTTATGTCGTTGATCCCGGCTGTCAATTGTGGATCTTTGACAGTAGTCACGGGTCGTTAGAAGCCCGAAAGTCTGATAACCAGTCTTACCAAGGGGTATCGTATTACCCAGTTACGTTTGTTAAGGTCAGATAGCCAGCTCCATGTAAACTACTGGTTTTCAGCTGCATCAAGTTAGACTGAAGCCGACCGCAACATACCAGGCCACTCAGAAAGTATTATGAAAAAAGTTTTTTTTGTATGAGAGACTGGCCAGTTATAAACTATTATAAAAATAATGATTATTTATTAGTAAAAATAGGTACGTTCCAATTTCAAAATTTCCCTCCACATTTTTTGCGAGCTAATAAAATCATCATGTCTCATTGGAAAATGGATTTGCGCCGGGAACATTTTCGCGCTATGATTTTTTACGATTTCAAGTGTCGCCTAAAACCGGACGAATCATACGATAAACTTCAAATTGCATTCATGGACGAAGGCTACTTGGTGTCAATCCCTTTACGGAACCAAATAAGCATCAACGTCGAATGGTGTACTACCAAATGCTTGGCAGAAGTTTTCTCTGTTGTGACAAACGACCTAACACAGAGCTCCGCGGGCTACTGCTCCACCACGACAACGCACCCACGCACACCGCGCTTAAAACGAGGGAGTTCATGGACAGCACGCCGGTCAAACTTCTGGGTCACCCTCCTTACAGCCCTGACCTAGCACCGTGAGACTTCTTTTTATTACCAAAAATTAAAAATCTGCTCAAAGGGATACAATTTTCGTCGCCGGAAGATGCGCTGCCATGTCAGTATTCGAGCAGGCTGTAAACAATGTGTCTGCGGCGGACTGGTAAAAGTGTTTCGAAACTGGTTCAGACGCATGAATCTTTGCATAGAGGCCAGTGGAGAGTATTTTGAAAAGATTTAATAAAACAAATATTTACGTATGGGGCCGTTTAAGTATTACGTAAGCACTATAGGGGGGCCGGGGGGTCTTTGATAATTTGCTTATTTTTGATGACATGGGGGGTGGGGGAGTCTAGATGGTGATTACGTAAGCAGTAGTTATTCACTTTTTTACACTTATGGCAACCGACACAATGGTGCCGATTCCCTTGTTCACAAACTAAACTAAATTTAAGTTCAGTGCATCTTTTTCTTTCTATTTCATTAAGGAAAGGACAGAAGATAAATTTTAGTTTAGTCCTGTCAAATTAATCAGCGCTTGACGTAAATTGACGTAATTTTAGTAGGCAAGTTTTTAATCACTTCTAAACTTGTATGGAGTAGTGACAGGCGCTGATTAATTTGAAAGGACTAAACTAAAAAATTTCTTTTGTCCTTTTCTTAATGAAATACAAAGAAAGAGATGCACTGAACTTAAATTTAGTTTAGTTTGTGAACAAGGGAATCGGTACCATTGTCTTTATGTGAAAATGTAACGCATTTTCAGGGATTCCCACAAATAATGTAGACGTTTAGGCTTAGAACCGAGTAGGGAAATTACCTACCGCGCTCTATTCATCATTCTCCCGCCCTTATTCCATTTTATTTGCGGCCGGCGCAACACGTCTTTTTCTTCCACACTTCTCTATCAGTCGTCATCTCAGTAGTCACTCCCTTTCTATCCATATCATAATTAACACAGTTCATCCAGCGTTTCTTTGGTCTCCCTCTATCTTAAAGCCATTGACATTCATACTCAATATTTTCCTCACGACATTTTTCTCATTCCTCCGTATTACGTGATCCGATACCATACCATGACAATCGATTCCCACACAAATTTTCAATTATTGGTGTCACTTTCAGACTTCATCTTATGTCCTCATTTTTTATTGTATCTATTCGTGTAACACCACACATCCCTCTTAACATTCTCATCTCAGCTGCATGCAATTGCCTTTCATTCATCCCTTTTAAGGCCCAACATTCTGACTCTTACAAGACAGCAGGTCTGACCATGGTTTTATATATCATCCCCTTAAGTTTAAGGGGGATGTGGGAGTCGCAGATTGTTCCTGTGACCTGCCGCCATTTCATCCATCCAGTGTTTATTATGTGCTTAACCGTCCGATCTACTTCGCCATCGCTTTGCACGTGTGAACCGAGATACCGAAAGTCGGAGCAGACCAAGAGAAGCACACCATCAAGCGCTATGGTTCCAGAGCTGGAGAGACCGCCGAAAACGCAGAACATATATTCGGTTCAGGTTCTGTTGATTTTCAAGCCAACATTGTCCAGCTTCTGTTGCCACTTCTCCAATCTGCTCTGGATCTCAGACACATCTTCACCGACAAGAACAATGTCATCGGCAAACAGCATGCACCAGGGTGCCTCTTCCTGTATGTCCGAAGTCAGAGCGTCCATGATCAACAGGAAGAGGTAAGGACTTAGAGCCGATCCCTGGTGCAAGCCTAAAGCCACATTGAACTCGTCGGTATTTCCAGCAGCCGACCGGACGTAGGTACGAGTTGACTGTACATAGCACGAATTAACTCTACGTACTTCCCAGGCAACCCTTTTTCTTTCAAAGCCCACCACATCACATCCCGAGGTACCTTGTCATACACTTTCTCCAGATCAATGAACATCATGTGCAAGTCTTTGTGGGCACGTCTGTACTTCTTGCACAATTGCCGGAGTACAAAAGTGCCGTCCATTGTTCCTCGCCCTGGCATAAACTCAAACTGCTACGGGGTAATCTCACTCTCCTCTCGCAGTCTTTTCTCTATTACTTTCTCCCATACCTTCATACTATGTGACATGAGCTTTATCCCTCGATAGCTGTTGCAGTCCTGTACATCACCTTTATTCTTAAAGATGGGCACTAGCGAACTATTGCATCATTCTTGTGGGATCCCTCCTTCATGCAACAACTTATTGAAGAATTAAGTATGTCAGCCACGTACATCCATCTTCTTTTAAACACTTCCATACTTTTACGGGTACTACGAGTATATTTTTTTATTACCGCGCTCTATTCACTTGACTAAATTTCTTCCGTCAACCTATTGTTTCGTTTCGTTACTATTGACGTATTTTAAATGAATATTATATGCGTTAAAGTCCCCTATCCTAAATCTATTTTTTAGGGTTCCGTTGCCAAATGGCAAAAAACGGAACCCTTATAGATTCGTCATGTCTGTCTGTCTGTCTGTCTGTCTGTCTGTCTGTCTGTCTGTCTGTCTGTCTGTCCGTCCGTATGTCACAGCCATTTTATTCCGAAACTATAAGAGCTATGCTGTTGAAACCTGGTAAGTAGGTGTATTCTGTGAACCGCATTAAGATTTTCACACTAAAATAGAAAAAAAACAATAAATTTTGGGGTTCCCCATACATAGAACTGAAACTCAAAAATGTTTTTTTTCATCAAATCCATACCTGTGGGGTATCTATGAATAGGTCTTCAAAAATGGTAATGAGTTTTCTATTATCATTTTTTTCTAAACTGAATAGTTTGCGCGAGAGACACTTCCAAAGTGGTAAAATGTGTGTCCCCCCCCCCGTAACTTCTAAAATAAGAGAATGACAAAACTAAAAAAAATATATGATGTACATTACCATGTAAACTACCAACGAAAATTGGTTTGAACGAGATCGAGTGAGTAGTTTTTTTTTAAAACGTCATAAATCGTAAACCGCAATTTACCTTACATTCAATCAACTGAAATATAAAAATTAAAAAATATATATATTTTTAAACCGAAAATACCTACAGGTTTGTACGGAACCCTCGATGCGCGAGTCCGACTCGCACTTGGCCGGTTTTTTATTTCTAGAATTATAACTGCTGCTCATGAATCAATAAAAAAAACAGTTGATTAAAATAAAAATGCATAATATAACAATGTTTACGTAAGCTTGGGGAGGGGGGGTAAGAGCTTTGCTTACTTTTGATGACAAGGGGGATGGGGGAGTAAAAAATTGTAATAAATGTGCTTACGTAATACTTGAACGGCCCCTATAGAACACTTCTTTTTATTTTCGCAAAACTTTCTGAGTGTCCCACGTAGTTAGGATAAGACTAGGCTGATGATAATTAATCAATTAAAATACATGAACTGTTTACTGATTTCTTTATTGGATATCGCCGGTACAATACTAGTTGACCAATTTAAAATGCAATGTTTATTATTGTATCACTTCGAATAATAATTTCGAACGCTATTTGTACACAGGACAACATACATAAATGATTGAAGACCTATTTTTAAAATAATACACGGCAATATTTCTATTTCTTCTATGGTGTGTAAATGGATTTACGGCTTCCGAGTTGACAATGTAAAAATGTACAAAATAATAAAAAAATATGTCAGGACTCATAAATTGTTAGTGTGAAAAACTCTTTTCGAGATGTATGTCAAAACTCTACTAAATAATTCATTCATTTATGTACTAAAAGTAATATAAAAGTTGATAGTGGACACACATTATCTCTAAATACAGAAACCTTTTTCAATTCAAGACTTATCAAATACCTTATCCTACACTTTTAATCTCTTATGATCATAATTATTCACAAGCGACAAATAATACTGCTAATGAGAGGACAACGTGTATCGAGACAGTTCTTTTAATGCGTTTATAAAATGTGTTAATGACAATAAACAGACTTTGTCCAATTATTACACTAACAAAGAATGCCATCATTACACTCACTACAAAGTTAGACGATGCAGTGAACTTTAAAATAATGAATCATATCCGAAAACACACCAAAGAAAAAATAGAAATGAGTGACTACAGTTAAGTTAAAAACGACTTTCGCAATCAGATCATATCGTTTAAAACACATTACAAATTAGATAAATAGTTCTCTATGCATACAGCATTTGCATACATAGCTACTATGTAAGAACATATCACGGACCTGTAGGTTAAATGAGAAACTAAAGTTTCTAAGATACTAAGGGCGCCTATCTAAAATTACGATTGATAAATACTCCGTACAAGCTATATTCGACTTAAGACTATGTAGCAACATATCACATCCATTAATCGATCCATAGCCACAGTAACAAAGGGACTTACTGACAACCGACCACACTTAACTATTAGTGGGATTGAATGTACTTGAAAATTCTACACTCATTGAGTAATTAGCTTGGAGATATTCATGATTTTTCACGCATTCATAACAGAATTAATCGTTTATAATCCACACAAAAAAGTTTCCTGACAATCACACTAAGTAGTGTTTTATTTTACATCATGTTTCATAGTAAGTACTTAAGAATAATCACTTTAACCGGTCAATTACCGTAATTACAGACACAATTAAAAAACGATTGTTTGCATACCAAATGTGGTATCTCAGGAACTTAGAGGTTAATCATTTATCGAAAGTATGTTCAAAATACATAAATCATGTCTACCCTTTTTTTGTAAAAATAAATATAAGTATCTACAGTCCCAAGAAACATGAAATTTTGTGACATTTTCAAAAAACCTTACTTCTCCAACTAAAGTTTGGGACCTAGATGTGAGGATGTAGAATAAATTCGTCATGTTAGAATCATAATAATATCAAGGAATTCATGGTGCAAATACTATGCTAGGCTAGACAAAGGCAATAGGATTGTGACAAAGTCAGAAATGGTTATGTAGGTATGTTACCACAAAACTAGAAAACACTTCATATTCCCCAGCACTTGAAATATTGGGATATTAAAATGCACATCCATTGTCACGGCATTTTAAAAACTACCTATTTATTACAGAAAAATATTTTTAAGCACATTCACATGAGACGTACTGTAATTGCATCAAGTGATTGGAAGTATAACGTTTTGGTTAAGTCAATAGTAATATAGAACTACAGATACATCGGATCAAATATACTTATAGGTACAAAAGAGAATAAATATAATACGAAGGAGAACAAATCCGGCGGGGCCCACCGAGCTTCGCGGGAAAGTAAACGATAGTGAAAATTTAAAGCCACGCTACTTACTCGACCGGGACGCGAGTCAATCGTTATAGAAGAACACTCGAACACTCGGTCATGCACATGAATCTTAACACTGAATATGGTCACACTCTCGCACTAAACGTCAGTGTTGAGGCTGGCCTACCACTGCGGGTTGGGCGGCAGGTAGCCGTCGGGCGTGTAGGTGGGCGCGGGCGGCGCGGCGTAGGGCGCGGGGGCGCCCGGGCCCGCGTAGCCCGGGTAGTACGCGCCGCCGTACGCGCCGTAGTACGGCGACGGGTACGCGCCGTAGCCCATGCCGTAACCTGCGGGTACAACAAACGTTATTATTCTGATCATATCACCAGATACTAGTACTGCACAATTATTCACAACCGTTCGATGCGCTGTAGGGTTTGATTGTTAAGGTTCGTTTAGATGTAACTTTTATGTATTTTTTTTTACAAAATTGTAGTTTTTACGGTAGAAAATATTTAGGTGGTAGTGGTAATATTATTATCGACCGGCTCATCATGGCCGGGCCCAGCAAGCTGGACGCGCTGTGTGCCATGGGAACAGGCGCGGGCAGAGCACTCAGCACGGGCTCAGGCACCGCATCAGGTTTGGATAAATTTTGAGTGGAGTTGAGTTTTTGTGAATAGTTGAGCTAGGCTTATTAAGGATTTACCAGTGAAATTAAAATATAAGTGGTCTTACCTGGGTACTGAGGGTAGGTTCCTTCCGGGGGCGGGTTCCCGACGGGATAGGCCTGTCCGGGCGGCACGGGCGGCCCATGCGGCGCGGGCGACCCGTGCGATCCGAGCGGTGCGGGCGACCCGTGCGTTACAACCGGCGCGGGCTGCCCGTGCGATCCAAGCGGCCCGTGCGAGGCGAGCGGTCCGTGCGGCATGGCGCCGGGAGCAGACGGTTTCGATAAGTCGGCGGGCGCGGCCGTGCCGCCGCTCATCATGGCGGGGTGGCTCAGGCTCAGCGGCATGCTGGGCGACGTCTTCATGAGGCCGGCGTGCGGGAGTGGCGCCGGCTCGTGCGGCCGGGCCAGCAGGCGCGCGTGAGTGCCGCCGTGCTGCGTGCCGTGCTGCGAGCCGTCCAGCGGCGACACAGGCGCCGCGTGCGGCATAGGCTCCGGCTTACGTACGCGAGGCGCGGCGGCCGGGCCCAGCAAGCTGGACACGCTGTGTGCCATGGGAACAGGCGCGGGCACAGCACTCAGCACGGGCTCAGGCACCGCATCAGGTTTAGCGGGCGACCGACGCTTCTTCGTCTTCGCTCCAGGCTTCTCTTCACCAGTTGGAGAGTACGACTGCGTAATATCATCCAAGTTTCGACGGAAGTCTGGCATCCCCTCTTTGTTCAGAACGCTCGCAGTCCTTTCTAGCTGACTGAGGCTCGATTCTAGTGACGGCCGACCGCCCGGCCTCTGATGCCTATAATTCTTCAGCGGATTAATTTTTCTTTCAACAGCGTCAGCGGTGCGGCTCAAATCTGTCGCATCAACTTTAAACATATCTGGTATTTTAGATTGGTCAATGGAGTTATCTTCTATCGCTTTATTTTCTAGAACATCCTCGGAGGGCAACTTTTCATCCGTCGTTAAGACTATGGGTTCTGGTTCAGGATTTGAATGCTTATCAGGCGTTGTACTTGGTTTTTCTTCTTCACTAGGCATAGAAGATTCTGGAGTTTCTGATTTGCTCTTATCTTGTTCTATATCAGAAGCTGGTATTGAACTCTGTGGCTTGTTGTCCTCCTCCTCGTCACTATCTAATACTTGAGTATCTTCATCAGAGTTTACTTCCATCTTACTTGTAGAACTAGAGTCATTGCCGTCAGCATCAGGTTTCTTGGGTTCTCTCGGGATTTTCGTTATACTCACGGAACCAGGTAGATTGGGTCGTAATAATCTGCCTCCCAATGGGGATTTCGGACGTAAACTAGAGTATGATCTAAGTTCATTCAGTCGACTCCTGATATCGGATATTTTTTGACCGGGCATCATGGGCCTCATTTTGTTTTGTCCTATTATAGAAGGCCGCATAACTCTGTGAAAACCTGGTCTAGGACCTATTTTTGATGTAATTGTAATTGCCGAATTATTCTTCAAAGACCCTGGTATGTTTGACACTGGCCGGCTGCCTAGAACTGAATACAAAAACATATTATTATTGAAATGTTAAAAAATATTAGTAAGCTGTATTTTAGTCATGACAAACGAAGTCTTACCTTTCTTCCCTATGGGGCTGTCTTTGTTATCAGCGCCTTTTTGTCCCAATCCTTTGAACGATGTCTTGATGGCAATAATTTTACCGGACTCTAGCTGCATATAAATTCCTTTTGGTGATTTCAGTACCATGACACGCTGTCCCGCCTTCAAAACTATGTTCGTCTTCTCGGCTGAGTTCGTCGGTATTACAACATCTATAAAAGACAAAGATACATTTTAAATAACCAAAAATGTAATATACAAAGCTGCTCTAGCAACTCTTCCATGGTAGCTATCGGTTAACAGGTAAAATGTATAGTTTGTGCCGAATCGACAGAATAAGGTCATAAATATTATCAAACTAGCTTCTGCCCGCGACTTCGTCCGCGTTAAATTTCTTGTTCCCCCGACCCTTCCCGTCGCGTCGAATCGCCTACCCGTGCGTTTTTCCCCGTTTTTGCAACAATTTACATTACTGCTGCTCTCCTCTTGGTTGTAGCGTGATGTTATGTAACCTATAGCCTTCCTCAATAAATAGGCTACCCAACACAAAAATAATTTTTCAATTCGGACCAGTAGTTCCTGAGATTAGCGCGTTCAATCAAACAAACAAACAAACATACAAACAAACAAACAAACTCTTCAGCCTTATAATATTAGTATAGATTTATGTAGTTATACGTTTAAGAATAATATCCGTTTATGTCTTTCTCTCGCACTCAAAAATGGTAAACACATGACCCAGACAAATGTTCAGGCCATAAACGTTACCTAGCGGCAGCGTCATCTCCTGCGCCGTCATGCCCTGGCGCCGCCACACGTCGGCCGGGATCCAGCGCGCGCCGTGCTGCATGGGCCGCACGGACGCCACGGGCCGCTGCACCAGGCTGCCGTCGGCCGTGCGCACTGTGCGGTACGCCGTTGTCGGCTTTGGCGCTAATGCTGCTTTCTTTTCCAGCTCGTATCTGGATAAATAAATAATAAATCTTTTATTTCAGAAGGCGGATTTTTCATACCAATAGTTGTTTCCACGGGGTGAAGAGCGAGAGGCGGAATGTCGCTTAGTTACGCAGAATGTGCGGACAGACATTCTTGATTGATTATTCTTGTTTTAGTCCCAAGATTCTATGGGTAAGAACCAAGGCCCTATACCTTATCTTTATTTTGTGCGTATATGAACCCGATATTGCAATCTCACCTTCGGAGAGGGATGAATTTTGGGGCAGTCTAAGGGATTAGTAAATGGATGTAAGTCAAACGAGAAGATTGTTATGCTTAGAGCCTTTAATGGTTGGGTTGGTGTGAAGAGAATCGGTAGAAAAAAAAATGTGTATTTGGGGATGATAGAGTAAAATGAGGATGGAATTATTTTACTACAGATTGATGTAGAGAAGGCTGTTATGAAACAACCATGTTTGAACATAGAAAAGTTTCCAGGTACACGTGGGAAAGACAAGACAGTAGAAGTATGAGCGACTTTTTGTTTGTGGATAAAAGATTAAAAAAGAAAGTTCAATATTGTGGATAAAAGATTAAAAAAGAAAGTTCAATATTGTGGATAAAAGATTTAAAAAGAAAGTTCAATATTGTGGATAAAAGATTTAAAAAGAAAGTTCAATATTAAAACACTATCGGGGTGTTAATGTAGGGACTAATCATTATCTGGTAATGTGTCGGGTGGATGGTCTAATCTGGCATTGGCGTCACCAAGTGCGAGTTCCTGTTTCAGCTTTAGATAGAATAAAAGTAGTTAAGACTAAGAATTGATAGTATAAGAGGAATGTAAAAAAAGAAAGTAGAAGTGAAGACAGATAAAATATTTGATTATACGAATTTTTACTGGTACTAGAACGGATGATTCTTGAGTAGATGGTAAAGTTAAACAGGTTGTGAGGAAGAAGAAAAAAACTGTGCTAAAGTAACACGATGATTCTGAAAAGTGAAAACGATGGTGAAAAAGAAAGAAAAGTATAACAGTAAGTTTTCAGATAACTGCAGAGCTTCGGTTAAACTGTTCTGGAAACTGGTCAGATTGGCTAGCGGAGTCACAGGATCATGGAGTGTGAATTTTATAGGAGCAAAAAATGGATGTTTACGAAGTGACGAATGTAAGGTCTTGGAACGATGGACAGATGCACAGATGTAGACGTAGAGAATGAAATAGAAATAGATTAAATTGTAAGAGCGGTGAGGGGATGAATGTTGGGTACGACAGTGTGTCTGCTGAAATGCTGGGAGGGAGGTGCCATGGTGAGTGGTACTAAGCCTGTTTTGCCGGTTCTTTAATACGTGTCGGAGATGTTCCGTCCCGTTTGACTTGTTTAATCTGTGCGCCTAACGGAGCGTACCGAACGGAGTGACATCTGTCACTTGTCAATTTGACTTTGACTCTCTTTGGTTTTGATCTTAAAAAAGATGGTGGGTCCTATTGGCTTCCCGACCCCGTTTTGTTAAAGTAATCCGTTTGAACCGGTCGTTTTTGTGGACAATCTGTGACCAAGGAACTTAAATCCAACCTGGAATGCGCACAGGCTGCCAATACGCGGTCCGAGCGAGATAGCTTCGCGAGAGCCCTCTGTCCCTTTCATTAGGGTGACCAAGCAATATGATGTAGGTAGATACTAATATAACAGGATATATATGTTAACCAATAATTTGATTTAAAAAAAAAATTGTTACGCTTTAAAGATGGATTAAAGTAAAACGTAGTAAACATAAACGCAACGCAACGCATAAACTCTGCTATCGAGTATTATTGTATAACCTGGAATATCTGGCGCGCTGGACAAATAACCATTTTGTTTAGTATTAATTGTCGTAAAAATCAAACAGACGTCATTTTAAGAAAAATGGTTGGGACACTTTTTATTGGGCAAATGCGTCAATAGTCTTTACCCGTAAATAATCTTATAATTTCGTTCATTATGGGCACCCTACTTCAAGAAAGGGACACAAGGCTCTCGCAACGCTTTCTCTCTCGGACCGAATTTCTCTTTGACCAAGGGATTGTCTGTAATAGAACTTAGAGACATATACATAAGGTTTATTTTTATAATGGTGTCAAATTGACAATGCACATTCCAGGGGTCAGGTATAAGTTCCTTAGTCGTGACCCAATTATTTTGTGTGTAATAACCCCTTTTGACGAAATAATACGGGTTCAGTTTGTTTGATTGAAATACTTTGAGGTTAAGTGACCATTGACCGCGTGCTAGAACCAATCTCTGGCCTCTTGAGCGGCCTTGTTGTCTGTCCTGGACAGTGGCGGTACCTTCATATAAGCCCAAAAGCCCGGCATGCCTTACTAAAATGCTCGATAGTGAATCAATATCAAACCCGAACTATTTAAAAGTTCGCGCGCTTAATTCTTATCAAAATAACACAAAGTATCTACCTATGCCACACTACTACACATCGCGATTGTTCGCGCGCAGAGTTTCGCATTTGCAGCATCTACATATAGCTATCTCGCTTACACGTACCGGCTTTTGCCGGGCTTTCAAATACTATCTCTGTCACTTTCGCACTTATAGCGATGTGCCGTATAACGAGCTAGAACCTTGTGCGTCTACAAATCGATCAGTATGGAAGATTTAAGCCTTGCATGCGTATGAAGTTGCACGCGTATGGATGCGTGACCTTGTCACCTTGCCAACTCTGCAGTGTTGCCGTTTTAGCGACGTTGTGAGATCTTGGAGATTTTTAACGAGTTTGGAGACTTTTTTTAAGATTTAGCAACAATAAAAACTAGCGACCTTTAAAATAACGAAATTAAATATTCAAGCAATATCTTAAAAATAAAAAATTTGCGACATCTAGCTAGATTTTTCATATACCTGGCGACTTTTTTTGCCTAAATGACAACACTGCAACTCTGCGTAAATAGTTCCCGACACCCGAGTGCAACTCACTTCAGTTTCATTTGTTTGAGTGGAAAAAGTTTTGTTGTTAAAGTTTTTTGTTTGTTTTCTTAGATTTTCTCAGTGATACAATTGTTTTAGTGACTTACCTACAACAATGGAGGTAATTGTACCTTGTGAGGATTTAAAATGCGTTCAAGTTTTGATTGGCGAAAATAAGGTAAAATCTTTAAACTTTGCTCAGAAAAAACAGTTAATTTCTTCATACAAACCGACTTCAAAGTCTTCAAACCGACGCCTAATCTGTGTATTTCTCAGACTAGTAAATCGCATAAACGAAAATTTAATAGATCAGTATATAAAACTAGTTGGATTGTTGGCTGTTCACACACTAATAAGTTGTATTGCTGGTGCTGCATATTCTTTTCGAATGAAGATTCCGTTTGGAATACATCTGGTTATAATGATTTAAATAACATATCTGGCGCCATTAAAAGGTACGCAAATTTCCATAAACACCTGTGTGCAATGGTTTCTTTCGGTAATTTTGGTAAACAACGAATTGAGACATCCATATCACGGCAGTTATCTGAGGAAATTTCAAAATATTACACGCTCGTTGATAACAACCGTAGTGTATTTCAAGGATTAGTCGATATTGTTTATCATTTAGCACAACAGGAACTTCCTTTAAGAGGACATGATGAGTCCAAAACTTCATTAAATAAAGGCTATTTTTTAGAACTGGTCTCGTTAATTTCAAAATACGATGTCGTTTTAGAAAAGCATACAATTTTATTGGGCTTGCGTTATTTTGAAACCCTAGGCACGCCACTGGTCCTGGATTACTGACAGCGTCACTACACAATACAATATACACTCATTTACATACATAAATCCAGGTAGGCTCCAGAACCAGGTTCCTACCATCTGGTGAGTCTTTTGAATATTGTATTAATCAGCTCCACGCAAGGCGGACAGTTCGCTACCGCCACTCTTGACCCAGGGCCCACCATCGCGCTTCCACATAATAATTAAATCCTATGGTGCGGCCCTGGCCTGGCGTCGAACATTCTTGGTAGCAGAGCGTGGTTCGCGTTAGCGCACAAAATGACCGTGTTCCGGACGATTAGTGTAAGGCTGTAATCGTACCACTACATAAGGGAAAGGGCTCTTAGCAGGATTGTAAAAACTATCGCGGCATTAGTCTGTTGAGTGTTGTCGGCAAACTGTATGCGAAGTTTTTTATAAATACAATGATATGACTGACAGTTGAGAACATATGTGATAGGCAGAAAGGATTTAAAGAGGGAATGGACTAGAATACTAGATCATATCTTCTCCCTAAGCTGCACATCCAAAAAACATCTGAAGAATAAATGCTGTCGAAATGCGTTACTTGAGAATCATTTGTGGTAGATAATAAGCTGACAAATGATGTGATAAGGCAACGGTGTCGTTTAAAATAACAATTACTAAGTGACAAAAATTGAAAAAATGATGCTTAGATGACTCAGTGGTGTCGAGACAGTGAATGAAAGACGACTAACAAAAGGCATTTACTATACAGATGTAAATATAGTGAACTTATTGGTGTTTTCTTCAGAAAGGATAGGTGCGCATTACCCACGACCAGCGTGCGTGTATGACCAAATGTATGATCGTAAACGAGGCAAAAGGAGTTTGTAAGGGTCGTCGCTTGTGGTGTTCTGTTGTTGGTGGTATTAAGACGGTCAGGTGTGAGTTTACGTATGTATATTAGTAAAATATAAGAATAATAAAGCAAACACAATCTCTTGCCAGGGTCGCGAGATTCGTTCGAAAGAGTTACCGTGGCCCTGGCATATGGGCAACTGAAGGAACACGGGTGGGTTTTAGTCAGTAAAAGTCTGACATGCCCTCCCGCTCCGCCCAGAGCGGGAGAAATAATTTGATGATTTCCCATCCAAAAAAAAAGCGCAGTCTTTGTACAAGACGTTTATCGACGTGAGATTTTAATACCAAAAAACTAAATACTAGACACATCGAAGTAAAAGGGGAAGCGTTAGGGTTCTCAGTAAAATTCAAATTTTCTGACGTTTTTTTTTTGCAATTTGCAGATCAGTGTCAAGTTGTATTTTGAACAAAATATTATTCACTACCGTAACAAGTATTCATTTACATAATCATAATTATTAAAATCATCAACACAACACTAAACTAAACTTCATAAGACCCTATAGATTGTTACTTCATTAAATTCGAATAGATCCAGTTGAGGGCAACCCTATTATGATTTCAATGCGCAATCTTTAACACATGTTTTTTGCCAGGTTTTTATATCAGGAAAAACTTGAACAACAATGGCATGGTTTGATATTATTGGATATCATGCAAGACTTGAAAAAATCAAGTATGAATGAAATATTGTGAGTGAGTCAAAAGCATCTTCTGGGCATGCTCGTCCGTCAAAGACCTTCGTCAGTCCCTTTCCATCAGGCGTGCGTGATCGAGAAGACCAGACCAATTCAGTAATTTTAAAAAAAATGTCATATGTCGATTTTATTTGATGAAATTTAAACTCACCCTCTTTGCGCCAACCTCTTTTCAGCACTTGATAACTTCTTCTCCTTTCTATCAACAAGTAGGGACTCATGTTGGAACGGTTCCTTGCTGAGCATCCTTCCGTGTTGCGTTATAACTCCTTGCATCAACATGTCGATGTATTTATCTTTGTGCTCAGATAGATCCTTGATTTCGGATTCCTAGAAAAAAGAAAAGGTTTTACTCGAAACCAGTTTAAAGTTTCGTACTCACAATTGGTACTGCTTGGTAGGTTTACTCGAAAACAAGAAAAAGCAATGCGTAGACTGCAGAACTAACAACTTGAAAACCCACTTCGAACTTCGAATAGATGCGAAGGACATACTACTTGAAGCGAGCTGTCGACCATGACTCGAACGACATCGAATCGTGCTTCAGTCCTTCATTCTTGCGTGTAGAATAAAATGACGTGTTTGCTCGTGTGAGTACGGATATTAATGGACGATTCGATTTATTATATAATAATATCTGGATGACCGAGCTTTGCTCGGTATTTTTTGGTAAATTGTGTTTAAAATAATAAGTTTATGTTCAAGTTGATTATCGATAAAGTTGGTCATTGAAAACACGAATAAAACGACATTTTATAAAAATGAATCCTAGCTAGATCGATTTATCGCCCCCAAAACCCCCTGTATACTAAATTTCATGAAAATCGTTGGAGCCGTTTCCGAGATTCAGATTATATATATACATTAGGGTGGAGCATGAAAGTATGAAAAAAATTTTTTTGTGAGATTTTTTCTTGTAATAGAGGGGGATTGGTGCCTTATATTAAAGTTGAAATAAATACATTTTTTCAATCAATTTGATCACTATCTTCTGCCTCCGCACTGACCTCAAAATTATAATTTTAAATGAAAATAGTCTAGTACAGATAGACCAAATATTAAACGTAATTTAACGGTAAATGGATGAATAAATAATACAAAATATATAATTCACATGTTTATTTATCAGAAAAACACGAAATTTAAAAAAAAAACTATTATTAAAAAATACAATTAATTTGCACGAAAATCTCTTTTAGTCTCAAATTTTGGCATTACGTTCCGTGATTCCATTTTGGCTTTTATTGCACCCAGTCGTGACTTTTTGTACTTTGAGAAGTTGCAGCTTCCGTCGTTACTTTTATAGCCCGTTTAACAGTTTAAGTATGGCATGGAAGCCCCATGAACAACACTTCATCCTCATCACTTGATTGAACGATAGACTGAATTTCTTAGTCATACAAGTTTTTCGTAATCGGTGGTTCAGTTATTATTTCCTGCCAATTTATTAATCCAATATATGTCGAAGCATTGAAATTTATAGACGGCACTTCAAACATTATAGGTGGTGAAGGTTGAGGCATCTTGCATGTCTTTAATATGCGCCGAGCTGCCAGTTCTCAAATGTGCTTCCTGTCATCTATTATCATTGCAAGGAGAATGCTCTCGGGATGTGCAAAATAGCTATTGCGTTGAATGATAGGATCAAAAACCTTTATGTCCTCTGAAGGCTTTAATCATGTTAAAAAGATGTTGCGTGCCATCTTTGCATGATGATATATTTTTTATATAGAACCAAGATGGTGCGTAAACTTTTACTACAAATGTAGATAAAGTTGTCAAGTTTTTTGATAGTGTCTCTGTTGTAACATACAATCGTAGTAGTAATTTGGCACGTGTGAGCCAACAGGCAAGTGACATTTTGCCTGGAGATCTGATTGCTAGATCTTCTGGGAAATCGCCTGAAACTACTGCTGACACAATCTTGTGCAGGTTCTGTTGATTTGTAATTAAATCTTCCATCAATTATCCTTCAATGCGCAGATTATTTTTTAACAGGCAATTTTCACAAGTCCCAATTGCTTTCCCCAATGTTCCAGTGTAAGACTTAGGCCACAAAGTACCTCAGTCAAGATGAAAAAACAAGTCGCTGGTTTGCGAGAATAAGGATATAATTTAAAATTCTGTCAAATTGAATACTGTATGCCAAACGCTCATTAATCTTTGATATTTTGTCGTGAACAGAGATGCAACGAACGATTTTGAAACGGCGAAATAACGAACGTTGATTCCAAATCGGCGTTGCATCTCTGTTTTTGATATTATCATAGATTTATCGTCGTTTGGCGTACATTATTCAATTTGACAGAATTGTGATATCGTCCTTATTCTCGCAAACCTTCGAAGTGTCTCAAATGAAGTTCACTTATGTGGAGTAAACAAATTACCCACTGGATACTTGCCAGTATTCACATTGGTACCATCCCAACCGATTACCATAAGATGATGTTGTGAAATTCCATCATGTGACAGGAACTCTATCATCGCAGTTTATATTCCTTTCGCTGAACCAAAGTTAGGTACTACGTACCCTCCCGTGCGCCCTCACTTTCTTATTTTAAATTATAAACATAAGTTTATGCAGTCTTTTTGTTATGTTTCGAAAATAAACTGTAACTGCAATAATATTTGGGAATAAAATCGGTCAGTTTATTAAAATTTCACACATTTACATGTCGTCAAACTGGAATCTAAAATCTTTCTTTTTTTAAAAATTCAATGACGTTGCGGAGGCTGTTACTGTTAATCAAATCAAATAATATTTTGCATGGATTAATTTAAGTCTAAAAGGCATACATTTTTCACTATTAGATCACTCACAACCAAAAAATTTTTTTTCGCTCCACCCTAATATACATACATATATACAAGAATTGCTCGTTTAAAGGTATAACATATTAATTCTCTCCTGTTTCTCCGAATATGGAGGCTGTAATAATGTGTTGGGAACAAAAAAAAATATAAAAGACATTTAAAAAAGGACTTCATTTAAATATGAATTGAAAAAAAAAATAACAATTAAGCAAGTGGATTCGTGTATGCTACATTAATTTTAAATAATTTCTGTGAAGGTGGACATGACCTCTATGGATGTCTTTGGACTGAGCGTATATCCAGATCAGGGGAGGCTACGCTGAAAGACTGCGGCAGCGTCACGTATTACGTCATTACTTACCTTCTCATCATTATCGAAGCATAGATTGGTGATTTCTTTCATAGAGAGAACAGCATCGGGATTGCATTCATCGACGACTCGGTCAGCCATGCCTTGCTTATTGATCTGACGGTCATAAATCTTCTTCTCGAGACAGCAGTCCATCACAAAACGGTAGACAAAGCATGGCTTTCTTTGTCCGTATCTGAATAATATTACGTTTCTTATGAGAAAAGTTAAAAAGTTACATGATAAATGTAAGTACTAACATGATAAAAGCATAGAAAAAATATTTCAACGTTTAAATCTCTACTAAAGTTTTATTTTATTTCGGTAATCCTCGAAGAGTTAGGCAGAGGTGTACCTATAGTACACCCTTTGGACAGTTATGTTTAGGTCCCATGAATAGGGGGCAATAAGCTGAAATGCGTCAAATATGATAAATACTTGCCTATAAACACGACAAACAGCCTGCGTATCGTGGCAAGGGTTCCAACTGGCGTCGAAAACGATTACCCTGTTAGCTCCAACGAGATTGATACCAAGCGACCCGGCGCGTGTCGATACAAGGAACAAGTATATGTGTGGGTTGGCATTGAACTCGTTAATCAGCTTCTCACGCTCTAAAGCGTGTGTTGACCCATCCAAGCCTGAAAGAATATGCTTTGTGAATAGAAGCTTGGCTAAAAAAAAATCATTTTGGTTGCCAAAAATAATACTTACGATAATAGTTTGTATTTCTCTCCCAAAGACAGTTTGTCCCAGGAATGTAATTCTTTTCTAAAAAGTCTTCAATGAGATTCAATGTAAATAAACTCTGGCTAAATAACAGTAGCCTATCTCCTAGCTTTATGCTCTCATTCAATATGTAAAAGAATAATTCCATTTTTGAAGAATTTTCAATGATCCCAGGAATGTAATCTTTTAGCAATTCAGTTGCCCAGTCGTATGTCATTTCTTCAGCTTTCTTGACCATGGCTAATTCTTCTTCCCTATTCAATTTCTCTTCCTTTTCACTTTCTTCAGATTCAGAGTCCTCGTTATTCTTTTCTTTCGAAGTCTTCCTATCGTTTCTTCCCTTAGCTTTCGGTTTACTCTTTGCCTTTGACTTTTTACTATCTTTCCCTTTACCCTTCTGTTTACCTTTCCCCTTTGGAATTTCTTCTTCAGATTCAGATCCATCACTCTTTCCTCCATCTGTTTTGGAGTCCTTATCTTTCTTTTTAGTAATTTCAGATTTCGAATCATTCAAAAGAAGAGGTTGGTTTTTATTTATCTTCTTCGTTTCATCTTTCACTATTGTCTTTGTATCCAAATCTTCTATTTTGACTTCACCATCAGACTCCGATTTAATCTCGGTCTTTTCCTCCAGTTTAAGTTTATCAATTTCAGTCTTTAATTCAGTTATAGGCCATGATGTTACTGGACTGCCAGAACTAGCACTACCCATAGGTGGTTTAGTTTCAAGGTGTGGGGGGAAATTCTGATACGAGCATGGATAGTTGCTACCATTAGAGTTGCTTTCTTGCTGTTCAGGGTACGATGGCGTATTTGGTGGATATCCATAAGCAGGATTACCAAATGGCACAGAGTTTGTATTTTGTGTTTGCTGTAAATTAGGTTCTGTTTTGATGTCACTAGCGGGGTAATTACTAGGAACAGTGTTAGGCTCGCTTTTAATGGCAGGTAGATTTGGCACATGTGGATCAGTTTGGCTAGGAGGCATATTGTTGGGGAATCCTTGGTAATTGGTAGGGTGATTGTCGTACTGGTTATACGGAGTCGTATTATTTCCATATCCAGAAGTGTTGGCAGCATATGGTGGAGGATATGGTTGATTAGGATATCCTTGAGGCCCAGGATTGTTAGGATTATAAGATCCCTGTGGCGCGTTGTTATACTCAGAATATCCAGGATGATTTTGATAGCCTTGATATGGCGGTCTTTGTTGATTACCAGTGTAATTATCTTGATTATTCGAGTAGGGTTGCACCGCACTGCCAGGATACGGCTGATCGGTCGGCGGTGCGTTGTAGTTCGGTGGGTAATGCTGAGAGTTATTGTATTCAGGAGGAGGGTTGCCTCTGAAGTCTTGTGGTGGCTGATTATTCTGTTGATACTGAGGATTGTTATAGTACCCAGTGTTGCCATAATAGTTTCCGTTGCCCCAATAGTTCTGATTATAACTTTGTCCACTTTCAGGGGGCATGTTTTGTGGATACTGATTAGGGTAGTTATTGCCGTACGGCGGTTGTTGCTGGTAGTAGTTAGCATCGTAGTTTTGGTTGTATCCTTGATTTGGTGGGTAGTAACCTGGGCCTGGGTTTTGATAGTTGTTGTACGGTGGGTAGGACCCGGAAGGCTGGTCTGGTCTGAACGTGTTGGGCTGTGGGCCGTACGGAGCGTTAGGGTAGGGCGCATTGCCGTACATGTTGGCCTCGGTCCGCGGCGCCATCGGACCTGTGGTTGTATTAGGCGGTATGGTCGCTGCTGGCTTTTTGGATGCACCCTAAAATAATATTTTTTAGTATTTAAAACTATATTAAAGACATAAACTTAAATATATATGTATATTTAAAGCTAGATAGATAGTATTTAAAAAAAATCTGAAGAAAAGAAGTTAAAATAAAGCACAAAATAAAAGTATAACTAAAGGTTCAGCAACTAACTTTTGCAGCGGCTTTGCTCGCGTGGAGGTCAGAAATTAACTCACGTGTACGACTACCGGCAACATACTACCGGGATAAAAAGTATCCTGTGTGATTAATTGAGTTATTAACTATCTTTGCACCAAATTTCATTTAATCCGTTCCGCCATTTTTGTGTGATTGAGTAACAAACATTTCAGAATACCAACAGTAACATTTTTAATATTAGTAGGATATTTTTTGCTGTAAAAAGGTATATGTTAACGTCCTACGCCCTAACACGGTCCTGTACGAATTAGTTAAAGCCTAAGCCCTGTAACATCCTGGGTATTCTGCCTATTCTCATATCATTGCATCTTAACATCACCTCTACTGATACATTAAAAACTCATGCTTTTACATAATTATTGCCTCTTACCCGTGGTTTTCCCGGTCGTCGACCCGGTGTCCCCTTCATGTTTCTTGCGCGTCCGGCTTTCGTAACGCCACCAATCTCTTCCAGATCCAAGTCTTCTTCAATAGCGGCGTTCGCTTCACTACGCTTTTTGAGGAAATTGTATAGGACGTCAGGGTGATTCCAGATCTGAGAGGTAATATAAAATACGTTATGTATATAAAAGTATAGTTGAACGAATATTCAAAATATAAATTCTGGCATTTTATTTCTGCAGAAGTAATATGGGGAACAAAATTTTAGGTTCTTTCAGATCATCATTATAGGCACGGGTTGTGGTCAGTGGTTATGGCAATTTACATTCAACATGATGGAAGGATGTGTGGTGTTACACGAATGGAGAAAACAAGAAATGAGCACATCAGAGGAA
The DNA here is from genome assembly GCA_932294355.1 of Aporophyla lueneburgensis. Classification (NCBI taxonomy): domain Eukaryota; kingdom Metazoa; phylum Arthropoda; class Insecta; order Lepidoptera; family Noctuidae; genus Aporophyla; species Aporophyla lueneburgensis. Next base: position 18,687,130 of record OW028740.1, read on the forward strand.
GTCTAAAAGTGGCAACTATAACTGAAAAGTTGTGTGGATATCGGTTGTCATGGTTTGGGCACGTGATACAGAGGCATGAGGAAAGTGTCGTGTGAAAGGTTTTGAGTATCAATGCCGATGGCTATAAGAGGCGAGACCAAAGAAACGATTGGTGGACTGTGTGAATGATGATATGGAAAGAAAGGGGGTGACTACCGAGATGACGACTAATAGATAAAGAGTGTGGACGAAAAATTTGCGCCGATCCCAAATAAATTGGGATAAGGGCAGGAGAATGATGGTAATGATGATGATGGTAATGATGATGATGATGATGATGATGATGATGATGATGATGATGATGATGATGATGATGATGATGATGATGATGATGACGATTCCTTGAACACGTAGGAGCCCGGTATGATGACAAGGAAATATTACATACCTTACAACAAATTGCGAAAGCTTTTAAAGGATTTGGCACTGAAGTGGAGCGAACTACTTCATCCATGAACCTCTCATAGAGTTTACGTTGGAGCGGTGTCATGCGTACTAGGAGCACGTATTCTTCCTTTTGAGGTAGCGTTGACTGCAGAACTGCATGCGATCGTCTGTAAATAAAATTACTGGTATAAATATTTTGTCTTTTAGAACTTGCGTTCATTCTGTTACTCTTTGTATATTTGTATGGAGAACCAGTAATACAAATGCGACGAGTATTGTAGTAAACGGCACGACATGTAAAAAAATGGATATTAGATATCTTACCTTTGAACAAAACCTACAAGTAGTGAATGCAGCACGTGAGCCCGATATCTCATGAGCCGTATATCCTGAGGAGTCGAGTCTATACACTGGCCGTTCTGAATGGGACGCTCGAACATGTTACAAAACTCCGTCTTGCTACCGAGATAGTTTGGGCGCACGAAGTCCACCATACACCAGTATTCCAGCAAGTTGTTTTGCAATGGATAGCCTGAATAAAAAATAAAAAGAAATTGAAAAAAAACTCATATACGAACTCACGCCTTCTTCCCAAGAGGGTAGGCAGACACTACAGAACACCTTACATACTCTTTTGCTTCGTTTACGTTTATACATCTGGTAAAAACGAAACTAGTTCGTGAGGTGACCTCTCCACTTATTTTACGTGGAGCACCTTTATTCAATTTGAGCCATTTACTTTTTGAACAAAAATAGGTAAAATACAACGTCACTCCGCTTACACAGTCTATGCTAGATTAATCGGAGTTCTCTAGCTACATGTTAAATAGATCTCTCGTGGCTCAATAAGCTACCACAACTTTCGCATTCTGATTTCTATAATAAAATCACAATGGTGATAAAAACATATAATAACTATTTAACATTATTTATGATAACTCTTTGACATTATTTTGAAACCTGTATTGACATTTTTTTTTAACTCTTTGACATTATATTCAAGACAGTTTTAATTACTACGTATATAATTGAGTTTTACTCGGAGCTTAGTTAATAATTCATAGTTCTTTGTATTCTTATGTAAAATTAAATATCACGTGCTTTTGGCAAGAATCATACTCGGAGGAACCAGTAAAAAATGCGTTTCCAAATTAATACTTTTAGTGAATTGCACACAGTCATACCTGTTAACACTACTCTTCGCTTCGTCCTCATTTGCTTCAATGCGTAGGAAATATTCGAGTGGGAATTCTTAATACGGTGTCCTTCGTCGCATATCACTAAATCTGGACCTGGCTTGACCAAAGCTTCGTACATTTCTGTAAAAACAAAATTATGGTTATTAGTACGGTTTTAAGGTAAGACAAAGGTAAGGTTTGGTGTAAGGTACATAGACGCACAAACTGTTATCATGAATTATAAGTTATTATAAGTTATTTATTGTTCACTTCAGGTTACAGACATCATTGTAGCCCTCTTGTACTAGGAATTCCTGTATCACAAGAGCCAGACCTCTCTATTTACAGGGAATAAGATTTGGAAGCGAGATAGACAAAATTAGAAACTAAGGTTAACATTATGACATGCATTAAAAGGTAGGTTTACAAATATAAAAGACGAAAAAAAAAATTCAGCCCATTATTTTAGAACCCACAGAGGAAACTTCGCAGGTTTCTCAAAAGAACATTTGATTCTTTTTACAATGTTCAGATGATTCAAAAGTAAACAAAGCACAGCTTCCTTTGCTGTCGTGCAGTTTGGTAATAAAAAGAATGAACATTTTAATACACAAATCAATTTGCTTAGTATTTTCTGAACTAAGTTGGGGTTGGGGTCGCCAGTCAGTTTTCAGTCTAACTAGATGGAGCGTAATACTAGTACCAATTATTTAACCCACTACAAAAAAGGAGGAGGTTATCAATTCGACTGTATGTTTTTTATATTTTTTTTTTATGTTTGTTACCTCATAACTTTTGACTGGGAGAACCGATTTTGATGATTCTTTTTTATTTGAAAGCTGGTGCTACCCGAATGGTCCCATTTTAATTTGGTTCCATTCGGACAATGGGGTCCATGTGAAAACCATATAAGTCTTAAATTTGCATTAAGTAATTGCGCGACAAATGAACGAATAACGCAATTAGATTAGTGCAGGGTATCTACCATAACTAAAAAGTTAAAAATAAAACTTTTTACAAAAAATAATCAACGGATCATAAAGTTTTAAGAGTAGTAAAATAATTATTTGATATCTATACTTATAATATTATAAAGCTGAAGGGTTTGTTTGTTTGTTTGATTGAACGCGCTAATCTCAGGAACTACTGGTCCGAATTGAAAAATTCATTTTGTGTTGGGTAGCCTATTTATCGAGGGAGGCTATAGGCTATATAACATCACGCTACAACTAAGAAGAGCGGAGCAGTAATGAAAAATGTTGCAAAAACGGGGAAAATTTATTCGTTTTGAGAGTTTCCGTTGCGTGCGCTGCGTAAACGGTTAAAGTAACGCAAAAATCATGTATCTCGGAATTGTTCCTTTTAAAAAGTTCTAAAAAAAAGTCCGCGAGAGTATATGTCTATCTTTTAAGGTTAACTCACTATAACTCAAAAGGAGCGAGCAGCAACGAAAAATGGACGAAAACTAGCAGGCGAATCGATGCGACGGGAAGGGTCAGGGTAGCAAAAATTTGACGCGGACGAAGTCGCGGGCAGAAGCTAGTATTCTAATATAACCCAACCCCATTTCTTCCCGTGGGTGTCGTAAAAGGCGACTAAGGGACTTACTAGAGAATGGACGGCAGCGTTCTCTATGCATTTTACCACTATACTGCGATCGCCAACCCGCCTGCCAAGCGTGGCGATTATGGCAAAGCCCCCCAAATTGGGGGAGGCCTAAGTCCAGCAGTGGACGTCTTACGGCTGAAATGATGATGAATGAACCCAACCCAACCCACCCTTAACAACTTCACTGCCGAGCCCGCGCAGGCGCGGGGTGCGGGGTATGGCGCGAGGGGCCGACCCCGCGCTGGCGCGGGCTAGGCTCAGTACAGTTTCTATGAGTCAGAACAGTTCGGCATTTGACACTCTACCCTCACAATTTGGCTGGCAGTGAAGCTGTTAAGGGATACATGGCGTGACGTTATGTGTCTAATAGAACCAATACAATTTATGGGACTTATTAAATTTCAACTATTTATACCAATCATTAATTACGCAAAGTTTGCTATCCAAACCCTATAGTTTTAGTATGGGTAACATTATTTTGGTTAGAACTGTCAAGATACTGAATACTATCAGTTTCAGTTTCGTTTAGTAGTAACTAGTTTTTGCCAGTGGCTTCGCCCACGTATTAGAAATATAAACCTTCCCCTTGAATCACGCTGTCTATTGATGAAACTGCATTAAAATCCTTTGTGTGTGTTAAAAGATTAGATCTTTTTAGCTTGCAGACGCGGGAAGCGACTTTGTTTTATCCATACAAATATTATAAATGGGAAAGTGTGTGTGTCTGTTTGTCCGTCTTTCACGGCAAAACGGAGCGACGAATTGACGTGATTTTTTATGTGGAGATAGTTGAAGGGATGGAGAGTGACATAGGCCACTTTTTGTCTCTTTTTAACCCCCACTTCCCTAAAATGGGGGGTGGAACGTGCTAATGTCAGGAACTAATGGTTCGAATTGAAAAAATCTTTTTGAGTTAGGTAGCCTATTTATTGAGGAAGGCTATATTAACATCACGCTACGATTAAAAGGAGCGGAGCAGCAACAAAAAACGGACGAAAACTGGCAGGCTGCGATGTGACGGGAAGGGTCAGGGGAGCAAATATTTGACGCGGACGAAGTCGCGGGCAGAAGCTAGTACTATATAAAGACAATGTAAAGAAGTATTGCTCAGTATGCTCACCATCTAAAAGTTTCTTATCTTCATCAAGGATGTCCTCTTTTTTCTCTTCTTTCTTTATATCATCCTTCAGATCATCTGGCTTCACCTGACTGTCACCATCGTCTTTATCCAGTTTTGATTCTTCAGAAGCCTTCACAAACAATAAATTTATGAGTAAGCATGCAATAAAATGTATGGGTCATTTAGCATTGCATATTCAGCCTATAATGTTCCACTGGGTCAAATCCAACACGGGGACCAGTGCGGGTTAATGGATTGTCCATATATATCAACAAATTTGGAAAAATCTGTCGAAATAATTTTGGTAATATGTCACTGACTGTAGGTTTATGCACCTTATCAGTCACATATTGGCAACATGTTTGTCGTGTACAGACACGCTTAGGACCGATTCGGTAATAAAATCGTTTAAAAATATGTGTATAATATTGACAATCTTTTACCTGTGTATCTTCCGTAGGCGGATCCGACTTTTTCTCGTCTTTCTCCTTTTCGGCTTCCAATTTAGCGTCAGCTTTTCTTTTCTTACGAGGTTTCTTATCTTTCTTCATACTGAGTAGTCTGTATAATTCGTACCCTATCATAAGAACTCCACCTGAGGTAGTCCAATCCTACAAAGTAAAAAATTAATATTATTGTACAATATTTTTATCTCACGAAGCGACACGCAGTTTACTTGTGTTTACCGAATTTGAATGTGTGCGTGATAAGAGTATCTTCAGCACATCTCTACTAATATTATAAAGCTGAACAGTTTGTTTGTTTGTTTGATTGAACGCGCTAATCTCAGGAACTACTGGTCCGAATTAAAAAAATATGTTTGTATTGGATAGCCTATTTATCGAGGCTAAGGGAAGGCTATAGGCTATATAACATCACGCTACAACCAAGAGGAGCGGAGCAGTAATGAAAAATGTTGCAAAAACGGGGAAAATCGCACGGGTAGGCGATTCGGATGGTCGGGGGAACAAGAAATTTAACGAGGACGAAGTCGCGGGCAGAAGCTAGTAAGATATACATGCACTGACACTTGACTGACTATGCCACTGTCTCGGATGGTACCAAGAGGTCTTGCACTTACACACACATTTACACTTGGCAATTTGAAATCATTTTTATAATCAAGATTATGATCAATAACAATTCAACTTTTTAATACTATGTTCCATAGTTAGAAAAATCCATACCTTCACAACTTTGGCTCGCATTTGTAACGTTTTATGACTATCGTTGAGCACATAGATAGGGAAGTTTCTCGGTCGCACCTCGCCGTGGGCTGCCAACGGACTTGAGTTCGCGTCAAATGGCAACCACATGTTAAATTCTGCTACCTGAAACATTATACATAATGGATTTTAGTAATAATACACACAATATCGTCGTATGTTCATTGCTTTTGGTAAGGATGGATCTTCGAAGTGTTGAATAGTGGCTATAAGCAGAATTGAACGTAAATCAACTCAATCATAAGCAGCCTATATTGTTCCCACTGCTGGGACACAGGCCTCCTTCCGGTGAGAGGGAATGGGCCGTAATCTCGTTGGTAGAAGTCACATGTCTTCGAATTTTTCGTTCTAGGAAATGCTGGTTTCCTCAAGATAGTTCCCTTCACCGTTTTGAGAGCAGTGGTGATGAAATTATTTACACATAAAGTCAAGCACCTGCCTGGGTTTGAAACCACTAAAAACAACAATGTTCAGAGTATTTGAATAGGCTTAGGGCTGTTTTGGCCTCTTTGGCATGGAGGGTATATGAAATAAAATCTCGCATGGACACACTGAAACTAGATAAGTCTTAGATGATCCGTAAAATGTTCCAAATACATCGCAAGTTGCATTAACAATAATCACTCTATCGGCTACTGCTAGCATCGTGCTAGGACACTTACCCAATTCTGGAGAGTGTTGATAGGCATGATACACAGCACAGTTTTAGATGACGTGTGGCGAAGGAATATATCACAGAAGCAAACAATTTGTAACGTTTTGCCAAGGCCCATTGAATGTGCCAATATACATCCAAAGCCCGATGATGTCGAGAATCGCTCAACAGATTCTATAATGTTATCAAATAGGAATCTTACACCACCAATCTGGAACACAAACAAATCACATACATCATCATCATCATCATCATTTCAGCCGTAAGACGTCCACTGCTGGACTTAGGCCTCCCCTAATTTGGGGGACTTTGCCATAATCGCCACGCTTGGCAGGCGGGTTGGCGATCGCAGTAAGGTGGTAAAATGCATAGAGAACGCTGCTGCCCATTCTCTAGTAAGTCCCTTCAGGCGCGGTCCGAGAGGGGGGGTCCTAGGGGTCATGACCCCCTCCAAACTCAGCCATGTTGTTGAGACCCTGAACGATTTGCCTGAAAAACCCAATAATACTCCCGACCTGAGAATCGAACCCGGGACCTCATGCTCATCAGTAGCGCTTTCGACTACTAGACCAACGAGGAGATTTACCTTCCTAAAAATATTCTTCAATACTCATGGTGACCCCCCCCCCCCCCCCCTCCCCCAAATCATAGGCTGCGACCGCGCCTGAGTCCCTTAGTCGCCTTTTACGACACCCACGGGAAGAAATGGGGTGGTGGTATTCTTTACGTCTAGCACCACACGGTACCCAATCACATACATGAAGTGTTTATTTAGGTATATGTTTTGAGACCTGAAAATTGCATATAGTCTCATAAATTGGAATTGTCCCAACCAAAAAAGACAGAAATATTCGCATTATCATAGTAAACACCATAGACCATGGTGACATTATAAAATAAATCATCTATAATTTGCAATGAGTTTTACCTGATGAGGTTTGATAACCCTAGCAATTTGCGGTGCCAAGAATATGTCCTCATCATTTTCCGGGTGACCAATATTGATTAACACACGGCCTTGTTCATCTGGGATGTTATACGCATCATTCACATGGAGACCTTGAGAAAAAAGAGAAATATTTTCATAATTATTACTTTCAAGTGTTATGCAGAATTTCGCACGCGGGATTGGTCCGCATGCGTGAAGTTTCACGATGCAAAACAAACCAAACACAAAAACCAGGTCGCGCGTGCGTGTAGCAACCATCATAAAGAACACATAATATGAAAAGATACATTGCGGTTGTACACCAGCATGCGGCCAATCCTGCCTGCGTGATTTAATCCTCACCACACTTACAACACCCCACTTTCAGACATTCATTTTTTTTTTTTTCATAAAATTGACATAATAAAAAAGCAGCCATTGTCTTGTCGAATGGATCAGGCAATTAACAGAAACTGGCTTATTATGCATCTTTAGAACCCAAAACTGACCGATAGGTAACAATCCCAGTGCTAGGACACAAGGCACTGTTCTGTGGGAAAGGAATACTCCTTTTCCCCCAACACCAAGAGGTCAATGCACGTTTCGCGATTGTCAATTAAATCAATGCCTTTATATCTTTCGGCCATCATGCTAAAGTGTATCAGTTCAGTTATTTTCACCACAAGCGGAATAGACTTGGTATATATTTTACAAGGAATTAAGTCATCATTATCCTTTCAATTTCGAGTCTCACCTGAGTTACCAGGATCCTCTTCGGCTTCTGGACTAGGCGGCACTTCTGAATCTGACAGCATTATGCAATCATCAGAATCAGATGACGAAGACGAAGACTCCTCACCACTGCTGCTATCAACTATCTCTACAACCTACACATTAAAATTTTGTGTTAACTTATTGAATTTATTATGTAAATTCACTGAATGGCAGACTCAGATATCTTATTTTTACATTTAGACAGAACATCATGTACTTGTTTTCAACATAAACTAGCCATGTTTAAAATGGAAAATACTAAAAGATTCCTTGTGTGGGAGCAAGCATTTTGGGAAACTCAAACAGCAAATTTTTTGTTAAAGTTTACCTGTATGATTTTTGAAATCGTACAGGTAAACTTTAACAAAAAATGTGGATAGTTAAAATACAAAATGATAGTTTCCTACCTCTTTCTTATCAGTCTTCTGATCAGATTTTCCTGGTTTTTGGGCACCAGAGGTGGTTGGTTTCAGCAACTTTGTAACTTCAACTTGACCAGATTTTAATGTCTTTTTTGTTTCACCTGATGGTAATTTCACTAGCACTGTATTTGGTAAACTAGAAACAAAAAGAAAACATTTAATTTTTGAATTTTCATCTAACATAAATATTTTGAAGCTATGCTACATACTTTAATTTCTGCCCAGGAAGAGACTTCTTCAGAATTGACGATCCTCCTTGCAACAGTGATATAGTTTTCTGATGAATTTTATTTTGTCTATTAATTGCTATTTGCCTTTGCACCTGTTTAGAACAACATAAACATTATACACATTTACATTACTTTAGCATGCTCATATTTTAAATAATTCACTTTGTAGATTTTATAGGGTGGAAAAAAGGAAAACCAGTAGTATTCATGTGACTTCCATTCTAGATTTCTTGAGAGTACAAGATTAACATAGTCATACCTCTCTAATGATCCTCTGCTGTTCCTGAACTCGAGCCAACCTCTCCGACTCCTGTCTCTGGGCAGCGAGTGTTGAAGCATCCAAGTTCTTCTCATCCATGACTTCCCTGATATTTCGACGTACATTTATAGCATTGGTATTCACTGGTTTCTTCTGCAATATAAAGAGTGTATTATTATAAGTAACTTACTTTTCCCATAATTAATTACATTGTAGCCTAGAAAACTAACCAATAATGCCATGATTATGTTGCATTTGTTAGTTCCTAGAAACTTTGTCTATTGTACAAGAATATGTCTTAGTACCTTGTAATGTAATACAATAAGTGACTCTAGTCAAACATAGGTACTTAGACTGATATCTTATTGTACTTTGATAAATTACCTATGTTTTTATTGCCTCTTTTATCTACTATTAGCATTTATTGTAGAGGCTCTTCAGCTACTGTTGAAATTTAAGCAAAATACGTAATAAACAGATACTCTGTGAAATATTACAGCAGAATAACATATTAATATTGAGTTTATGTCATGTTTAGAACTAACGAAATTGTCTAACCTTTTTAAGGATCAAATCATGATCTTGTATAGTAGACATTATTACAAACAAACTCAGATAACCATAACTAAATCTCATCACATTTATAAAGACTAGAATGTATGAATTTGTAGTACATAGTATTATACATAGGTACCTATATCATGACTATAGTCTGCTACTATTACTATTCAACTAACGTAACATGACTAGACTGGTCCACTCAATCTGTGTGGTTCTTTCCTTAAAGACCATTTCAGACACAAATCTACATGGTCTTCACATGACCTGGCCAAGATTATGTCTGGATTTTAAAAGCGGCCATTGTTTTGTTCCTATCTTTTTTCTCAGATTAGTTAAATAGGAAACACCAACCTCATAGTTTTTAAAATATTCTTGTCATGTAAAAGTGTTTGTACAGTAGATATCATTAACCAAAAAGGGTTGGATTTGAGAGCATAGATAGAGCATTACAATACAAATTATCGATTAGTATTATCATCAAAATTACTATAACAGCAGAAAGAAATATCTATTTGTTTTATGTCAACATTGTGATAATGTAAACAACTTTAAAATTAACCAATATTGTTATAAAATTGCAATAATATGTTAGTAAACAAACATTACGGAACAAATTTTGTGTTAATCCAATTATTGGCAGCAGATCAAGTCTGTTCCACAGTAAAAGTTATAACCATAAATACTGTATATCTTACTTTCAATGCATTTTATCACTTCTAAGACAAATAATAGTAAAACTGGTTTTTATGTCTGAATTTAGTACTGACCTGAATGTTATACAGAAATGCTAAGAATAGGGTAACAAGATAATACAGAATAAGTCTTACCTCATCCTCGCCTTCAGGCTTCTTGTCTTCATCTTTAGATGACTCCCCACTATCATCCTCTTTCTTAACAATGGGCTTGACACTAATCTCTCCCATTTCTTTCAATTTCTCCGTGATGTCGAAATCCTGACTACTTTCTTCTTGTTTAATATCTAACAGGTCTTCTGCTGTTTTCTCTGGACATAAGTCACCCTCTTCCACTTCAGCAATTTCAACGTTTTTATTATCTAAGTCACCCTCATCAATAAGGTCTTGAATTGAAAGAGTTTTAGGTTGCTCGTCTTCTTCTTCATCTTGTTCCCGTTCTTGTTCTTGGTCTTGCACCGGCTGTTCCTCTTGTTCTTGTTTAACTTCAGGTTCTGGACATGGAGGAGGCTCTTCAGGAGGTTTACTAGTGTTCTGAGGCCCCTTTTTGGCCTCCACAATGTCACCAGTCTCAGGGTCAATGTAACTCTCGTCTTCTTCATTCAATTCTTGCACAGCATTGAGGTTAACTACAAATTCCTCCTCTGATAGTCCATCACTCTCTGTCTTACTGTCTTCACTCGAAAAGTCACTTAATTCTAAGACATTATTACCAACTAAGCTGCGAATTGTAATACCTGTGTCCTTTTTGAGTTTCTTTGTGAAATCATGGAAGTTTTTCACAGCTTCCATCTTCCGTTTGTGGCTCATAGGCCTGGGACGAGGAGTCGCGCGCCTCCGAGCGCTCATAGCCGCTGCCTGAGCAAAGTGAGCTCGTTGTATTCTGGCGATGGTCTCGTCATCGTCCTCACTGTCTACCACTTCTTCATCGGACTCCTCCTCTTCGTCTTGCACCTTGCCCTTCATTTTATTCTTCACTGAACTCGTGCCACCGGCATCATCCATGACAATAAACTAATTTCTAATATCTCAGATTCACTAAAACCTATAGCAAGTCATCATTTTCACGTCTTATTTCATTGAATGAAATGTTAAACACACTGGGTTTTTGTTATGAACACAGGATTATTTCATAAATGGAAATTAATTTTCTTGGACACAAACAATCTTTTTCAGGATAGCTCTTTGTAGCACTTTTACAGGACGCGGCATTAAATATCCAAGGGAATAAGCCGGATGACACAATTATTCACATAGCGCGGCCGATCAGGTCAAAAAATACGACATATCGTCATATTTGATTTTAATTATCGATAATAAAATAATGTCTGCAATTAAAATTTAGGAAGCCATTACTTCCGCAATAAATAGCCTATTCAACTATTCGTATAGAATTTGTGTATTCGACAAGCGTGTTTACAAAAATTGTGGATGGGCGACTGCGTCACAAAACGTCACGAAGACCTTATTAGCGATGACTATTAAAGTGTTTAATTGCGAATTCTCTTGTGCCAAATGTCCGTGTAACTCTCATTACAGCATCTCGCACTTGCCATTGAAAATGCATCCTTGTTGTACAAAAACAATGCGTCAAAAATTGTAACAGCAAATGTTTTTAATTCATGGCAACATTATTGATTTTCTTCACAGGGTTGACATTTCATTTAATTGTCTATGAAATACGTTATGGTGGGTCAATATGTTAGGTCTATTGCATGATTTTTATGAGAAAATCTTATTTTATTTAGTACACGAACCCGATCAAAATACTTCTAATAAATTATTTAACCATAAAACTTACTTCTTGTAGGTACTATTTTCCCAAGAGTTATGACACCCGACAAGAGCTAGGCCAATTATTATTATGCTCTGAGCTAGGCCCTGACTTAAAGACATGACCATAACATATTATTGTATTTTAATAGAGCGGATATTTTTTTACGAGGAACTTACATTTAGAAAAGTAGCTTTGCATAGCTAAACTTTAACGTTAAATCTTTAAATAATATTTTAAGTCACACAAGATTAGCCTATCAACATTCCGGCCCAGACTCTATAAACGTCATGATGATGGCGGGACCAACTTTCGGAATCATAAGATTATCCGTATAATTAGTATCGATTTATTACTATTTTGTACCTGTCCTGATTTTTGTACCTCACACGGCATAAACGGAATTTACGATTACAGTGATCCGCCATTATGATGCGTCAAAATGACGATACCGTGTCTGTACTCCAAAACTACAACGAATTACGGCATTTTTGAAGACTTTCGTGGGTAGTGGTGAAGGCGTAATACGTGCTTTGGTTTGTGTTAAGAATTCTTTCGATTTAAGTGATTTTTACAAGTGTGAACTTCAATCGAAACTATTCTTTGTGTTTGTGTTTTAGCCTAAGGTTTGTTTTAATCCAAATTTTGTAGTAGTTTTAAAGATTTTATCCGGTATTCATCCATAATGGATACCAAAAAACCCCCCGACCCCCTGATCCCTTTGAATACACTCCGGTGTTAACGGTTTCTCTCCCCGACGAAACCCCAGGTACTGTTTTACACCCGGTTAAATTTGGAATGTTCTTAACAAAGAATAATTACAGCAACATTCTATTAGGCAGTGTAAAGCGCCTAGGTAGAAACCGCGTGTCAGTTGAGTTTAAATCTCACCAGGATGCTAACAGCTTCTTAATTAATCAAGTAGGTATTAGTCCAAAATAACTTTGTTGCAAATATTCCACAATTTAATATAACTCGTTTGGGTCTAGTTCGAGATATACCATGTGAATGGACAGAAGAGGAGATCATCGAGAATATCAAGGTTCCGGCTGGATGTGGCCCTGTTATAAAGGCCAGGAGAATGAACCGAAAGGTGACCTCTCTGGGTGTTACAGAGTGGAAACCCACCCAAACGGTAGATCTGACATTCGATGGGCAAGTTTTACCTAAGCGGGTATATTGTTTTTATTCGGCTCTCCCAGTCGAGAAATACATGTACCCGACAATTCAGTGTTTTAATTGTTGTCGTTTCGGTCACACTTGTTGGTGGGGGCTCCGACGGAAGGCGAATTAGGTACCTTCGACGCGGACCGAATAAAACTGATGAACGCAAGTGTCTCGCCTAGGGCCAGGGGTGAGGGAATCGTGCACCTACCTCCTCGGGAAGCCGCTCGATCTGCCAGCAGAATCTGGGAGCTCCGGAGTCCTCACAGTTCGGCTCACCACGTGTCGGCAAAGTCCAGAGGCACAATACAGCACTTCAGTTCAACCGTCGAAGCCACAAATACACCACTATTGAAACAGCGGGACTGCTATGAACTTATAATATTCATAATATATCGTTCTGCGATAAAAAAGTACAGCGGAGATGCGATCGCGGCGGAATCCATATTTGGACTGACGTTATAATGTCTATGAAAAACTAAATATATTTTTTAACATTTACAATTCTATAATGTGTTTGGTACATAAATGGAAATTCAAAAAAGTAATTGTATGTGGCGATTTTAATATTGACCTATTGAAGAGAAACCCTATTTCTCTACGCTTTGAACATTTAATTTATAGCTTTAACATGAAAATAGGTACACGTGAAGTAACTCGCCCAAGTAGTAATACATGTATTGATAATATATTAAATAATGTAAGAGGTAGTAAATGTGAAGTAATTGATCTTGGTATGTCAGACCACACTGCTCAGCTGTTAACGTGCCCCGTCAAAAAAACGTGTACTCTTAGTCACTGGTATACAATACGCAGAGATTTTAGTAAAGAAAACATAGCAAAATTTCAAGAATGTTTACAAAGTCTAACTTTTTATGATGTATTTAGTTCAAATGATCCCGAATATGCCTTTGACTCATTTTTTGAAGATTTTAAACTATTTTATGACCTTTGTTTTCCCAAGATAAAAATAAGAAATACCTTTGTTAAGAAAACAAGATGGTTATCTAAAGGGATTGGTAAATGCTGTAAACAAAAGAGAAAATTACTTTGGAATTTTCGAACCAACCCTTCAGAAAGTCAAAAGCAGATTCTAAAAAATTATAGTGCGCGACTTAAAAGAATTATAAAGCTAACTCAAAAGTGTCAAAACAATTATTATATATCAAATGCAGACAATAAATCGAAAGCCACATGGAGAATAATTAATGCAAGTAAGGCAAATTTTCCGAAAGAATATGTAAAACGAATAAAAGTAAATAACCGTATAATAACAGACCCTATTAACATTGCCAACGAATTTAATAACTTTTTTATTAATGCTACTAATACTGATAATGATATTGATAAAATAAACTCTCCGGTAAATTTAAATGAAACGCCACAAAATTTTAAAATAGATACAAGTAATAGTCATAGTACACCTCACTCTTTATTCATGAATCCTGTTATTCCGTACGACATCTTTTTGTTAATTAAATCCCTTAAAAACACTAATAGTTCTGGTTATGATGATATCACTACATCGGCAATTAAATCTGTGGCACTTATTATAAGCCCAGTCCTTAGCCATATCATAAACTTATGTATAGAACATGGCGTTTTTCCAAGCAAACTTAAAAGATCTGTTGTTAAACCACTCTTTAAGAAAGACGATAAAGAAAACATTGCTTGTTATAGACCGATATCTTTACTTCCCATTTTTTCCAAAATTATAGAGAAAATTATTTACAAAGCTATTAACTCCTACTTTGAAAAACATAATTTATTTACACAAGAGCAAAAAGGTTTCAGAAGAAATAAATCAATTAATATGGCTATACATGACCTTTTAAAACCTATATATTACAACATAGATAATCGAACTCCTACTGCTACATTGTATATGGACATGACTAAAGCGTTCGATTATGTAGATCATAAGACCCTTCTAGATAAATTAAATGCTTACGGAATTAGAGGCAATGTCCATAAATTATTAAAATCGTATTTAACTGACAGATACCAAAGGGTTGAAATAGACAGTATATGTCCACTGAGTAGAACAGTACAAAGCTATCACTCAAATTACATGAAAGTGCAATTCGGTGTACCTCAAGGTAGCGTACTAGGGCCGCTCCTTTTTCTAATTTATATCAATGACTTCCCTAAAGCCATAGAACATCCGATGATTCTCTTTGCCGATGATAGCACCGTCATCTTTACAGAAAAAGAATTAAATTCCTTAGAGTCCGCTATTAACACTACTCTTAAGCTAGTTATAGAATGGTTATTAAGAAACAATTTAGTGATTAACCTAAATAAAACAAAAATTGTCACATACCCACAAGAAATACAACACGCTTTGAATATAGAATATGATGGGACACATATTGAAGAAGTTAATAGTACTAAATTTCTGGGTATCTGGATTGATAATGATATGAAATGGCAAACACACATTGATACAATATGTAAAAAAATAAACCAATATTCGTATGCCTTGTATAAATTAGCTAAAGTAGTAGACCAATCAGCTGTACTGACAGCATACCATGCATATGTGGCATCAACCATTAAATATGGTTTAATATTCTGGGGAAACGCCACTAATACAGAGTACGTATTTAAAGCACAAAAGAAATGTGTGCGTGCTATAGCCAATATTCATGTACCAGACTCATGTAAGCCTTTCTTTCAAAAGTTAAAAATTATGACTTTTACATCTATATATATTTATGAGGTAGCGATTTTTGTTAAAACGAACAAACATCTGTTTGCAAAACCGCAATCTGTTAGGAATGCTTTAAAGATTTCTTCGCTACCTCACAGAACTGCCCTTTTTGACAAGAGTTTTTTTAGTATGTCAACAAGAATATATAATAAACTACCAATAAAAATTTTGAAGACAGGAGATTTACAAGATTTTAAGAAAAAATTGCAAGTATTTTTATTAGATAAGGCTTATTATACTATGTCAGAATATCTAGATGATAACATTAAATAATTTAGTTGATAAAGTAGAACAGAGTTTAATAATTATAATTTAAGATTAATGTTTTTATGTACACTATACTTAAACCTAATATTTGTACGCTTTACTAGCAGGACATAGTGATACATTTATTAATATTAAGCACCAACTTTGTTAACCTATGACCACAAATAAAAGACTTTGAGTTTGAGTTTGAGTTTGAGTTTCTTTCTCGAGCGAGCCATAAAGAGGGCGACACTCGTCAAGGAGAAATTTAAGGTGCACGATATAATTGGCGGGAAAAGGACTAGCTTGACATCTTGCGTAATAGTTTAACAAAATAAAAATAGATGGCGCTAACATTTCCTCCCCCTTTTAAAGGGTCACCTTTAAACCCAATCATAAAGTGTAATAAAGAACTGCGAAAATATAATATTGAAACTGCGATTTATATAAGATAAACTGCGACAATCTTAAACTAACTAACTGCTAGCACTTAAACTACTGTGGTTACAAAAAAAAAAAAAATATAACAATCTTATTGCGTAGGTAATGGGCACAAACGTACGACCGGACGCACGTATGTACCTTTAGCTGTTCTTACAGAAACTACACGCGTTATACCATCGTTAGAAGGAAGAATCTTCTCTACTATCGCTAATGGCCACGATAAGGGAGGTGAATTGTCAGTTATAATAACAACAACCGTGCCAGGCTTGATTAGCACAGACGGAGTATTCCATTTCTCTCGGGTTTGTAAACTATGTAAATATTCCATTCTCCATCTTTTCCAAAAAGATTGCACTAATTTATCAAGCAGAGAATGTCTCTGAAGCAAGTTGAGATTATCTGATTCCACTTCAGGCGCGGGCAATGAGATTAAAGGAGCGGTATGCAAAAAATGACCTGGCGTTAACGCGGTAGGTTCTGCGGGATCGGCACTGAGGACCGTAAGAGGCCGAGAATTTAACAAACACTCGATCTGAACGAGCACTGTAACTAGCTCTTCGTAAGAGAGAAGCTGTTGACGGATGACCTTGAAAAGGTGCGTCTTGACGACCTTCACCATACTCTCCCAACATCCGCCAAAATGTGGGGCGGCTGGACAGTTAAACTTCCATGTGATACGGTTTTCAGCAAGCTCTTTTTCGAAGCGAGAGCGGAACTCGACATTATTAAGAAATTTATATAAGTCGTGAAAATAAGAATTAGCGCCTACAAAATAAGTGCCTCTGTCCGAGTGCATTACTTGGACAGGGCCCCTGCGAGACAAGAACCGTTTAAGTGCAGCTAAAAAACTGGCGGTGCTAAGATCAGTGGCTACTTCAATATGTAGCGCGCGAGTTGTGAGACAAGTGAACACGCAAAAATATGCTTTCAAAGCCTTTGCACCCCGACGGCGAATGGGAGTGTAAGATATAGGACCTGCGTAATCACAGCCCGTGTGAGTAAACGGCTTAATAAACTGACGCGTCCGACAGTCCGGCAAGTCAGCCATGAGCAGGAAGACGGGACGCGGTCGAGCGCGGAAACAAATATTACAATCGTGCACTACCTTACGAATAGCACGACGAGCAGACAGTATCCAGTATTTCTGCCGTAATAGTGACATGAGCTGTTCAGGCCCAGCGTGTAAATATTTCTTATGATAATATTCAATTAATAAGTTAACAAAAAAGTCATGGCTTGGCAGAAGTACCGGGTGCTGCTGTGAGTAACTTAGATCAGAATGGGTGAGACGTCCACCAACTCTGATTAAATCGTTATGTAAAAACGGTCTTAATTTATTAAGAGATGATGAAACCTGCGTGTTCAGTTTTAAATTTAAAATTTCTTTATTGAAACGTTTATTCTGGATAAGTTTCAGCAATTTGTTTTCTGCAAAACTCAAATCAGCTGCGGTTATATGTACGGAATCGCGACGTGGTAACAAATTAGCGAATCTATAAATGTAAACAATCGTACGGAGTATTTGACTCCATGACGAAAGGCGGCAAAGAGTATCATAAACATAAGAAGCGTCAGCGAGAATTAAAACAGCGTGAACGAGTTTCTTTTGTTCAGGTATCTCGTACAACGTGAGCGGTTCCGTACCTTCAGTAATAGGCCACTGCGACGGATGTAACGTTAGCCAGGGGGGCCCTTGGGACCACAGAGGGTGGTCTTTTAACTTAGCAGGAGAGACACCACGTGACAGACAGTCTGCCAGGTTCTCAACCCCTGCAACGTGATAAAAGTTATCTGCGGAAATATTATCAGTAATTTTAATAACTCGATTGGCAACGAACGTTTGCCAACGATACGGTGAACCTTTAATCCAATAGAGTGCGACTTTTGAATCGGTAAAGGCGTAAATTTTAATTGCAAAACGGTTGTCATAAGTCTCAAGAACAGTCCGAAGCAATTTTGACAGCAAAAGTGCTGCACAAAGTTCCATACGAGCAATCGTAATGGGCGAAGAAGGCGCGATCTTTGACTTGGAACATAAAAAGCGGACAATATTGCCGGAGGCAGAGCCAACGTGTAGGTATACTACGCCACCATAAGCTTCGCCACTGGCGTCAGCGAACCCGACCAATGTCAATTCACAGTCGTTCTTCACTTCTAAACAACGCGGTATTTTAATTTCGTTTAGGGCGGGTAACTCTGAAGTAAATTGTTGCCAAGCCTTGACAATATGAGTAGGAGCAGGGACGTCCCAATCCACCTTCAACTGCCACAACTGCTTAACAAGAAGTTTAGCTACTAAAATAGAAGGAGCGACGAATCCCATGATATCCCACAGTCTCGCGACGGTTGACAGTATGGTGCGCTTAGTGCACGCGATATTCGAACTTGGCGGGTTGATTTTAAAATAGAAAATATCTTGGTCTATAGACCAGCGAAGACCCAAGATTTTATAGTCAGCGGTTTTGTCAAATTCAACCTCAGTCGTCACCTTATGAGAGGCGGGAAGTTCATTAAGAACAGACTTTGAATTACTGTTCCACTTCACAAGGTCCTATTGAGCGCCCTTAAAAAGAGCAATTAAATCTTTCGCCTCGTCTTCGGTATTGACAGAAAATGCAACATCATCCATATACAGGCACGAGGAGGCGACGGCAGCAGCGCGGGGATGCTCAGCGCCATCGTCAGCGATGAGTTGCTGCACAGTGCGCAGAGCGTGGTAAGGACTGGACTTAAAGCCAAAACAAACTCTACTAAATTCATATAAGCAAAGCGGGTCGTTAGGATTAAAACGATAAAGAATTCTCTCTGATTCGCGAATCATAATTTGTAAAAACATTTGTTTACAATCAGCGGCCATCGCTACAGAGTGTAGACGAAAATTTAAAATAATTTTGAATAAATCACCCTGTAGGTTGGGCCCACTGTGCAGCAAATCATTTAACGAAACACCGGACGATGTTTTACAGCTGCCATCCAGCACGGGACGCAACCTAGACGAAGACTTGTCTGGGCGGAGAACCCCATGATGTGGGATTATCTAAGTAGGGTACACATCTGCAGTTTCATGCGGAAGAACTGAGACGGGCGAGATATAACCTTTAGAAAGGTAATCATTTAAAACTTCGTCATAAGCGGCGCGTAGCTCAGGTGAAGCTTCAAGCTTCCTCTCTAAGCATAAAAAACGTCTAAGAGCGATATTGAATGAGTCACCCAGTGTGAACACATCCTTATCAAACGGTAGACCCACGGTATAGCGACCAGTAACTGGGTCCCGTTGCGTAGTTGAACGATAAAAATATTCACATTCAGCATCAGCAGGATGCTGAACGGGCGGGCCAGGAACTTCTTCAAGTTCCCAGAAGCGGGAAATCAAATTGTTATCCATAGACGAAGGGACTATGGCGCAGCACGATGTGACACATGCTGGGCGGTTACTGAGTGTAGGTACGACCCCATGAGTACGTAGCCTAACACCGTATTGACAGCGGCGGGCGCTGACGGGCCACTAGGAACCACGTCAGGCAAAAGTAAATGCGGAAACAGCGATGCTCCAATTAAAATATCAATTTTACTTGGAATAGCGAACCTATCATCAGCGAACTGAAGTTTATTCGAGTAAGGTAGGGCCTTAATATCAACAAAAGCGGAAGGTAAGTTGTCCGTAATTTGATCAACTACTAACGAGTCAATATCAAATCTGATATTTTTATTAAAGCGTGAAAATATACGTAAATTTACTGTCCCGAAAGACGTCCTCTCTGTGCCTCCAAAACCTCTTACAGTCGTAGACCGTGTATTGTTTTGACGTAAACGTAAACGTTCACAACATTCCCTAGTAATGAAGTGACTTTGCGAAGCGGAATCAAGTAAAATTCTTATTAAATGTTCACGTCCAGTATTATCGTACGCCACGACTTGCGCTGTAGCGAGTAAAACAGTAGTATGCGAATTACATTGCGGCGTCTCGCTGCAAGCGGCATTAGAGGAAACAGAACGCGGAGCGTCAACGGACATCGAACACAAAGCTACATCAGGCTGCGTGGCGGAGTGCACCGGCTCGGACGCGGGCACGGGTACGAAAGGGACGACAGCAACGTTCGCTTGCGTTGACGTCACCGGATCGGGCGCCTCGCGCTGCGGCGTAGGTATAGTGGAACTCGCCGCTTCCGCGGTCCGTGGGTTCGAATCCCGAGTAAAATGTAATAGTGAATGGTGACGTTGTTTACACGCTCTACAGCCAGATGCGGATTGACAACTCGATATTTTATGTTTAATACTTAAACAATTAACGGTTGCGTTAATTGTTTAAGTATTAAACATGCGGAGTTGATTTATGAAAATCAGGACATTTAAATAAGTGTTGATGTGTGACATTAGTACACAAACATTTATCTGTTGAATCAGATTCGACCGTGCTTACATACGTGTTATAACGCGGGGAGGACTGCGGTTTTTTACTATCATTAGAACTGCGGGAGCGATCAGCTGAGTTTGCGGATTTATGTACTTGCGCGCCAGCTGTTAAAGCGTGAGCGCGATACAATATTTTACTCTGTTTATTAACGAAATCTACTAAATCATTAAACAAAGGAATATCAGACTGATCATGACTGTTTTCAAAGTTACGAACAGTGTCATTGTCTAACTTGGTAATAGCTATTTGTACGAAAATTAAATTCAATAAATCTGGAATTTTTAAATGTTGTAAGGCACGGACGGCGTCAACAAACTTATCATTAAAAATGTCCAAATTATCGGAAGTAACGGAAGTTAACGGTTTAAAATCTATGATCTGTTTTAAATAAGTGGCCGCTAGTGTGCGTTTGTCTTCATACCTATTCACTAGCGTATTGAAAATGAGTTCGTAATTCTCAGCGGTAGGTAGGTACAATGCCGGCACATGCGGCTAGCGCTTTACCGGTCAATTTGCCCTGTAAATAATGTAATTTTTGATGATCCGAGAGAGATGGATTATCATGAACAGTGGATTTATAATTTGAGTAAAACAATGACCATGAACGAATGTCACCGTTAAAACTCATTAATTCAATCGGCGGTAACTTAATGATAGAAGATTTTTTCTCTAAGATGGACGGAACGACGCGACGTCTGCATTGGTATTGGAAGCAACCAAACGTTTTAAGCGACTATCCACAAATACACCACTATAGAAACAGCGGGACTGCTATGAACTTATAATATTCATATTATATCGTTCTGCGATAAAAAAGTACAGCGGAGATGCGATCGCGGCGGAATCCACATTTGGACTGACGTTATAATGTCTTTCTCGAGCGAGCCATAAAGAGGGCGACACTCGTCAAGGAGAAATGTAAGGTGCACGATATAATTGGCGGGAAAAGGACTAGCTTGACATCTTGCGTAATAGTTTAACAAAATAAAAATAGATGGCGCTAACACTCGTACTGTATGTCGCTCGCAGCCCCGCTGTTTTAAATGTGGTCAAGACCACCCAGGTGATGGATGCCAAGTTTCAACTGATTATGCCAGTTGCGTATCTTGTTCTGGGAATCATTACGCCAATGATAAGGCTTGCCCTGAATTAGGTCGGCAGAAGGGCATTAAAGCTCTTATGGCCGAGAAATCTGTTTCGTATGCGGAAGCAAGTCAGGTTTTCCCTCCAGTCTCACGATCATATGCGGAAGTGTCGAGAACATCACATAATCCCAAACCAACCACCAATTCACCTCAATACTACAGTCCATCTCCCCAAACACCAAAATCATACCGTAAAACGGTCTTCCTTAAACCTAAATCCCATGCCCCTCTTTCACCTAGCTACGATAGGCAGGCTCATCAAGCCCTTACTCAGGATAACTCCTTCTCTCCATCCCAAAATGGCTGTGCCCTCCCAAGAGAAGGTGCTAGTACTCCTGATAAGCCCGAACACATTCTAAATACTATAGCCAATATGCTAATAACTGTATTAGCCAACCCTGCACTATCTTTACCTGACCACGTTGCCAATAAACTGACTACAATAATCCAATATATAAATAATGTTCCATCCCCTGACACTCCTGCAGTGGAAGTGGAACGTGAGGAGTAGGAAACTCCCAGGAAACTCCAGGAAACTCCCAGGAAACCTGACCTACTCTTTTTAATTGATAAATTTAAACCATCGGTCTGCGGCATCGCTGAGACATGGCTTCATCCTGGAAGCAATTTCAGGATCCCGTGTTTCAGTAGTGTTCGCTATGATATACCAGACGGTTATGGAGGATGTGCTTTGTTCATCAATAACAAAGTACCATTCTCCCCAATCCCTCTACCCTTCGTTGGCGATAACATAATGTTGTTGCTGTTAAGGTTGAGGGCATAAATATTTTTTCTTTTTATATTGCACACCCACGTCTTGACGATCTTGTTTTAATTAGAAATTTACTAAGTAGTGTTAACGGCCCACTACTTGTCATGGGCGATTTTAATTGTCATCACTACCGGTGGGGATCGGATTCTTGCGATAGTACTGGCATAGGCCTAGTGGATATGATGGGCGATCTTGACCTATGTATTATTAATGACGGCAGTGCCACACGTAGGTCTGGATTAGGGCAAAATAATAGTTGCGTCGACCTGACATTTTGCTCATCCGGCATAGCCAGTCTCTTTATTTGGAGTCGTTTGAATTGAATATGACCTATGGGAGTGATCACTATCCCATCACAGTTGAAATTCCCTCTAAACTTCTTCCTGAAAACACCCTCCCCCCCTTACTAAAGTACCAGCTTAACTCTGTGGATTGGGATCTTTATTCAAAAATTTTAGACTTGCGTATTTCCTCTCTCCCATCAGTCAATTCTGAGAATGCCCAAGAATGTTTTGCAAATTTTTCCAACACCATATCCACTACAGCAGATGATTGCTTCCCTGTAAAAAAATCACCTACAGGCAAAATCCCTTCTCCGTCTTGGTGGCATAGGGAATGCACTACTATGATCAGGGCCAGGAATGAGGCAGAAGAGACTTTTAACCTTGAAATGAACCTGGAAAATCTAATTACTTTCAATAAAATTTTGGCTAAGTCCAGGAAATTAAAAAGGAAAAAGAAAAGAGCAGGCTGGGTATCGTTTTGCAGTTCCCTGAGTCCATCCACCCCAGCGTCAGTGGTGTGGCAGAGATTAAAAAGTTTCAGAAACGGTTTAAACCCAACAACCACGAACATCTTACCGGAAGATTTGGGGTACCAGTTTTTTTGTAAAGTCGCCCCAGTCTATGTTCCTGGTGCGGACGAAATAAACTTCGTAAGCTCTGCAACATCAAATGATCCTCTTGAAAAGCCATTTTTCAGTGACGAATTAAAAACGGTTCTTTCCTACGTTAAGGATTCTGCACCTGGTGTGGATGGATTCCCTTACTCTTTCATTGCCAAAGCAGGTATAAAATGCCATCAATATTACCTGGACTTGGTAAATTTTTGTTTCATCTCCGGGTATATTCCTCCAGCTTGGAAGGTTCAAGTGGTTATTCCTCTGTTAAAACCAGGCACAGATCCTAGTGATCATTGCTCTTATCGATCAATTACTTTATCGTCTATCCTCATTAAACTTCTTGAACATCTAATTAAAAACCGTCTAGAATGGTTAGTTGAAAATAGAAAACTGCTCCCAACGACTCAATTCTGCTTTAGGAAAAGTCTGGGTACGACTGATAGTGTGGGTATCCTCACATCAGAGAACCGGCTGGCCCTAAGTAGAAATGAGTCTGTGGTAGCCGTTTTTCTAGACATTTCAGCGGCTTATGATTCTGTTCTCCTCCCAGTTCTCAGGCAAAAGCTGCATGAGCTGAGAATACCGGCTAGGATTATTCAGATCATCAGCATTATTCTTTCCAACCGTACTCTTCAGCTGAGGATTCCAGGGGAAAGCTCTGAGCAGAGGGTAACCTGGCGAAGCTTACCTCAGGGATCCGTAATTAGTCCTATTCTCTATAATATTTACACTTCAGATCTTCATTCTTGCTTAAATTATAATTGCAAAATCCTTCAATATGTTGACGATATTACATTATTGGTCTCTGGCAGTTCCATAGAAGATGCCGCTCAATCTTTGAATGTTTCTTTATCTTCATTAAACCAATGGCTTCTCGATCACGGGTTGTCTTTGAGCGCTCCAAAGAGCACAGCCGTTATTTTTACTCGCAGACGTCTTGTCCCCCTGGTAGATATTAACATAGATGGTCAATCGATCCCGATCAAGGAAAAGGCCAGGTTTCTGGGAGTTACCCTGGACTCTAAAATGTCAGGTGTGGATCACATCAACAATGTAGTGAAGAAATGTGAACGCTCAGTATCAGTCCTAAAAGCTTTATCTGGAGTCTGGTGGGGAGCTCACCCATACACTCTTAAATTAGTGTACAATGCTCTGGTCAGAAGCGTGATGGACTATTGCTGTTTCTTACTTGAGCCTTGTAATAAAGAGGCGCTTCGTAAGCTAGACGCCATTCAAGCGAAATGCCTTAGGATTGTCGTAGGAGCTATGAAATCCTCCCCTACAAATGCCCTCCAAGTAGAATGTGCAGAACCTTCCCTTAATCTTCGAAGACAATATTTAGCAGATCGCTTCCTGTCAAAAGTTTTCGCCCTTTCGTCCCATCCACTACTTCTCATCTTAGAACAAATCCACCTATCCTTAGAGATATCCCCTTATTGGAAACATAAATCCTTTCCCCGGCTGATGAATAGGTATAGAGAGCTTAAAAACCTCTCCTCACCTGTTTGTCAGTATCCTACTCTGCCAGTATTTTCTTCCGCATACGAGGTGGTCCACTTCAGACCAAAAGTCGTTTTGGAGCTTGGTATTACAAAGAGTTCCGACGACGTACAAGGTGACTTTGATCGGGCAATTGAAAGGTACTGGAAGGGTTGGAATGTATTCTACACGGATGCGTCTAAATTAACTCCAACGGGATGCACAGGAGTTGCAACATACTTCCAGAATTCCAAAATTGCCCTTCTCTTTCAGTACCCTCCAGAGGTTTCGGTATTTACGGGAGAATGCATTGGTATTTTAGAAGCAATTAATTTCAT
The DNA here is from genome assembly GCA_932294355.1 of Aporophyla lueneburgensis. Taxonomy (NCBI): domain Eukaryota; kingdom Metazoa; phylum Arthropoda; class Insecta; order Lepidoptera; family Noctuidae; genus Aporophyla; species Aporophyla lueneburgensis. The sequence continues at coordinate 18,712,599 of OW028740.1, forward strand.
TAAAACCCTATACAAAATTCGGTCATCTTCTCAGATTCTCGCAGTAGCATTCAAGCTTTATGTCAAAATCAGTTAAAATTAAAAATCCACAGTAAAATCATTTTAGATATCCAAAATTTACTCTTCACTTGCTCTAACAACAATTTGAACATTGAAATAGCTTGGGTTCCCAGTCACTCGGGTATAGGTGGCAATGAGTGTGCCGACAGGTTGGCTAAATTTGCTACATCCAACCCTGTTGACCAAAAACATTATGTTGTTCATAGCTACGACTTACGAGCTGATACCAAATTCAAATTAAATAACTCGTGGTCCACAGTGTGGCAAAAAAGTTCAAAGCTTAAAGGGGCGTACTACGCCAGTATCCAACCCGACATCCAGCGGAAACCTTGGTTTTTTAAATGTACTAAATTGTCGAAAAGAACTGTTTCATCGTTGTGTAGACTTAGACTCGGTCACTGTTGCAGTCCCGTTTTCCTGAACAATATCCGTGTTCGTGACAGTTCTCTGTGCGAATGCGGTCTTGATGATGGTACTCTAGCCTCCTGAGACCCCGCGTGATTTTTTTAGAACAAAATCACTATGTTGGATAGGCCCAGGCTTTATTTATTTTTTACTGAATTATGTTATAGTACGCACTAGTATTATGACAAATTATTCGAACTAAGATAATAGTTTCGAACACACCCTTAAAACATACAGAAGAAATACCCAACAGTAAAGAAAATATCGTAATTTTTGTCTATGGGTCTATCCGGTATAGTCTAGTTTGTGATACTATTAGTACATACTTTGGGTCACTCTTCAGTCGGCCCGAAAAATATCTGGGTCTCAGGAGGCTAGACCATTTTTTTTTATCATGTCCTTCAAACTCACAATCTTTTGATTTGTACCGTATGCTTCCCAAAATTAATATAACGCTTCCTACTAACTTCCATTCCCTTCTGACTAACTTTTCCCCTAAATTAATCCAAGTCCTATCAACATTTTTAAATGACAACGATCTAAAAATGTAGTTTGGTGTGTAGTTACTTGTGTATTAATTATAATTTTGTGTATATCTGTGTCGTTTTATAGTAGTTTATTAAATAAGTATTAATACTTTGTAGATAACTAACAAAACTTGTCTCGTCCTTTCAGCTACTAAGAATAACAAATAACAACTACCACAAAGTGCCAAGTTCGACGGCTCATCTTGCTGTGCTGCCGTCACTACGTGACACTGGCAGAATAGTCGACATCGGCTCAGTTGCCAAAAGGGAAAAAAAAAATACAACGAATTACATAATTCTGATCAAACCAGTATTTAGTACAGACTTAGAACCTCCAAAAATCAACAGTGGGTGACACAAAGACATTAAATTATCTCTTTGGGGTGACAGAAATCTAAGTAGATTCTTTACGACGATTTTTTTTAGAGTAACGGTGGAGTTTCTTGCCCATTCTTCTCCATACGAATCTACCATTGGAAGGGGCAACTAGAATCAATTCTATTTTCATAAAACTGTAGACGTTCAAAAGTGCCTTTTTGGGCCTATTTGAAATAAATGCTTTGACTTTGACTTTACAAAAATATTTTTTCATATTTGACATTTTCGACGCCTGAAGAATTTATTGAGCAAAAATACTAAACAACAAAGTAACGTTCAGGCAGGAAAATTATAATTTATAAAAATGATAATTTTCCTGCTGACGAAATCGCGGGCAGAATCTTATATAAATAAGATTCTGCCCGCAAGTTCGTCCGCGTCAAATTTTTGCTCCCCTGACCCTTTCCATCGCATTGGATTGCCTGCCAGTTTTCGTTGCTGCTCCGCTCCTTTTGATTGTAGCGTGATATTATATAGCATATAGCCTTCCTCAATAAATAGGCTACCCAACACAAAAATATTTTTTCAATTCGGACCCTGAGATTAGCGCGTTCAGCTTTATATTTGTATAGATTCTTTAACATATGTATTTTGTAAAGGCATTACTGTATTGATAAATAATCTGAACATCCTACTTTTTTAAATATGCATACCTATTCACGTTAGGGTCAGTCTGCAAGGGGCCGTTCAAGTATTACGTAAGCACTATAGGGGGGCGGGGGGGTCTTTGCTTTGCTTATTTTTGATGACATGGAGGGTAGGGGGTCTAGATGGTGATAACGTCAGCAGTAGTTATTTAATTTTGTACATATATGGCAACCTATAGTCATTGTATATGTCTGAAAACGAAACGCATTTTCGGGGATTCCCACTAAGACCCAGCGCACATCAAGAGCAAAGCATTTTCTGAGACTAATGAAAAATTTATCTTAAGACAATGCAAAATTAAATACACGTCCAAACTTGATGCTCGACCATGCTCGAGTTTGCAGGATACGTGTTCTAGTCATCAGCAGCCTATAATGTTCCCACTGCTGTGACATAGGCCTCCTCTCAGTGAGAGGGAGTGGGCCATAATCCACCACGCGGGCGCAGTGCGGGTTGATAGATGGCACATGTCTTCGAATTGTTGGTTCTAAGACATGCCGGTTTTCTCACGATGTTTTCCTTCACCGTTTTGTGAGCAGTGGTGATGAAATAATTTATACAAAGTAAAGCGCCTGCTTGGGTTCGCAATCACGACCTACTACTCGTAAGTCGCGGCCACTACTAGATGGGCCACCATTGCTCTCCACCGTGTTCTAGTATGCGTTCTATATGCGCGAGCACCCACCGCGCGCGCGCCGCCGCCCGTGCTCATTGTTGCCACAGCTAGAAAATTGTCTGGACGATAATGTGTTGCCAGTGCATTTGGAAATCATGAACGGAGAAAAGTTGTTTGGTTTGATGCAGCGTTTTGAAAGTTTGCAGTATATTGAGTCCAACATCGAGTCCAACATACAGCAATCAGATGTTAAAAGCCAATGCTTGGGAAAGAGTCTCTCAAGAAGTCTTTCCCATTTCTTAGTCTCAGAAAATGCCCTGCTCTTGGTGTGCGCTGACGCAATAATGTATACGTGGCTGACCCCACATTAGGCGTGCGCGATCCTCGGGCGTGTGAGTAGCGCGAGCGCCGCGCGCGCGTCGCGAGCGCGCTGCGTGAGCGTCGCGTTTAGCTGCCCTGCGGCGCGCTCGCGGCGGCGGCGCTCGAGTCGTGTTCTTACCCCTTCGCCCGCTACAATACTCAATACTTTATTGCATTCCACAATGTATATGCTTAGGTGGTAAAACATTTTATTTAGAAACAATTGTGGACCCAGTCGGGCACAGCAAAGAAAAATACAGTAGGTAGAGAGGAGGACCTATTGATTATCTTACAATGTAACTTATTCTAAAATAGTAATTAAAAATAGATGAAATACATGCTTTGGACTTTTCTAAACTAATATCAGGGATTTATCATTTAAAAATTCGTTGACGCTATAATAACATTTGCTTAACAGCAGCTTTTTTAATTTATTAGTAAATAGATGGCTTTTTTTCTCTGTCCTTATGGATTCTGGTAACTTGTTGTATATTGCTACTGTTTCGGTCAGTCACATGGTGGGCAGTGTTGTGTTGACACACGTTATATAAATAGAGTCACCGAGTGAAATTAATATCGAAAGCTTTATCCTAGAAATACAGAATCGTCCTGCGATATGGGACATGACTACAAAGGAGTATAGTGATCGTATTGCATAAAGGTGTGGGAAGAAATCAGCACTTTATTTATAAAAGACTAGCTTCTGCCCGCGACTTCTTCTGCGTAAATGTCGTTTATCGCGGACGCAGACAAAGTCATGGAATAAAAAGTAGCCTATGTCCTTTCTCAGGCTCTAAACTACCTGAGTACCAAATTTCATTTAAATCGGTTCAGTAGTTTTAGCAGGAAAGCGAGACAGGCAGACACACAGACAGAGTTCTTTGCATTTATAATATTAGTGTGGATAGTGTGAATTTTGAAACGAAAATTGTCCAAATTGTGACTGACTTGGCTGAAGGGGGTTAGCGCTCCTGTACACGATACCGCCGCGCCGCCGCGCCGACACAGCGCCGCCACCGCGCCTCTATGCTGTGTATACCTTCGCGACCGCACCGCCCCCGCGCCGTCGCCGCACCGCCACCGCGTCCGCGCCGCTTGATTATACCATACCACTATACAGTTGTTAGTAATACATTGCTAGCTGCGAAGAGCATACGCGTAGTACTCGCACGGATATGTCCAACTTAACGAATAAAAAGAAGTTAGTGTTGGCTTACTACATGTACAGAAAATGGCAAAATGAACGTCGTAAGTCCATTAGAAAGTTGTGGGTACATCCTATTCTAATGCGACGGGAGCAATATGGTGAATTCCACACACTTTACGAAGATCTACGAAAAGATGAGGGCAAGTTTTGTGATTATCTGCGGATGAATTACAAGACATTCGACAAATTATTAGATTTATTAAAAAATAAACTGCAACACAAATATACAAATATGCGAGCAAGTATATCTCCAACGGAAAGATTGGTTGTCACATTGAGGTAAGTTATCATGAAATCATTTTTTAATTTGTTTGATTCAATGAAGAAAAATCAAAATCATTTAGGATTGAATTTGCCGGACTTGCAATGCTTTGTAAAGAATCCTCTTCAATACTATAAGTAGATGCCTGAGATTGATTCCTCGAACTTGGTCCAGCAGCAGTACTATAACCATAGCTAGCCGGAGAAGCTATTGCTTCAGGTGTGCGTGAATGATGTGGTGCGCTATAATTATTTTTATATTGAATGTTTCTTATGATATTTAATAAAATAAAAATCTTTAAAGAGTTCCACAGAAGGGGCTATTCCTTTAAAAAAAGACATCACCCTATTGTCTTCTTCTTTTTCTAAATTTTCCATAAACTTCATCATTTTCTTATCTACAGGATTAATTTCCTCTTTGTTTTTTCTTTTTTTGGGAACAGCATCCTCAGATATACTATTTTCTTCCGGCATATTTGATCCTGATACACGTGGAAATTGGTTATTTTTTTTTTAGAAAATTTAAATTATCGTAATACTGATATTTATGAATTGGTTTTGCACCCGATCCAGATTTCGTTTCACGCATCTTTTTGTCGCATTTCATCCACGCATCTCTAAGGTTCTTCCATTTCTGGGCCATTAGTTTACCTGAAATAATTATTAATTATACTTACTCCTTCTCCGAGACATATTAACGTGTAGTAGCGTGGGATTGTACCAGCGCGGTCACAATTATTACAAAGCTAAAAAAAAAATATAAAAAAGTGTTCTCTCATCGGGCAACACTGTACTGTCATTACGTGTTTTTGTGCTTAGCGCTGTCACTACGTTCTCTCAACAAAATACAAATATTATTAAATTTTCTTATTTATTAATGAATAAAGTCGTACTAAAACCGATTACCATGATTATATTTATGATAAATGATGTGTGTAGTGCATCAGTTAGTGAAAAAACAAGTGCAGTGAACTCAGGTACATACCGGCGCGCCGGCGCCGCCGGTAGGTGAGTTTTGTTGACATTTGGTTTTGTGTAACAAGGAAAAAGGTATGTAGTTACTGAAAATATGAAGAATGATCATTATGACGAAGCATCATCAAGGTAAGACCTAATTTGTTCACGAATTCTATGAAGAATTCCTAGTATTAGAGGATACCAAAAACAATTTTATTTGTCTTTTTTCTTTTATGTCAATCAAAAGGCTATTTCCGGTTGTCATTGCCATTGACTAAAACTCGTTCAATTTTAAAATTTTTCTTTTCTGACATCGGTTTTTTTCGCGGTCATTGTTAATTTGTCTCCGAATAAATTGAATAAGACCGTGCTTTTGAAGAAAATGGGAAAACGAAAGAATAAAGACGCGGATCACATAAAGAGAAAGATAAGAAAACTGGAAAGGAAACTGGAAAAGTTACCCGTCGAAGTGGACTCAGAAGTATCATCGCCGCCATGTTCACCGCCGTCGCGGCCTCAATCACCTTTTCCACCTACACTACTGCCTGTGGTTACTCAACCGACTGAACCACCGTCGCCGCCTGCGCATAATATACCTGCTCAAAACGATTTAGAACAAGAACTGAACACAGGTCTGTAAAACATGAATTGTGTTTAAATACCTATCCGAATTTTAACTATGTAGGTAAACCTACGATGTCACTTCTTCAAACGCCTGGGTGATCCCAATAGAGGGATAACATGTTATGAACACATAAGCGCCACCACATGCGGGTGGACACTGTGTAAAATATATGGCAAGCGCTATCACACTGCGGGTAGACAATGCCAATAAATTCATTTCCACACTGGAATACTATTGACTTAGCGCTATCACTAAGCGGATAGACATGTCTATATCTTTTTGTTCAACTTTTCAGAGGACAATCTACCTGATGAGCTCCTACAAGCCCTGGGAACTGAAGGCGAAGACATAACAGAGGTTGGAGAAGCTATCAGACCCGAACTAGCACTCCGTTGGACGAGGATCACGCAAACAGGTCTTGGTAAAGAACCTCGAGAGGCTATTGTCAAAAAATACCCTACGCCTATCAATTTCCCAAGGGCAGTGGCTCCTTCAATGAATGCTGAGATATCAGCCTCCCTGTCAGATCTAACCCTCAAAAGGGATAAAAGGATCTGCTATAGACAAAACCTAACTGGAAAACTTATGACTTGTTTAGGAAAGTCGTTAAGCAAGGTACTGATGGGTAATATAAACAGTAAAGTCCTTGTTGAAGAAATAAGTGATGCAGCAAAATTAGCTGCTGAAATTTATTATCAGGACTCCTCTTCAAGAAGATTTTTTGCTTTGGCTGGCGTCAATAAGGTGGTACAAGATGCTGTAAAGACAGCAACACCAGATGACACATTATTCGGAAAAGACTGTGCTGAAAAAATTAGGACCGCGCAAGCTGTCCAAAAAGCAGGCTCCCTGATTAAGACCACAGAAAAGAAAACAGTAAAACTAGGAACTCAGAAGAAACAGGTAAACTGGAGAGGCCCGCCGCAGTACCAACAACAGCAACGAGCTCGCGGCGGGCATCAGCTTCAACAACATCAACATCAGCGACAACCTCAACCGGATCAAACTCGCTGGAAGACTCAGAAGCCAGCTCCATCCAGTTTCAGGCCCAGATTCCGCAGATAGACCCTCAGGTACATGCAGGTAGACTTAAGTATTTTAAGAACAACTGGTGCAAACTAACCAATGACCCAGTAGTTCTAAAATGGATTGAAGGTTATGAGATTCCATTCAGGGAAACTCCACCTCCTTATCAAAATATGTTACAATATTGGTCAGAACAAGAAAAAGAATCAATTAAACTTGAAATTGATAAACTAATTACTTTGGGTACAGTCTCAGAGTGTTCTTTCTGTCCTAATCAATTTACATCACCCATATTTTTAGTTCCCAAGCCTAATGGCTCATACAGATTTATATTGAATTTGAAAAAACTCAATTGTTTTATAGACACAGAACATTTCAAATTAGAAGATATAAGAACAGCTTGCAAACTTATGTCAAAAGATTGCCATATGGCCTCAATTGATTTAAAAGAAGCCTATTTTTCAGTACCTATAGCGGATAAGTATAAAAAATACTTAAGGTTTACTTTTGATAACAAATTATTTGAATTCAATGCTCTACCTTATGGCTTATGTACAGCACCATTCGTTTTTACAAAACTACTAAAACCAGTTTGTACTTACCTTAGAAATAATAACATCATCATGACATGTTATTTAGACGATAGCTTGTATCTTCATAAATCAAAAAGAAAATGTGAGGAAAATGTAAAATTTGCAGTAAATCTTTTACAAGAATTAGGGTTTGTCATCAATTTTGAAAAAAGCCACCTTAAACCAAGCCAATCATGTCAGTATTTGGGTTTTATTTTAGAATCAACAAATCTTGCCTTATCGGTCCCCCAACAAAAACAAATTGCAATATTAGAAAAAATCAAAACTTATCAAGTGAAAAGTCAATGTCAAATTAGAGAATTCTCTCAATTGTTAGGAACGTTAAGCTCAATTTGTCCAGCCATTCCATATGGCTGGGTATATACCAAGATTCTGGAGAGAGAGAAATATTTAGGTCTGTTACAGTCAAACGATAATTATGATGCAATAATGCCCCTCAAAAGTATAGTTCCTCCAGAATTAGACTGGTGGAGTAAGAATGTATACAAACATAATCCAATAAAGCAACATAAATTTAAAACAGAAATACTAACAGATGCCTCAACTACTGGTTGGGGAGCTGTGTGTGAACTAAATAAAGCCTCAGGTTCATGGTCAGATTTAGAAAAGAACTACCATATAAATTATTTAGAATTAAAAGCTGCCTTCTTAGGGCTCCAGTGTTTTGCAAAAGATTTGCATAATTGTGAGGTGTTATTAAGAGTGGATAATACTACTGCAGTTGCATATATTAACAAAATGGGGGGAGTTCAGTTTCCCCACCTAAACAGTATTACTAGAGATATATGGCAATGGTGCGAAGAAAGGAATATTTGGATTTATGCATCTTATATTAATACCAAAGATAACTATGAAGCCGACAGAGAATCAAGAAAAATCAACATTGAATGGGAGCTGTCACAAATGGCTTATAGTAAAATAGTAAATTGTTTGGGGGTACCGGATATAGATTTGTTTGCTTCTAGAATAAACAGTAAATGTGAAAAGTTTGTGTCCTGGAAATGTGATCCTGAAGCTTTCAAAGTTGATGCGTTCACTCTTAACTGGTCTAATTACTTTTTTTATGCATTCCCTCCATTCTCACTAATATTAAAATGCCTTCATAAAATCAAGACAGATAAGGCAACAGAGAAAGTCACCCCCTTCACCACCAGCTTACCCTGGCTGCAGGGCTGCTCTCAGCGAGGCATACATAAGAAGAGGCACACCGAATTCAGCCCTACAAATTATGTTAAATTCACTGTCTAATAGTTCCATGAAACAATATGACTCATCCATGAAATCATGGTGGATATTTTGTAAGAAATACAACATAGACACCTATGAAGCTTCCATTCCCTATATCCTAAAATTTTTAAGTGAATCATTTGAATCCGGAGCCTCATATGGTACAATAAATACTACCAGATCAGCCCTTTCACTGTTAATTAGTTCTAAAATTGGATCAGACGAAAGGATTAAACGTTTCATGCGAGGAGTATACCGTACGAAACCACCTGCCCCAAAGTATAATCTTACTTGGGACCCTGGAGTTGTATTAACATATTTGGCAAATCTTTACCCTAATGAAGACATCAGTTTAGAAAAACTAACAAAAAAAGTCGTAACTATTCTTGCCCTTACTACAGGGCATAGAGTACAAACTTTATCTTTAATTAATACTAAAAATATTAAAATCATGAATGATGGAATTCAGATATACATCCCAGACATAATAAAAACCTCCAAAACAGGCAGCCTTCAGCCACTATTACACCTTAAAACCTTTGAAAATAGAATTGAGATTTGTCCAGTCACTACTGTTAAATGTTATATTAATAGAACTAAACCACTGAGAAGAGGTACTGATAAGCTTATACTGACATTTAAAAAGCCACATCATTGCGCTTCAACTCAAACTATAAGCCGCTGGATTAAAATAACTTTACATGAGTCTGGAATTGATGTAAATACTTTCACAGCACACAGCACCAGACATGCTTCTACGTCAGCTGCTAAAAGATCTGGGATCAGTATAGACCAAATACAAAGGACAGCTGGGTGGTCTCAGAACTCAGCCACCTTTGCTAGACATTATAACAGGCCGGTTATTCAAGAACCATCTGTGTTCAGTGATGTTATATGTAACACCGTAAATAATATAACTTAATTTTGCTGATGTCACAATTTCATAATTTTAACATTTATATATATATATTACTGAATTGCTATTGTAATACATAATTTCTGTGATTTTAATAAATACCTTACTATTTTTATAACCAAGTATTACTAACCCATAAACAACCCTCACTGACTTCAAACATCTACACGTTAATATGTCTCGGAGAAGGAGTAAGTATAATTATGTGATTAAACGAACTTACCTTAAGTGAAGTTCTATCATAATTATACGAAGCTCCTTCTCCGAGACAGGTCTCCCTACCCATCCCTACTGAAGTTTCCCTAGGGTTGTTTACAATAACTAGCTTTAAACGAAATGACAGTACAGTGTTGCCCGATGAGAGAACACTTTTTTATATTTTTTTTTTAGCTTTGTAATAATTGTGACCGCGCTGGTACAATCCCACGCTACTACACGTTAATATGTCTCGGAGAAGGAGCTTCGTATAATTATGATAGAACTTCACTTAAGGTAAGTTCGTTTAATCACATAATTATATTTACTTTCTATTTTGCAGGTACTTAGCAACAGGAACTTCATTAGCAGATCTTGAATATCGATTTAGGATAGGAAAAAAAACTTTAAGCGTAATTATAAGAGAAGTGTGTTCTCTAGTATGGTCTGAACTTTGCGCAAAATATATGCAAATGCCATCTATGAACTATTGGCTTGAAATAGCAAATAAATTTAAGGATGCTGCAAATTTTCCTCATTGTGTTGGTGCTGTAGATGGGAAGCATATAAGAGTAGTTAAACCAAACAGAAGTGGATCGAGTTGATGGCAGTCGCCGATAGTGACTACAACTTTATTTATATAAACGTCGGTGCTTATGGGAAGGATTGTGACTCAGGCGTTTTTAAAGAAACTTCTTTTTGGCACAACATGGTTAATAATACGTTAAACTTGCCACAGCCTGCACCTTTACCAAACACTAACATTGTTTTACCATATGTATTTGTAGGCGATGAAGCCTTTGCACTACACCAGAACTTACTGCGCCCATATAATAGTCAACAACTTGATGCAGAAAAATCAGTTTTTAACTATCGTTTAACAAGAGCGAGACGATATGTGGAATGTACCTTTGGCATACTAGCTAATAAGTGGCGAATTTTTCATCGACCTTTAAATGTATCGTTGGATTTAAGTGTTGATATTGTAAAAGCATGTTGTTTATTACAAAACTTTATACACAAAGAAGAGGGTACAAGAATGGCATCTATTAACGGGTATGGTGAATTACAGGAACTTCTGCCATTAGGTCCAGTAGAAATAGTTCCTACAACAGCTAAGGATATACGTGATAAATATAAAGAGTATTTTAATACCGAACATGGAAGTGTACCATGGCAAAATAATTATTGTTAAGATGGAACACGCGTTAATAAAATTTTATAAAAATTACACTTACCGTATTTATTTTTCTCTGTATCGGGTAGATCCCCAAAGTTCTCGTTCATTATATGACAGATCTCAAACCAAGCTTTTAAATTTTTACGCTTGTCTTTATATATTTCTAAACTTTTATCCCATAACACTTCTCTTTCCTCCACTAAAGTAATGAACGTTTCGTAATCAAAATTATCCATGATCAAGGGCGGATCCAGCTTTGGTGCCAGGGGGGGGGTCACATAGTCGTGGTCAAGTCACATGAAGTTATAATTTAATTTTTATAATCATACATAAAAGTAAAAAGTAGGTATTTTATTATTGGATGTATAGTCTGGCAAAAACGGGTAGAAACGGCAACTAAAAAGGCATTGACCAACTTCTATGGGACTTTGGCCACTTATAAACAAACAGGTCAGCTAATCATAATGGGTCCTATACGTCTGGTTTTTGAGATATCCTAACTTAAAAGTGCATAAAACGCGTTTTTTTCAGTTTTTGAGGTTACGTGACAGAAGGAAATAAATGATTATCAAAAAACGTTTTATGGCAATTGAAAGTACCACCCTTCCCCTTTTAAAACTATTTGGATTTTTTCAAATATCTTTTTTTTTCACCAAAATATCGCTATTTGAAATTTTACTCTTAGGCGTATTAACCCAACCACAAAAAAAATCGAAAAAATTGTGCCCGAGACCAGACCATGTTGATCTTGTGTTTTTGGGGTCGCTGATTCCGAATCCGAATCGTTTAAAGAAAAATAAGTGATTAAACTTGCTGTTTCCAGGGTCAGGTGGGTTAGCCTGCTTATGGTTTGATAAAGGTCGTTTTAGGGGTTGTTTTTTGAGCTTACGAAAAATTCTGACCTTATAGGGTGAATTGGACCTCGGATTCGGAATCAGGGACCCAAAAAACACAAGATCAACATGGTCTGGTCTCGGGCAGAATTTGTCCGTTTTTTTTTTGTGGTTTGGTTAATACGCTCAAGTGTAAAATTTGTACAATAATTGTATCTATACATATGGAATCGATTATTGTTTGATAAGTTCTTCAGGTATAATACACTCTTCAATTTTCATTTTTAAGTCTTTAATCATTTATATTGTATCTTAGTATTTTTTAATAATATGAATAAATGAAAACTACGTTAAATACAGAGAGATTACCCTACACTTTAAATCGATTTGAATTTATTATTTATGCAGTTTTTTTTTTGCAACACTGAAGTCAAATTCAAAGCCAAAGACTTGGTCACATCATAAAAAAAAATATAAACCGACCAAGTGCGAGTCGGACTCGCTCACCGAGGGTTCCGTACAAACCTGTAGGTATTCTCGGTTTAAAAATAAATGTTTTTTTTTTTAATTTTTATATAGTAGTTGATTGAATGTAAGGTAAATTGCGGTTTACGATTTATGAAGTTTTAAAAAAAACTAATCACTCGATCTCGTTCAAACCAATTTTCGGTGGTAGTTTACATAGTAATATACATCATATATTTTTTTTAGGTTTATTATTCTCTTATTTTAGAAGTTACGGGGGGGGGGACTCTCATTTTACCACTTTGGAAGTGTCTCTCGCGCAAACTATTCAGTTTAGAAAAAAATGATATTAGAAACCTCATTACCATTTTTGAAGACCTATTCATAGATACCCCACACGTATGGGTTTGATGAAAAAAAAAATGTTGAGTTTCTGTTCTATGTATCGGGAACCCCAAAATTTATTGTTTTTTTTCTATTTTAGTGTGAAAATCTTAATGCGGTTCCTTCACAGAATACATCAACTTACCAAGTTTCAACAGCATAGCTCTTATAGTTTCGGAAAAAAGTGGCTGTGACATACGGACGGACGGACAGACAGACAGACAGACATGACGAATCTATAAGGGTTCCGTTTTTTGCCATTTGGCAACGGAACCCTAAAAAATACCAAAAAAAAAATATTTTTTACAGTGCTTATTCATACAAAGTTATTAGCATCAGATATTTACTAAAATAGAATAAAAATTATTAGTAAATTACATTTTTGTATAGCAGCGTGTTTAAAAAACGGCCAAGTGCGAATTGGACTCGCGCACCGAGGGTCCCTTACAAACCTGTAGGTATTCTCGGTTTATGCATACGTTTTTTACTTTTATGAAATTAAATGTTTTTTGTTTAATATTGAGTTGATTGAATGAAAGGTAAAGTGCGGTTTACGATTTATGACGTATTAAAAAAAAACTACGTACTAGATCTCGTTCAAACTAAATTTCGGTGGAAGTTCACATGGTTATGTACATCATATATTTTTTTAGTTTTATCATTCTCTTATTTTAGAAGTTACGGGGGGGACACAGATTTTACCACTTTGGAAATGTCTCTCGCGCAAACTATTCAGTTTAGAAAAAAAAAATATTAGAAACCTCAATACCATTTTTGAAGACCTATTCATAGATACCCCACACGTATGAGTTTGATTAATTTTTTTTTTTAGTTTCAGTTCTATGTATCGGGAAACCCAAAATGTATCGTTTTTTTTTTCTATTTTTGTGTGAAAATCTTAATGCGGTTCACAGAATACATCTACTTACCAAGTTTCAACAGCATAGCTCTTATAGTTTCGGAAAAAAGTGGCTGTGACATACGGACGGACAGACAGACAGACAGACATGACGAATCCATAAGGGTTCCGTTTTTTGCCATTTGGCAATGGAACCTTAAAAATGGCCAAGTCTGGACAATTCCCTTTGTTTGGGAGTTCGCCACTGTTCTTTTCGATGCGTTCGTTCCCGAATAATGCGTTTGCCATCATACAAAATATCTTGCTATATATAATATATATTATATATATAATTATATAATATATAATATATAATTATATAATATTATATAAAGCTGAAGAGTTTGTTTGTTTGTTTGTTTGATTGAACGCGCTAATCTCAGAAACTACTGGTCTGAATTGAAAAAATATTTTTGTGTTGGATAGCCTATTCATCGAGGAAGGCTATAGGCTATATAACATCACGCTACAACCGAGAGGAGCGGAGCAGTAGTGAAAAATGTTGCAAAAACGGGGTAAATCACACGGGTAGGCTATTCGACGCGACGGGAAAGGTCGGGGGAGCAAGAAATTTAACGCGGACGAAATCGCGGGCAGAAGCTAGTTAATTTATAATAAATTGATTAAATATTGAAGGTATTTACATGCAATCTATATTGAGACAAAACAATATATCCTTACTTAAAACCATTACCTATGTTTAACAATTTTAAATAGTGGTCCACGGTGGACCCAGCCCAGGGGGGGGGGTCATGACCCCCATGACCCACCCCCTGGATCCGCCCTTGTCCATGATAGGTTACTAAAAATTAAGTGCATACATGCGCATACGTTGGCAGCCGGTAATGGAATGAGTAAAGTCAAACAGTGGCGAATGGCGGCGCGGTGGCGGTGCGGCGACGGCGCGGGGGCGGTGCGGTCGCGAACGTATACACAGTATAGCGGCGCGGTGTCGGCGCGGCGGGCGGCGGCATCGTGTACAGGAGCGCTTAAACGCCAAGGCGAGCGCCGCGTGCGCGCCGCGAGCGCGCCGCAGGGCAGCTAAACGCGACGCTCACGCGGCGCGCTCGCGACGCGCGCGCTGCGCTCGCGCTACTCACACGCCCAAGGATCGCGCACGCCTAATGTGAGGGAGGCCTTAGGTACTCGCTTAGAACCGATTAGGGGAATTACCGCGCGCTATTCAGTTGCCTAATTTTTTCCGTCAGTCTATTATTTTGTTTCGGTACGATTGACGATTTGACCATTGATTTGATTTTTAAATAAACTAATCCAAGTTATACCAAAAATTCTTCGAATGTTTTAAAAAATCTCATGCAAATACGAAAGTACAAAATGTACAGAACTTAGATACCGAAATGTGGCGTAATTATGAGCTACAAGCAAAGTTCGACAAGGAACTTAATACTTATTATTGTCTCTAAGAAAATTGAAGAGATTTCTAGAATTCTAACTGCTTCTTATGAATCAATTAAAAAAACAATACTTTAAAAGAAAAATGCAAATAACAATGTTTACGTCAGCATTGGGGTTTAAGAGCTTTGCTTACTTTTGCTGACAAGGGGGGTGTGGGAGTAAATAATTGTAATAAATCTGCTTACGTAATACTTGAACGGCCCCCAACATAAATATCATACTTTATGATGTTAACTCGTCGTCGTCGTCGTATCAGCCAGAAGACATCCACTAATGGACATAAGCCTCAGAAATTTGCCATAATCGCCACGCTTGGCAGGCGTGTTGGCGATCGCAGTATGGTGGTAAGATGCATAGAGAATGCTGCTGTCCATTCCTTAGTAGGTATATCCCTTAGTCACCTACGACACCCACGGGAAGAAATGGAATGGTATTATTCTTTACATCCGGCAACGTACGAAAAAAATGTTTACTCAAAATTTAAATATTATATCATCATCATTTTAGCCGAAAGACGTCCACTGCTGGACATACGCCTACCCAAGTTCCGCCACTTCGACCGGTTTTGTGCTTCCCGCACACACCGGGTTCCTGCACCCTTCATAAGGTCATCGGTCTACCTTGTAGGAGGTCTTCCAACTCTTCGTTTTCCGGTACGAGGTCACCACTCCAGAACCTTTCGATTCCCTTCCCATTGGCCATCGGTTCTGCGAGCAATGTGTCTTGCCCACTGCCACTTAGTTAGACATAGCCCGAAGAATTGCCAAACTGAAGTAGCAATACTATATCATCTGAGTCAATAAAGAAAACATTGAACGAGCAGAGCTACTTTGAATTTCTCTGTTACTTGTATGAGCGAGATAGAAAGTCATCTATTATGTTATGATCTGAAAATTTCTTTACTGGCGCGGGGTTTTACTGACTCATTCAAAATCTGGTGACAACTGGGAATTTAATTCCTAATTACCACCTGGTAGCAATCCATGTGGAGGCGATTGGGAATATCTGATAAATTCTCAGTCGCTACCTGGTGGCAATCCATGTGGGGTCGACAGGGAATATTCGTAAAATCGTACTAAATATGTACATGTGGTAGATGCTTTTAATTACAATAGTTGGTCCAGCCATCATGACTTTTAACAGATTCCAAACAAATGCACTCGCAAATTTTCCATAAAAATCATAAATAAATGAACTAAAGAATACCTATTATTGAATTAAAGAATATAAAATCCGCCTGCTACATATACAGTTACAAAAGAATTGAAGGGGGTGTCTGTGGCATCAATTACTTTTTTTTGCTAGTATGCCTAACCTGGGAATCGAACCCGTAAAAACTACATGACCTGATTAAGCTTACACAGGCAATGGCAGTGGTAGTCTTACATTGGCATAAGAAGGACCTCGAACCTTTAGTGAAACAGTTTGCAGGGTAGCTCGCCGCCCGGTAAGGAGGCCTTGGAGGCCCGGGTCATCGGCGCGTTGTGTTCCACGCGCGCCTCAACGAGCTGTCAGCACATACTGAAGGAGTCCGCTAGCACCGATGCCTGCCAGTGTCGCGGATTTGTTGGAAACAGTTACCGTGGCCAAACCCACCTGTGTTCTTTCAGTTGCCTTTGCTTGGGTAACTGAAGGAACACGGGTGGGTTTTAGTCAGTAAGCTGACACGCCCTTCCGCTCCTCCCAGAGTGATTGATGTCATTTTATGATAACCCACTCAAAAAAAAGGTGGGAAGGAGAACTGTGTGACAGATATTTCACCACATGAAAACTATGGGAAATAAATGTTAGATTAAAAAACCAAATAAGGGTTCCGTTTTTTGCCATTTGGCAACGGAACCCTAAAAATAAGGGGCATATAAATAAATACTAAAGATGTTTTGTATATTCTATTTACACAGTATTCATAGCAGCAAATTTTCTACCGAACATTTATTTTTTATTTTTATGCAACACCAACAAGACGCTTTTCACGTAGTCTGAGACGACGCTCACGTTCAAATTCCTTCATGCGGAGTTCATAGCTGAAACCAAACAGTAATTTATTATCACTTAGTTAACATTCTCATACCAGTCATCTTATAAGATTTTTGGAATAAGCACTTTTTTCCATATTACATATAAGGAATTGTGAATATTTATTTGGCATCACAAAACACCATGAAAAAAATAATAATCAAAAAAAAATAAAACGGGTTAGTTGCGAGTCAGACTCGCGCACGAAGGGTTCCGAACCATCCATACTTCCATACCCCATACTATATACTTATACTATTATACTTATACTATCCATACTAATATTAAGGCTACTACACACAGTGCCGGCGGCAATGCCGCCGGGTTTACGCCGAGCGGCTATGCCACCGGCAATAAAAGCCACCCCGGCAGCTTTGAATGCCGCCGGGAGCACGGCGGCTTGCCCGGCGGCCCTGCCGCCGGCACTGTGTGTAGGAGCCTTTATAAATGCAAAAGTAACTCTGTCTGTCTGTCTTTCTGTCTGTCTGTACTATCTGTACTATAATATTATAAATGCAAAAGTAACTCTATCTGTCTGTCTGTCTCGCTTTCCTGCTAAAACTACTGAACCGATTTAAATGTTTGGTACACAGATAGTTTAGAGCCTGAGAAAGGACATAGGCTACTTTTTATCCCGTTAGTATGTTCCCGCGGGATAATTTCCGATCTCTACGCGGGCGAAGCCGCTGGCAAAAACTAGTTATCTATAAAAACGGGAAAAAAATCACGTTTGTTGTATGGGAGCCCACTTAAATATTTATTTTATTCTGTTTATTAGTAGTTGTTCTTATAGCGGCAACAGAAATACATCATCTGCGAAAATTTCAACTGTCTAACTATCATGGTTCATGAGATACAGCATAGTAACAGACGGATGGACGGACAGCGGAATCTTAGTAATAGGTTCCCGTTTTTCCTTTTGGGTACGGAACCCTAAAAAACGCACCTGCATAGTCAAAAACTAAACGACAAAATTAAAAATAAGCTTAATCAATCTTTTCATTGAAGTCGGGGTCCTGTAAAGAACTGTTCCAAGGAACAGTCTCCCGACTCAAGCTCCAGGTGACAATAGTATACATAGTCAAATTCTTATGAAAAACAAAAACATACAATCTTTTTTTTTTCATGAACTGTGGTTATGAATTTTATTCTTTTCAATTTTCACGGGTCTATGTTACTGGGATAACGTGAAGCTTCTAACAATACCATAATAGGTAGAATGGGCTGGTGTCCGAACTCCACGTCTGAGCGCGTATTTTGCGTACAGGTGGGAAATCGGTTATTCAAACCACCCCAGCTCCTAGAGACCTCCTGACTAATTATACCATATACATATATATTGGTTAAGCCATTTAGAAGTTATGGTGGAATAAAGAAAGTCACAAACATAATTATATGGACCCTGAAAACATAACACCCCTTTTTTGGGCAGTCTTGTATAAATCAATTATTTATTATGACTCAATTTTTTTTTATCTAGCTAGCTGTTGTGAATTAAGCAAAAGAAGTCTTTATGTGTACTACTTAAGATAAAAAGTAATCACTTCAGAACAAAAAAATCAAGCTTTCTTCCACAAAAAAAAGTAATGAGGTTGAATGTATTACATTCAACCTAATTTTATTTTCATTTAAAAAAAACTTGCTGGCACATAGATACACATAGTACTTTTTTATTTATATTTTACTGCTATTGTATGACAGAATGTCAGCAAAATTTAACACAGAATTTTTCTACCACATTATTCTTTATTGAAGAGTTGAAGTGACTTCATTTTACTTTTCAAAAAAAATACTACATTATGATGATAAAAATAGTAGAACTAGTTCTTCTACAACTCAGGATAAGCGGTTGAATTAAAACCACAATAGTTGATTTATTTAAGGTACAACACTTGCTATAAAATTGTAATATTGTTGTTATTAATGTAATAAAATCAACATACTCATCCTTTTCACAGGTCAGGAAAGCATGTTTCTCATGGGCACATTTATAGATCATTGGCATATTTTTATAACGGCATGATTGAAATTCCAACAAATGATGAGCACAGTAGTCACGGTGCTTGATTGGAATCTTAGCAGAAACAAGATCTTCCTCGCGAGCTATCATTTCTGAAAAAGAATGACAATAGCTGTGAGTGTAAACATATGGAGTTATTAAATAATTTAGGCTACCTTCGCTGTGTTATCTTGGAACTTAATAGGTATAATAACACTTTGTTTTGGCTGCAACATAACCTAAACAAAAATTATGTAACTTTTGTTTAAATCCATCTTAAAACATGAAACACTATGTGGGATGATAGGAACTCACAAAATTATAGAATTTAAACAAGTTACCTCTTGGTTTTCTCTGGTAATCAAAGCCTGCGTGCGGGTCAAATGTTGGTTGATCATCCATATAAAGACCAACTTTCCTCGCGTCGAAAGATCCCATCATTTGACCCATTTTTACAGTTCAGATAATTATCTAATGCACCAGCTAATAATAAGGTTGTTATATACTATTGGCCTTAATATTTACTACTTTTAGTTTGTATTGCAAGCCAGCTGAGTAGAAGACAGGCAGTAATTCGGGCCATAGAACTGGTAGTGTTGCCAGTTTTTGATGAATGTCCCATTAATCTGGGAATTATGGTGGATGTGGTAATCAACATCTTGAAAACATAAAATATAATTATATTGTTTTTAGAAAAATATATATGTCTCGTTGGAAGATGGTTTATGCCAATTCCTATGAGTTTCCATTATCAGGAATCAGGTTTCACACTTGAACGCCAAAGTAACACCCACTAGCGCAACGGGGCGAGCACGGCCTACTGTGATAGGCTTGAGACACCTATTTTTATCACAGTTCGGGAGCAAAACCGGGATAAAATGCGTGATTCAAGCCAAATACAGAGGTAATACTCATCCGACAATAAGATGGATAGTGGTAATTTACAGCCTTAAAGTTTTAGATGACTTAACAAGTTCGCTGCCACCCCCGCACCGGTGCGGGGAGGGGTGTCCATGCGAGAGGCCGACCACGCACCGGTGCGGTCTCGCGCCTTAGTAGATTCATACACTCAGTTTGGCGCCGGCACTGGGCCAAGAACGTTGTGTTTGAAGCGGCACTGCGCTTGAAATTTTAAATTTTCGTAACGTGTTTTTGGTTTTTTCGTATGTTTGACGGTTGAGTGTTTATGCAGAAATAAATATCAAGTAAAATGGATTGCGAAGAAGGCCCTTCTAGGCCTAAAAGGCAGCGAAAACAATTGTTTTCTATTATGCACGACAGTGATATAGAAGAGGTATTGTTTTCTGATAATTCTGAAGACGATTATCAGCCTGGTGACGAGGAGTCAGCATCAGAGAGTGAAGGTGAGGAGCACCCCTTAGATATCGAATTACGCTCTCCAGCACGTCAATTAGTGTCACCTACAGCTCAGGATCAAGACCTGCAGCCAAACTCACCATCTGTATCAGACACTCAAGGTCAAGCCCAGCTGAACCAACCCTCTGCAGTAGGCTCAACCGCTGAATGGACTACAACTGGCGAGATGAGAGAAATTTATTTTACAAAATCAAACGAATTTTATGGTGAAATTGCAGGAGCAAATCCTATTGATTATTTTAATTTTTTTTTTACTGAAGATTTTTTGACGATGATTTGTACTGAGACAAATGCACAGGCACAGAGGTTGATAAGTAGACATAATCAGGAAGTTTCAAGCAGACGAAGTAGAGATTTTGCCAGGATTTCTGGATGGAAACAGGTCACTGTCTGCGAGCTGAAAATTTTCCTTGGTTTGCTGTTCCACATGGGAACTATCCCTCTCAGTCGTTTACAGGATTACTGGAAAAAAGATAGGCTGTTTTCAATTCCAATTTTTGGGAAACAAATGAGCAGAAACAGATTTCTCCTCATACTGAGATGTTTGCATTTTACCTCAGAGGAAGAAAGTGAGGATCCAATGTTCAAGGTTAGAAGTGTCATTGATTACTTCAACAACAAAATGACTGAATGTTATTATCCTGCAGCACAATTATCTCTGGATGAAAGTATGGTGCTATGGAGAGGGCGACTGAGTTTTCGGCAGTTCATCAAAAATAAACGCCACAAATACGGCATAAAGTTATATATGCTAACTGAACCAGATGGATTGGTATTGAAGTTCCGTGTTTATGCAGGTGGAAAAGATACAGACGTATCTGGGAAGGGTCACGCTGAGAAAGTTGTCATGGAGCTGCTTCAGGGAAAACTAAATAATGGCCACGAATTGTACATGGACAACTTTTATAATAGTTTTGGTTTGGCGAAGAAGCTGCTTGATCACAACACCTATTGTACGGGCACTCTACGTAAAGACTTGAAAGAAAATCCTCAGGAAATCAGGAAAAAAAATATTAAGAAAGGAGAAAATATCTCAATGTTTCGTGAAGGAGTGCATGTTGGCGTGTGGAAAGATAAACGCGTTGTGACGTATATTACTACCCAGTATAAAGACAGAATGGTTCCAGTCCAAAATAAACATGGCCAAGTTACTCAAAAGCCAGAAGCTATCTCGACATATAACGATTACATGTCAGGAGTAGACATGCAAGATCAGCTTCTAGCGTACTATCCTTGCGAAAGAAAAACTTTACGCTGGTATCTGAAATTAGCCATCCACACATTCCAATTACTTTTCTTGAATTCAATGAAGATGTACAATAAATATTCAGGGCAACGTAAAATGTCTCTCTATGATTATCGCATGAATGTCATAAATGCTCTGCTGCCCGAAAATGTACCAGGAAATAGACCTTCAAATACCCAAACTCATAAAATAAAGAAAGCCACTGAAACTACTTCAAATGGGCGTCTCAAACGAAAGACATGCCGTCAGTGCACCAAGAATAAAAAGCGTACTGACTCTCCTTGGTATTGTGACACCTGTCCTGACAAACCTGGACTTTGTGTGGAATGTTTTGAAAATTACCACTCAGAACTTCCTCTGTAAATGTTATAATTCATGGTTTTATAACTTTTTTAAATATGACATTGTTGATTGATAATTTCTGCGTTTTTCTCTGATTGTTTTTGTTTTATAAGATATTTTATTCACATTGATGCCAAAGTGTAATGCCATTTCTAAGTAAAGTTCAATTAGAAAATATTTATTTGTTTTACTTTTCTCTAAATTAATGTTGATTTTGCAGTTTATTTCATTACAAAAATGCAAGAAGTATCTAATATAAACCACATTTAAATAAATAAAAGCGTATTATTCCTAATTAACCATAAAAACGTAATAAATTCATAACCCGCACCCGTGCGTTCTTTGGCACTGAGAATGAAAATTTCATTCCCAGTGCCTAGCACGCACCGGTGCGGTGTAGTTGCCCTCCTCATTTAAAATACTGTAAAATATTATATAGATAATTAAGTATAATTACAATCTTATATAATCACTTTAAAGTCGATCAAACAAAAAAATATATTTGGCCTCCCGGTGACCTTCAATTTTTGCAAGTGGCAGTCAACCTGTTAACAAACTAAGTTTTAATTATGTCTAAACGTGTGATGAGGCGTTCATGGCCTCGGAAAATCGGGAAACATACGTGTGTGCTTATGTTAATAGTTCGTCTAGTGACGGTATGTTGCATTTGCCAAAAATAGGCTGTCTATATTCTAATCCTGTCAGTTTTGAGCCCAGGGCCTTCCTTCCTTTTCCTCACCCCGTGACCACGTTTAGCAGCAACAAATGGACACCCACCCATCTGCAGCTGCACTTATCTAAATATTTCTTAAATCTAAAGTTGACAAAAACAACGTGGGAGGTAATCTTTTCATTACTCAATCTAAATATTTCTTAAAACTAAAGTTGACAAAAACAACGTGGGAGGTAATAAAGATGTTAGATTTATGGCTAGTTTATATAGTGCTGTGGGAAAGGAACAAGTTTTCATTTTAATTAATTGACAAAGGCTCAGCCAAGATACCGTTATGATATTATTGATGACATGTTTTATTTAATACCGTAAGTTGGGGTGACTTTGCGCCTGCCAGTAATACTTTGCTCCAAATCCGTATGACTTTAAAAATAAAATTAAAAAAAAAGTTTACAACTCTATGGTTTTATTGATGTCTGAACGCAATCATAAGATGTCAATGTTCTGTCATGGAAGTTGACAGGTCGCCATTGTTGCTATTACCTGTGCAAAGAGTGACAACGAGAAAGTAGAAAGTTTTTCAAAAAAAAAAAGTTTGGTAAAATCCGTGTGTACCCGTGCAATCACTGTACTTATGCAGGTAAGCCTAATAATATTACATCCGTTATTTGTTCTTTTTGTCTAATAAGAAAGTATTTCATTCCATAATTCAATGAATTTAATTTTAGGTAATTTTTTTTAACGCAAGGTCGAAATGCCACTAAAATGGGGATACTTTGCACCTGGCGCAAAGTATACCCATTTTGGCGCAAAGTATACTCGTTTCAAGTAATATTCAACTTCTTTTGCTTTTTATAGATATTGCAACATGCCGAGGGTCTACAAAAGAAAACTAGGCGCTCGAAAATATGCTGACTACTCCAAGGAACAGTTGGAATTATGTCTGGCGGCTATTAAGTCTGGGCAAATGTCGCAGAGGGAAGCTAGCATACATTTCAACATTCCGCGGAGAACTCTGGTTTATAAAATAAAAAAAGCCCATATGAATCGACCTGGTCAGCCTCAAATATTTACAGATGAGGAAGAGGAAGCCATAGCGTCACATATTGAGATAATGGGCACCTATGGGTTTCCATTAACTGAGCATGACCTCAAAATTGTTGTCAAAATTTATCTCGAAAAATCTGGACGCATTGTTCGAAAATTTAAGAATAATACGCCCGGAAATGACTGGGTTAAACAATTTTTGAAACGCCATCCTACCCTCTCAGTGCGTTTTGCAACAAATATCAAGAAGATCAGGGCAGCGTTATCAAAAGAAATTTTACAAGAGTACATTGAAAATTTAACACCACAAATTAGAGACATCCCTCCTACACATATATTTAACTATGATGAAACAAACTTAACAGACGATCCCGGCCAAAAACGAGTTATTGTTCGAAGGGGATGCAAATATCCTGAAAAAATTTGCAACGCGTCAAAATCGAGTACTTCGATCATGTTTTGTGGTAGCGCTTCAGGTGAGCTGATGCCCCCATACGTAGTGTACAAATCCCAGTAATTATGGGATACATGGACCGAGAATGGTCCCAAAGGATGCCACTACAGCAACTCTCCTTCAGGTTGGTTTGATCACCAGCTATTTTCAGATTGGCTAAAAAATCTTATGATTCCAAGACTTAAGAAAATTGAATGCACAAAGATGTTGATTGGGGATAACTTGGCTTCCCATTTATCGGTTGAGACATTGAGACTCTGTCGAGATAACGACATTGCTTTTGTGTGCCTGCCGCCAAATAGCACTCACATAACTCAGCCGCTCGATGTCGCGTTCTTTCGTCCTTTGAAAGCTGAGTGGCGGAAAATTATAACGGAATGGAAGGAAAGTTCTGAAGGAACCAGAAACCCAACGATACCGAAACAAACTTTTCCTAGTTTGCTAAAGAAACTCTTAGAAAACATCGAGCCAAATGTGAGAAGCAACTTGAAAAACGGTTTCCGCAAATGCGGTATCTACCCCTGTAACGTGAATGAATTGCTTGCGAGAATACCAGGGGCAATCGATGTAGACAACACAATAGTATCGGCATCTTTCATAGATCACCTGGAATCAAAGCGGAAGACAATCACAGAGTCTGGGCCAAAGAGACGTAAGAAGAAATTTGAAATTGCTGCTGGTAAAAGCATTGCTCATGAAGTATCGTTATTAGAAGAAGAGACTGAGAACGAAGAAGTTTTTGACGGCAAAGATGACAACATTGCCTCATGCTCAAGGCCACGCACTGGTTACGATTCGGACGCTTACTCATTACATGATGATTCAGACGATCCTGATGGTTGCTTTTTAGAGCCCAACAGCCCAGAGGAGAGTAATCATCCACCTCGACCAGAAACGAGATTCAAAGATGTGAGACGTGAGAAAGAGTCATTTGTGGTGGTAAAATATGATGAGAAACTGTACCCTGGTCTCATTATCGACTTCGATGAGAAAGGAGCAACTGTCGATGCAATGGCTAAGTCCTTAAAATCCTGGAAATGGCCACAGAAAAAAGACATTAACTTCTATGAGTGGGAAAATGTCCTTGGGAGCATTGACCCTCCAAAACTTATCTCTCGGCGAGGTTTTTTCAGCGTCAAAGAGCTTGACGGTGTTGAGTAAAGATTTGCGCCAAAAACGATGCGGGGTATGATTGCGCCAGTATTATTTTCTATGAGTTAAGGCTGATTTTATAAAACGGCGCAAAATATCCCCCCCGAAGGGAATACTTTGCGCCAAATTTTTTTTTTTTAAATTGTGTACCTGATTATGTGCCATTGTTAATTAGACAATAAAAACAATTTTGAATACCTAGTCTTTCTATAACTAAAAGTCCTTTAGTTTAAATGAACATACAGCACTTTCCATTTGAAATTTACTAATCACATAATGAAATTCGGTGCAAAATCACCCCAACTTACGGTACTGCAGAATAAAACAAAAAACATTGATAGCTTGTGAGTAATAATCATACTTAAACAATGCACTGCAGGCATTGATTAAGCTACGATGGCTCGTGCCTACTAAATAGATATTATAAGTAGATAAACTGCTAGTCTAGGGGCTTCATAAAATAGAAAATCCTTTTAATAAATAGGTGGACGTCGTTAGATTAATCTTCATTAATCAATCTTGTTTATGAAAATAAACGCAAATACTCATCATCAAGAAAAGTAAGAAATTGGTTAAAAAACATCAAATTCACGGCAAAATAAAATATACAGAGGGAAACACAAGTTTGACGTTCTTTGTCGATGTTGCTAGCAATAAAAATATCTTGAAAATATGAATACAAAATCGATACTGGGATACGTACAATTTCATACCAGGTACCCTGATAAATAAATTAACTAAAACACAAAATAAAAGCGTGGAAAAGTCAATACTTACGCATGCTATGTTACAAGTTTTATTACATTGTGAGAACGACGTTTTTTTTTTTTTGCTATAATATTAGCAATCAATTTCCTAAAATCTGATAACTTTAGTATGCGGGTAGTTTAATATTTCAAGAAAAGTTCTAGATTTTAGCCAGTGTAAACTGTACTTGCATTTATTTGATGTGTTAAAGAGTTCAATAATGTGCAATCATTCTTTACTAATGGACATTCTGAATTATGCTAAAATAAGAAATAGTAGTAACAAAAATGGACTGTATAACGAAAAGATTTAAAAGTCACAACTTAACAGTTTTAAAAACAGTTGGTAATGGGACGTATGGGTACGTAATTAATAATTACTTTAGGTGGTTAAAATTAGATGTAATCATAAAAAATTCAAAGAGTACTACGATGGTTTGGATATGTTGTTGAGAGGATGAATGAAAGGCAACTAACAAAAGATATTTAAAAGGTAGATGTGAGTCGGAACCGGCACGGTACGCCCTCCACCCGAGATGTTTTCCAGAAAGGTCAGGTGCGTAGTAAGTACTCACTACACTCACACTTGTACCGGTGTTCGTGTATGACCAGATTTATGAACATAAACGAGGCAAAAGGAAGATATAAGGATAGTAGCATGTGACGTTCTGTAGTTTCTGCTTACCCCCATAGGAAGAAAGCGTGAGTTTATGTATGTGTAGTTAATCTTTCCACCACTTAAGAAAATAATATCATAGGAGTATCTTCAGACTACTGTTTGTTTCTATTGTTTATAGAACTGATTATCTGAAAACTTTTGTTTTCCAGGAACGTGTATCTATGTGAAAAGCGAGATAGTTCTGAATTAACAATAGTAAAGGATATAGAATTGAACACAAAGCTTCAAGACCATAAGCAAGTGAGTATAGCACTACACTAATCGTTACCGACTTTTAATAGTTAGTTCATTTTATTAGCATTATGTTGATAACTATACGGATACCCCATTATTTCAGGATATAGCAAATGAAGTTCAGATCCTGTCTTCGCTGCATCACTCGAATATCATCAAATTTTATGATTGCTACTACACTGATAATCATGTTATGATATCCATGGAATACGCCACTAGCGGAAATCTTGCGGAATACATGTATCAGAGATGTCCAAAATTATTAAAACAGCAGGTTATATGCATTATTATTTATTTAAGACTGCTGGTCTACTTCCCGTTGATTAGAATTAGGTATTTAAGCCAACATTCAGCATTGCTAGAGGCACAAAATACTTGTCTAAACTGGGTGTACACACATCTTTTAAAGGCTGGCTGTACCAAATTACATACCGCGTTATGGACTAACCTATTCACTCCATATTTATGATTGCAGGAAATCCTTTTCTACTTTTGTCAAGTTTTGTTAGGAGTGAACTACATTCATAGTAAGAATATAATTCATAGAGATTTGAAAGCGGAAAATATTCTCTTGACTGGCAAGCATGGTGTTGTAGTCAAGATAGGTGATTTCGGAATATCTAAAATGTTAGCAAGGTGAGCTGAATCGCAATACATGCATTAATTTAATCCTAATACATCACACCTAGTTTTTCACATTGAGGTAGGCACTAGTTTAGTTACTACACCCCCATTTTCGCTGAGCATGGGGTCCTGGGTTCAATATCCAGGTCGGGCAAAGGGTTGAAATTGCTCGGAATTTATCTTTGGATACTTATTCAATCAAATATTATTTTTACTTTAAATTTTGTAGTTACATAAAATGATTACAGTTTTACCAAGGGGTGTCTTAATATACCTAGGTACACAGTAACTGGGTTGTTGAGGTCAGATAGGCAGTCGCTCCATGTAAAATACTGGTATTCAGCTAGCCGGTTAGACTGGAAGCCAATCCCGACTTCCCGACTATTTGGGAAATGGCTAAGCAGATAATGAGTGTTATAAATTATAAATAATACCTACGTCTGTTGTGTGTTAGTTGATAATGTAATACCTCTCCTCCTCTTTTGTTTTTCTCAGTGCCAAGAAGACATCGACTGTAATAGGCACACCATACTATTTGGCCCCAGAACTGTGTGAAGGCAAACCGTATTGTAGCAAAAGTGATGTTTGGGCTTTAGGTTGTCTACTTTATGAAATGTGTACGCACAAAAGGGCTTTCGACGCTGAGGTAAGTTAGCGTTGAACGGCAGAAAACACAAAATAAAGTATCTACTTGGTGCATGTACGAAGTGAAAAGGTGTTTATCGCGAACTCAGCTCGAACATCATAATCCATTTGCAACATGTACAACTGCGGACATTAGCGGTGGACCATTTTTCACCCTTGTCTAAGCAATAAGGTTGAAAAGTGGTAGACCGCCAGTGGTCGCGATAGTAGGTACACACAGCGACATATCAAGCTATACATTTCCAGTTTCTACTGACCTCTCGTTGCATAGACTTTTCGCGGTACTCCCTTTCTTCTCCTAAAATTGTTTGTCCGAAAATCATTATCCATAACACTTTAGCTATAAACGGCAGTAACCATAATATTCAAAAAGTCGAAATTTTGTTTTACATAATTATCTTTGCTTCTGAAACTATTCTGTCATAATATCAAAAACTATAATCATTAAATCTCCTAATTTTGCATGTTATAAAGTCATATGTCCTAAGTATTGTATTATATAAATTGTATTATGCTGAAGGTTCATTTATAATAAAATCGTTAGTAGTAAAAAAATGCTACAAGTTAGGTTTTAGTGACAGAAACGAATCGCTGTAAATCC
The DNA here is from genome assembly GCA_932294355.1 of Aporophyla lueneburgensis. Classification (NCBI taxonomy): domain Eukaryota; kingdom Metazoa; phylum Arthropoda; class Insecta; order Lepidoptera; family Noctuidae; genus Aporophyla; species Aporophyla lueneburgensis. The sequence goes on from OW028740.1 coordinate 18,741,611, forward strand.
GACTCCACGTAGTCTTGTCTGCCCTACCCCTAGAGTGTAATTTAAAATCGCGTAGGCGCGGAGGGGCGGGGCGGCCCGCGAGCTGAGGAGCAGGTGGTTGTAACGCTCGCCGCCGCAGCTGAGGCTGGCCGGCGAAGCCAGCTAGCAAGACGAAGCTGCGGTGGTGATCGTTAAACCGTCTGTGACGATAAGCTCGCGAGGGACCGCCTAAGCCCCGCAGTGCCGGAGCCGTGACAGAAACCATGCCTGCTGCATGCTCGCTTGCATACTGCATGCTTGCTTGCATGCTGCTTGCCTGCATGCTCGCTTGCATGCTGCATGCTTGCTTGCATGCTACATGATGCATGCTTGCTTGCATGCGCGATTGCATGTTGCTTGCGTGCATGCATGCTGCATGCATGGTGTATGTTTGTTTTTATGTTTCTTGGAGGGAAATAAAATCACTTGTTCACAATCACCTGTTTTATTGAGTGATAATACATGCAGCGCCATGCCAGGCCTTGATAAATACCATAATGCTTTTTTTTGTATCTTTACTATTTATGTATTGTATCAGTTGAATTTGATAAAATAATGTAATTCTTAATGAACTCCGTTATACTCTGTTTTAAAAATATAATTAGGATAAATAAACATAAATAATTTGAATTTAGAACTTTAGGGCATATTATATTTAGGTATTTCAATTGTATGGCATGTGATATTATGTGACATTTATTTCGGGCAAGTTATCATTCGGACAAAAAAATTATGGCTCTTTAGATTATGGATAAAAAAGTTAGGTCACACAATAGAGAACCACTTTTCGCACAACGAGAAGTCAGCTTATACTGGAAATGTGTAGCTTGATTTGTAACGGTGCGTACATACGGTTTGCAAATATTTGTGGATTGAATACGCTGAGTAGATAATTTATTAATTTTGTTTGTTCTCCTGGTCAATAGTTGCCCTAAATCTTAAGTTTCTGTTGGACTTAAAAAAAGAAAACACTAGCTTCCATCCCATCATAAAAACCTTTTAGGGATGTCTGTACAAAAACAAATACTTAATGTTAATTGTTCAAACCCTAATAAATTGTGTGCTTTTCAGACGTTAGTGGGTTTGGTGAAGGCAATTACAAGCGGCAGCGTACATCCAATAAATTTGACGATGTATGACAGGAGCATGCAGGACCTTGTGGATTCTATGCTGTCAATTTTGCCTGACAAAAGACCCTCTATAAAAGAATTAATGGGACGAATGGTACTTCTACCTGATATTTATACCGTCTACTTAGATGCTGGCAATGATGAATTATTATATTTAAAAGTGAAACAATTTGTGTGTACATGAAAATGATAATTATGAAATGAAATAATAAGACAATTTAATGGAATTTTGTTTTATTGGAAAAATAGAATGTAGATGAAAACAGTTGTCGTATGGTGTTCTTTTCAGATAACATCAGAATATAACAAAGCCAACAAAGAGGTTTGATTGTCTTTATACAACGCCCTTTAGACATTGTTTAGTACAAAACTATAAATAAGCAACTAACATCTTTAGTTTTGTACAGTTATCAGTATCTGTTCTTTTGCTTAATAACCTTGGTATATGTGTAGTATCTGGGTCTTAATAGCTAAATATGTAGTATAAAATTAAACACTGTTCTAATCAGCTTAACTTAATCACGCGATACAAGGTGTTCCGTTTGGTATCCTTTTATTAGTTTTAATTTTAAGTATAAAATAATTCGACGTCATGATTATTTAAGTTAAACACCCGTGTTACGTGAAATTTGATAACATTGCAATTTTTTAGATTTAAATTTTAATTAATGGTTTGAATGGAAATAATTTAGTTGTGCAATTTTTTGCCTTACTTCATTTAAAAATAAACATAATATGCTAGTTGATTATTTGACATGGTATCATTAATACGTATGGTAAAGGTAGGGGGTAGTTATAGGATACCAATAGGAACACGTTGCATAATTAAATCTATAAAAGGCAATATCTTAAATCAGGTTGTATCTGTTCTTACAGCCTAAACAAAAAGGCAGTATACTTTTATGGTGGGTAAACTCCTTACTGGCCATTTGCTTGGTCGGTCTCCATCTCCTCCTCGTCGTCGTCTTCTGGAATCACAAGAATTAGTACATTTGGTTGTTAATATTTAATTAGATTCTATGGGAACTCAGTTTGCCCAAATATGTCTTTAGACAGGTTGATGAAAATCCTTTTCTGGCTGCGACAGACCTCCATTTGCCATTCTTAGGTTGAGCTGTTCTGTAAATATGTTGCTTGCATATTAATTCACATAAATAAGAAACTGGTAATAAAAGAATCTTGAAAAAGCTGTGTGATAAATCTGATAAGGCCACTGACCCGTGTGGTTTGACTTTGACAATCCACTCTCAGTGCACTGCATAGTTTAAAGCAACCTGCAATGACAATGAATCAATATGGACGCCAAGTAAGTACCCGAATATAATAACCCAAAATAAGGATGTGCTAAATGTAATGTCATTTTAGAGACTGCTTCGTGCAAGGAGCTGGATAAAGGCCTTTCCAAGTTGCACCACACCCTATGTCTCTACATTACATTTCCAGTGTCCTATTAAGGCCGTTGTTCCTCTGTCTTGTTCCCATCTTACTGAAAAGAGTCGAAAATACATTGGCTGATTCAGGATAACCACATTAGGATACATTGGTTCTAAATGCCATTGGTTCAAGTAGTTGGTATCTTATACAAATCTTACGTTGGCCATTGAACTGAATTGGAGGTAGTATAGGTTTCTGTCCAGGAATCTGGCCTGATTGGAGCATTCTAGTCAGCCTCTCCACTTCTTGTAGAGATGCAGCATTCTTGATTGCTTCACGAATCTTGTGGATTTCTTGTGGGGAGAGATCTGAAACAGATTGAGAATGTGAGATTTTTACTTAATATAAGATTTCTATACCCGATAGTGCAGATGCACTAAGTCATGTAAACACAGGAATTATAGTGATTATGCTTAGCTGACATTGACTGGCCTGTTAGTCTAGTGGTTAGTGAACCTGACTGCTAAGACTGAGGTCGAGGGTTCGATTCCCACCCAGGACAAATCTTTGTATGATGAGCACAATCATTTGTTCTGTGTCTGGGTGTTATTTATCTATAATATGAATGTATTTACAAATATATAAGTATGTTTATCAGCTGTCTGGTTGCCATAGTACAGGCTCTGCCTAGTTTGGGATCAGATAATGTTGTGTTGGTTGTCCTAAGATATTATTTATTTATTTATTGCCATAAAAGACACATCTTTAGAAAAAGGATCAAAGGAGGCTACTGTTGTATTATACAAATTGTTATTATTTTGTAATCAATAGGGATTACCAACCGATGATGGATGTCACATATCTTAGAATTTTTTGTTTTAGGACATGCTGATTTCCTTGTATTTTACTTCACTGTTTTGAGAGCAGTGTTAATGATATACTTGACACTAAGTAAAGCACTGGTTTGAGCTTGAGCCTATGACCCACAAGTTACGGCTGTTACCACTGGGCCACCACTACTCTACCACAATAGGATGGTGGGATTACAGCCCACTCTTTCTCATCAAAGAGTCCTGTGTCCCAGCAGTGGGAACATTAAAGGCTGGATATGTAATAGGGATTTCACAGTGATAACAAATGTATTGTACAATGACTAGAACATGCTGGTGGACCACTTTAAAAATGATTTATGCAAAATATTGGTTGTAATTATTTGATCAAAGGTATTGTGACATGATCCTGTGGTCGTGACATTCACAATATTGGTAGGATTTTGACTTGAATTGAACTTACTTGTAACTTTAGGATCAGGCATGTTCCCTCCAGGCACAAATGTTTTTGCCTTTCTTGTAATTTCCTTCTGCATCTCTTTTCCTTTCTTACTTTTGAACAAAGTATTGGCTTCTTCCCTTTCTTTTTGCTTGATTTTTCTAAAATCTAACAATCTCAGCTCTGGGAATTTGAATGCCACATATGCTCTGAAATACAAGAGGTAAAACTTTTAGACATTATGAAATACGCATTTTATTATGTGATTAAGATAATATTTACACAATAAATAAGCTAACAGTCTATATTGGATAAAAAGCAGAAAGAATAGTAGGGCAATAAAAAAAAAATCTACAGTTATTTCATTGTCTACAGACATTTATATGTTTTTCATCTGCAATGCAACAAAATCTTTTGTTACTCATAACAAATAAATAGATAATTATGTACTATATTGTTTCCATTCATGACCCATGTTCATGGGCATGTGGCAAAAGGAAAGGGAGAACTTCGTCCTATAATGGGATACCATAGGGTAAAACCAAATTGGCACCTAATGGTTTCTAATATCAGTAAGGAATCATAACTTATTATGTCATTAAATTGTTGGATTGTATTGTTTTAGATGCTTATATTGTTCCAATGGGCTAGAAAAAAATTATGTTATCATAATTGTACAAGTAAAATGTTATATTTACCTGTAATGTTGTTTGTTGGAAACTGGATTATGCATTAATGATAGTGTTCTCAGTTTTGGCAGTGTGACTAGAGGGTCCAAATCACCTAATTCCGTTATATTGTTGTTTGTCAGCACCAGGCATTCTAAATTAGGTATGTATTGCTCCAAATTTTCACCAATTCTTCTGGAAAATGAAATGTAATTAAGTGTGAAATTGCAGAGGTTAATAATTACAAATATTACAATATGATAGGATTAACAGAAGATGAGGCAATAATCAAATTATATGTTAATTGTCTTCGTCAGGCTCGCCTCCTATTACATGGTACACCTCTGCCCAACCCTTCGAGGAAACAAGGCGTGATGTTATGTTATGTTTTCGTCATAATACTTACACAATCCTGTTGTTGTTCAACAACAAGCACTTGATCCTTTTCAGCAATGGAAATCCATCCAGTTTTCTGATGTCGTTGTCTGAGAAATCAATGGTGTCGAACTGATCTAATGTTGCGCCCATATTCTCAATTTGCGGTATTTTGTAACCTATAAGAAGCGCGAATATTTAGAAAGTAATTCAAAGTTAGTATACATTTATATCAATTTAATTACGAGAAAAAGAAAAGTTCCTGATTATGCACATGTATCGGGTAGAAGTAAATAAAACAGCCCAAACGATTACAAAATGTATCCAAGAACTAACCTCTAAGATCTAACTCTCGATCTCGACACGGATTCATGTATTGCATCGAGTTTTGTATCAACTCTGTTGAGAGTTTCACCATTTTGGATGATTAGTTAATAACACCGAAGAAATGAATTCACAAACTACGACGAATCCAATGTTTATTATCGTAGGTGCGTAGCGTTGCTTTACGACGTTGCCTCTTCGTAGCGTCAATTTGCTGATGACAGTTCAAATTCAATCAAATGACAGGACAGACAAGTCAGTGACAGTCTTGCCAAAGTATAAATCATAAACAAAAAATTTAAGGTTACTGTAGGAAAGGGCTATATTAAGCAAATTAGAACAGAGAATTAGAACAGTAAATTAGAACAAAGCAGTTGCTAAGAGAGAATGGAAAATAAATACTTTTGCACAGACTCATAGTCACATGGGACAAGGGCAAGCAAAATAAGACGTTTACGGTCTAATTTCAAAACAAAACTTGTCTTGTCTTGACCGTGAACTTACGTTTGTAACGTTTTATTATCGCGCATAAAATTAATTTAAGAGTAAAATTGGTGCACTGAAATTCCTATTAGTTTCAAAACCGAGGAACCTATGTTTATTCATGGCAAAAAAAACTATAGACTCACTTACAGCTTGGCAAAAAAGAGTCTGTCGTGTAGAGATGGGCGTCGAATCAACGAACGGTTTAAATCGACAGTCGACGTAGATATAACGCGTGGACGGTCTATCATTGAAGCTTGGACTAGTCGATTCATAGACGGCTGAAATCAAAAGTCCACAATGTTCTTACATACGGCCAACTCAACGACGTTGCCTAAACGTAGTCAGTTATTATAAGTTCGGGCGTTGATACCAGCGAAATTGATCGTTAGATCTATAGTAATAGAGTGGATTTTAGTTGACATGTTAGAGTGAAATGGTAGAATTATGCGAAGGAGTAGTCCACAGTCGTACCGAAAACATCATCGTTCTACGTTCAGATTGAACGCATCGTAATCAAGTGAACTAGTTGAAGAATTCAACTGGTTGATCGACTCGTCGATGAACGATGATGAACGGTCTAGTTTCGTTAACGAAAATTACGTCGACGACCCATCTCTACTGTCGTGTCGTGGTGAGGAACTAAAATAATTTTTTTGTGGCAGCACTGCTTTGTTTATCAACAACAAGTAGCTAATCTGTCATTGTGTTCAGTGCACAGTGTTAAGTTCCCAGTTGTATTTCACTTATTTCTAATTAACTATCAATTATTTTGTACATATAAAAAACGAATAAAACAATAAGGAGTAGTGGTGTGAGCTGTGATATACCAAGTTTTCGTAAGATATTTGGTGGAATCTGACGCGGAACAAATTTTGTCTCCGATTAACAATGTTTTCAAAAGAACTGCCGATATAACAGGTATTTATCCAAGAAATGTATCTTTTAGTCAATGCCAGTCATTGTTTTTCCTTTCTAATACTGTACGTTGACTCTTCATGGTTGATACTTGAAATTGAAATATGTACAGTCGGCCAAGAAAGTGGTGTACCACCCTAAGGTTGAATATCGCTTGCAGATTTATAGGTGATAAAGATTAGTTTCGCTTGCAGATCGATCTGACAACTTCTATTGCTGTCTTTATCTGATTATTGATAACGACTATTACTGTTTGTAACGTGACAGCTGTTCTTAGTTTGAACTTGATGGAACCAATGACGTCGTAAAATCAACGGCGGGGGGCTGTAGATTTTGATGACAAAATTGTATCTACAAATTCAGAATTGTAATCAACAAGTTACATAAAATTGTAAAGGCACAAGGCGAATCCACAAACCTACAATTTCTGTAAACTTGTAATTACAATATCAATAAAAAACAAGCTAAAAATAGATTTATCCTTTTATTAAATTTCTACAATCAATTTTAAAATACTTATAACAAACAAAAACATAGCATATATAGTAATATTTAGAAGATATTGAATTTTTTTTTTAAATTTGAAACGGGTGTAACCGCCGTTGGCCTCTATAACCTCTAAAAGACGAGACCTCATTGAACCAACAAGCCGTGAGCAAATATCGGTTCCCCGCATTTCCTCCCAAATATAATTACAGTGACTAATAAGAGCTTGTTTGGTTCTTTCATTTTGATGCGACCATCGTTGGACCATAAGGCCCCAAAGATTTTCTATCGGGTTGAGGTCCGGCGATCTTGAGGACCACTGAATTACCCTTACGTCAGTGTGTGAACGAAACCAGGCTCTTACGATCCTCGCATTATGAATTGAACAATTATCTTGAACAAAATCAAATTGTGGCACTTCGTTCTCCGGGTAAACATTACGGACTGTCGGTAGCATTGCATTCTGAAGCACGTCGATATAATTTACAGCCGTCGCTCGAGGAGGTAGAGAACACAATTCTCCTACACCATCCGCACTCATCCAGCCCCAAATATTTACGGAAATTCGACCTGATTCTCTATTTGGGATTACATGATCATCTTTATACCGTGTTGAATTATATCGCCAAAGGTGAAGACGTCCATGCTGACTGGATTTAAACGTTTTTTCATCACAAAACACTGTATTAGACCAATCAAACTCTAAGTGCTCTCTGGCGAAGTTCAGACGAGCAAGTCTGTGAGCATCCATCAAATATATTTTCTTGGCGTAATGCCTGTGGTGCAACCCCATGTAATGTAGATGATTCCTTATTGTTTGGGCACTCACATCGAACATCTCCGCAAAATGTTTTGTGGGCTTAAAACCATTGATTTCATATTCCCGTCTCATGAATTCTCTATCGTTATTGGAGAGTGCAGGCCGGCGACCACTTCTTCTGTGATCCAACAAACTTCCCTCCTCTCCTTCACGACGAATCCAAAAGCGGACAGAACGCCTCGATATATTCAAATTCCGGGATATCGCACTGATACTGCTTCCCTCATTAAATTGGGCAATTATTTGTGCTCTTTCGGCAATGGTCAAGTTGGCAGGCATTGAGATGATTTTATATGCAGTTGATTGAAGAAACACGGAAAATATATCGATTTCTTGCATATATTTGACAAAATGTCAATTGTCAGTTTTCTTTTTCAAATGGAATTCGGTTGTCTATTTAAATAGTTTTTATTACTTTTGTTTGGAAACATTTCAATTGCTTTGTAGAAACTAATGACCTTTATACTAAAGGTTAAAATGTCATGTACTTATATGTGACATATGACGTATGAATACTAAATACATAGGTTTACGTCATGATAATGTTGTCTCTTTCAGTAATATCTTTTTATAACGAACCTTGTTGTAATTTTCGATGACCGGGAAACTAAATCAAAACTGGTACACCACTTTCTTGGCTGACCGTACATGGAATTATAAATATAATTCTTATATAATATATTCTATATAATTCTTTATATTTTTTTGAAGGTAAATCTCATAGTAAGTACAATTAGAGAAGTTATTAATGAAGGTGAAAAAAATTAAGGATTTCCTACACCTGGAAAAACACCAAAACAGTTGGCGGAAGAAAAAATTAGACGATTTTGATCTGTGTGCAATTAGACAAAAAATTCAATGCTGTAAAAAAAAACAGGCAAGTAATTTTTGTTGATGCTATTATCGCATATCACATACCACAGTAAAAAAAGTATAATTTACATTTATTATTTTTCAGGTGCCTATTCTACGTAATATATTACCAATAGTTTGAAGAGACTTGGGTTATAATGGGAGCCGTAAACGTCTTACGAAAGATTTTTACACTATTTTGATTTCATAAATAAGAAATGTAAAAACCACACGTCAGTGTTAGTGGAAAAATCTATCATAGCACCGAAAATGAATACACGAATGATGTTATGTCACGTTTTTCTTTTTAAATAAAACCTAAATTTTAGCGTGTTCTTTCATTTTCATTGTCATGTGGATAGTGATAGTGTTATGTACCCCACATAATAATACCTGATGGCTTCATTAGTCAACTATTCAAGTTTATTCAATATTGTCCGTAACTTTCGAATGCGACATGTTATAGGTATTCTCAGTGGCGTGCACAGGGTTTTATGACCGGGTAGGCAATTCAAAAAAAAAAAAACGTGTCTCGTAATTGCTCAAGTTAGTGAAGAAAAATTCACTAGGTGGTTTAAAAGGTTGAAATGGCGATTTCCTGATGATGATAATTCTTTTTCCGTCGAAAGCACAGAAAGATGTTGTACTCGTTGTTGACTTTGTGTGTTTCTTAAATAGGTACGTGAGAATACGTTTTAATGAAAATGAACGTTCTGTCGATGCGCTGCTTGCTTGGATAGTAACAATAAACTTCGCTAAACGTAAAACTTCTTCGTAACACTTCTCTCAATACGAATATTACCAAATGTATTTATGTTTGAGCAAGCCGCGGGATAGAAATCATATAAATCTGCAAATCCCGAACAATTCCACACTGTATTCGAACTACTAAACTAGCAAGGAAAACAAAATAATTTAAATGTGTGTAAACAAAAACACAGCCGGTTTTATGTTTCTTAATTATTACTATGAAACTTACGAGTTGCATTACCTCTTTGCTGGGTTAATTCTCGTACACTTCCCTTTAGATACACTTTTTAACAAACACACATTTTCAACACACACCATTTTGAAAAAAAAACTAACAAGAAGCGTAGTACTTAAGTAAATCGAAAAACTAACACAGTTAAAAAAAAACTAGTTGAAATAAGCAACAAATCGACCTAAATATTAACGTTTGTAAATGAATTAATCACAACAAAACTCAGTCAAAATAAAAACATAAAACTGCGCGCTCCACTAAGAAATCAATATGGATCCTTTCGTAAACAAACGATTTCTAAATTTTGACAACTAAAACGTTGACAAATAAAATTGTATCATTGCGAATAGGAATTTGCTTGAGGCTACGTAATATTCAACTTGATCGCATAATACTCACAGCGCGCCAATAACCACCCATGGGCGTCCCGCCCGTGATTGGTTACCCTGGCGCAGGGAAGCCCGCGATTGGATAGCCTGCCGCAGGAGTTCGCTTTATTAGCTCGCTTCTGTGTGAAATGTGCAGACACGAAAATGTAGAAGAAATTACCACTACATGCGTACATTTATGAATGAAAAGAAGACACTTTCGATCGCTGCCTGCTTGCGTCGCGAGTACATTAATAGAACCGTATGAACGTTGCTTCTCATTTATACTAGGCGTTTAAACTTTTTGAATAATTTTATTACTTAGCATATTTTCTTTATTATTGAAATATTAGTAACTAGTCTAGATCTAAGTCTAGGGTCTGCAGTGTCTTTTTGCCTATATGGACCGCACGCCACTGGGTATTCTCCGACTTCCAGTTAGTTTCCGACAGTAAGCAGCTGTTAGTCGCCTTCTTGTCGACTATAAACTGTCAGCATTAACAGGATTCGTTAATTACCATCAAATGGTTGTGAATACCCTAGATGGTGGCCGCAAATGCGATTGCTGAACATTATTTCTTGTGTATCGGGTTCAATCGGCAATCCTTGAGTGTAATTTTTTTTTTTTTACTGAATAAGTTTTCATTATGTTATTATGATGGCACTCGCTTCTCTGAGATAAAAGGTTATTCCAGCGAAATAATGCGCAATCTACTAAATATTAGGTGTGTGCAAAAGTTCTACCCGATTTTAGTGCACGGAATAAATGAAAGTAATATCTAAGTCAAAAATATCTTTATTGATCAATATAATAGCCATCCTTATCAATAACGTTTTGCCACTTTGTTGGTAGTAAAAACATTCCCTTTCTGTAAAAAAAATCGGATTTAGAATTTAAAAAAAACTGTTGTATAGCCGTTTTTACTTGTTCAATTTTATCGATTTTTTTCTGCGTCAAACTGTTTTGTAATGAACGGAAGAGATGGTAGTCTGTAGGTGTAAGCTCAGGTGAATATGGAGGGTGAGGTAAGATTTCCCATGCGAAGTCCATTATCTTTTTTTGAGCAGATAAAGCTGAATGTGGTCTAGCGTTATCATGGTGGTAAATGACACCTTTGCGATTGAATAAAACTGGACGTTTAATTTTTAATTTACTTTTTCTAACTGTGAGATGTACAAAGTAGCATTGGTCGTTTGATTAGGGGGTAGTAACTCTCAATGTATAATTCCTCTGAAATCCCACCAAATACTTAGTAAATTCTTTTTCACATGTGTATCTGGTTTTTCGACCGATAAACTGGCTCGCCAGCTCGACATACAATTTTTCGGCGTTTTATATTTTCATAACTGACCCATTTTTCATCACAAGTAACTGTTCTTTCCATAAAACACTCATTTTTATGAGTGTTTATGTAACAAATATTCAATCTGTCCATTCGATTTTTTTGGCACCCACTTTTACAAATTTTTTATAAAACCAAATTCATGCAGCCGTCTTTCTACCGTAGTTCTATGAACTGAAAACCTCTCTGATAATTCTTCAACAGTTATTTGCTTATCGTTCAATATAGCGTCCTCTAAATATTTTTTAGGAAACTTTGAAGGTCCTCCTGATCGCGGTTTATCCTCGCAGCTTTTATCTCCTTTGCGGAGTTTTCGATACCAACGACGACATGTGCTTTTATCCACAGTACCCTCCCCGTACACCTCACAAATATTTCGACGAGCTTCAGCAGCATTATGACCTTTATCAAACTCATAAAGTAAACAATGTCGGATATGGTCCTTGTTACACGACATGTTGACCCCACAACAATTTGATTTAGACTAAACTAGGAATAAATACACGCGGGCTATTTATAGCTTGTATGATCTAGAAAGTTATGACACAATTATGACGCAACATTTTCTTTAAATTTTTATTCGTTACTTGAAAAACGGGTAGAACTTTTGCACACACCTAATAAAATGAAAGTAAAAACCTATGTGCCTATCAAGTCTTGAAATCTTGACTGTTGAGAATTTCCAGGATCTTGTGTTTGTTGATTAACACAACAAGTATCTTATCACTTTTAGTCCTAGTATACAGGGTGGCCATACCTGCTAAACAGGCGCCCCCATTTTTTCCAGACTCTTTTTTGCCAAGCTGTATATATAAGGTGTATCTATTCACACACGAAATATTTTAAGAGGTACACCTGTAGGTGGTAAAGAAGCTGTAGAAGCAAAAAGAAATTTTTTATCTAAGCGTTTTTGAGTTTTCGTAATATTATTATAATTTTAAAACTGCTTGAGACGTTTTGCATAAAACCTTTACTCCAAATTCTATGAATGGCCCGCTTGACGCTGCGAAGGCGGTGACCGGACGGCACGAGAATGGCCGCGGTGTCTCGGGCCGTAAAAAATAAGAAGGAGCCAGTATTTCTTATGTTCGTCAAATAATTTATAAAACCTAGGAGCGCCGGAGCTTCGAGGTTTGACCGTAATAAAGGTCCTACAAAACCTATAAAACAAAGCCGGGTTTGTTACAACACTTATAATGCGAAAACTGCTGGACTGATTTTCATGGTTTTCGATTTTTCGGATTTTTCGCCGCCCCGAATAGCAGAATAACTATTAACACATAGCAATACTTCACGAGAAAAAAGAGGATTTTTCATTTTCTCATACATTTTGTGTGTCAGCTAGAAAACTCTTTATATCTTTGAAGTAAGTACTAGGTAGTCATCACTCGGTAGGAGTTCACCTAACCTGATGTGTCAGCTAGAACACGCCTTATGCCTTCGAAGTACCAGGTTGCCTTAGCTGGGTAGGAGCTTGCTAAACATAGGAGTGTTAGCTAGAAAACGCTTTATGCTTTTGAAGTACCAGGTAGTGTAACTTGGTAGGTTTATTACAACATGTATTGATTCTAAGGCGGTACGAACTTCGCTGGGTCAGCTAGTATTTATATAGTATGATGGTACGGAACCGTCGCCGCGTCGGTGCGCGAGTCCAACTCGCTCTTGACCGTTTTTTTAAATGAAATGTTACTTTGTTTTACGTACAGAATGCATAGATAACGGCTATGTGATGGGTGTTTTTACAGCCTGTATCTTACCTTCCTTCTCCATTATTTTTTGCCTAGTTGGTTAATCGGATTGCCTGTAACTTAACTTGCTGCGCCCAGCTCAGGTCGCTCATGTACGAGTATGTTCTCATTATCTAGGTCTAACGAAAATTCTCAAAAGATAAATGTTTCAAATTGTTAAACACGCGTAAATTGCTGCGTCTATTGATAAAACATTCAATCAATCATTTTTTTTTATTAACAACAATTAACCCTAGATAACTAAACTATTTTCATTGTTTCATGGTTACTAAACATTCGTCGAACCGACTACGCCAAATAAAATGCATTTTTTGGAAAAAGTATTAATTAATCACTGGAACTTCTGACTGCCTCGTTGGTCTAGTGGTAGCAAGCGCTACTGCTGAGCTTGAGGTCCTGGGTTCGATTCCCAGGTTGGGCAAAGTGTTATTGGGTATTTCCATCTGGAATTTCTCAGTAGCAGCCCGGAGTCTGGATTTGTGCCCGGTTGATGGCAATAGGCTCGCCCCCTATTACATGGGACTGAAACATAACAGGCGAAATATGGGTGTACTATAGGTACACCTCTGCCCAACCCTTCGGGGAAACAAAGCGTGATGTTATGTTACTTCTGACATTGGCACATTCTTTGGATGATTATTAAACAAAAAAATAGCCAAAATTATTATGTACAAAAAACCTGTATGCACTCAACAAAAATATTCTCACTCTCTCTCTCTCTCCGTCTCTCCCTCCCTCTCCTTCTATATCTCTCCTTCACCCTCTCTCTCTCTCTCCCTCTCTTTCGCACCCTCTCTCTCCCTCTCTCTCTCTCTCTCCCTCTCTCTCTCCGTTCCAAAACAAAATATATACAGTCAAATTGAGAAACCTCCTCCTTTTTTTAAGTTGGTTAAAAAGTGTCGTTACAACTTTTTCTCTTAATTCCGTCTAGCCCCCTTTCGCAACGCGCCATAAGGAACTTCGTTCCAAACAGTAATTAAAAACTATTCTACACAGCTTACATCGATGTTCACCTAGAAGTAGACGAACACGAGAATCGTGGGTACGTGGGTCGTCGAACGGACGAATGTTTAGTTATCAAGGTTAAACGCGAATTTTGTCACATTAGCACTTAATATATACTTAATAGAGACATTTGTTTTGTTATAGATAGTTTCCGTTCGACATCCTGACCCTATGCCTGTAACTTTGTGTCCATAGTGGAATAAATAAAAATAGGAAAATTAGGACAGAGAAGGGAGACAAGAGTTCGTGAACTGTATGTAAGATGCAAACAAGATCTACGTAACTGTATGTAAGATGCAAACAAGATCTACGTATTCTAACGTCACAGTCCACTGAAAGCCTTCAAATGTATGAAACTATTTTAGAAACGTTCTCGTGTGTGAAATCTTTAAACCTCTGATTTATACAGGTTGTTCAAACAATGCACGCTATGAAAGTGTTCACTTAAGTATATGTATATTTCATTCCTACATGGAGTAATATTCTGATCAAAACGAGTCCAAGAGCACCTGCTGCCAAAAAATGTGACCGACATTCCGTTACCTAACAAAATTCAATTTTAAAGCAAAACAAGTAAAGAAGATTTGCAGTAAATGAACAAAACCACAGTAATTTACCGTAGAAAACCGGGAAGACCTTTATCACAACAACGGTTATAAGGATTTATCCTTCAATTTAGACTAGTCTCTCACTTTTTACTGCGCCGTAAAGAAGTTATAAAAATAAATCTGTATTAAACTGTACAGAAATCCTGCAGTTGTGAACCAAATAAATGTATAAAAAGAAATGGCTAACGCTCTTCGTTTTCTTGTTTTAAAAACGACATGAGTTGAACTCGAAATAGTACTATGTAAGTAGGTACCTACTTACTTTAATCGTCCGTTTGAAGGAATTTCATCGACTCATTCTTGACTCAGCCATGACAACGGCCACAGAAACGACCCCTTGGCCCTAATACTTTTAACTAGCACAGTTTTTGTGAAATCAGCAAAAATCCTAACTAAGAAAGTTAGTTATGCGATCGAAATAAATGAAAAAAAATATTTATACAAAGTGTAACAACGCAAGAACTGAAAGTAGTTAGTTCCTATTTTCCTAATGGAGTACCGAATCGATTTCAGTAACTTGTAACATACACACATCAAAAAAAGTTTGCGATCACTTTGAAAAATCTAAATCTTTTATGATACGGCAGATTATATTATGATTTCTTCTTCTTTTAAGATTTCTACAATAAAAGAGTCCAATTGTTTTTCCATTTAAAAATGCATTCAGTCCTAGCTTACGCTCATTCAGAAATCTGGTTTGGTCAGTTTTAACGGATTAAAAATACTTTTTCTCCGAAAGTTGTGATAGAAAAAATGTCAAGAGCATAATCAGAAGTTTTACGAGTAAGAATAGTAACTTTGAGGGAAGAAGGATACACCACGAGAGAAATGGCACGCAGTGTTGCTATATTCCAATCCTGTGTCGTAAGCGAGTTGCAGGGGTACCTCGGGATGGGTAATTTTGCTGACCGATCCCGCAGTGGTCGCCCAGCTGTTTTGACTGCTGCTCAAAAGCGTTATATTAGATTGCTGGCAGTCCGTGACCCAACAATCAACGCTACTAAAATAAAAGCAGAAGTTCGGGCCCCCTCTGCTTGAAGTTAACACTCAGACCATTCGGAATTGCTTGCACCAGGCTGGATTACGAGCACGAAGGTCTTGGCGAGCTCCTGTGAATTCTCGGTAAAGACAATGACGGAGATTGCAGTAGGCTAGGCTTCGGCAAAATGAAGAAGAACATATTTGGCAAAATTGTCTCTTCGTTGATGAATCGCGAATCAGTACTCATCGAGATAACTGACGTGTCCGTGTTTGGAGAAGACTAGGAGACCGTGAAAGGCAAAGAACTGCCACTAGAATAGTTCAGGAAGGCGGGAAATCGTCGTCTTTTTGGGGTGGTATTATGATTGGAGCTAGAACGCCTTTGATCTCGTATCGAGGCTTCATGACAGCAGACACGTATAGAGTAGTTGCTAATGATGTTTAATTGTCAGACCATTCCGAGTAAACCATGGGCACCAATTTTTACTGGATGATAATGTGCCCGCCCATTGAGTTCAACGAGTCAATGCTGCTCTCCGAGAATACGACACCACAAGGTTAGACTGGCCTACCGGCTCGCCTGACTTAAACCCATTAAAGCACACGTGGGATGCTCTTAACCGAGCTGTTTGGAACCGTCAGCCACGTCCCCAGACAGTGCCAGAGCTCAGAGAAGCCGCTATTCAAGAATGGGACAGGTTACCCCAAGAAATGCTGGATAACTTGATTCTCAGCATGCCCAGGAGGATCACCGCATGTGTTCAAGCCAGGGGAGGAGAAATATTGAATACTAGCTTCTGCCCGCGACTTCGTACGCGGATCCTGTTGCTTATGCCAGCGACAACGGGGTCGTCAAAATCGAAGATCTGTAACGTCTGATGTAGAATTCTAAGGCCCGGGGACGGGAAAACAACGGGATGAGCGAGACGATTGGAGTCGTTCCACATCTTTCATTTTTGTATGCCAATAGGAAATGCCCATCAGACATAAACAACTTTTGCTAAGACGTCATTCCTTGATATGTTATTAAGAGTTTTACTTAAGAGTTCCACAACAGGTGTTTCAGATCTTCAAATTTATTCTCACAGCAGAAAATGCTCTTCACGTGAAATATTTTTTGCTATGGCACCATTTTTAGGGTTCCGTTGCCAAATGGCAAAAAACGGAACCCTTATAGATTCGTCATGTCTGTCTGTCTGTCTGTCTGTCTGTCCGTCCGTATGTCACAGCCATTTTATTCCGAAACTATAAGAGCTATGCTGTTGAAACTTGGTAAGTAGATGTATTCTGTGAACCGCATTAAGATTTTCACACTAAAATAGAAAAAAAACAATAAATTTTGGGGTTCCCCATACATAGAGCTGAAACTCAAAAATGTTTTTTTTTCATCAAACCCATACGTGTGGGGTATCTATGAATAGGTCTTCAAAAATGATAATGAGGTTTCTATTATAATTTTTTCTAAACTGAATAGTTTGCGCGAGAGACACTTCCAAAGTGGTAAAATGTGTCCCCCCCCCCCCCGTAACTTCTAAAATAAGAGAATGACAAAACTAAAAAAAATATATGATATACATTACCATGTAAACTACCACCGAAAATTGGTTTGAACGAGATCGAGTGAGTAGTTTTTTTTTAAAACGTCATAAATCGTAAACCGCAATTTACCTTACATTCAATCAACTGAAATATAAAAATTAAAAAAATATATATATTTTTAAACCGAAAATACCTACAGGTTTGTACGGAACCCTCGGTGCGCGAGTCCGACTCGCACTTGGCCGGTTTTTATATCTCTTATGCTTACTTTAGCTGGTCTGGTGCGGTCTGCAACAGGTGTTCATTTTCCAAAATAAATTATGTATAGCCTATATGTTGCCACGTTCACGATCAGCGGACAGTCCCGCATCATGTTCCGCACTTGTCTCTAGAGACCTAGCAGCAGATGCGTAGATACGCTGAGAACTCAAGCCCAATTCTCTATCGGTGAACGTCTCCGACTCGAGAGACAATGCGTGACGTTCACGATCAACGGACAGTCGCGCATCATGTTCCGCACTTGTCTCTAGAGACCTAGCAGCAGATGCGTAGATACGCTGAGAATTCAAGCGCAATTCTCCATCAGTGAACGTCTCCGACTCGCGAGACAATGCGTGACGTTCACGATCAGCGGACAGCCGCGCATAATGTTCCGCACTTGTCTCTAGAGACCTAGCAGCAGATGCGTAGTTACGCTGAGAACTCAAGCGCAATTCTCTATCAGTGAACGTCTCCGACTCGAGAGACAATGCGTGACGTTTACGATTAGCGGACAGTCGCGCATCATGTTCCGCACTTGTCTCTAGAGACCTAGCAGCAGATGTGTAGATACGCTGAGAACTAAAGCGCAATTCTTTATCCGTAAACGTCTCCGACTCGCGAGACAATGCATGACGTTCACGATCAGCCGACAGTCGCGCATCATATTCTTCACTGGTCTCTAGAGACCTGGATGTAGATGCATAAATACGCTGAGAACGCAAGCGAGCTTCGCGATCCGAGGATGTTTCTACGGAGCGAGTTGCAGCCTGATGTTCTCGAACAGCATCAAGTCGATCCTGACGCTCTTCGGTAGATTTTTGGGATCTTATGATCCTCAATCTTTTAGCTCCTTTGGAACGTTGGGAAAAATTTGACCTCTTTCTAACATGGTTATAGTTTTATTCTGAAGATACCTGATCAATTAAAATCTACTGCCTAAAATGACTGCTCATCTGCGTTACCGGGTAGGCTACCGTGTCACGAAGATAAATGGAAAAGGAAATTAAACACTCAAATAACATAAGCCCGAAGGCATATTTCTTCGATAAAATAAAATTGTTGCGTCCTGAAATAGTTTCTCTATGCGCACGCAACGCGTAACGGAATGACATCTGACTTGTCAAGTTTGATTTTGACACTTGACACTTCTCTTGATTTTCGGGGGGAAACGAGGAAGCACGCCGCCGTTTGGGTCTCGCGGCTTTTGTTGAAATCAATCTCTTAACCGGTCGTTTTGGTGGACAATGGACCATGACCCAGTTGTTTGAGTTAATAACCCCTATCTTGGTGTAATAACACGGGTTTTGGACATATTTTGGATAAATAGTTTGAAGGTTAAGCAAGGTGTGACGCTGTTGTGAATGAGTGATTTGAAGACCGCATGCTGTGATTGTCTCCAGCCGGGTTGAAGCGGAATCTAACCTGAAGAATAC
Organism: Aporophyla lueneburgensis; assembly: GCA_932294355.1. Classification (NCBI taxonomy): domain Eukaryota; kingdom Metazoa; phylum Arthropoda; class Insecta; order Lepidoptera; family Noctuidae; genus Aporophyla; species Aporophyla lueneburgensis. The sequence goes on from OW028740.1 coordinate 18,760,596, forward strand.
TCGTAACGTCACAACACAATACAGATACACTCACTTACATACATATCTCCAGGTTGGCACCAGAGCAGTGTCCTTCAACCATGAGGTAAGTGCTTTTGTTTGTATATTGTACCTTGTACTTGTATTGTCTGCTCCGCGTACGGCGGACAGTACGCTAGCCACTCTTGTCTCTAGAGCCCCACGATTATAACTCTTCCACTGCGCACTTGAAATCGTATTGGGAGGCCTAGCCTGGCAACGTACATTTTGGTATTCAGAGCGCGGTTATAAGACATAACCACCAAATTGGTAATTTACAGTAGGCTAATTACTTGGCAGTCTCTATAAGGGAAGTAGTAATTCGCTGTAAATGTTTGTTAATGGTAATTAATTGGTATTTGAAATAATTTGTTTAAATTTATTGAGACGGGTAACCTGATGTTGCCAAGGTCAGCCGGGCTAATAAAGTGGATTGGATTGGGCTGTGGTGCAGCCCCTTGTTGTAGCCCCTTTTTGTGTCTGATCTGTGTTGTATTGAATGTCAGGAAGACATTAAAATGTTGAGTTTGTACCATTGATATGGTTATTTGTGAATATTAATATTTGAAATTGGCAATTTTGAGTATAACCATTGTTTTGAATTGGAATAAAGGTTTATTATTGTTGTACCTTTGACACAGTGGTTTGTGAACTTAACATTTGGAATTGGATTAGAATTTGAATATTTGAATTGAATATGATATAGAATTTTGAACGTTGATATTGATTTTGAATTAAAATAAAAGTTTATTGTTGAATTGAATTGAAACAATTTAATGTTATTTCTTGAGTTGCTGATTAGTCAGTTTGGTAGTTTGATTGTAGTTATTTTGTAATATATTGTTTGAACTTTGTTACTTAATTACCTTTTGCTTGGTTTATTTTATTTGATTGTTTGCGTTGGATTTCCTTGTTATTTATTGATTGAAGTTTGTTATTTGATAATTTAATTGTTTTGTTTATTTGAATGGTTTTGTTTGTGCAATGGCATACAGATGGAAATATTGCAGTGCCGGACACCTGTCCAGGTCAAGCCGGAGACCTCGGTTGTTTCAGGTCCCGGACTATTGAGTAGATTGCCTGCTTTGGAACTGCCACACTTGACGGTCGCTGGGACTACTGGTACGGTTTCCACAACCTGTTTGCAAGTTTGGTTGATGCACGCTCGGACCTCAGACCCGCCCTACCCCTGGGTCGACATAAAGCGCTGGTTGCTGCTGCATGCCGACAAACAGGCCTCGGCATGGTTCGTGGTGGTCGGTGTCCCGGTAGACCAAATCCCGACCCTGATGGGTGCGGGGCGCCGTCTGTCTTTGGGGGCAGGGAAGGTGTACCTGCAGTTCCAAGGTAGGAACGGCAGGTTCACCGACGTCCCCCCGGGATGGGACCCCGCCACCGGCACCATCTCCGAGACTCTGGCGCAGCAGCCAGAGACACCAGCGGGGAAGTCGACTCCCCCAGCAAACAACCCGGAGGCAGTCGTGGCCGAACCCGCTGCAGCGGAATCGGCTGCTCCAACTGCCGCCACCCTGGACGCTAGCCCTCCTTCGGGCGCGGAATCGGACGACATAACCCTGTCCCCGGCTTCGCGCCAGGGGGAGGATGGCTTCGACGAGGGTGGCCTGTTTGCCGGGCTCAACCTGGAGGATGACGATGAGGAATTGACCAGCAATGGCGTCCTCTTCGTCAAATTGTAAAATCCTCCAGGCAAACCTCCACCACAGTCAGACCGCAACGGCTCAGCTCCGGAAGTGGTTGGAGGTTCAACACACGGCCATCGCCCTGATCCAGGAGCCGTGGATTAGAGCGGGCCGCATACAAGGACTCTCCAATCTTGGAGGTAAGCTCCTGGTCACTACTGATCACGACCAACCCAGGTCGTGTATCTATGTCACAGTTAACCTTAAAACACAGCTTCTAACTGAATTCTGTTGCAGAGACATCTCTGCATTGAAGCTGTTTATACAGCGTAACGGCGCCATGGAGATGGCAATCGTCTTCGCTTCGGTCTACATGCCTGAAGCGGAGGCGCCGCCCCCGCTTGACCTCGCTCGCCTCGTGAGCCATTGCGAGAGATCCGGGCTGGAAGCCATCATCGGTGCTGATGCCAATGCTCATCACCAGCTGTGGGGTATGGACACGCAAAACGAAAGGGGTAAGGCCTTGGTTGATTACTTATTCTCGACTAACCTATCCCTACTAAACACTGGCTCCGAACCGACCTTCGTAACCAGACGAAGCCGCACAATCATAGATCTCACTCTGGCAACAGAGGCCGCGGCGGAAATTACCACAGGTTGGCAGGTCTCCAGGGAGGCTTCCTGCTCCGACCACAGATGGATCCGCTTCGACATCCAGGCCTCTGTCCCGCCAGCAGCTCCGCGCCGCAAACCGCGGAACACAGATCGTGGTACCTACACACGCAGCCTAGAATCCAGACTTGCGACATCATGCGATCCGACGCTATTTGCGGACACTACACAGATTGAGGTACAAGTTGAATACCTCACTAAATCAATAATAGACAGCTACCAAACTGCCTGCCCAGAGACGACTCCTCGTAGTACACCGGGCAAACAGCCCTGGTGGGGTGCTGATCTGGAGCGAAAACGCGGGAAGGTAAGGAAAGCTCTGAATAGAGCCATGAATACATGTGCGGATGAGGACTGGGATGAGTACTACGCAGCCAAATCCTGCTACAAAAAATGCATCAGGTTCAGGAGCACCTCGGGATGGCGAAAATACACTGGTAGCATTGAGTCCTGCCAGGAAGCAAACAGGGTAAGGAAAATACTGGCACAACAAACCACAACTGGGCCTACCACCCTTCGAAAACCAGACAACACACTCACATCCTCGCCAGAAGAAACGCGACGCGTCCTTATTGAAACACACTTCCCTGGATGTATTTTCTCGCAAGTAATCGACTGGCAAGAAGCAAATCAAACACCATCAGATAATGACTGGTCTTATGCTAGCAAGGTGATCACGTTGGAGAAACTCCAATGGGCCATCCGGAGCTTCCATCCGTTTAAGGTCGCCGGACCAGATGGGGTATTCCCCGCCCTACTACAGTGGGGTGGAACCCTCATCGCAGTAAGACTGGTGCCTTTAATGAGAGCGTGCCTGGCCTTTAGATACGTTCCCAAAGGATGGAGGGAAGTGAAAGTAATATTCATCCCTAAACCAGGTAAGGGCGACTACACAAACGCCAAATCCCACAGACCAATCAGCCTGACTTCTTTCCTGCTAAAAACCCTGGAAAGGCTGTGCGACAGGGAGCTGAGGGACGGCGCTCTGAAAACCCTACCGCTGCACGGTAACCAACACGCTTATAGTTCAGGTAAATCCACAGAATCGGCACTTCATCTGGTAGTTAGCCAGATAGAGGAAGCGATTCACCAGAAAGGGACCTGCCTGGGTACCTTCATAGACATCGAAGGAGCCTTCGACAAAACAAATTTCTCCAGCATCAGCAGCGCCCTCTCCAGACATGGAGTTGAACAGGTACTCATAGACTGGATCACAAACATGCTAAGCAAGCGCGTGGTTCGCCTAGAGGATGAGCAGCAACTGGCCATGATTGCCAGAGGCTGCCCCCAGGGAGGGGTACTGTCACCCCTTCTATGGAATTTGGTGATTAACGAGTTAATCGCCAGACTCAATGCCAATCACTACTACACAATAGGTTATGCGGACGACCTCGCCATCCTTGTCTCAGGGAAGGTGACGAGCACGATCTTTAACCTCACCCAACAAGCACTACGTATCGTAGAGAGATGGTGCAGTGAATATGACCTCTCAGTGAACCCCACTAAAACTGAGCTAGTCATGTTCACCCATAAGCGAGCTTTAGGCCCCTTCCGCCTACCGAAATTGTTCAATACAGAACTTCAGCTGGCCAACGAAGTCAAGTACCTCGGGGTCATTCTTGACAGTAAGTTAAACTGGAGTAGTCATTTAGACAGCAAACTAAACAGGGCCTGCATCACATTCTGGCAATGCAGGAAAATGATAGGTAAGAAGTGGGGCCTATCCCCCAAAATCATACTTTGGCTGTACACCGCAGTGATCCGACCCATGATCACCTACGGGGCCGTAGTCTGGTGGCCCCGCACCAAGCTTATTACAGCCTGCAACAAACTGCAACGCATGCAAAGACTAGCCTGCATGGCGGTCACGGGCTGCATGAGGACTACTCCGACTGCAGCCATGGACGCCATACTGGGACTACCACCGCTCCACCTGTTCATACAGCAGGAAGCCACGATGGCGGCAGCGCGTCTGGACGCAACCAACCTCTTGAGAAAGAGAGACACAAAACACACCGCGCTACTTAAGGAACTCAACAATGAGTTCCCCATCACCAAGGGGTACCCGATCGGGTACCCAAACAGTTCATTTTTGACAAAAAATACAGAATCCAGCTTCATGAAGATCGCCGGTGTGAGGGTCTGCGCCCCACTGAGCTGCGCATCTTCACGGACGGATCAAAAACAGACAGTGGCACAGGTGCTGGGGTCTTCTCGCAGGACTTCAACATACATATAGCCACACCATTAGGAGTCCACAATACAGTGTTCCAGGCGGAATGCATTGGGATCACTCTTGCCGCCTCAGCCATTATGGACAGGGCAGTTAAAGACCACTCGATCCGCATACTCTCAGACAGTATGGCTGTTCTGCAAGCGCTGGACAGTCACTCGATTGACTCTGGGCTTATATACGAGTGCCACCAGCGCCTCAACCAGGTGGGTAGCCTCAATAATGTAACTATTCAATGGATAAAAGGACACAGCGGTTCCCTAGGTAACGATGCCGCCGATGAACTGGCCAGAAGGGGATCGAGCATGACACCGGTGGGACCAGAACCCATCGCGCCACTCCCCTTTGGGTTCCTACGCTCTCTGGTAAGAAAACGTACCAGGGATCTACACTGTAAGCTATGGGTGGACCAAAGTGAGTGCAGGCAGGCCAAGGAAGCACTTCCCACCATCGATGCCCGCCTCACTAAACAGGTCCTCCGGTTAGACAAACGACAGCTGCGTATGGTTACGGCAGCAATAACTGGCCATGAGTCGTTTAATAAACATCTATTTGTCATAGGAGTTACAGACAGTCCGCTGTGCAGGGCCTGCATTGAGGACGACGAGACAGCAGCGCACGTGCTTCTAAACTGCCCGGCGATCGCCACATACAGGGCCAAGTACTTCGGTAACCCAGGTACCCTACGTGAGATAGTCAGCAACATCAAGGCGTTGCTGGCCTTTCTCGAGGAGCTGGGGTGGATCGAATAACCGATTTCCCACCCGTACGCAAAATACGCGCTCAGACGTGGAGTTGCGGACACCAGCCCGTTCTACCTAGATCGTAATTAATTACTAAGAATTTTGTTCTTACTAATAAAGTATAAAAAAAAAATTACATCAAATCAAACACTGTAAGAAATTAACAAAACAAAAACGATTAATTAAAGATCAAACCTAATTATCTTGAGTTCATATAGGCATATGCATGGCATAGCAGCCACTTAGTTCTCGTTTGGGTTGTTAATGTCATTTTTATTGTTAATGTGTCCAAATCTTTGTCATCGAATCATACACAATCATCGTCACCATCCAAACAAAAACTTTCTCTGGCACGTCTAGCAGTAATTCTTTGAGAACGAATCTTCACGATGGGCAAAACTTCTTGTTGTTTCTTATGTATTTGCTAGTGGTCTTGTTGATGCATAATATAGACCACAAATGCCACATGATCGCTTAAACAAGAATGCTTCGACACTGGGGCAGTAGCTTTTATACGAATATGTGTTTTTCCACAGGTAAAATACCTACACACATCAAAAAAACGTTTATAGTCACTAACAAAAATTATATACTTTGCCAAGCCTACCACTGATTAAGCCAAAGAAAATTAAATCTTATTCCAAGGCAATAAGACCTATTTGCATTAAGTAATGCTAGGATCAACACGTTTTGCTTAATAAAAACAGACAGCTTGAAAAAAAAGTTATGGTCATATTATCATGGTCATTATATTATCCTCTTAACGCAATACTCTAACTCTGGGGTGCATAAAGTATACGTTAATATGTTACATGTTGTGTAATATAAAACAAAATGATTACTTTGCAAGAAACTGTTACAGAAGGTGCGATCGAAACGATCGATTAGATTTTTGCTTGATTTTTATGTTTTTATATTTCATGTCCCACCCCATTAGTGCATGAAAATACCCCAAAGATACTGATTATAGCGACAAAACATCCTTAAAACACAATTTTAGTACGTTTTACAGTGCCTCACAATGCGGTTTTAAACCTAATACCAAGAACCCTCCTCGAGGGTTACTTTTTAAGGCAAAAGTAATGCTGGTGGCGCTCTTGGAGTGATCATGTACGGAACATAGATCATCTGCTAAACCATTTTTGATTTTCCAAAATTGAAGTTTATGTCAGTTTAAGTATAACAATTTTTTACCATGTTACTGATGGATGCGGAGTCGACGTGAAGTGGAGTGTAGGAAATTATTTAGAATATGAGTGTTAGACACGGGTTATTTTCACTCGAACTTGTCAAAGTGAAAACCGGCCTCACTCATGATCATCATTCTATCAACCCTACATAATCAGTTCCTATAGGTAGGTATATGTAAACTAAGTTGACCCCAATTACTAAAGCTCTCTCCATAATGAGGAGGTAGGTAAGTAGGTAGGTAAGGTGTATCTACTTATTGTGGGGAATGTCTATCAGTAGTACATTTGGTATTATAAACCTTGAACACACAAATAATGGCATCAACGATGGCACGGTGACATCAAAAATGGCGCATCGACGACGTAATATCATTCTTCTTCACCTTCATAGTGATAAAGACATGTAATTACAATAATCTACACTTAATTATAAATAAGTGTACGTAAATTGTAAATACCGTTAGATTACAATGTAACTAGCGAGATAGTTATCTGCCGAATGATTGTGAACCGTCAGATTATAATCTCGCTAGTTAGATTGTAATCTAATGGTATTAAAAAAAAAATATATGACGGTGACATATACAAATCAAAGTTTATTTGTTTGTATTTTATGCGCAGCCATACTTACCGTTAATCCAATAATTGTGTTAAACACTAAACTAAAACCATTTTGTCAACTTATTGCTTGTATTTACGCATAGGTGAGATAAATTACAATAAATAATTTTATTTTTAATTATTGTCTTCTTCGGCACCAACTTGTCGGGTAAAAAGAGAAGACAATCACTGATTTTTTATTGAATGAAAATAGTTGAACATCGGGCGAAATCGCGGTTAGTAGCTGATTTCCAATAATGAGATTTCTTGTGCAAAAGTACGAATAATTAAGATTCAATCCATTAGGAAGAACACGAAAACCTAGGCTACTTTAGAGTTAGGTATGTTAAGGAACTCGAAGTAAGCAACATAATTTCCTTTTCCCGATCATAAAATATTTCCGGGAACTGGAGACAATACTCGCCGAAGTGTTTTGCGCACGGAAAATCCGTAGGACAAAATTCAAACCAAAATTGCCAAATCATAAATTAAATTTTCATGAAATTGAGGTGCCTATTAATAAAAATAATGTTAGTTCATCATCATCCTCATCATTTCAGCCGTAAGGCGTCCACTGCTGGACATAGGCCTCCCCCAATCTGGCGGGGCTTGCCATAATCGCCACGCTTGGCAGGCGGGTTGGCGATCGTAGTGCTCGTATGGTGGTAAAATGCATAGAGAACGCTGCTGCCCATTCTCTAGTGACTCCTGTAGTCGCCTCTTATGACACCCATGGGAAGAAATGGGAAATGTGATGGAACTGTGAGGAGTACAAGAAATTTAAACAAAAAAAATTGAAGCAGAAAATATCGCGACAAAACCACCAAGGTTTCCCTTATTTTCTCGTACTTTGATTTTTTAATGTGGGATAGGATGAAATAAATTTAATCTCACTCGTACTACTCGTGCGTACTACATTAGATTAATCATCGATTGAAAGAAATGGTATTGAATCCCTGTTGTATATGTTCTTGTTAGGAAGAGTTCAAGGTTACCGACATAGCCCGAAGAATTACCAATCTTAAGTGGCGGGGGCACATTGCTTACAGATCAGATGGGCGATGGGGCAGAAAGGTTCTGAAGTGGCGACCTCGTATCGGAAGACGTAGAGTTGGAAGGCCTCCTCACAAGCCAGACCTATGACCTGTTGAAGGTAGCAGGAATCCGCTGAATGCGGGAAGCACAGAACCGGTCGAAGTGGTGAAGCTTGGGGGAGGTCTATGTCCAACAGTGGACGTCTTTGGCTGAAATCATGGGATTCTTGTTTTAGTTTTGTAAAGTCTATATTTATGTTGCGTTCTGCCCTCTTTTCTGGCAATCTGGCGGCGAAGGGCAGCCATTTTGATAAGTCTTTGAGTTCGACTGTGTGGAAATAAAGTTGTGTCCCGAAGCATAGCCCGACTATGCGTCCAAAAGTCCCTACAACTGTTGCTGTAAGATTTTTCTAAACGTATCACAAAAAAAAGTGAGCCGTCGCGGGACACCTGGCAGATGTGAAACATCGAAATTATTTTGTAAAGATAATATTTATAAAGCATACTTTACGAAAGGAAATAAATATGGTATAATCAAAAATAATATATTAATTATATGTTAATATGTTAATTATCACATAAAAAAAACGCATTGATATTGGAACTTTGTTGCCTAAGTCCACAAATTTTCAGTATGGGCCTACTGTGCGTCGCCACGCTCGCCACGCGAAAATATAGGTTTACCTTCGCCTATAGATGTTTCACATCAAAAATTGAAAATTGACTGACTGTGAGTACGATTTCAGCCTTGAAAGACATCTAGAACACCGTGGTGAGTCATATCCATCCATATTGAGGAAAGCTATATCTGCTAAACTGATTCAACCCGTGATAAGGGAGGAACATAGGTAAGAGTGGTAGACCAAATGATCCTGTTTAGTCTAATATTTGTGACGAACGATTTTAATTTGAAATATTATTCGTTTCGTACATAATTAAATTACTATTCGTTGTATGCCGCTACAATACCATCATATCTTCATATAGCTTTCGTCTAAAAGATTTTTGTTACAACAATAATAAAAAAGGGAACGCTGTGTACGGTAGCCATGGTGGGATTTAACGTAACCATTGTGAATTTTCTCTGCATTCACGATTCAATTCATCCACTCGTAGCGCGCAACGAAATAACCCACCACTACCAGAATACTTTATGCTAAAAATATTCACAATGGAGAACACTAAAATTGTATGACGCAATACCACAAACGTGGTAAGCAACGTCTCCCATAGTTTTCTAATTATTTGGAAAACCTGCTGTTTTTTATGTAAAACTGCTCACTTATACAAAGGACTTCAAGATAGCTTCATAACTCAAATCATAATTCTTTACTTCTGGCCCTGTCCTGTGTGTACACGATCGTCGGGCTCTCATATATGATTTGATCTCTTATATGAAATGCTTTTGCTCGCAGTTTCATCCACGTGGTTTTCGGAAAATATTCCACGGTAACGTACTTCCGGGTCTATCGGGCTATTCATATACTTAAGTCTATTGGTTTACGCGGCTCACGCCAGTAAAGCTCCCAGTCGGCATGATTTTTCCAATATCTTCCATAATCATCGTCATATTTCAGCCAATTTACACATAACCTGTTAGCCTATAATTCATATTAAGTATACACCTAAACCTTCTCATTAATCACTCAAAATAAAGTAAATTTGTGAAAACCGTATGAATGTCCGTTCGGTAGTTATTGAGTTTATAACATTCACACAGAGAGACGCGGCAGGGGGACCCCCGACGAAAAAGAGGGATGTTATAAGTTTGTAGTATGTACATTGTACATATCTGTATATCGGTTTGTCTGTCTGTGCTCCTGAACGGATGAGCCGATTTTGATTCGTCTGAAAGAGGTTGTTCTTAGCTATGATTACAGAAAATCTGTTCAGCCCATTGCAGATTATCAGCTATTTTCTAGTTGATGAAGGGATGTGAGCATCTTCCTCAGGTCTGATAGAGTGCAAATTTGGTGTTCTAATACTTCAATGATATCACCGAGAACTAAGTAAAAAATGCTGCAGAATCCTGTAATTTCCAGGATACCCATGATACCATTTTCCTCATAGGAATGAGGAAAATATCGTGAAGAAAGCTTTGAGGATGAATGTTAATGGCTATAAGAGTGGTAGACCAAATAACCGATGAATGGACTGTGGGAAAGAGGATATGGTTAGAAAGGATGTGACTACCGATTCATGACGACTATTAGAGAAGTGCAAAAGAAAAAAGTTATGCGTGGTCACACATAAAAAAAAAACATAAAAAATATACATGTCAACTTGAGAACCTCCTCCGTTTTTTTCGTCGGTTAAAAAGATGTTGCGCCGACCCCAAATAAATTGGGATAAGGGCAGGAAAATGATAATGATCCAACTTCCTCGCCAAAAAGCAGCAGAAGCGATACTTTTAAGTGAAAATATTAAGTAATAAGTCAATTTTAATTATGTATTCACATGTCGATGTTTATCTTTAAGTATCTCAGTAACTGACACTTTGGGGTACCATGTTACTTGAAATTTTTTGTTCGTATATGTGTCCTCAACCCATACATAAAACTCGAGGGCGCTGCGATTTAGAAAAAATCAAAAAGATGGCGAGTCGATATGCCAGATCGGGTCAGCCCTTTGTAATTTTATGGGTGTCAATGGCTGAAATAAACGATTATTACTATTTTTGTTTGATTTTGTTAATAGTTACCGTGTACGATCTTTTTGGATATAACGAAAATGTACAACTCTGACCCCCAAGATAAAACGTGTAGTTTGGGGATCATCGTTCAAATTGTTATGTATGATGTACTTGGTTATTAATAAACTGATATCTGCCTAAGCATGTTTCCAACCGCAGGAGGAGACGCCCCGGGCGTCGGGAGTCCATAGCGGACTCCCGGCCACCGTAGGCGCGAGCTTGCGGGTGGCGAGCAATTGGTAGCTCGCCGCCCGGTATGGACCAAGCTCGGGTCGACGGCGCGTAGTGTTCCACGCGCGCCTCAAAGAGATGTCAGCAAAACTGAAGGGGTCCGCTTGGACCGATGCCTGCCGGGGTCGCGTGATTGTTCGAAAGAGATACCGTGACCCTGGCACATGGGTAACTGAAGGAACACGGGTGGGTTTTAGTCAGTAAAAGTCTGACATGCCCTCCCGCTCCGCCCAGAGCGGGAGAAGTCATTTGATGATTTCCCATCCAAAAAAAAAAGCATGTTTCCAATCAATATTGGTGTTCGTTATAAGCTTCATAGAAGTTGAAGCTAAAAATAAACACAGCATTGGTTGAAACATACATAATTTGCGAGATAGAACTAATATCAATTTTCGCAACTACTGACTAGATTAGACGCGAATGTGAGATTAATCGTAAACTAACTGAAACTTAGTCGTGTTAACGCCTTCCATATACATTGAACGAAGGAATCCGATAGCTCGTCATATACAATTAAGTACCTACACACAACTTGGTACTCGTAGTTTTTCGTAGAATAGTTCCAAAGTAAAGCAATCGTCTTTGTTTTCTATTTTTATACCTAGGTTCGAAGTGTGTGACATCGTGTCGTGACATTTCATCGCAGTATATAACTTCACGGCCATATTTTCCGAAGTGGTAGTTGGAGGTGTAAATTACACCCACACTATTTCCCGAAGGCCTATTTGTAGGTATAGTGCCTACATACACCCACATGCCATCAGTTATGTACCTAATAAGATCCAGGTATCAGATGGCGAACCCATTGCTATTAGTCGCACACAAACCTAATAACCTGAAATCCGAGCTACTGTTGTGAGTATTCTAATAAAAAAGAAAAATATAATTATTTGTCACACAAAGACGTGTATACTAAAAATTAAGCTTACATAAAAACTTGAAAAAAAAACAGAGATATACTTAGGAAAACAGAACAAAAAGTTTTCACGTGCACGCCGTGACTGTGACTAGAAGGCTTCCACTCAGCATAAAGCTGTGCTATGGGTCCCACAGCACAGCGATGATTTTTAGTGGTCATGCGAAAACGTACGAAAATCAAGTTAGGATTGCTACAGATTAGACAAAACAAGTAATAAAGTAAAATATACTGAAAAAAAAACCAAGATTTTCCAGCCTGGAAGCTGAAAATCTTGATAAGCAGTCACACTTTCAACTACTGGGTCTACAAACTTGACAATTTTTTCATTATAAAAAACAAAGTCGCTTCCCGCGTCTGTACGCTTAGATCTTTTAAACTGCGTAACTTATTTTATTGCGGTTTTCATCCTTTCATCAATAGGCAGAGTCATTCAAGAGGAACGTATATATTATAATATCTGGATAATCGAGCTTTGCTCGGTATTTTTTGGTAAATTGTGTTTAAAATAATAAGTTTATGTTCAAGTTGATTATCGATAAAGTTGGTCATTGAAAACACGAATAAAACTACATTTTATAAAAATGAATCCTAGCTAGATCGATTTATCGCCCCCAAAACCCCCTGTATACTAAATTTCATGAAAATCGTTGGAGCCGTTTCCGAGATTCAGATTATATATGTATATGCGCAGGACAGCCGTCATTTTGCAACCAATATGATTCTCTCTCCACCTCGGGCACCTCTTGCAATAAGTTTGGAAGATCATTTTCAAGGAATTCTAAATAACTTTGGCCAGTTAGGTTCCCCGGTAATTCAAATGGGCCTATTATTTTTCCGTTTAATATTCCAGTCCAATAATTTATTTTAAATTGGTACTGTGACCTGTCTTCACGCATAGCACGAGGGTTCGTTAGTTGCCAGCTATGGAGATTGTGTAAATTCATGTAGCCATCTCTTTTCAATGTTGATTCATCACTCCATAGAATTTTATTAAAAAACTGCGGGTCTGCTTCCATCTTCCCCAGCATTTTTCGGCAGAAACGCAATCTTGCATTATAATCTCTTGGTTGAAGGGTCTGCACGCGCGTAACGTGGAACGGGTGAAATTTGTTCTTTTTTAAGATATCATGCACAGTCGATTTCCCTATACCCGTGCGTTGAGCTATTGATCGCGTAGAAATTGAAGGATCTTGCGCAATTTCCTCAAGTACCACGTCTTCTACATCAGCACGAGCGCTTCTTCCACCACTAGTACCACCAACACCAGTACCAGGGATTCTTCCTTCTGAGTAACAACCGTGGACTCTTATAAATACGCGGTAATCTGGATGACGCGCATTAGTTTATCTTTCCCTGTAAAGAGCTGCGGCTGCGTTTCCATTGCCTCTGCATTCCCCATAAATAAAATGCATGTTTGCATATTCTTGTGGCGTATACTCAACACGTGGCATGTTGATTCACAAAATAAACAATCCAGTTACAAGCCAAGTCGTCGCAAATATCACCACACAAAACAAGTCCAAATCGGTAAACAAAACGAATAGTCCAGTAAAATAGCCAGGTCGTCGTTTTAACACTGATTCACAGTAACTAGCAACAATTGCAACCGGAAACGAAATAAACACATGCGAAGTCGAGCAAGTCGAGTGACGCACTAAGTCTAAGTCCCTGTTCCTGTAAGTTCTGTTAGTCCCCTACCGGTTTTTTTACATTTACTATCTCGCTCGCACTCATCCAACTCATATCCTCTTTGTCTAACATGAACAAAAGACGGGTGGTGCAGGGTGCGCGCAGGTAGCTAGTATAGCGGTCACACGACTTACACACACGACATTTATTGCAAAGCCAATTTGTATTTGTTAAAATATTTCTGGTTTTAAAGAGACTTTATTTAATTATTACTATTCATTACTTACGTCTATTAATGTTTTTATTAACCCCGAATGGTCAGGTACATTCAATGTAAATAAATATTCCAATATTGCAAATTTTGTTGTTTATCCAAAATTCACACATTTTCTACACTAATAGCAATAATTCAGAATTTACATTAGATACAATAATGAATGATACCATTTTGAAATTGGCTTGAAGCACATAATATTTTAAAATAATTGGTCACTTGTGTCTGGATACTTTTTTTTAAAGTTACGGTTGCTCAAACTTTGTCAAATTGAATATTTTTCACAAATTTTCCCCAGAACAAACATTCAAATTGTTAAAAAAAAAAACCGTGTAATAATAGTCATACTATTTATTGCCTATCTATCAGCTTAGTTAACGTAAATTACTATAACAAAAAAAAAACCGATAGAATTCCTTAATTTGTGGCCGTGGTGTATAAAAATGTGAAATATGGTAACAAAAAACACCGATTATTATTAAAAAAATAATATCTTTGGTACCAACTGTATTTTTTTTTATTTGTATTTTTTTTCTGAATGGCCATTAGTTTTACCATGACCCATTTTAAGGTTATCCATTAATTACCGGACACCCTGTATATACAAGAATTGCTCCTTTAAAGATGTATGCAATATGTATGTGAAATACGCGGGCGAAGTCGCTGGCAAAACTCAGTAATAAATAGACGACAGTCTGTACGTTAGCGTACCCTACATTCAAATTGACCAAACACGGGAAATCATTTCAATTTCATTCAACGCGATATTTTTCACATTTATAAAGGTACAAAAGACGCGCAAATTATTACCTGGACAATAGACTGCGGAAAACCGTGAAAGTATTTTGATATAGGCCTACCATATTTTTATGTCAGAAAAAGGATTTTCATTTTAATTATGCTGTCAGTATAACCTCGATATTAAATCATGGCTATGAGTACATATAACTACACACATTTTAGTATGTACACTCAAATATCGCCGTCACCGTGTGGTGCCGGACGTAAAGAATAACACCATCCGTTTTCTTCCCGTGGGTATTGTAAGAGGCGACTAAGGGACTTACTAGAGAATGGGCAGCAGCGTTCTTTATGAAATCTACCACATAATTAATAACAAATAATACTGCAATCAACAAACCGCCTGCCAAACGTGGCGATTTTGGAAATCGCCCCAAAATTGGGTGAAATCATCATTTCATCCGAAAGACGTCCTCTGCTGAACATAGCAGAGGACGTCTTTCGGATGAAATGATGATGATAAAGATAAAATATCGCCAGTTATGTTTAAGTCCCTTGTAAAAGGGGGGCGAGATTATTGCCGGGAACAAATTCAAACCCGAGATGGGTCTCCAAGTCACCTCTACCTAACCCTTTGGAGATTCAGGCATGAAGTTTTGTTTTGATATTTCATTATGTTTTGATTTGATGAATAATTTCCAGCGTTTTATTATTTCATTTCCAATATGTTCTCGAGCATTCCAGAACCTAAAAGTAATTTCTTCAGGATTTTATTCGATTATTTTGCTTCCTCTTTCTGAAGGCGTCGTATTTTTATTTGGTTAAGAAAACGCTACGAATGTGAGAACAAATAAACACTGTCAGGTGAAAATAAACAGACAAACATTGTTTGTTTATTTTGTTCCCTGACTCGACTCGTCTTTCCAGTTTTGATCTGACACAGCAATTCATGTATTTTTCACAGTAAATTCAATTATTCAGCGTACATTATTTCACTTCCGGACTAAATCAAATTTAAAGGTATCTTGTTAGATTAAACGTATAAGGATATCGAAAAAAGAAATGGTATTAAGAACGGTAGACTATATAACTTATGTATGTATGTTGGTAGAACATAGTTCATGTGTTCATGTGGTAATAAATTCAGTTTAAAACACAAAACTAGGCTCGACCATCGTCTTTGATTGTACAAAGCTTGTCTCGAGACGTGAATAATATCTTCAAAACTTAGATAAACATATGCTATGTATTAAATGTCGCAAAATTAAGATAAAATAATGTTGTGTCGAAGTTTCCTTTGCTACAATAATGTAATCGGCGGTTGTACAGTCACGAGTAATAATATGTATACACATAGCCAAATTCAAAAGCGATTTTCTCTTTAAATAACGATTGCAACTTTGAGATAAGGCTAATTTCGTAATAGTGTGGGTTCCAAAATATAATATTCGTAATATAAAATAAAATTACAATCAGTACAATAGGAGAAAATCCCTTTTAAAAGTTGGTAAGTGTATACATATTCGTGCTCGTGACTGTACTCATATGAGTACAAAACACTATAGCTGAGTTATTTTCCTTCTTATTTTCATCATTTTCTATTCATTTAGTTAGTTAAGGATAGCAAAATATGCATTTCATAAATAAAACTCTGTTTTATGTTTGGCGGTTAATGGGTAAATGTCTAATTAGATTCCGTTTTACACACCTGTCATCTATAATCTGGTTGCCCTTTTCTGGAATATAGGTGTGAAGTTGTGTGTGATCTTAATCTTCAAAACATCGCCCTGACTTGTTCTGTTTATTTTAATTATGTCTTCTCAGATAATAACAACATCTGCGAAATCTTTACTTCGTTAGTTTTCACTAGTATTCAGTTATTTATTTCTAGATATCTCAAAACAACTTAAGATAGCTTCAATAGCAAAACGATTAATTCCTAGAATCGAAATTAATTACATTTCGAAGAAACGGTACCTACTGTAATTAATTTCTGTTTTCGGAGAAATTCTTGTACGTTAATAAAACATAATATTATTAGTTTTATGATAGTTTCGCGCTATTATTAATCTCTTATAATTAGATCTTTCACAGTCGTTACGGGTCGTCAGAAGTCCGAAAGTCTGACAACCAGTCATGCCAAAGGGTATCGTATTACCAAGTAACTAGGTTGTGGAGGTTAGAAAGGCAGTTGCTCTATATAAAGTACTGGTTGGTAATTATCTGCATCCAGTTAAACTGGAAGTTGACTCCAACATAGTTGGGAAAAGGCTGGGCGGATGTTATCTAGTATGAAATAAATGTGAATGTTTGTTTAGATGTTTGTTACTCAATCACGAAAAAATCGATTCTTAGAAATTAACTCTGTTCGCCTCTAAATTCAGATATTCCACTTAATGCCACTCACTATTCGCAAACAAAAGGGGAGTTCAGACTGGCGTGCTAATTCAGGCACGACAAAGAAGATTAGTGCAAATTCCGAATACTAGTAATGGCTTTCGTGTTGCAAATCGGAAAACTAATGGGACAATTTACGAGTAAGCTATATAAATATATGGGACAAGTATTAATAGAGTATCCAATATTACTGCAGTAAGTTTAGTTCGAATAGTTTGTGGATTTGTCGGAGTATCTATTGAAAGACAGCTTCGTAATCTTGTGTTAAAGTATTATCGGAAAGTTGTATTGTATCGATTTGTTTTGTAAAGTTACCGTGAAAAATTAGGTGAAGTGAACTGTCAATTGTGGAATGACAGCTCAATTCTCCACTTCAGTAAGTTTTCACGCAGAGATTTTTAAAGAAAAGACAAGATTAAAAAAAAAACAAATTGAAGATTATGTTTTTTCGACAAGAGGACACTGCTGCTGTCTCACCTATGACCTAGTTCTTTAAGGTGAATTTGGTTGGTGAGCTCACGAAAGTCCTGCCTTTTTCCTTAGGAACTAACTAGCTGCTGCCGTGCTAATTATAGCACGGGAACGTGCTACAGGGGGCAAAAAGTAGCCTTTGCTGCTGCTGCTGTATCAAGTATGACCTAGTTCTTGAAGGCATAAGATGAAGTTGGTGGGTGAGCTCACAAACGTCCTACGTTTTTTCTTAGGAACTAACTAGCTGTTGCACTCGATTTTACTTGGACTCTTCTCAGAAATTATCCTACGGGAATAGGCTACCGTGGCAAAAAGTAGCCTTTATTATTTCTTCTTACGTCAAATATCTGCAAAAGTAAGTCCCGTCAAAATCCGTCCAGCCGCTTCTGAGATTACCCGGAACAAATAGACAGACAGAAAAAAAATGTTTATTGTTTAAAATACCTTGCACACTTTCATGTGCATTTATTAAAAATTGTAATTTTGACTTTAAAAAAAAAAACAGAAAAGCCAATGTTATTTCTTTATGTAGAGTATAAAGTAACATGGATTGCCACTTTCAACTGCTTAGCTGCGGACAAGTTTCAATACTATGAGAAAATCTCCCTTGAACACCCTATATTTTAAGAGGAACAGCATTAAATTCCTATAAACTACATAACCACCAATTGTCCTCAATAGATTTCATATAGGTAATCTCTCCCAGCATCATTTCATTTAATTTCCATAAAAAGATTGAGTAGGTAAAAGAAACTGAGATTTTTCTTAATTCTTAAGATTATAAAAAGAAATCCCGCGACTAAAGTACGTATCCACATAAATTCTTATGTCCGTTGAAAGGTTAATTAATACGGTCGTTAATGAAAATGCTTTGAATGCCTGCAAATCGGTTTTTATCAAATATTTGTGCTTCAATGTATATTTAATTTCAGTTCGTTATTTTAACGAGTGCCAATTTACATTCAGAATATGTTCTGGGTACTTATATATTCATTATTGGAAGCCGTTATTGCATTGTTAAAGTTTTAAAGGGGAATTAACAATGTGCACTGAGGAAAAAAAATGGTTTTCGTATTGTTACGAGCTGGGGTTCGGGATAAATACATTTTGCCAATATTTACCAAAATCGCTTATAATTTATTCAAATTTACACAATCTGCATTTTACAATCAGAAACTTTAATCAGAATCACTAGTGTCGCTTACAGTGCACTGTATCGCTTCAGCATTCATAACCAAACTGTCTTCACAGCCTTACAATCCCTTATTTATATGACAAGCTGAATCGCCGATAATATTCGCGAACATTTGTGAATCTCTGCCACTTTTTCACATATAGCAGCGACGTTTATAGAAAGAACCAGAAAAGATAATTCCGTTATTCGATAATAGATGGCGGTGGTGTTTACAGATAATCTAGTTCGTACAATACCTGCTACTTGATAACAGATGGCGGTAGCGTGACGTTTTAAGCCTTCGTCGTCGATTTACGTAATAGTATTGCTGGCGTGATAAATCCTACGAGAATAATCGACCAGTTTATAAATTAAGACAATTATTTGATCGTTATCTGTCTTGCCTTCTCAACTAGGTTGGGGTTGGGCCCAATCTAACCAAACCGGTTGAGTATCAATATTTTACATTAAGTGAGTGTCCTCTGACCGCCACGACCCAATTACATAGAAACAGACATTATTCTATAGTTAAACAGTCTATTTGACGATGATCGAGTTTTATTATTTTATTAGGCGAGTTGGGTGTGCATAGCCAATATCCCGGTCATAAATAACTATCGTAAAATGGCAGATTGTTCGTCCTTCTAACCCCTTGACACGAATTACACTTTTGATCACACTTTTATATGTTTGAAGAAAAACATGTTAACTGCGTCATTATATAGTGGTTGCAAACGCCGTTGCTGAGGTTCTGGGTTCTATCCCCAGCTCGGGGAAAATGTGGTTGGGTTGTTCTGTATGCCTGTTGTATTCCGCTATCGCCTGGAGTCTACATTTGTGCCCGGTTCAGGCAATATAATTAACTAGCTTCTGCCCGCGACTTCATCCGCGTTAAATTTCTTGTTCCCGTTGCGTCGAATCGCCTACCCATGCGATTTTCCCCGTTTTCGCAACATTTTTCATTACTGCTCCGCTCCTCTTAGTTGTAGCGTGATGTTATATAGCCTATAGCCTTCCTCGATAAATAGGCTACCCAACACAGAAAGAATTTTTCAATTCGGACTAGTAGTTCCTGAGATTAGCGCGTTCAATCAAACAAACAAACTCGGCACGGATTCTGGATTTGTGGGTTGTAATGATAATATGCTCATATTATCATTATTACAACCCACAAATCCAGAATCCGTGCCACTACTGAGAAATTCCCGATCCATAAACAAAAACATTTATGAACAATACAGTAATTATAGGTATCTATGCGTTTTGATGTCGTTTAATTATCATCTTACAGTAGTGCCAGACTCATTTCAATATATTATCGATAAAATTACAGTCTATATTCTATACTTATAATCTACACTTCTACACTAATATTATAAATGAAAAAGTAACTCTGTCTGTCTGTCTGTCTCGCTTTCCTGCTAAAACGACTGAACCGATTTAAATGAAATTTGGTACACAGATAGTTTGGAGCCTGAGAAAGGACATAGGCTACTTTTTATCCCGGTAGTATGTTCCCGCGGGATAATTTCCGACCTCCACGCGGGCGAAGCTGCTGGCAAAAGCTAGTATAATATATAATTTATATCTATACTAATCTATACTAATATTATAAAGCTGAAGAGTTTGTTTGTTTGTTTGTTTGTATGTTTGTTTGTTTGTTTGTTTGATTGAACGCGCTAATCTCAGGAACTACTGGTCCGAATTGAAAAATTCTTTTTGTGTTGAGTAGCCTATTTATCGGGAAAGACTATAGGCTATATAACATCACGCTACAACTAAGAGGAGCAGAGCAGTAATGAAAAATGTTGCGAAAACGGGGAAAATCGCACGGGTAGGCGATTCGACGCGACGGGGAGGGTCGGGGCAACAAGAAATATAACGCGGACGAAGTCGCGGGCAGAAGCTAGTGCATTATAATTGTCCGTATTTATGCAAAAAGGAACCACCCAGCAAAAACGCACTTCTGAGATATCAAAGGATTTACAAAAACATGTGCAGCTCTGTTAGGTGAAGTATAATCTTCTATACTAATAAAACTGAAGAGTTTGTTTGTTTGTTTGTTTGTTTGATTGAACGCGCTAATCTCAGGAACTACTGGTCAAAATTGAAAAATTCTTTTTGTGTTAGGTAGCCTATTTATCGAGGAAGGCTATAGGCTATATAACATCACGCTAAAACCAAGAGGAGCGGAGCAGTAATGAAAAATGTTGCAAAAACGGGGAATATCGCACGGGTAGGCGATTCGACGCGACGGGAAGGGTCGGGGGAACAAGAAATTTAACGCGGACGAAGTCGCGGGCAGAAGCTAGTAATATTATAAAGCTGAAGAGTTTGTTTGTTTGTTTGTTTGATTGAACGCGCTAATCTCAGGAACTGCTAGTCCAAATTGAAAAATTCTTTCTGTGTTGGATAGCCTATTTATCGAGGAAGGCTATAGGCTATATAACATCACGCTACAACTAAGAGGAGCGGAGCAGTAATGAAAAATGTTGCGAAAACGGGGAAAATCGCATGGGTAGGCGATTCGACGCAACGGGAACAAGAAATTTAACGCGGATGAAGTCGCGGGCAGAAGCTAGTTAATTATATTGCCTGAACCGGGCACAAATGTAGACTCCAGGCGATAGCGGAATACAACAGGCATACAGAACAACCCAACCACATTTTCCCCGAGCTGGGGATAGAACCCAGAACCTCAGCAACGGCGTTTGCAACCACTATATAATGACGCAGTTAACATGTTTTTCTTCAAACATATAAAAGTGTGATCAAAAGTGTAATTCGTGTCAAGGGGTTAGAAGGACGAACAATCTGCCATTTTACGATAGTTATTTATGACCGGGATATTGGCTATGCACACCCAACTCGCCTAATAAAATAATAAAACTCGATCATCGTCAAATAGACTGTTTAACTATAGAATAATGTCTGTTTCTATGTAATTGGGTCGTGGCGGTCAGAGGACACTCACTTAATGTAAAATATTGATACTCAACCGGTTTGGTTAGATTGGGCCCAACCCCAACCTAGTTGAGAAGGCAAGACAGATAACGATCAAATAATTGTCTTAATTTATAAACTGGTCGATTATTCTCGTAGGATTTATCACGCCAGCAATACTATTACGTAAATCGACGACGAAGGCTTAAAACGTCACGCTACCGCCATCTGTTATCAAGTAGCAGGTATTGTACGAACTAGATTATCTGTAAACACCACCGCCATCTATTATCGAATAACGGAATTATCTTTTCTGGTTCTTTCTAGAAACGTCGCCGCTATATGTGAAAAAGTGGCAGAGATTCACAAATGTTCGCGAATATTATCGGCGATTCAGCTTGTCATATAAATAAGGGATTGTAAGGCTGTGAAGACAGTTTGGTTATGAATGCTGAAGCGATACAGTGCACTGTAAGCGACACTAGTGATTCTGATTAAAGTTTCTGATTGTAAAATGCAGATTGTGTAAATTTGAATAAATTATAAGCGATTTTGGTAAATATTGGCAAAATGTATTTATCCCGAACCCCAGCTCGTAACAATACGAAAACCATTTTTTTTCCTCAGTGCACATTGTTAATTCCCCTTTAAAACTTTAACAATGCAATAACGGCTTCCAATAATGAATATATAAGTACCCAGAACATATTCTGAATGTAAATTGGCACTCGTTAAAATAACGAACTGAAATTAAATATACATTGAAGCACAAATATTTGATAAAAACCGATTTGCAGGCATTCAAAGCATTTTCATTAACGACCGTATTAATTAACCTTTCAACGGACATAAGAATTTATTTGGATACGTACTTTAGTCGCGGGATTTCTTTTTATAATCTTAAGAATTAAGAAAAATCTCAGTTTCTTTTACTCAATCTTTTTATGGAAATTAAATGAAATGATGCTGGGAGAGATTACCTATATGAAATCTATTGAGGACAATTGGTGGTTATGTAGTTTATACTAACGTAAAAGGAATTTAATGCTGTTCCTCTTAAAATATAGGGTGTCCAAGGGAGATTTTCTCATAGTATTGAAACTTGTCCGCAGCTAAGCAGTTGAAAGTGGCAATCCATGTTACTTTATACTCTACATAAAGAAATAACATTGGCTTTTCTGATTTTTTTTTAAAGTCAAAATTACAATTTTTAATAAATGCACATGAAAGTGTGCAAGGTATTTTAAACAATAAACATTTTTTTTCTGTCTGTCTATTTGTTCCGGGTAATCTCAGAAGCGGCTGGACGGATTTTGACGGGACTTACTTTTGCAGATATTTGACGTAAGAAGAAATAATAAAGGCTACTTTTTGCCACGGTAGCCTATTCCCGTAGGATAATTTCTGAGAAGAGTGCAAGTAAAATCGAGTGCAACAGCTAGTTAGTTCCTAAGAAAAAACGTAGGACGTTTGTGAGCTCGCCCACCAACTTCATCTTATGCCTTCAAGAACTTGGTCATACTTGATACAGCAGCAGCAGCAAAGGCTACTTTTTGTCCCAGTAGCACGTTCCCGTGCTATAATTAGCACGGCAGCAGCTAGTTAGTTCCTAAGGAAAAATGCAGGACTTTCATGAGCTCACCAACCAAATTCACCTTAAAGAAAGATAATATATTGAAATGAGTCTGGCACTACTGTAAGATGATAATTAAACGACATCAAAACGCATAGATACCTATTATTACTGTATTGTTCATAAATGTTTTTGTTTATGGGTCGGGAATTTCTCAGTAGTGGCACGGATTCTGGATTTGTGGGTTGTAATAATGATAATATGAGCATATTATCATTACAACCCATAAATCCAGAATACGCGACCACAGTATGGTGACCTATTAAATGTCTGCCTTTCCCCTATGGGGACTCAGTCGTTATGCAATTTTATATATCTATATCTATATTCTATATATTTAGTTTTCAGTGTTTTGTTGGTGGTATATTGGCGTGTGCTAGCTGACATATGTGAATAATGTATGTTTTGTTTTATAATATTAATTACTTACACAGTATTGTATAGAATCAAGTTCTTCTAACTTAACAGACAGCTGTGCTGCTGGGGAGTTTGTTCCGCCACTTCTTCTTCCCAGCTAAAGCACTAGGAAGTGTCGAAGGGCGGGCGTTTTGGGGGGACTGTCTTGTGTAACTTTGACGTTCAAAAAGTGCTGACTCTCAGCCTAGTTTGAATAAATGACTTTTGATTTGATTTTGATTTTGATATACATATAATAAAACAGTAAAAAAACTGTGTCTGTACATTGAATATATTTAAAAAAAATATATTGAGGGGGGTTTAGAAATAGTAATAGAGCACGAAACCAAAAAAAAATTCTGTCTGTTTGTCTGTTTGTTTGTACACGCTAATCTTCGGAACTACTGGACGGATTGGAACGATTTTTTTTTTGTTGTATAGGTATTAAGTCTGTACAACATATAGGCTATAATTTATCTTGGAAACTTGAACACCTGATGCAGAACCGCAACAGACCAGCTAAACTATAAGAGATACAAAATTGGTACAATAGCAAAAATTGTTTCACGTGATGAGCATTTTCTGCTAAGAGAATAAATTTAAAGATCTGGAACACCTGATGTGGAATTCCAACAGCCAAGCTACACTATAACATATATAGGAATGACGTCTTAGCAAGAGTTGTTCAACCTAATAAGCACTCTCTGTTGTCGTATAAAATTTGAAGATCTGAAACAGCTGATGTGGAACTCCAAGAGCCCAGCTACACTATAACAAATATAGGAATCACGTCTTAGCAAGAGTAGTTCAACCTGATGAGCATTCTCTGTTGTCGTATAAAATTTGAATATCTGGAACAGCTGATGTGGAACTCCAACAGCCCAGCTACACTATAACATATATAGGAATGACGTCTTAGCAAGAGTTGTTCACCTTGATGAGCAATTGAGCAGTCTCGGTTGTCGTATAAAATTTGAAGATCTGGAACATCTGATGCGTGTCGGAGACGTTCACTGATAGAGAATTGCGCTTGAGAGACAAGACGTCTTAGCAAAAGTTGTTTAGTCTGATGGGCATTTCCTATTGACATACAAAAATTAAAGATCTGGAACGACTCCAATCGTCTCGCTCGTCCCGTTGTTTTCCCGTCCCCGGGTCATAGAATTCTACATCAGACGTTTCAGATCTTCGATTTTGACGACCCCGTTGTCGCTGGCATAAGCAACAGGAACCGCGTACGAAGTTGCGGGCAGAAGCTAGTAACAAAATATGTGCCGTCAGTACCAAAATCAGTTAAGCAAAAACTTTGTACGCCTTTTTACGAAAATCACGTGGGCGTAGGAGTATGAATTTAGGCACAGTTAGGGCCGGCGCTCACTGCCGGCACGGCACGGCACGGCATAACATGGCAAAGGATTTTATTACTAATCAAGTTATTTTGAATCTTATTTCAATGAGTTTAGAGTTCATGTTACTTTATTTCGATACCACGATGCCGCGACGTGCCGCGGGATGCTGCGGCATGACGAATCATGCCGTTTCATTCCACGGCTTGCCGCGGCACGCCATTACATCTCGCGAGACGTATGGGTCACTTTGTGTCGAGGAATTATGATTGCTAAGCTAGTTAGTTGAAATAAGGTTGTAACTTGTGCAGTGGTCATTTCGGTTAATGGGGCGCAGTCCGGTTGGTGCGCGGGATACCACGGGATGCCACGGCACGCCGCGGCATGCCACGGAACGCCGCGGGATGCCGCAGCCAATGCCGTGCCATGCCGGCAGTGAGCGCCGGCCCTTAGTTTGTATGGAGGAGTGCAGAAAGCTAATATTCCTTATTCTTGTTATGGTTGACCGAATCGATCGCTGGGTGAACACTCGTAAATATAAAACGGCAAAGTGGGGTCATAGACTAGCGACAAAAAAATAAATAAATCAAAAGTCATTTATTCAAACTAGGCTGAGAGTCAGCACTTTTTGAACGTCAAAGTTACATAACCCGTACCGATATGATACCGTGAACCTACACACATGGAACACACCCCAACCTCAAACCCACCTCAACGAACCGAAAAACCTCATGAGAACCTACATGTAAACAACGTTAAGTGATGTGGATGGACATATAGTTAGTTCCTGACTCTAAGAAATAGGTACGAGGTAACTTGATATATCTGAGTCAGACTCATATATTTTGTACCTATTAGATGTGGATGGTTATATTCTTACATTATATTATTCAGTTGGGTGAACCGTCGCGCGTGAGGATTTCCGTATTCATACAATATTATCACGTTCACTTTAGGCAAGTGATAAATTGCTTTATTTATTGCATTCCATAGGATGAAAATACGGTTTTTTGACTCTTTTGAATTTGATTTTCTGTTTTAATGGATATGTGTAAATATCTATCAGTGGATATATGTAAACATTTTGAAACATAAAGCGTTTGTATAAATATTAATCATTAAAAAAACAAATAATCGACATCTTAAAAAAAGTGAAAAATAAAGTCGGATAAAAATGTTAATTTTAACTGTTTAGTGTTTTTTTTAGGAGCCAGTTATTTATTATTGTAGAAAACAGTTTTTTATTTTCCACTTTTTAGTCATCGTACCTACCGTGGTGGGGCCACATCAATTCGTTTACCACTAGGTTAATAATTACGTAAACAACAGCGCAGATTAAGCAGCAGCAGCAGCCTATAATGTTCCCATTGCTCGGAACGCGGCCTCCTCCCTATGAGAGGTTGTGGGCCATAATACACCACGCGGGCCCTGTGCGGGTTGGTAGATGTCACATGTCTTCGAATTTTTGGTTCTAAAACATGCCGGTTTCCTCAAGATGTTTTCCTTCACCGTTTTGAGAGTAGTGGTAATGTTTTTTTTTACATAAAGGGCCTGCCTGGGTTCGAACCTACGATCTACGACTTTTAATTCGGGGTCGTTACCACTGGGCCACCACGTATTATGTAGTGTATTTAACTTTTAACTATAATATTATTATATTTAACTATAATATTAATATACACGTTTTTACAGAAAACCTTATAAAGTACTCGTATGAAAACAGTTGTTAACGTAAAATATTACCGCTTCATATTTTGTACAAACACAAGTACTTATGAAGACTTATAAGTAGGTACCCGTGCCCTGCCAAAACAAAGGCAAACCATTGGCCAGTAAACATAGACTATGTCCATAGTATTGAATGATTTGCGTTCGTATCGGCCTTGATCAAGGCCATATTTTGCAAATATGGCCTATGTTGTAAAGTGTTCTGCGTCATACCTAGGTTAATTATGATGTGAGCAGGAACACCTTGGTACTATGAAAATCTTTATACAGGAAATAGTCTGGATCGATAAGATTTTGCGAAAAAATTCCTAGTGAAGATTTTTCATTAAAATTATGTTAAACTAGCTTATGTTCGCCGCGTCGAGGATGAAAATGATCCCACCGGAAATTACTATAGGGATAAAATTACTATATGTGTTAATCCAGGTTATAAACTATCTGTGTGCCAAATTTCATCCAAATCCGTTCAGCTGTTTGCGTAATTGAGTAACAAACATACATAATTATCGATTATTTTTATTTATCTGGGATATAATGTCGCTTAGGCGGACTGATTATTTTCGACTGGGGACAAGCTTAACGATAATACCTCTTACCGGGATAAAGAGATTAACCAGTCAGCAAGATGGGTGACGCGGTCTGACAGTCCTTACGTCTCGCGTGAAGATTCTTCTAAAGGTGCGTATAGAAAGTGCGAGACATGAGCTTCGAATGGTAAGCCAAACATGTGACGCATACCTCTGAGGCATTGCTGAGTCATCTGACATATAAAAAAATGCATTCGCGGAGTATACCTTGTTAAAATCGAAAGGTCATTAACCTCTTCACTGTTCAATTGGTTCTACAACAGAATGTTTGAACTGAAATGGGTAAATAGCCATTTCAGTTCAAACGTATTACAAACACGAGTGTGTTTGAAAGAACGATAAAGAACCTCGCTGTGCAATACAACGAGGTTCTTTATCTTTGTTAGTAGCCACATAAAACTAAACGTTACACAAATACGAAACCAACTTTACATTTCGTTTTTACATTCTTATCATAGTACATTTACAGAAATAAGTTTGAAGTCGAACCGAAGCGGCAACAAAAGGCACTGCTATTATGCAGTCATATGTGATAGTTATCAGTGATTGTTGTGATAAGTCGACACGCTATGCTACGGTTGTGTTTACAGACGCCCGTCACATTGACTGTATCATAGTATAGAGGTGTTTTCAGGCGAACGTCGCTCGTAGAGACCGCTCTACGAGCTGCAAGGCAGTCGTGGTCCGCATGCCCGTCAGTCCCCACGCCTCACGCGCGCTGAGATTGCTACGAGCTACGCCGTAGCACGTCCCGGATTCTCGTAGCCAATTCCTAAAACGAAGATTTTAAAAATCGCTTTGAAAACACCCTTACTTAATTCACTAAAGTTCTCCAGTGAAGTTTATGAGTTGAAACTTTTAAACTAATCTGTGTGCACTAAAACTATTGTTATCTTATAATAGTGGTTTAAATGTTTTACTAAATAAACGGATAGAGGATTTGTTCTACTTTGTATATGTGATGATTGTGGAGTAGTGTGTGTTTTATGTGTATGTGTGTGTAGCTTTAAGTTTTGAATATTGGTAAGTCTGACAATATTTTTAGAAGTAATTAAGGAGATGTTTTCAAAAGTTACTTAGTTTAAGAGGATGGTAGCAGGAATTCATTAAGATGCTGAGAATTTATGGTAATTAGCATATTCGTTAGGTGCTGACGTAAAGATAGCCTTATCTTGAAAGTAATAAATTACTTGTGTAATTTGATTACATTTATCAACACTTCACTTTCATTCATGATGTAAAACTCACGTAAGTATATTGAATTGTTCTAATTATACATAATTTAATGAGCGCGATAACAAAAAAATGCGATTACTCAATTTAAAATCCAATCTTCTTGAATTTAAAAGTTTCAACTTTTCAACTAAGAGTAGAAACGCAAAATAAAATAAAATAACAATATTAATAGACACGGCCTCATTTACCTTTCAAATTCTCCAAATATTCCCAATATTTTGGCAATGAAGTGTGTTAAGAAATCCAATATTGTTTGTTTAACAAAATAATAATGCTTTTAAAGCTATCCATCACCTAGTGAAACTAATTTTCTTTGGCAAAATAATATTAAAAACGTTGGCAAAGTGTGACCGATATATCAATTTATCTCATAACTTTATGGTTGTTTTTTTCTTATAATATTATCCAATAAGAGAATGTGATCCATCAAATGGCGTGATAGCTTGATTCATACTGTGATAGGTACAAGGACTATATCTGTATTTATTAAAACACATGTTTGGTGGGCTCAGCAGTGGACTGCCGAAAATATTGCTATAGTTTCTAAAGAATTATATGCAGTCATTGTTTTGTTTCGAGTTTAGAGAACATTGGTGTTTACAATAGCACTTTAGATCATAATTTTCTTTGCCAAACTATTTTGTAAATATTTATGTTTTCTTTTGTTTTGTTTTGTTTACAGTTTTACCAACGTTAAGGGATTGCGTAGTATCATATTTCGGGCTGAAACGATGTCCTAATTGTTGGACCGTTCATTACCAGCTGGTCTTTTCTTTAAAAGTCTCACCATGAAAACTAAGGCGAAGGCTGCTGACATTTCATACCAGATGCTAGAGCTTGACAATGTTGTCAGGTCACTTCTCCTAAATTTTCACTGATTCTCGATACGTAAATGCATGTTATTTCATCATCTGACCCGCCTTTTCCCAACTATGCTGGTGTCGGCTTACAGTCTAATTGTAGCAGCTGAATACCAGTATTTTAGATGGATTGACTGCCTATCTGACCCCAACAACACAGTTACTGGGTTGCAACCCTTTGGTAAAACTGGTTTGTCAAACTTACGGGGTTCCGACAACCCATAACGACTGTTGAATATCCACGAGTGGCATCCACGGTCAACGGCTTAACGTGCTTTTCGAGGCGCGGAGGAGTCTTGGTATGTGAAGATGTTTACCCATCTATGGGTCAAACGCGACGACCCACTATTACTTAGCCACTAGCCTCTATATCGGAACAAATACGTATCTTATACCTTTAAACGAGCAATTCTTGTATATATATATCTTATACCTTTAAACGAGCAATTCTTGTATATATATACAACATTAATTTTTGTTTATGCGAAACCCGAAACACGGGTCTAGTATTTTTATGTAAAGAATCTATGAAAAAAATATCAAAACTGTATCATTAATAATCACAAAGTTATAAGCTTGATAAGTTACCTGGTTGTCCACGCAAAAACATATGCAGATCACCACAAACAGCTAGTGTACGTACCATCTCCGTGTAATGGACGTTTGAGTACGAAAAAGACATGATAATTTTAAAATCGAAACAAAACACTAAGGCCCGCGACTTGGAAGCGTAATTAAATATTTTTGGTACAAAATATAACATGGTGTAAAAATTATTGGAATCGATTCAGTTACTGATTCTGAACAAACTATATTCAGGTTTCGCATATACTAAAAATAATCTTGTATATAATCTGAATCTCGGAAACGGCTCCAACGATTTTCATGAAATTTAGTATACAAGGGGTTTCGGGGGCGATAAATCGATCTAGCTAGGATTCATTTTTATAAAATGTCGTTTTATTCGTGTTTTCAATGACCAACTTTATCGATAATCAACTTGAACATAAACTTATTATTTTAAACACAATTTACTAAAAAATACCGAGCAAAGCTCGGTCAACCAGATATTGTAGGTAAAATCGTAAACAATAAATGAACTGTCTCCCACAAAATTAAACTTTCGTGTTCTTCACTAACTCACAGAATTTACTGGAACCATGTAAATAATAACATAACATAACATCACGCCTTGTTTCCCCGAAGGGTTAGGCAGAGGTGTACCTACAGTACACCCACATTTCCGAGAGAGAAAAACCGTGAGAAACCTTTTTAATATCTGTTGCCTAATTAGAACCTGATTGTGAACCACTACGTGCACTTATATGTGTCATCAACCACGAGGATACTAGATCCCACGACACAGGGTATCCTAGTGTGGGGTCTAGGGTTTCTCCACTGCACACAAATTACTCTCAGGATCCAGTCTTTGTGCTTTAATTTTATTTTGTGCTTATTGTGTCTGTTAACTTGTTCTTAATAAATTTATTCTAATATTATTTATTCTAATTATTCTAATTTCGCCCGTTATGTTTAAGTCCCATGTGATAGGGGGCGAGCCTATTGTCATCAACCGGGCACAAATCCAGACTCCGGGCTGCTACTGAGAAATTCCAGATGGAAAAACCCAATAACACTTTGCCCGACCTGGGAATCGAACCCAGGACCTTATGCTCAGCAGTAGCTCTTGCTACCATTAGACCAACGAGGCATGTAAATAATTTCACATTAATAATTCCTTCATTACGAAGGCGTTATAATCTAACGAACTAAAAGCTTAGAAATGGTGGGAGTTGACACTTTAATTAAGATTTACAGCCCTAAAAACCAGCACAGTTTCACGTAATTTATAACTCATTAATTTACGAAATCAAATAACTTCTAATATCATCTACAGAATGCGGTCGCTTTTGTAATGGAATGTTCGAACAAACTTATGTAATTATTAGTCTGGAACTTTCTGTGGACACCCTTATGGATAGGCAATAAGTAGGTAATATTATCCGTCACTTGTTAGACTAGAGCCATACCGCGATGTCGCTTGAATGGATAAATTAACTTAAATTTTGTCAGAGAAAATTTCATGTTATGCGGATCTGTGGTTGTGGATTTATGTCTCCACTGATGAACATACATAAATAATACAAATGCTGTGGTTTACTTATTTATGTAACAATTGCTTGCCGCACTTAGATACAGTAAATACCAAACCGCGCAGGAAGCCAACAAAATAACATTTCCTTAACTTAAAATACAGACATTAGATATCGATTTAACGATTTATTGTTGTACGAATGATTTTGTGTTTTTGCCTTTTGCATCCAATTATTGTTTTACTTATCTGTGTCATTAGGTATGTATAATTACGATAGATTCTGACAGTCAAAGGTTCACGTACCACGACCACACCACATCACAGCGACATAAGTGTGGGCAAACAGTGGTGACGTGTGAATAGTGTCGTTGTAGCTTCTTGCTTTTGCGTTGTGGTAGCTACAAAATTATATCAAGTGGTCACTCAACATTGTGTTTGCGATGTGGCCGGCCTCTAGTGTGTGGTCTTGCTGGTGGTTGTGTTGTGGCCGCGGCGTGGCTTTGATATGGTCGGTATAGTAACACAGATTTTGACAGCCAAATTGGGGCCACATTCGGCCCCATTTGGCCGTCGCAAACACGTGTGAACAAACTATTAATGTTCATACAAATTTACGTCCGTCCACGTGTTGTGGTACGTGTGATCGGGCCCTTACCCGCGCATTGCAGATCACAATCAGTCATCCGATTGTTTAATTTTTATGAGTGATACACAAACAGTTAGCCGTTCTTGCATATTTCAAAAGCATTTATAAAGTCAAAAACAGTTTCAACATAAAGTTTAATCCATTTGTTCATTGTTCACACCGGTACGATGTTCGCTTCATCTCTCTGAAACTATGCTTTATCCTATTGATTATATTACCCGACTCAAGTTTGGAGGAACTAATCCTTAGGAACGTGGAATGTGAACCTCGCGTTATTTGATAAGAAGAAGGTATTACATATCAAATATTGAACGCTATTACTTGTGCGGAAGCTTCTGTCTACAAATTCGGTGGATTTAGTGACAAATTGCTTCCCATTTAGATGTTTGATTTAGTAAACAAATGATTGACGTTTTGGAGGCCGAGGTCAGGAGTAATGGAGGTACAGCGAAGATGCAAAAGGCAAAGGCTAGTTGAAACGGGTTGGGTTAGGGGTCGATTGAACACACATTAGAGTATTTCAAGTGAAATGTACAAGAGGCTGGAAAAGTTTTGGAGGCTGGGGTGGTCTCGTGGAGACAAACAGGTATATAGGTACCTACATACTCTGTAGGTAATGGAATGTTCGATTTTCATTTGTTTCCCGTAGGCAGGGAGTGTGGCCGGATATTTGGCAATCTCGGAGTAAACGAGTGTATTCGTACCTACATGTACATATGTTAAGTCAGGGAAATTAGTTGTTAACTAAATTGATTTCCAAGTTAAATTGTCTGTAAATTCAAATCACAAGTGGTCATTCTTTGACAGTTGTATGAAATGGCAAATTTTGAAAAAAATGTTTGGACTTTTAAAGAGACCTCCTCTGAGTTTGTTTCGGCATTTCTTCTCAGGGGACAGTCAGATAGGAAATGCTGGCACCATCTAGTTATAAGACCCACCAAAATATTGACGTGTAAAGTGTCTTATAAAGAAGGAAAAAAAGAAAAATATTTTATAAGATCTACTGACTTAAATAAACATTTCATTTCACTAACGTAAGGTGTCAATTTGCTAAGCAAAGGTTTTCCCTGAACGTACCTACTAAGCACTTATATAAGGTAATAAAATTGTAGTTGTAAAACTTTATCGCATCACGTGTCGGTTTATGTTTGGCGCTGTCCGAAATAAAGAGTTAGGCAACGGATTTATGAGAACGTAGGTATGTAAATATTTGTATTTACATTTGACCAAGTCGTGCCTATTCAACCGAGATTTTAGGGGCTCTTTATTTGGTAATACAATTTATTTAGAGGATTAGATTGATCTTAGAATTATGGTCTAGAATGAATGTCTATATTATGGCATTATATTAATGAGTTGCTTCTACACATGACTCTGTCCTGGAATAAAAACATTCCTATGTATTAATCTAGGTTAAAAACTATCTGTGTGCCAAAATTTCCGGCAAATCTGTACGGCCGTTTTTGCGTGATTGATTAACAAACATCCTACCATCTAAACATACAAAATTTCACATTTATTTGATTAGCATGACATTCGATAATACCATAGGTCCCCATTAGCGCGAGAATTTTCAGAATTGGATCAGTAGTTCCGAAAATTACTCCTTATATATAAACTCATAAAACTTTATCTCCTTATAAGTATATACATACATATAGAAAAGTTTGAGACGATCGACGTAATATAGCTGTCAGATACTTACTTGGCTGAACCGTACTATTTGTCTCCCCGATTCTCCGGCCGTCATCACGTTCAAAAGATTTTGATCAAATGGGATGAATCCAATGTTTTCGGGAGCGAAAAAACCAATTTATCTAAAGGGTCAACGCAACCACATTGATATTTCCCGGTGGCACTTCCATTCTCCAGAACTGCTCTATTAAATGTACAATACCTGTCAATTCAATTTATTGCGTTACGCTCTTTCAATTTTACAATATTTTCATAAAAATGATTTACGATATTTTGTACTGAAATTCAAAACACGTGTCCTTTTGAAATAATTCAATGGGGCGGCAATTTTGTGACAATGTAGCGACACGTTCACTCTGAAATATATAACTGTGTGAAGCTTTTAAAGTATCATTTTGAACTCTTACATGACTTTATTGAATTGGTCTTCAAAGGCAATGCATTGAAACACTTATCGACTTGCTTTAGTGGTGGCGAATGAAGTTTAAATTTTGTCGATATTTCTGTGCTTGTCCAAGGCTGCTTTTCCACAAGAGATGTATTAAGCTACGTTGCTATGGATGCGTTTGATATCTACGAATCATATTCATTGGTCCATATAGCAAAGCACTGATGAAAACGGGTTGAAATAAGCTAGGTTTTTATATGGAAAGTGCGTGCTATGGATGGGGGCTATGCACGAGTAATGTAGCAATGCGCAGAGCCGAGCACCTACAGTAGGCGCGCGTTTTTCATCATAGTTATGCTATCGTGGAAACAAAAAGTTATTTTTTATCTCGCAATGTCTTTCCCTACTGCCGATGAAGCGCATACGTTGAACTGTGCATCTTCCTTGCGGCGGCGGCGCATCTTCATAGCATATCTTACTCGCTTCCCTACACAGCTTAGCATTAGTGGAAACGGTCATCGTTTGTAGCTTAGCTTTCACAACCGTCGCAAAATAGTTGCATAGCACATCCCTGGTGGCAAAGCAGCATAACTCAGTACTGAGTAAAAATGAATAGGTACCTTAGTAAGTTGAGTGAACGAAGTTATACGCTCGAGTGACGTTCAAAGTAAGTTTGGGGCTATATATTTGCATCTTAATCTTTATTCACTAAACAGTGGCGACTGAGCAACTTTTCTGACGTTTACGGTGACTCATCGCAATGTACTTTTTATTGAAAGTAAACAGATTCTTTTAAAGACGTTTACGATCATACAAATAACAGATCACAATAACTTAACATGAAAGGAATCTGTGTTATTGTGTTATCGCTATATAAATTTAAGAAAGGCCTTGTGAAATGGGAGCATGGACGCAATTCATTTTAAATTCTCACTGGTAAAAAAGGTGGAGAAAAGTGGATAACGATCATGAGATTATAATTCTATTAGCGGCATCATTATTTATCCATTCAACAAGAACGAGTTTGCTGCAAGATTTATCTGCAAACATACGGTTTTTCACAATTAAAGTAACATAAAACTTTATCCGACCACCGGTGAAGTGTGGAGAAACGCAACTATTATTATTAATTTTTTAACTCGACTTAAACGGTCAACGCCTGAGGCGTCATTTTAATTAATTGGAAGCATGTAGCATTTCGCAAGTTTGTAGTAAAAGTATTTTAAGGTGAACAAGTCAAGTGAATGGCGTTGTTATTTTAGCAAAGCATTGTAACTCACTCCAGACGTTAATTTGTGAGGTAACAAGTGATGAAGGTCTGACAATGCGGCCCGAGTGACTGGAATTGATGTCAGAAAAAGTTCAGTCTACTACACAAACATACAGAGAATTGAATATGGGTATTTAAATAATAAAGCAACAACGTTACCGCTGAATAACTCATGTTAATGACTCGTAATATTAATGTTCCTTTTGTTGTATTACAAGTTACAACATTTTACGATATTAATCTACTTTGTATTGTTAATGCTTGCTAAGTTTTAGTGGTAGTAAAACGAATAAGGAAATGTTTATTCGTTTAAATGCTCCGTGATATTCGCAAAAGGTAACGGACATAGCTCGAAGAATTGCCTAACTTAAGGTTCTTGTCAGCGGGTAGGACACATTGTTCGCACAACAGATGGCCTATGGGGCCGAACAGATCTGGAAGGGCGACCGCGTAGCGGAAGACGTAGCGTCCCAAAACGTGGGCTGATGACTCGGTGAAGGCCGTATGAATCCGCTGGATGCGAGAGGCACAGAATCGATCGAAGTATCGGTGCTTGGGGCCTATGTCAGGCAGTGGACGTTTTATGGCTGATATGATGATGATGGTGATGAGCAAAAGTACTTGAGGCTTGCACAATTGACCACCTCGCACTCTGCGTCATGTGACTGCGACAGGTCCGGCGAGACGCTTACCAGTCGCATGTGACGGTGATGGGTGTGCGCGTACAACGTGCGTGCCGTACAGTCGTACGTCGTGTACAACAATTCAATAAGTAACGAGACTATGCTACTCTTCTAGCCTGTCTTTGCGATTCCGAAACGATGTTCCCTCGTACGTAAAAATATCTTTTGAACGTGGAAGTTGAACAAAATAAAATGAAAATTGTGGGTTGCAGTCTGCCGTTGCGTCGCCGAGCTGTCGCAGCCGCATGTCGCTTCCTTTATTTTGACGTTCCCAAAAAGGCACGAAATGCAAAGTCTAATTTATTCTAATTTACGAATACACGTGTTGTTGAGTCGTCTTGAATTCTTGGGGATTTTACCACCCAAGTTGAGTAGCGCAGGGTTCCAAGTACTTGCCAAGATTTGCTTATAAATGCCTACTTAGTGAAGTTTGCCTACACGGCTAGGTGCCCTGACTCCTATTGTGAAGTTTTGAAGTAACTTTTAATAGAATGGTAAAATAGATTGTTTTCTTCGAATCGAATTAGATAGGCTATCAAATTTTATTTGCGCCGTTTTCAATATCTAAACAAATAAATAAAATTGAAGTGTCTGTTTTTAATGTCAAACTAAAAGCTTTTCCAGAAATGCATATGAAAGTTTATACGGGAATTATGACGAAAAACCAATTATCAAAATTTGTGTCTGTATGTTTATTTCATCTTTGAAACGGTTGGACCGATTTTGACGGGACTTTTACTGGCAGATAGCTTATAGATGTTTTAGGGAGTAACATCGGCTCCTCTTTGTCCCGGTAGCCCATGGGAAATGATGTCATGACATAATTTCCGACTTCACGTGCG
The DNA here is from genome assembly GCA_932294355.1 of Aporophyla lueneburgensis. NCBI lineage: Eukaryota > Metazoa > Arthropoda > Insecta > Lepidoptera > Noctuidae > Aporophyla > Aporophyla lueneburgensis. The sequence goes on from OW028740.1 coordinate 18,797,602, forward strand.
TGGAGCCCCGGGTACAGCTAGTAACTAAATAAATACAGAACATCTCGCCTATATTCCACGAAAGGTTAGCCAGAGATGTACCGATATGTTAAACTCCCATGTAATAGAGGGCGAGGGTACTGCAATCAACCGGGCACAAACCCAGAAAAGAACCAGGCTTCAACTGAAAAATTCCAGATGGAAAAACTCAATAAAACTATTTAGCAGAAGCGCTAGAGACCACAAGACCAACGAGGCCGAATAGTATAAAAAATAATGCTTTAAATTAATAACTTTGGTACATAAGTACTTAATTAAAAAAAAATTAAAAAAATGGACCGTTAGGTGTGAAGGTTATTTACACCTAACGGTCTCATCATTGGGAATATTTTAACTTTTAAAACTCATAATGTGTTTTATTAATTATTCCTCAAGGTTTTCGATAGACGGGGCGTTAGTTGCCTGGAACAGTTAGTTAATTAATTCATTAATTAAGTTCGTTAATAACGTGAGAAGTGGCAGTAACCCTTTGTGAGTACCTAGGTATAAATTATGGGTCGGTGGCTGATAATAGACATAATTATATCTACGCTTTACAGGGTCCACGCCTTTTTAGTTAAGGTTTGCCCCTTTTTGACCTCTGTTTCTCCTAGCCTCGCTTCTATCTGTCTGCTACGGTGGTTTAGTGGTTGTAGGTGCTATAGCTGAGCTTAAGATCCTGAGTTTGATTTTCGGATCGGGCAAAGTGTCTCCGATAGGCTAGGTCACATTTTGGCTAGTTCTATTTAAATTCAATTATTATTAATAAGTTACAGTGGGCAAGCCTATTACTATATTCATCATTAGATTATCATTTCAGCCGAAAGACGTCCACTGCTGGACATAGGCCTGTCCCAAGCACCGCCATTTCCACCGATTCTATGCTTCTCGCATCTAGCGGATTCCTGCGATTATTGTCATTAACCAGGTACGAATCCAGACTCCGGGATGTTATTGGGAAATTCCAGATAGAAAATCAAATAACAATTTGCTCGACCTAGGAATCCGACCCATCTATTGATCGATTGTTTAAATGTTTATCAAAATATTGTACCTGTGAATAGTTATAAGCAAAACATAATACATTTTTCGTGAGGTGTTCGTTTGGATTTCCTCACGATGTGGCGATGATTTCCTTTATTGTTTGAAGCTCGTGATAAATTGGGCACACATGTTTGGAAACACGCCGTGCCGAACTTGTGATGTTATTGGTGCGATCGACATTCGACACCACAATTCACAATACCCACTAGGTACTTATAGTGGACAAATATAGAGTTTCTGGCTGCTCTAAATGGAAAAGGAAGGTACATATCAAACTATACATTTCCATTTCCATTTCCAGCTGACCTCGCATTGTATAGGCTTTCCGTACAATGAGAAGTCAGCTTATACTGGAAAATTATAGCTTGATTTGTTGTCGTGCGTACCTATTTTGAAACTTAACTATGTATGCTATGTATCAGTAACATCGACTTGTGCTTATGAAAATTCTTTAGTAGAGTTTGGATGACGACGAGGATGGCGTCAAAATATCGCGATGGGATTTTATCGCGCACTGAATTATCGACTCTCGGGGTTGAACTGAACATTGAGAATCCAACAGAGCGCATCCCAGCCCGTCGAATAAACACAGTGTTCAATTTTCAACTCTAGGTGATAAGCAGTGCTTTACACATTCAGTCCGTGAAAAAATTCCGCCTCGATGTTTTTAAGTCCGTGCGAACGTGAACTAAGTGCTGCGTAAGTAATTTTTGTGGAATAAGTTGATGAATTCGAAAACTGTGATGAGCTATGAATAGTGTTATGATGAAGTACAAAGTGAGAGTTGAAATTTAAAAAAATTGAGGCCTGAATAAAACCGATTTACGTGTTTTCTACGTATTTTTGGAGTCATAGGTAACTTTTATCTTATTCTGTGCGTTGCCGGACGTAGCACCATTCCATTCCTTCTCGTGGGCGTCGTAAGAGGCGACTAAAGGACTTACTAGAGAATGGGCAGCAGCGTTTTCTACGCATTTGACTACCATACTGGGATCGCCAACCTGCCTGTCAAGCTTGGCGATTATGACACTGCTTCCCCCATCTTCCTTTACCTGACATTGAAGGCAGTCTGTCAAAGTACAATTTCTTTGAAGACTTTCTCACCAGTGAGGACGTTATCAAAGTGAACTTTTAACCCATAGAAGCGTTAATTAGTCGGCAATCCGTAGTGTATGCATGTATATACATACATATAAGGTATAGGTGCTGTTGATAGAACGAGGTACTCTTGCTTAAATTAAAAAATCAGGTCGATCGATCATCCTACGAGGGTGGGTAAATTGCATTTGCCGTGGTCAGCTAATTTTAGGTGAAATTTTTAGGTCAATTTAAGCTGGTGGTCTTAATATTTTCGTTCCTAGTGGTGCTTAGTAATTGGATTATTAAGGGCAGATGATAGTGCTGCGAGAACATGAGGTTCTCCACACCTGGATCGGACAGTAAAAACTCTTTTGCAGTGTACTAGTTTCTTAATTACACGCTTTCGTATTTATAGCATGGCGCCTGGCACTTAAGTCAATCTTTCCAAAACAATAAACCCATGCTAATACAAACTGTAACATAATTAACGCAAGTCCTGAAAGAAGTTTTCTTTTCGACATTGACTTAAAAAAATCCTAACTTTTTTCTAAAGAAACATATATTCATTTTTATTTAAAAATTCTTCCAGTTAATCCTGTGTGTTAGTTTCAATAGATGTTTACCTGCCTAACCTGTATTCTGGTGCGCGTTCCACGAGCTGGAGTCTTGTTTGGTGGAGTTATTCGAGGTTTTTCAAAAAATTTCAGTCAAATATCAAGTTTTTGGACCAAAACTCAAAATTTTTGTTCAGCGAAAATTTCAGTAACGCCGTAGTTAGCTGGCCCGCGTGGAGACCCGGCTTTTGATACCTCGCCCGTGCGCCTAGCAAAAATACCGATGATTGAGCCAAAAATAATTGAATCGTCTCTCAAGACAATCTAATTAAATTTAAAATGCGTAAAGTAATGCTAGTGTTAACAAGATTTTCTTAATCATTAAGAAGCTTAGCTTAGCCAGTTAGCTTTTAGAAAAATTTTTGGTCGTTGTATTATGCTTTTAATTCAATACTCTAATTGCGGTGTTTGAGATCTTGCGTTATGTTACAAGTTGTATATTTGAAGGCTTATTCTAAATCATTTGAAAAGCTTTACAGTACCTACCTACTAATACTGATGGTCAGTTGCATCTCGTGAGACTCATGCCACTTCCGCTAAACTAGATAGAAGGTTTAGCAGAAGACTCTTGGTGTAGGTACTAGTTATTATTTCGATATGATAGGCATAAATCATGCCACTAGGAGCAAGACAGACGCAAATACTGAAACACCCATAGATAGACCCATAGATATGTACAATTTTGAAAACGCTACTAATGTAAAACAAATAGCCCACTGTAAAACTAAACAACGCAATAACGAATTCCCGATACCTGGGATTGCTTTTACTGCAATCGTAGTGGAAGTATTAGCATTCCTTGAGGAAGCTAAGTGCTATGAAGCAACCAAATTACAGATTGCAATGGTACACAAGACTGGACAAATTGCTAGAGCCCCTCCACAAACTTCCGTTTCTACTTCATTTGATTTAATTCCGCCTATTTTTATTTAAATTGCGCGATGTCACTGTCCGAGTAAAGTAAATGGAAGACTTCAAATGTGTACCTACAGATATAATGTTTATAAATCATTTATAAATCACAAGATTGTGTTGCTTTTTCATAACTATTAGTTATAACTTTTTTGTCGTTTATTTATAGGAAATAATTAAAAGTTTTCCGGGGTAAGTTATCCACTTACTTATTTTCAGATACAGTTCGTTAGTTTTCCGTCATCAACGGCAAGTACACTGAACAACACTGAAAGCTTAAAACAGCGTTTAGAGTAACCACTGTAAAGTGTAAATTAACATTTATGTCCATTAAAGTCAGAGTTTACACAAATTACATAACAGAAGTTAGTTCAAAATGTGTGTAGTTCACAACAAAGTTTAGGACAGTATTTCAAATATTATAATCTGTATTAAAAGGAATACTAAACTTGTTTAATCTGTTTTTAGGCCAAAATGAACAGATAATGCAATTAGGTTGCTAATGGAATTAATTGGGGGAACATTAAGGCACGTCATTAGATAAAGTGTTGGATAGGACAATGTAAAAGCTCTTCGTGTGTGTATACTGGATCTAAATTGATTTTCCCAATTATCTTAATGTTATTTTAAGGTGAATGCGCTAAGGTTAACCAATGGATCTTTGTTATGCGAATAAATAAATGAAATGCGATTCAAATTTTCTTGCATTTATTTGTAATTTGCAAGATTGTGTGTTTATTAAAAAATGATTCGCAACCGTAACAAATGTGGGTCTACAGAATTATAACCTTTATTTTTTTCTTTTGCTTATCTTAGCTTTATTACAGTGTAGGTTGTTTTAAATGATCAGGTAGTATTGATAATATTGATATTAGGTGGTATAGATCTAAAAGAATTTAATCCCACTGAATGACTATTTCATTTTAACATTATTCAGTGGGATTAAATTGACTTCGATGTTTGTATAGATACTGCACTTACACCTTCCCACGTTACATCGAAAAACTCTGTAAGCTTGTGGCTTGAAATGAAATGGTGTTTGTTTATGTTATGATCATCATAATGAGTCTGTATAATTATATCGGTGAGAGGGAGTGGGCAGTGATCTAGCACGCGGGCTCAGTGCGGGTTGTTAGATGTCATATGTCTTTGAATTTTTCGTTCTAGGATATGCCATTTTCCTCACGATGTTTTCCTGTACCTTTATGAGAGCAGTGGTGATGAAATTATTTATCTATACTAATATTATAAAGCTGAAGAGTTTGTTTGTTTGTTTGAACGCGCTAATCTCAGGAACAACTAGACCGAATTGAAAAAAAATTTTTGTGTTGGGTAGCTTATTTATCGAGGAAGGCTATAGGTTATATAACATCATGCTACAACCAAGAGGAGCGGAGCAGTAATGAAAAATGTTGCAAAAACAGGGAAAATCGCACGGGTAGGCGAATCGACGCGACGGGAAGGGCCCGGAACAACAAATTTTCCGCGGACGAAGTCGCGGGCAGAAGCTAGTATAAAATAAAGCTCCTGCCTGGGTTCGAACCTACGTCCGGGCTATCACAGCTCTCAGTATCTTATATCTTTAAGCGAGAAATTCTTGTATTTATATATATATAATCTGAATCTCGGAAACGGCTCCAACGATTTTCATGAAATTTAGTATACAAGGGGTTTCGGGGGCGATAAATCGATCTAGCTAGGATTCATTTTTATAAAATGTCGTTTTATTCGTGTTTTCAATGACCAACTTTATCGATAATCAACTTGAACATAAACGTATTATTTTAAACGCAATTTACCAAAAAATACCGAGCAAAGCTCGGTCAACCAGATATTTATTTATTTATGTAAGTAGATCATATAAGACACTTTTACACACGTCAATATTTTGTTGGTCTATCACGAAATTACAAAGAAAAATACGTACTTAATCACTTACAATGTACATACGTGTGTGTCAATTAATTAATAAAAAAATAATTGGTGCCTTAGTACCTGACATGTAGGTAGGTAATATTGCACACCGCACCAACCGCACTGTGCAAGATTGTTATTTTGTAATCCTGCCAAAACATTAAAAGCATATGGCCCAGAGTGGTTAGCCTCCATTTACTTTCACATTGTCCATGAACTGTTGGCTCGACATTCATTAATAAATCGTAGCAGGTACATAAATGTCAACCTTTCACCTATACTCTCTCTCTTACAAAGTAATTCACTGCTCAAGAAATTAAAACGCAGAGTGGGTTTAAAAAGACTCTTACAAGACTTCACCTGTACCTGTAGCCCAGTTAACATAAAACTGTGTAATTAAGAAAAGAAAGAAATTAAGAAAAGCTTGTCCTTTGAAGTTTATAACTTGATTCGGATGTAATTAGCCGCACTTTTATATTCATCACGGTTTTATTAACCCTTCTGAACGTAAAATGATTATTATTACACCATAATACACTAGTAATAAAGTCAATATTGTGCATTGCACATAAAAAAAGCTACGGAGCGTGAGAACGCGTCTAACGCCCAAAATATAGTTTTTAGAATGTATGTCCGTTTGTCTGAATGTACACATGTTCCGGATTGGCCCAAAACCGTTGAAAGGATTGGGATGAAATTTGACACTCATCGTTTATAACATTTTTTTCCTTTCCTTGCGGTTATCCTCATGGATACCCTTCATTTTGGGAATACGGTGGGTTATGACAGTCTCGTACCGAATAAAACCCCAGTGAACCTTCAAATACCATGAGTCGGGGGCCCGTGAGATCCATATATCTACATTTGCCGCACCCTTGACTGGTATAGTTTTAACCTAGATTAATACATTGGGTACTTTTCGACCTGGAGTACATTCCCGTGGGATACTTTCCAACATCCACACGGGCGAAGACAAACGCTTCTAATACACGAACAGCTTGTTCGGATTAACTTGATAATTTGTGGATAGATGTCGATCGAAAAAATGCTTTGGATGTTGGCAGAGCATATTTTCATTTGAACTTTTTTCAAACAAAAACCCCAGAACTATTTTTTGTAAAGTCTATGGAACTCGAGATCTCAGCTGCATGCGAATAGAACTCAATTTTTTTTATGATCTGCTAGGAAATGATCTGCCAAGTTCACTCACTTGGTGTCGATACGGTTTTCAGTATCACTTAACAATATTTTTTTATATTATTTAGTGATGTTCTTTAGAAGGGTCAGGTGCGTAGTTTTGGTAACCGGCGTGCGTGTATGACCAAATGTGTGAACTTAAACGGGGCAAAAGGAGTACGAAAATATCGTAGAAGGTGGCGTTCTGTAGTTTATGGGGGCGTGATTTTATGTATGTACATATGTATGTATGGTTAGAATATTTTAAGTAGCCGATCACAGTTATACCAAGGAAAATGACTTTTACGTTAACAACGTTTCGTAAGTGTGGTTCTATATATAAGGTGTATCTATTCATACACGAAATATTTTAAGAGGTACACCTGTAGGTGGTAAAGAAGCTACAGCAACGAAAAAAAACATGTTTTTTTTAAGTATTTTTTTCATAATTTAATATTTATAAATTATTTGACGCACATAAGAAATACTGGCTCCTTCTTATTTTTTACGGCCCGAGACACCGCGGCCATGCTCGTGCCGTCCAGTCACCGCCCTCGCAGCGTCAGGCGGACCATTCATAGAATTTGGAGTAAAGGTTTTATGTAAAACGTCTCAAGCGGTTTTAAAATTATAATAATTACGAAAATTCAAAAACGCTTGGATATAAATTTTCTTTTTGCTTCTATAGCTTCTTTACCACCGACAGGTGTACCTCTTAAATTATTCCGTGTATGAATAGATACACCTTATATATGGTGAATAAACAGGCATCGCCTTAGCATCTTTTATTCCTTGACATTACCCTCAGGAGACAGTTCACGTGCAAATGACGTTCAAAGTTGAGTATTCCAGCAGCATAATCAACCTATAATGTTCCCACTGTTGGGACACAGGCGACCTCTTCGTGAGAGGAAGTAGGCAATAATTGACCAAGCGGGCTCAGTGAGATTTGTTAGGTCTCACATGTCTTCTAATTTTGGTTAAAAAACATGCCGGTTTCATAACAATGTTTTCCTTCACCGTATTGAGAGCAGTGGTGACGAAATAATACACAAAATAAAGCACTTGTTAGGGTTGGAACTTAAGACTCGCAGCGGTTACCATTGGCCTCTGCTCTAAAGTTGAGTATATCCTCATCCCAACTCAACTAAGCATTTAATTTTGATGATGCCTATTGTTAAATCCTAAGTGTAAATGGTCATTGTTCTTTAGTTCATACTCTAGTAAATATTAGATCTACATTTGTATATGACATAACCTACATATATCAAAATATTCCAACTCATGTTTATGCTACAAACCTAAATTCGTAAAGAGATCGATATCTATTTGTATGGTTGTATCATCATTCCATTCTGTACCGAATGTCATTTACGTTTATTTTCCCTATAAAGAAAATCAACAATATTGCTCTCTTTCTGTTTTCAATATAATTTACGAGTGTACGCTGGCAGACGCCTTTTATATTATTTTGTATTTATCGAATTTCTTGTGGTTTGAACGGATGTATTGCAAAACAGAAACAGAGAAGTTCAGGGAAAAGGAAAGAATTTTGTGTTAGATCCTATGATATCTTCTTCATGATCTCTCTCTTGTCACCTCAGTATCCGACTAATCTAGCAAAAAAAACTAACACGCAATTATTCATTGATCGTTTCTTTGGTCCTCTCCTACTCAGCCAGCCATCCACATCCATTTTCATTAGCATTAAACTTTTTCTCTAAAATGATTCCAAAAAATATCGGTCTTCTCCTACTCAGAAGGCAATTCACATCTATTTTCATTAGCATTGACCTCTTTCTCTAAAATGAATTCCAAAGAATATCGTTAGGTGAAATTGTTAACGATACTAGCTATATATCATACTAGTTGACGTTTATTTATCGTAATAGGGTCAATAATACCTAGCCTTTTCTCTGAGTTAAGCTTTACGACTTGCGCTGAATACTAAGCAGCTAATATATCTTTATCTATCTCTTTTAGATCGTTTAGCTATGATAACGTCTATTTCATGAATATACAAGAAATAAAAGCAGAATTGTTAAGAAAAGAAAAGTTATTAAAAATTACCGTCAAGTAAAAGATTTTGGTTATAAAGATCAATTAAAAGTAATTTCTTTTGTGAACTATCAAATACATATACATATATCAATTACGCATGATAACATGTAAATTCCATAATCTTCATCATCACCATTTCAGCCGAAACACGTCCACTGCTGGACATAGGTCTCCTCCAACTTGGGGTAGTTTGCCATAACCGCCACGCTTGGCAGGCGGGTTCCCGATCGCAGTTTGTTGGTAAAATACATAGAGAACGTTACTACCGATTCACAAGTAAGTCCAATAGGCCTCTTACAACACCCACGGGAAGAAATGTGATGGTGCTATTCTATACCACACGGAACATGATGGTGACATAAAATTATCCATTATCCATGTCCTTGATCTTAAATAACATAGAATAATAACGGTAAATATAATAAAACTCTTTGATGAGATCTAATATATAAAAATGAATCGGATATTTCCTTATCCCAAAGGTCAAATGACATAGAAATGTTTATGCGAGTATCTGTACACCTACCCAACATCATCAGCCTATATTATTCCCACTGCTGCGGTACAGGCCTCCTCTTGATGAGAGGGAGTGCGCCGTAATCCACCACGCGAGCCCAGTGCGGTTTGGTAGATGTCACATGTCTTCGAATTTTTGGTTCTATTAGACATGCCGGTTTCCTCACAACGTTTTCCTTCACCGTTTTGAGAGCACTGGTGATGAAATAATGTACACAATGTGAAGCGTCTGCCTGGGTTCGAACCTATGACCTACAACACGTAAGTCGAGGCCGATACCACTGGGCCACTACTGCACTTACCTACCCATATCTCTACCTATTTATTAATTTCAATGTCTGAGGAGCATTAAACTAACGCAGGTGTCTTAATACCTCAGGAATAGGTATTTTGGGAACCATAAAGACAAAAGTAAAAGAAAACACAAAAGTTTGAAGCTTCCATTGAAACATTTTGAGAGCAACCGCAACATGTGGAGCAAACTTTGCTTTTCGTATTCCGTTAAAACCAGACACAAAAACTTAGTAAGTATATTTTAAGATTTGTTTAAGTAAGACTGCGTTAACAGCGATTTAGACAAGTCATTTAACCGTGAATCGACTTAACCAAAAGTTTAACTATTTAGGTCAGATTTTGTATTGGTCGAAGATTTAAATTGGGTCAGATGTGTAAAGTCACATGATTACAAAAACCTTTCCAGCTGTGGCACCCGACCGAAAACTTTAGTTTGTGAAGGAAATCAATAGTTGTATCACAATTTCTTCAGTAGGTAAGTCTGAAAATAAGTGCCTATTACGAAATGTATCCGAGTGTATAGAGTTTCAATATTTGTCGAGTATCAGATGCATTTTCTCTCAGGTAAGTTTAGAAGATTATTAGCAACTTTGAAATTGAACGTGCGCCATGACTTGAACTTTATAGTTGAAAACTTTTATGCGGCATTACTATCAGAATTTACATTAATTTTCTTCTTCGGGATGTGTTTCTAGATACTAATAAATGGCATGGAATGGCATGTAATTCTCTATCCAACATCAATACCCTTCTATTTGGTGTAGGTACTAATAGATCATTTTTTTTATATTTCTCTGGGTATATTACGTTCACTTAAATACTATTGAAAAAGGACCGAAAGAGCCCCGCTGGATGAAAAATAAAACCATTCGAATATAACTTCTACTATCAAAGGTTTCTAAAAAATAAATAGATAATTTGGACGGTGTATTGGAAGGAGTATCTCCAAAAGAAATCCAAGCAACTGAATAAGGAACGGTCCGCGTTTGAAACCGAAATTAAATATTTTATATAATAGTATTTGTAGTGTACGCACATTGAATATTTTTATTTGATGAGATAGATTCATTCTACAAGCTAACAGTCTATCGAATAGGCTACTGATGTTATAAAAAGGAGATTATTTCTAGAGGGTATAGACAATGTGGGTCTGTCTGTCTGCCAAAAAAAGTAACTTTTATTACCTACTACTAACAGTACAGTTCAATTCAGAAGCTCTTGTTCACCAGTAGCCCAGTGACCACTATGGAATAATCTTATACAAGTTGTTTCAACCGGAGAATCGTAGTTTATGCTACAATTATTCCAGGATCTACAAACCCGGGGTCAAACCTCTATGTTACTGCACACAAATTTTATTCCGGAAAAACTGTACTGACATTTATTTAAAGGGAAACTTTAGAATGTATTTTGTATCGGCGCAATGTGAGGTAAATGGATAAATAAGAATGTTATTTTACGTAAAACGAAATTGTTTGCTGGTGCTATGGTTTGGCTTATGGAGCATATTTATGTCAATATTTCTACGCGTAGTTACGATCGTGAGTTACGACATTTTTTCTTGGAAAATGAAATGATATTTGGTTTTGACATAAAGAATATAAACATCATGGACGACTGTGATTGACATTGCGACGTTCATACATTAAATAGAAGAAATAGTTCACAAAGGAAAGTCATAAATAGACTGAGTTCAGGAGTGACTCAACTATTAGTTAGCGTCTGCGGTCAAGTATGCTAATATTTAAACCCGGTTTATGTGTGTAAGTGGGTTATGTTATGAGGCCTACTGTAAGTTACAGTAAATATGGAAGCAGGTCGTAACGAGATTGGACCCCAATTACCTAACAATTCAACTCGAAATTTTGGAAATCTCAAACAGGATTTTTGGGCTCCGAAGACCATACGTAGTATGTTTTATAGGTATAACTTAATTATGGTTGCCTTAACTTAGGTTTAAAGGGGTTACGCAGAACCCAAATTACATGGGATAAGGGCAGGAAAATGATGATGGTTGTCTAAAAGTAGTTAAGATATAAAAATGTTTACCAGCTTTGAGTCAATGAATCAACTCAGCCGCAGTCCACTGCTAGATATGGGTCTCTTCCACGCTGCGCTAGCTGCTCCCAGTCTGTCTCTTCAGGTCGTCGGTCGATCATGCCTTAAGTACACACGGCTTCAGGTAAAGCTATACTTTCCTAGTATAAGCTAACCTCGCATTGTATAGGCTTTTCATACAATGAGATGTCAGCTTATACTGGAAATGTATAGCTTCATGTGTGGCCGTGCATGCTAGTTACTAATTTCATCAATTTTAACCGGTCAATTACCGTAATTACAGACACAATTAAAAAACGATTGTTTACATACCAAATGTGGTATCTCAGGGACTTGGGAGGTTAAATTAATTCTGGTTTAAAGCTCGACACATGAAATATATATTATTACAAAGTTGATACAGTAGGAGCTACATAATTAGAGTTTCCAATAAATTACAAGTGTACCTGTGATATTATTGGGAAGTTTGGTAATAAAATGAGGATAATTTACATTCAACTGCTTGCAATAACCACATATCTGTTGGCGTGAACTGAACTAATTAATTAAACTAGTGATCGCCCATTGGTTGAAATTCGACCGTACTTCATTTGAATAGAAATACATTATTAAATGACAAAAAAAAATATAATAATAAATATAAAAAAATAATATGGTTATATTTGACATTCAGTAACACTATAGAGAAATTGTTGACGCTGTACTACTGTGGAGAGGGTTCGCTGGCGGGATGGTGATGGCCAGGACCAGGACGTAGGTGTAATGAGTAAAGAATACTTCTTCGGGACTCTCTTCTTTATTTTCTTAATACTTCTTAACTGCTAGATATGGAATGAATTATCACAGAAAGCTCTGTTTTATAGAATTTTACCTATTATTTTTAATTAATTATGACAGTTCAAAATGTCATAATTATAACCAGCCTGTACAATCGTGAGGCATACAACCTCTACAGTTTGCACACGACACTAAGTTTTGTATGGGAAACTTACTAATGCCATACTTGACACTCCCCATAAAACCACAAAAAAATATTTCATAAAAATCTAAACTAAATTCCTATCGTCGCTAATACAAATAATATTAAAGACAAATATTCTCGATATGATCATAGATTTTAAAAATGAAATAGGTTATATATCTATAAAATTAATTTATTACCTATGGTTATACTTGACATTCAGTAAGACAGAGTAAGACTATAGACACAAAATATTAAAGACAGATGTTCTCGATTGGACCACAGATTTGGACCATAAACAAAAGAATATCTATGCAAGTGTGTATTAAATACACGGTAATGAATAGTAGTGTGTGTAACGTGTTATTTATTGAAAATAATGTATTTTTACGCATAATTAAAAAAAAATATTAGCATTCGTCACTTCTTCTCTGTATAAACTATAAGTGTGTGAAAGGACAATGCCAAATATCGGCCCGAATCATGTGGCGTCCGACAGACTTTCTAAAATAATGATAATTCATACTATAAAACAGTAAGAATTATATAATATAAATAAAATCTGTAGAAGTACACCGTTGAAAAGTAATTTTAAATAGTTATTCAATTTATCAACACATTTCAAGGCTACAACTTCAATTAGAAATGTTGCCAATACCAAAATAAAATAATATCGATACGGACACTCGCAAACCGATTACAATAATATCAATATGAAGGAAGCTACGTAAGTAAGTATTTAAGTACTTACGTCGTACCTCGTAATTCATATAATAATAAATAGCGTTTATTTATATTTTTTAGTATACATTTTATAGTTATATAATAATTAAAAATAATTTAATTCGATTATCGATACCGTCTAGATTAGTTTATTCTTAATAATGTTATTATAGTGCTGACAACACTTGACGTAAAACAACTGCTGTCATTGTCAAAAAGTTTGACTTCTCACTTCTCCCGCGTGTCATCTGTAAAAAGTAAACATGTGGTTTTTTTCCTAATACCAAAGTATTCTAGAATCATATAGGTATGTTAAATGAATATTCTTACTATAAATATATATATATGATGCAAGGATAATGTGCTAAAAGTCATTAATTGAATAAAATAATTTGTTTATTTCACGGTATTGTTAAAATCAGAAGTATGAAGTGGTCAACTTTATAGAACTATAACTTTTGTTGGTGTACTTCTAATAGAAAACTAATTATACAATCAAATTCTATAACAATTTTCCTTTTTTATGAAATATTGATCATCTTTGTCGGTTCTGGCCGAGACTTGTAGGAAACCTTGGCATTCTCCTTTCATACTCCTCCGTTCGCCCAATTTGCGTAAAAAGGGATCCAAAGTTTTCGCTTCACGTATTAATATATAGACTAGTGATCGCCCATTGGTCGAAATTCGACCGTACTTCATTTGAATAAAATACATTATTAAATTTAAAAAAATCTATACTTATAATAAAACTGTAGTGAGGTCAATTCTGTACATTGAAAATATATTCAAAATTAATATTGGAAGATAAATGGTGATCGATACTGATGACAAAAATGCAATCAGTAAATTTTTTGTCTGTCTGTCTGTCTGTATGTGCACGCATGGGTCAAAAATTACTGAAGGGATTTTAACCAAACTTAGTACAACTGTAGTCCATACTCCTGGGCAGGTTATAAGCTATATAACATAACGCTAAGACACATAGGAGCCGAGCTGTGACGATAAATTTGAAGCAAGTCGAATGAAAATGCGCTTCGAGCTAAAAAAAAATTAACCAAAATTAACACATAGGCTACTTTTTATCCCGGTAGTATGTTCACGCGGGATATATTCCGAACTCCACGCGGGCGAAGCCGCTGGCAAAAGCTAGTAAAAAAAATAATATGGTTATATTTGACATTCAGTAACACTATAGGCAAATTGTTGACGCTGTACTACTGTGGAGAAGGTTGGCTGGCGGGATGGTGATGGCCAGGACCAGGACGTAGGTGTAATGAGTAAAGAATACTTCTTCAGGACTCTCTTCTTTATTTTCTTAATACTTATTAACTGCTGGATATGAAATGAATTATCACAGTTTGCTCTGTTTTTATAGAATTTTCCCTATTATTTTTAATTAATTATGACAGTTCAAAATGACATAATTATAACCAGCCTGTACAATCTATGACCAGGCTATACAATCGTGAGGCATACAACCTCTACAGTTTGCACACGACACTAAGTTTTGTATGGGAAACTTACTAATGCCATACTTGACACTCCCCATAAAACCACAAAAAATATTTCTTATAAATCTAAACTAAATTCCTACCGTCGCTAATACAAATAATATTAAAGACAAATATTCTCGATATGATTATAGATTTAAAAAATGAAATAGGTTATATATCTATAAAATTCATTTATTACCTATGGTTATACTTGACATTCAGTAAGACTATAGACACAAAATCAGGCTTACCAACTTATGGGGTTCCCCAAATTTAGGGGGTAAATAAGAGGATTGGGATTTTTAGGGGCGTTCCATTTTTAGGGGTATTCTTAGGGATTTTTTGCCATCTTACATTTCTCATTGTGTTTTTGATTACAATAAAAGTATTACCGA
This sequence comes from Aporophyla lueneburgensis, assembly GCA_932294355.1. Taxonomy (NCBI): domain Eukaryota; kingdom Metazoa; phylum Arthropoda; class Insecta; order Lepidoptera; family Noctuidae; genus Aporophyla; species Aporophyla lueneburgensis. The sequence goes on from OW028740.1 coordinate 18,812,861, forward strand.
CTTCTAGTACGGTTCCTCGATACTAAGAATGCAGAGTGAATGATTAACAAATGTCGCGTAATAAATACGGACAAATATTACTACTGTGTGCCGGTCTAGGATTACTGAACATTCGTTGATTATTTTCATCATAGTTTTTTAGTAATTGTGGTAATTTTAGGGGTTTTTAACTTAAGCTTTAGGGGTAAATATTTCTGGGTGTTGGTAACACTGCACAAAATATTAAAGACAGATTTGGACCATAGACAAAAGAATATCTATGCATGTGTGTATTAGATACACGGTAATGAATAGTAGTGTGTGTAACGTGTTATTTATTGAAAATAATGTATTTTAACGCATAATTAAAAAAAGTATTAGCATTCGTCACTTCTTCTCTGTATAAACTATAAGTGTGCGAAATTTCATACTCCTCCGTCCGCCCAATTTTCGTAAAAAGGGATCCAAAGTTTTTGCTTCACGTATTAATATATAGATTATGGATCATTAATTATTATAGTGATGATTCAATATATCGATGTTTATGTATTGTATCCAGAGTATTCAATTATTAAAGTGAAAGCGCTAGATGATCCTGCGAAATACATTAAAAAAAAAAAAAATTGGCGGTTAGTCAGGTTGTATATTAAACAAAATATGAATCGCGACCATAACACATATGTATTTACAGAATGTACATACGAGAGAAGTAGATGATTAATAGAAAATGATGCAAAAATTTGAAGACTCCGTGACATCCGCCAAGCCGCAATGGACCCACGTGGTGAACGGCCCCCGCTCTTTTGCAGAGGCAGCCTCTGACCTAGCAGTGGGACGCTATAGGCTATATATGCTTTATGATCAATTGCTGTATAGTGCTATAAAACATAACAGCTTAAAATGGACGCAAGAATTAGTAATGTTAACAGAGTACACACCAAATTAATGAAAATGCAAATAATGAAAAGTTTAAATAAATATGTGCACAGTGATAAGATAACCACTATACGGTTTGTGCGTGTTATCAGTTATCTAGTACATCCAGTACGTACAATATGAATCTTACTGTTCGTTTTGGTGTGGGCCAGACAAATAGGGCGATACCTGGCATTTAGTGATATTGGTGCAGATAAATGGAAAATGTTTGGTCGATCAAAAACAAATTAGTTTTGTGTCCCTTATCTGCTACTCTCGTTTATACAGAGAGGATCTAATAAGCACTAGACATAGAATCTTCCTGTTATTATCGCCATTTGTATGTTAGCTTGTATACTCAATACACACACTTGTACTGAAAGGGCTGTTAGGGAATAGGATTTGGGTCGAAAATAGAAGTTTCGTAAATAGTACACAAAATGAAATATCACTGTAACGAACAGTTCAAAGCCGTCAGACGGCTTGTCAAAACAAAAAAAAAGTTAATATTTTTTGCAAAAGATACCTTAAAGACTTCTGTAAAGTATAAATTTTTTACTTTTTTCTTTTTAGTTATGGTCTCTACCCTGCACTAATTCTTATACCACTACTGGCCAGATCAATAGTAGTGACAGGAAGAGTATAGTGCTCCAGACCGTATTTCAACCATGGCGGCCAATCTTATCAAGACGATCGGCGCGGGAGATATTTTAGTGCACAAGTGAGTGCGCAGACACAGGGGCACTCACTCATCCCTCACTTTCATAGTCCGATGAGACTGCAAACCGACACGACCAGAGAGAGGTCAGGCGTAGGACTAACGGCTAATGACAGGTAGAATAAGAATATCATCAGGATGAACAAAGTGACTTAAATACGTATTATCGCAGCTAATGCCAAAATTAGCCAGGACAAGTCAATAAAATTTATATGGGACAGCCCCTAAAACAGCCTATCTATTAAAAAAAATATTTTCGAAATCAATGCACAATTGCCGGAGATATCGCGGAAAATACATAAGAAAAAATAGACGAATTGAGAAACTCTTCCTTTTTGAAGTCGGTTAAAAATGTAGCGAGACTTTAGTTTCTCACACGGCTTCAAAAAAAAAACTAGAAGTTGCGCCCTTTTTGGAAGAGAGTATGTGGTGGAGACAGTTCAAAAATTGGTTCGCGTTATAGTATCAATGAACCACAGCACGCAATTTTTCATTTTTGTCTTTTCCATAAAAAAGACGGTCGTTCTATACCAGCCAATTGATGTTTATCCAAAGAATCACTTTGTTACTGAATCAAAGAATAAATTTTATACAAGACTGCCATGACGGTAGAACTCAATCAGGGTCAGCGGAAATTCACAATCGATGGGTTAACAATCTTGACACTTTCCTGTCATTCCAATTTTCATTTGCGTCTTGTAATGGACATATTTGACCTTAATACAGCCATGTATTTATTTACTTGGTAAATTGTTTAAACATACGATAGCAAATGATGTTCTGAAGAAATACTGCCCAAGTCTGTCAAGATTTAAACTTCATTTTCAAAACAAATCTTCATATTTCGGCGACGTGATCTCTAGAGAAATTTCTGTCCATCTTTTATTAGGTCTACATGTTTAGATATGAAAAGATGTTTGAAAATAAACTTAAAAGAAAACACATCTTTCATATCTGAAGGATGGCAAAATGAGACTTCTTTCTTAATTTTTCTGGAAATAAAAACATTTTTCAGTTACAATAAATTAAGCCTAACACCAAGAGGGCTGTACAATAGATATTTAATTAATTCCGTGAACAACAAAAGCATTTAAATGAGGATTTGTTTCCGAGTCCTTTCTATGATAAATTCTGCATATAATACTGTCCACAATAGTAATGTATTTATATATTATAGTTGCTTGTGCAAATAAAGAACTAAGTTAGTAAAGTGCTCAAAACTAGTTAAAAAAAAAGTTTAAGAAACTAAAAACGCACTTCCATAGAAAACCAAACTAAAAAGTAGAAAAAAAATGAAAAAAAAAGCGTGGGGTGCTTGATACCAATTAAAATACCTCAAAAAGCACCAAATACTATAAAGGTTTTTGAGGTCACTTTTTGAAGTATTTTAATTGGTATTAAGTATGTCCGCGATAAGTCTACAAAGTTTAAATGAAATCTGACCGTTTAAAGTAGGTCAAACACAAGTTCAAAGGAGTCAGTTACAAACATAGTTAAATACAAACATACAGGTGAAGCTGATAAAAACGTGTTAAAATGAGGTCAGTTACTCAATCGTAGTTGGAAAATTATTTATTATTGCTTTGAAATACTTTGCCATAACTTCATAAGAACACAATATACGAAGTACTGATAAATTTTTAAATAATTTGAAATGGTGTAAGAAAACCTCTTCTTTTTAATGTCGTCAAGGCCACTGTGCACTCAATATCAAAAAGCGTCTATCTGATCTGGTCCAAACGCGCATAGTAAAATATTTCGGACACGTCTCGAGGCATGACGTTGACTCTTTAGAACGCCTTGTCGTGCAGGGTAGAGGTGAAAGCACTAGACCACGTGAACGGTCACCCATAAGATGGACTGACCAAATCAAATCAGCAGTAGGCGATCCATTGTATAAGTGCACCCACAATTCCAAAAATAGGATTGGATGGCGAGAAATCGTGAGGCGAATCACATCAGCCCCTAGACAAGAAATTTTATGAGGATCACGACCGCTCTGACAAGAATGTTACGACGAAGAAGAAGGCCACTGTAGCATAACATCAAGATGAAGTACCCTTCTTTTTTCTTTCAGACCGTTATTCAAATCAGTGGTATTTGATATGAACTAAGTATGTGCCGCTTAAGATACTTGGCACACATCTAATTAATCGGAAAAATATAAGGACTGTTGAAGATAATCTATATTTAAATATCATTCAGATCTAGCTTGTCTCTTGCAGCCCATTTCCAGCGACGCCCTAAGTTCGTACCCCACAAAGGATGCCCTTAGCATGCACTCGCTTAGTTTTAAGGTCTTAGGCCTTAATTTATTGAGACAGCCACAAGCAAGTCCGGTTAAGCAGCCGACAATATCCTAGGATGACCTGCGAGTTGGCACTCACATAAAAAAACTGTACTCATACACTACTAATAACAAAGCTGAAGAGGATGTTTTTTTTTGTTTGTTCGTTTGTTTGTTTGTACCTAAGCGCTAAACTCCGAAACTTCCGGTTGTTTTTTTTTAGTATTTGTTAGTCCAATTCTTGAGAAAGGCTAAGTATAAGTTATTTAACATAAAGCTGCGATCCTTTGGGGTCGAGTACAAAGAAAAAAGACAGAAAGAACGCTAAGCAAAAACGAAGTGATATCGCGGCCGGGTGATGGGATGTGACGTGTGGGTCGGGAGCCGCAATTTTACGCGGACGAAGTCACGGGCAGAAGCTATTTCTAAAATTGAAGAAACTTCGTCGTACGTCGCCTTTGGTAGAAGGTATAATTTATTTGCATAATTATAATTTATTTGATTTATTTGCATGTGATATTAATATTATCTCTAGGGGACACCCTAGGAGAATATATAGTGACCTTATTGGTAATGCTTTTCAGAAAGGCCAGGTGCATAGTACTGGTAACTGGCGTGCGTGTATGATCAGATGTTTGAAATTAATCGAAGCAAAACAAGTATGTAAGGATCGTAGCAGGTGGCGTTCTGTAGTTTCTGCCTACCCCCAATAGGAAAACGGCGTGAGTTTATGTATGTATGTATGTGAGACCAACCATTGTGTCTTAAGTTTAAGGTTTAAATTAATGTTTAAACATATTATAAAAAAATATAGCCATTATTTTAAAGTATGGTACGCATATAAAAGTATAGGTACTTTACCTAAAGACGCCTATAAAATTAATTAAATAATTGGTTTAGCTAAGCTTAGCGTTAGCATAAATATTATCTTTGTTAAAGCTCCTGGGCCAAAGAAATGAATATATTTGAGCATAATACGGCGCTAGATTGAAATCTACATTTGATTCATTTACTAATTAGTAACATATGGTTTGTTTTTAAGCCGCATTTTAAATTCTCTCTTAATATAAATAAAATCTGGTTGACCGAGCTTTGCTCGGTATTTTTTGGTAAATTGTGTTTAAAATAATAAGTTTATGTTCAAGTTGATTATCGATAAAAAAAACATAACATCACGCCTTGTTTCCCCGAAGGGTTAGGCAGAGGTGTACTTACAGTACACCCACATTTCGCCTGTTATGTTTAAGTCCCATGTAATAGGGGGCGAGCCTATTGCCATCAACCGGGCCCAAATCCAGACTCCAGGCTGCTACTGAGAAATTCCAGATGGAAAAATCCAATAAACTTTGCCCGACCTGGGGATTATCGATAAAGTTGGTCATTAATTAAAAACACGAATAAAACGACATTTTATAAAAACGAATCCTAGCTAGATTGATTTATTGCTCCCGAAACCCCTTGTACACTAAATTTCATGAAAATCGTTGGAGCCATTTCCGAGATTCAGATTATTTATATATATACAAGAATTGCTCGTTTAAAGATATAAGATTATTTACTACCATATTTGTAATCACGATAAGACCTTTATATGGATTCTGAACGGAATTGCCGCTGGGATGATGTTGCTAATATATTCGAAAATAAATCAATTGAATTTCAAGAACAAGCCTGATCGAATCTCGTATTGATTTCGGCCACCGATTAATATTTTGGCTCAGAGTATCTAGGCTAGCTCAAGTTCAAACACCGCATCCTATTTAAAAAGGATCGCTGCACGTGTACGGCAGGATCGTTGCGTGCATATGTCACTTTTTCTTTTTCGGAAAACCGTAAAACACCCTCACCGAAAAAAAACTGACACACCACGTTTGAAAAAACATGGTGAATTAGTGAACCATGACAAAATTGTCGTCAGTAAAAGGTTTCGCCACAAACTCGACGACCGACAATTCATCTACCAACCCGCACTGGGTTTTTTGTTGTAGATTCCAACCCACTCCCTCGCAAAGAGAGGAGACCTGTGTCCCTAGCTGTGGGAACTTTATAGGCTGATTATTCATGCATGCAAAAGTTCTCGAGATTTGACGATTCAGGCAGTTTGCGGTAATGCAGCTTCTACACCCACAAATACACAATATGGTTGTATCATCTCTTCCACTGAAACGATCCATTATATTCACGCAATAACATTGATGGCTCATAAGCTTTAATGTTTACGCGTGAGCAAGAACTGTGTAATACTTATCTTACACGGTGCAATCAATATATAACTCGCTCTAGTTAGTTCAATCAATACGCAATCTTCAATAACCTAAATAAATTGCGCAATTCGTGACATTGAATTAATTGATCGTCTAGGGCCCGCCTAAATAGGTCTATTTCACATAAAAAACCTTCTTACTCAGGTATTTATTATACTTCTTCCTCAACCGTAAATATCATCACAGCGTTACGGGTATTCCACAAACTTAGAAAACTCTCTGAATCCCCAAGAGAAAGGATTTGTGAACTTTAGTATTTTCGAAACTTTGTGTCGTCAAGAAGTTTTAAAGAACAAAGTATCTACGATATTGTAGAACAAACACATGTTATGTAATCAAGCTAGGAGTAAACAGTTCTAAACGGTATATTACGCTTCTTAATAAGTAATATAGATACCTACTTGCCAGTACTTGTTCTATTATCATCATCACAAATCTCCTAAAGACCTACAAATTAAAGTAAACGCGAAAAGACGCCGGACGGTATCCGGGTAACCCTCTTTCGACAGATTTATTTTCCGTTTTAAAATAATTTAGATTCCGAAGGAATTTTTCCTGGAGCTTGAAACAGATTGCAAGCAATTGTATGAAGGCTTTACTTTTGTGTCTGAATTTTCGGTTAAAACCCTTTTGGTGAATTTGTTTTTAGAGTTCCAGTGAATATATAACCTACCTGAAAAAAATCATCTTCAATCACTTATTCAGAATTTTTTCTAACCTACGACACGTGTCTATCCATACCAAAATAGTTAATATCAATACCTATCTTGTACTTATCTCTATTTCACAGTTAACCGAATAATACTATGTGGATTATAATTCGTAGTAACTACGACCTCACTCCTACATTTCCTACTCGTATTTTGCACATGATATGAGTCGAGTGGCTGTCGTGTGAGTGAAGTAACGTAATTGGAAACGGTAACGTTATTTAGTGAATATCAGTTTCCACCATTTTGTACAGTAACGCGGATGTTATTGACATTGTTAATTGGCTGAGCTAACGAAAGGTTTGTTGATGATCGAGTATTTGATTTCTATTGTATATTAAACAGTTATTTTAAACGTGTGCTTGGTGTTTTTAAATATGAACCACACTTTTATTTTATTGGTTAGTCAATCGTCATCACTATTTTCAGCCGGAAGACGTCCACTGTTGAATGTAGGTTTTCCTTTAAACTCCGCCTCTTTGATTGCGCATGCAATTGATGCCTGTGGCTTTCACAAGATCATCGTTCTATCTTGTGGGAGGCCGTCCAACGCTACGTCTTCCGGTACGCGATCACCTCTCCCTAGACCGAAAGGTTCTCCCTTTCAGTCCCATCGGCCATCAGTTCTGTGAGAATATAGCTCGAAGAATTGCCAAACTTAAGTGGCTGTGGGCAGGGCATATTGCTCGTAAATGTCGATTAGTTAACGGAAATAATATTACAACCTACAGCCAATGGAAATTCAGACGAACTGAGAGCTATTGATTCCCATCGTAGTGTTCATTTTAATTACATCAAAGCACGTTTCCGGGTGACGGCGATGCGGACGAGATCGTACTTCGACGCCTAACTGTCCTTTTGTTTTTGTACGTATTTGTATGCCCAATTAACTAATTCATTTAGTACTTAGTGTAAATAGTTAGTTGTGTAATATATTTTCATTGTAATGTAAATAATAATAATAAATGGCTTAATCACGAACAGCCTCGAAAAACAGGAGGCTTTCATTGCGCGGCTGGGTCAAGGGCTTGATTCAGAAAGTAGTACTTCTAGACACTGTGTTCGCTACCGTTTATTATCTGTGCGCCTAACGGAATGCGCGTGTAACGAAGTGACATCTGACTTGTCAAGTTTGACGTTGACACTTGACAGCTTCTTGTTTTTTTTGCCGCTAAAATAGGTCCGTCGCCTGTTGGAACCCCGCGACGCGTTTGTTGAAATTAATCCTTTTAAATCGATCCATTTGTGACAATTAGTCGTGATCCAATTGTATTAATTGTAATAACCCCTATCTTGACGTAATATTACGGGTTACGTTTGTTGAAACTGAAGTTCTTGTGAAGGGATGGCGGTCCAAGTTGCGCGTGCGACCCTGTTGTAAAGTAATCCCTTAATCCCTGAGAACCGGTCGTTTTGTGGACAATCTGTCATGACCCGATGGTTAAGTGTTAGTGACGCTATTGGGAATGAGTGATTTGAAGACCGCGTGCCATGAAGACATCTGGCGGATTTTTGCGGATTGTTCCTGAGAATACTTACTCATAACGTCACAACACAATACAGATACACTCACTTACATACATAACTCCAGGTTGGCACCAGAGCAGTGTCCTTCAACCAACAGGTAAGTTCTTTTGTTGTACTGTAAGTGTTTGATTTGATTGTCTGCTCCGCGTACGGCGGACAGTACGCTAGCCACTCTTGTCTCCAGAGCCCCCCATCAAAAACTTCCACTGCGCAATTGAATTGAGGTTTGGGCTGGCAGCGTACACACTGCATGCATAGGCAAGAGGTTCCTCGCTCTAGAGCCATGACCACCGACAGCTTGGACCTGACTACTGATGATGATGGGCCATTTAAAAAAAAAAAATGTTTTGGCAAGAATAAAAATATAGGTACTTAATATGTAATAAAATAAAAAACGAGATAAAAAAATGCATCAAATTGTAAACCAGGAGGTCGTATTTTGTTATTTGATAATGTTGCAATTTTCATAACTATAGTCTACCTGTTTTCCGTATTGACACGAACTATGACAGTCCATTAGGAAGCCATGTTCAGCAGTGGACGTTTACGATCTGAAATTATGATGAATGTGACAAACACGTATTGTTTGGTTTGATGCAGAGTAGTAAAGTTTGATGGTTTACTATATGATGCTTGTACAACAACTAGGTCATATAGTTGAGCTGTCCGTAGATATTTCTGTAGAAGTAAACAGACTAGATAGTCAACTATATTTACAACTGTTTGACATTATGAATTTGAATGGTAAGTCTGTTGCAGGCAGATTGTATGAATCAGTAATTGCGTTTCAAGGACTGAAGTCCCGTATGTATAATGACGAATTCTACAATCTGTCTTCGACAAGTCCATCACAGCATGAGTAACTGCCCAGATTGGATTTGTGATTATGTGATTTACAAAACTGACAAAACATGGGTTTACTTTAGGTACATCTTCGCCTAACTATTCTGGGTAACAGGCGTGATGTTATAACGTATGTTAGATAAACAAACAAAAAAATTATGTCTTGTAGGACATTTAAATTCCTATGAATATAACAAACTTCTGACGAAAAATATGTCCTGTGATTTTGTTTTTTAGTTACAACTCCCACTAATTAATAATGTAAGCTTGTACAAGAAGAAACACTTCAAGATTGAAGAGTTAACTTATTCATGGCAAAAACTTGAATGAATATGAGTAGGCATTAAGGACGCGTATTCAAAATTTTTGGAGCGTGTCAGACACTCAAATGATCGTAACGAGAATAGAGAAAAGTTACAACATAATTATAACGACAACGGTAAATAAGGACTTGATAACACAAGAAAAAGTTGGCAAAGACGAGGTGATACTTAAAACTAATTAGAAGCTTACGCAGCCTTTACGCATCGACCCCATGTTTAAGACTTTCATATCTTATACCTTTAAACGAGCAATTCTTGTATATATATATAATCTGAATCTCGGAACCGACTCCAACGATTTTCATGAAATTTAGTATACAGGGGGTTTCGGGGGCGATAAATCGATCTAGCTAGGATTCATTTTTATAAAATGTCGTTTTATTCGTGTTTTTAATGACCAACTTTATCGATAATTAACTTGAACATAAACTTATTATTTTAAACACAATTTACCAAAAAATACCGAGCAAAGCTCGGTCAACCAGATATTGTAGGCATTAATTAAAAAATCTTTTTGACAAAAAATTCAACCGCCGAAAAAACTGAAAAGCATAAAATAATAAACCTTAAAATTTTGAGTCGGCGCTGAAAAATCAATGAACACAGATCACTCAAAGCGCCGACTCATAATTTTTTTCGGCGGTTTAATTTTTTGTCAAAAAGTTTTTATTTTATAATTTTTTGTGACTTTAATGATTTGATAATACTTGGCAAGGTATACCCTATCCAACAAAAAAAGAATTATCAAAATCGGACTACTCTGTATAAAGTTATGCGTGGTTACACATTACAATCAGTGCGTCAGTGAGTGAACAATCAATCATCCCCTGTTTTCCGACCCTTAGGGTTCGATTTTGTTTTCCAAATTTATATGGGACCACTTTGGGAGTATACACTTTCCAAATGCTTTCCAATAAAAAAATTATTATCACAATCGGACGACTATGTAAAAAGTTATGCATGGACATACATAAACAAAATATAAAAAAAAAATATTCGCGTCGAATTGAGAACCTCCTCCGTTTTTTTTCGTCGGTTGAAAATCAAAACGTAAAGAATCAATTTAGTTAATAATGTTCTCTACTATGACACCAGTACCGTTTTATTTTTAAAGACGTCATTTTTAGGAGAGCAGTGGTATCGATCCCGACTTACGAGTGTAGGTAGTGTAGGTCGTGGGTTCGAACCCATGCAAGCGCTTTACTTTGTGTAAATAATTTCATCAACACTGCTCTCAAAACGGTGCAGGAAAACATCGTTAGGGAAACCGGGATGTCTTAGGACCCAAAATTGGAAGACATGTGACATCTACCAACCCGCACTGGGCCCGCGTGGTAGATTACGGCCTCTAACCGAGAAGAGGCCTGTGTCCCAGCAGTGGGACCATTATAGGCTGATGATGATATTTAATACACCTTCCCACGGACGTAACAAAATCGCGGCTGGAGTTTTTTGCTCATTGAGTCTTCAACGCACTGCTTAGGGCTGAGAGTAGAAATTCGAACAGTTTGTTTTTTCCACACGCTAGTATGTTCTCGGTTGGATTCTTAATGTTCTTATGATTTTTATGATTTACATACCTAGAGTTGAAAATCTAGTACGCAATTAATTCCTACCGCTCTTCATCCCGCGAATTTTCTAATTTTATGGTTAACTTCTAACAAACTAATCTACATGTAAATATTCAGCTCAAGTGACAAATTCAGTGTCAACCAAACACACGAAGGCAGTATAACTTCCTCAGAAAACGTACAGTTCTCCAGGGGAATTAGAACAATGGTACTTAATACTGCAACGCAATTATTTGACAGTAGCGAGTGTTTTACATTAAATTGAATGTGTCACTAGCATCTATGAAACCGTATGATTTGCACGTTTCACGCGGCTTTGCTGTATAGTTTCCAACCATTTAGACACTAGTATAATAATTGTGATTTAGTTTTGTTAAAGACGAGGAATTATGAGAAGAATGGGTACGTTGGTATAGTGCTCGCGCGTTTCATGGTAATAGGTTTCTATGAAGAGATAATAGGGAAAGGACAATTTGCTTAATAGATCTTCATATTAACTTTAACAATAAAATAATGAAGTATGTTTTTCGTTACTGGCACATGTTGAAAATCGCAATAGTTATAGCTTCAGGACCTAAATGAACTTTTGAAATAAAAGATATAGAAAACTTCTTCATTACTTTGGGCTCAATTTGCATGGGAGGCTGTTATTTGGAGGTTTGAACATGTTTATAACAACTCTTATTCGAAAGAGCTATTTAATTTTGTATTACGAAAAATAGTTTCAGTTTCTGAGATAAAAAAAACAGTACCTACCCATCCCTCGCCGACGTTATGTTAGAATTAAAGAAACAGTTGAGTGTATAATGATACCATAGAAGTTTTATTCAATTTTAACACAATTAAGTTATTTATCTTGCTAAATCGTAGCTAAACCTGCTCAAGTGGAGATTCAATGATGACTCCGCCCTGTAGTGTAAATGTGGTGCTGTCTACAAACAATGGGGCACATAATATCTTGTCCAGCGTGTTCTGACATCAAGTGACAAACTCGTAGCCAAATTCTGGGTTGACTATATGTATCATCATCATCTGCCAAGCCTTTTATCAAGTATATTGGGGTCGGCATCCAGTCTAACCAGATGCAGCTGAATACCAGTAATTTACATACCTCCACTAATCAATTACTGGGTAATATGATAAGATTGGTAAGATTGGTCAAACTTTCGGGCTTTTGACGATCCTTAACCTCTAAGTCCCTGAGATACCACATTTGGTATAGACACAATGGTTTTTAATTGTGTCTGTGATTACGGTATTCAATGGGTTAATGACTGTCAAAGATTCAAGAGTGTAATTCTTCGGCTGTAGCCGGGACCCATGCTTTTCTAGGCACGGAGAGGTCTTGATATGTAAAGAAGGTCGCTCAACTACATATATATAGATTGCTATGGACGCGCTTAGAAGAAGAAGCTGTAAGAACAATATATTCTACGCATGAAGCCTTTTAAAAGCTTTCGAACGTTAAATAGAAAAAAAAAAGAATTCCTTTAACACCCAGCATAAAAATAAAATGTATTGTTAAAGAACTCTTATTTTCCTGTATTGAGTCCTTGATATGAGCGGCTGTTGAATATAATGCGTCAAATGGAAATGGAGGTATCAGATTTGTCACAATAGACTCGTCCCGTTGATTGCGACCCGGTCTCATTGTACGGGTCCGCTTCAATAGGCTCAGTTATATCAATAGATGGCAGACTATCAATTTCTGTTAAGTATCATTGGCGTACGTTTCCGGAGGGTTCTAAACATGTATAGGATCTTGATGGACTCGACGAGTAATCACAGACAGGTTGGGGCTTGCAAACTGTTTAATGTCACCTCATCTCTTGAATTTGGGTGTGTTTTCTCCTCAAAGATTACACACAATTGGTGGTTGATGAAGAGCTACACGTAAATAAAATACTTTGTACAACAAAATAAATACATAAAAAAACAACTGACTTATAATAAAAAAGTGAAAAAATAATTTCGGAAGTCGGTGTCTTTGGATCTGTATTCTAGTATTTTGCAACCAATTTGTTGTTTTTGTTAAAAGTCACTTGTTTTTTATACTTTTTAGATGGCACCTACCCTACAGCAATTCGTTTACCACTTCTTGATATGTAAACAACAGTGACAGGAAGATTCACTATACAAAAACTCCCCGAGCAAAATTAATAAAATTTATACAATATGGGATTAGCCCTGAGGCAAAAGTATTTTTGAAATCTATCCAAAGTGCCGAAACATACATTGAAAATAGACGAATTGAGAACCTCCTTCTTTTTGAAGTCGGTTACCGTTATTGTTTAAAATAAGCGTTTCTTTCGTGTAGTTATGTAGGTGCATTCGGTTATGCTAAACTGACGCAGATTTGCCTGTTCACTTTAGTCGTTCCATGTAAGGTAGACTTTAACACGTTGTAACATCTTTCGACCTGGTAAGGTGTTCCATCGAACCTTAAGTCGACGTTTCCATGGACATAATAAAATCACGACGGAATTTTTTCGCGCACTGTGTTTTCAACTCTCAGTGTTTAAACAAGCATTGAGAATCCAATAGAGTGCAGCTCAGTACGTCGCAAATCGAATGGTGTGTTTTATTGCTCGATTTTTAACTGCGCTAAGCAGTGCGTTTAGAATCCAATACGCGAAAACTTCTAGTCGCGATTTTATTACGTCCGTAAATACGTGGGCAAAGTATGTCTACGGTGTCTAAACATGGTGTCACTAAAACAAGCCATTTTGTCTTTAGGTATAGGGGAGGTAAATGTTTCCCCGCTTTTATAAGGAAGAAGGCATTAGTGTTGATGCTGGGCCTGTATTATCAAGATATCGGATTTACCAGCAGCGGCCGTTCGCACGTACAGTCAACAAAAGACTGTACAGGCAGAAATTAAACATCTTTCTATTCCGCTGTTAATGTTCATTGGTATTCTGTGAGAAAAATAAGTTAAGTTAAGATTCCGTATCTGAAAGGTAACCAACGGGACCATATTACTAAGCCTCCGCTGTCTGTTCGTCCGTCCGTTTGTCCGTCTGTCTATCAGCTGTCTGTATTTCATGATTCGTTATAAGTCGACAGTTGAAATTTTCTTAGAATGTGTATTTCTGTTGCTGCTATAACAACAAATAATAAGACAAAGTTACAAATTAAAGAGTCTGCTCATTCCAATCCAGCCCGTCCCTTGCTGAGCTCTACCAGCGATACCCTACGCCGAGGTCCGTACCCCACAAGGGGTGCCCTTAGCGAGTAGTTGCTCTAGTTTTAAGTTTTTTATGCCCTTGCTGGAGGCCTTAATTTATTTAGGCACAGGCAAGCTCGGTTAAGCAGCCGCCAACCTCATAGGTTTACCTGCGAGATATAATACCAAAAAAAGAAATAAGGGGTCTTCATACAAGAAACGTGTTTTCTTCGGCGTTTTTTGCCTTTTGGTACGAAAAATCGAGAGGAGAACCTGGATGAACCTGGCACATGAGCGTGGGGATTGGCTCAAGAAAGACAGGTGAATAGGCCTACAGGCCAGTAGTGGAAGAACTTGGACTGTCGATTATGACGATGACAATGATAGGTACCTATATACTTCCCTTTCTTGTCGACGTAACTCACGAGTGAACTGTAAGTTTATATGGTTCGTAGGTACCTAAAGGTATGTTGGCTGCTATCGTGCTACAAAATAAACAGCCGAAACGATTTAAGCGGGTAACATGGCTACGTCCCGATGATTTGTCTTGGTCACGCGACTGACATGGGCCCTGGATATCCTGTCAGAACACAAAATTGAGGTCGGTTAGAATCAAATTACACAAAGCTTGGCGCCGTATTTTGTTCTCATCCTATATCTGTGCGTAATACAGGATGATATATTGAGATGGATCAGTAGAGCAATCGAAAATGAGATTGTAATGGTTAAGAAATTGTTTTTGAATCAAATTCTTTTTCTTTGTACTAATGCTCTGATAAACCTACTAACCTAGGCCAAAAAAATAACAATCATGAGTATTTTAGGACAAATAGAGTTTTTTTTTTGCAATAAAAGTTTTTAATTTACCTGCAATATTTTAAAGAATATTTTGGTGGCCAAGTGGCATCGACCCCAACTTGCAAGTTGTAGGTCTTTTTTTTTTCTGGATTGGAAATCATCAAATGACTTCTCCCGCTCTGGGCGGAGCGGGAGGGCATGTCAGACTTTTACTGACTAAAACCCAACCGTGTTCCATCAGTTGCCCATGTGCCAGGGTCACGGTATCTCTTTCGAACAATCACGCGACCCCGGCAGGCATCGGTCCTAGTAGACCCCTTCACTGCTGCTGACATCTCTTTGAGGTGCGCGTGGAACACTACGTCGCCGTCGACCCGAGCTTGGTCCTTATCGGGCGGCGAGCTACCCATTGCTCGCCGCCCGAAGTTGTAGGTCTTGAGTTCGAACCCAGGCAGGCGCTTTACTTTGTGTAAATAATTATCACCACTGCTCTCAAAGCGGTGAAGAAAAACATCGTGAGGAAACCGACATGTCGTAGAACCACAAATTGTAAGACTATATGACATCTAGCAAACCGCACAGGGCCCGCGTGGTAGTTTACGGCCTACTCCCTCTCACCGAGTGTAGGCCTGTGTCCCAGCAGTGGGAACAATATAGGCTAATTATGATGATTAAAACAAAATCTTAGTCATACATATTAAACTGTATTCCTTCTCGAAATAATTTCGGGTTAACTGAATAATTTGTTTTTCCTTATCAGGAATTATGTTTTAACAAGTTGACGCTTAGTCGTTATTATAATCATCTGTAATAGATCGATAAGTAGTCTAATCTAATCTAGCTTGTATTGTCTCACTGCAGGGCATAGGCCTCTCTCTCTCTTTTCCACAGAATTCTGTATTTTGCTAGTGCTGATCGTTCCTTGATCTGCCTTTCGGCAGAAGCCAAGCTAGAATTATCTAGCTAGAATACTCTGTCAAGATAAGTAGTACCTAAAATAAAAGTAAGTAAAAGAAACGGAATAATATTGTGTCTAAAACTGTCAATTACGGGTGCTTCAAACGAATCCCAAAATTACAAAAGTTCGGAATTCTTATATGTTGCGAAGACACGCTCGCGCTTAAAGTTAAGAATACTTAACTTGAAAGGTTTTCTCCGTCTGTTTTCATACAATTTAGCTCTAAATGGGAGCCATAAAGTTGTATAATTATGTGCATATTAAGTGCGCTAAGTGATTTCAAAACCTCTGTTTAATTAGCAATATTGTTGTTGAATAAAGCGATGAGAGCCGAGATTTGTTTATCTAAAACGATTTTACTTTAATTCAGTTACATTCTTGTACATTGTAGACGCGATGTCGTCTGTGTTCCATGCAAATGATCTTAAATCTAGCGACCGAACATTGCTTCGCTAGGATGCAAAGGGTAACTAAGTTCAATATTTAGATGTTTTCTTTCACTTCTTTAAATCTAGACAATGTTTCAGTATTTTAATTCACACTTCAGCAGAAAGACGTCTACGGCTGGACATAAGCATCCCCCATAGGGGGGTATAACCGCCACGGTTGGCGTTTGTTATTTTATTTTGTACCTCTATAAACCTACCTCATGATTATATAATGAATGCAGACTTTAAACAAATGTAAATCATTGTTTTTGGCAAATAAACATTATCTTACCTTATTAAGCTACCTATTCACGTATGGGATGGGACCTCATCATCATCACCCATAGCTCAACTTTGCCCGGAACTAGGCTTATGCCAATCTTCTCGATGGAATAGCACGATGGATGGGACCTAGTGTAGCTTTACCACTGTGGCCGAAAGTTTAGTAATCCGACTTAGTTCATTCCAGTCGAGTCAGGCACCGAAAGATAGTTGGTATGTACGATAAACAATTTAAAACTTTTAAGTAGACGAACACAAAAGCTAATTTAGTTGAACTAGTTTAAATAAAGATGCTTTTAAGACAACGCTTGCAGAAACGCACAAACATCGCAGCGGGATTTTATCGCGCAATGAATTTTCAACTTTCGGTGTTGAACCGAGCATTAGAATCCGATACCTAATTTAACTTGAAAAAATAAAATTGTAGTACCACATTAGAGAGGATTGGCACAGTTACTCCTTATACAGGCTGTTTCATAGCCGTGTGAGAAGAACAGCACGTCACCCACTTGATTGCTATACACATGGGCGTACCCAGGTTCTGGGCCAGGGGGGGGGGGCAAACCAGATTTTTTTATAAGCACTTAGTCATATAAATAAACATAAATAGGTTTTTTTTTATTCTTTACACATACAATAGCTATTTTAAAAAACTTTTTAACAAAAAATTTAACCGCCGAAAAACTGAAAAGCATAAAATAATAAACCTTAAAATTATGAGTCGGCGCTTTGAGTGTTCCTTGTTCATTGATTTTTCAGCGCCGACTCAAAATTTTGCACCCCTCGCTTGCGCTTTGTAATGGATAAACAATTTAATAAAAACTTGTGTTGGTTTGTAACAAAAATGGGTAATAAAAAGAATAAAAGGATATACAGAAAGTTGAAAACTAAGGTATATCGAAAATTCGTACTTGACTCGTACCTACGTAATTTCTAATAATTTACTGTAAATAAATAATAAAGTAGATAATCTACTTATTTACGGTAAATAATTTCGTTTGATAACGTTCAGTTCCAAACATTATTTACCTACAATCATTGCTTAGACGCGCCACAATATAAAAAAGTACAGTAGGTAAAGATTTACTGAACAGATTGAATTTGTTCAAACTATTTTTATGGTTGCTCAATAACTTTAAATATCGTATAGTAAAATAATTGATATTAAAAAATCTAGGTAATTATACCGAGATTTTTCAAAATCAATTATTATACTATACGATATAATATAAATAAACGTCGTTTCACGTCATTAAAATTATCTAACGACGTAAAATGTATCAGATTACATGAAGTTTATTTTGCAGCGCTTCAATGGGAACAAAAAGCCATGGGTAGTTGTCACTCCTTAGATAAATTTGAATGCAATATGCGAAAGTCCCACATAAGTACTTTAACTTTATTACTAGTGGTTCACCTAGAACTGAGGCCTCACAATGCATGTTCCGATTTTTCCATCTTTGCATAGTTACTAAAAGTGTATGACGTCAAAAAACAAAACATAATTTACACATATACAAAAACATTACAACAGTTACAGTTTCAATTAATCTTCGTTTTTTTTAGGAGTGCTTGAGTCAAATACAAATTTTGAATCTGAGCATAATCGGTCGCAGGGGTAACGATCAAAGAGGGGATCGAAAAAATGAATATAAGAAAGCATAATGTACGAGTGAGTCAAAAGAAAGGCCTTCATTTGTAATAAGTTAACGAAGTAATCAACGAAATACATTTGCAACTTCCAGCGCCATCTAGTCACATGGTCTCTGTTCAGAACGAACTACTAGTCAAAGTAAGTTCACCATAATTTAATAGATACATTCTCTCGTACTATGATTATAACTAAATAACGAATATATCTGTATTTTGATATATTTTCAATGAACAAGGAAATATTCAACATGCGATATTGCATAATAGACTTCGACTTCTTGGACTATAGTCCCAGACATTAAAGTTTGCCATACACTTTCTGTGACTATGTGTTGTGACAATGCGTTTCTTTAGTAGGTTGTTTTCTAATAAAGTTATCGTTATTATAATAGACCAGCCGACCTACCCCAATTCGCAAGGGTTATTCTCGGTAATATATCCCAAATAATCTATACTATAATATATAATATTATAATATAATATTATAAAGCTGAAGAGTTTGTTTGTTTGTTTGATTGAACGCGCTAATCTCAGGAAGTACTGATTCGAATTGAAAAATTCTTTTTGTGTTGGGTAGCCTATTTATTGAGGGAGGCTATAAGTTATATAACATCACGCTACAACTAAGAAGAGTGGAGCAGTAATGAAAAATGTTGCAAAAACGGGGAAAATTTATTCCTTTTGAGAGTTTCCGTTGCGTGCGCTGCGTAAACAGTTAAAGTAACGCAAAAATCATGTATGACGGAATTGTTTCTTTTAAAAAGTTCTAAAAAAAAGTCCGCAAGAGCATATGTCTATCTTTTAAGGTTGGCTCACTATAACTCAAAAGGAGCGAGCAGCAATGAAAAATGGACGACTAGCAGGAAGGGTCAGGGGAGCAAAAATTTGACGCGGACGAAGTCGCGGGCAGAAGCTAGTCATAAATATTTCTCTAAACATTCCTCTTGGAATAATCGATTGAATGGTAAAAATTCGAATAAAATCTGTTTGAGATTTACATTATTATGTATTTTGTGTATAATCCATATCCATACTAATATTATAAATGCAAAAGTAACTCTGTCTGTCTGTCTGTCTGTCTGTCTGTCTGTCTCGCTTTCCTGCTAAAACTACTGAACCGATTTAAATGAAATTTGGCACACAGATAGTTTAGAGCCTAAGAAAGGACATAGGCTACTTTTTATCCCGGTAGTATGTTCCCGCGGGATAATTTCCGACCTCCACGCGGGCGAAGCCGCTGGCAAAAGCTAGTACTTTATAATTATCGATTTATTATAGAAGCCACTAAATGTAAGCAAATAAAATTATTATATTACTGCGGCATTTTTTTCAGCGATCTGAGTTTTTAATATTTTTGATATATTAAATTCGCTTGTTTTAGGACTGATGGAGACGATTCTTTGTTTGTTGAGGTAAAGAATAACAACGCAGATGAAAAAAGTGTTGCTTGTAGGCGAACTATAGACGCGAGTTATTTCTTACGTCAATTGCAAGAGAAAATATAGGACAACGCGTTGTTTGAATGTAAAAAAGGCTATTTTAAAATAATGGGTGTAAGAAAATTTGGGCTCATGGCAAAATTCAAGCTCCAATCCAACATGTGCCAAGAAATTGTGTCAGTCAGTTCAGAAAATGTTGCTGATACTGAAGAGAAAAAGTCTTTGGATTCAAACATACAGGCTACAACCGGCACCATAGCTATAGGCATCGGGCATTCCCCGTTCAAACAACTGTTTTTTGCAATCGACATTCCCATTTTCTCCACCCATGCGCTACAAACAAAGTTTAAGAAATTAATAAAAGAAGAATACAAAAAAAATCTCTAACGTCAATTTAAAGGAACCCAATATACCTTACCTTCTGCATTTACGCTGCGTTGTGGCATGTTCAAACGCTTGCGTCGGCTAGCTGCCGGGCGCTCGCTCGCTGCGTCTATACGCTCGATACATACCTATTATGCGGGGGGTGAGGAAGCATTTTCATGCCTACACACCGTACTACAAGCCGGCCTTAAGGCTCGTGCAGACTAGCGCGACGCGACGGTCGCGCTCGATTCGGCAATTTATATCCGAAGAACAATTTCTATGAAAATGCGACACAGTTGAAACTTAGGTGGGGCGACCTGTCGCGCTGCGACACGGTCATAGAAATTGTTCTACGGATATAAATCACCCAATCGCGCGTGACCGTCGCGTTGCACTAGTCTGCACGAGCCTTTAAGCGTCTGAGTGTGCTGAATGACCTTTCAAATGTAGCGGTGGAATAAGGTATTAATTGCCAGTAAAATTTCTAGGGCTATTTTCATCTTCGCGTAAAAAGATTCTGCCGTTATTAACTCTGTTATTCTAATACTTTCAAAGTCCTGCTGCTGCTTATTCATCCAAAAAGTCCGCCATAGTTCGGCTTTAGATTCCCTTCTGATTCATAAAATTTAGATACTTCCTCCATACATTTTTGTAATTTTGGAACTGTAATTTTGATTATCAGAGCAGGGTGCATCAATGAAAAAGTAAACGTAAAATGGTTTTTCCTGAATCTCGCCTCTAATAAAGATAACTAGTGATCGCCCATTGGTCGAAATTCGACCGATTGAATAGAAATAAATTATTAAATGAAAAAAAAAACCTATTATAATAATAAATATAAAAAAAATATGGTTACATTTAACATTCAGTAACACTATAGACAAATAATATTAAAAACAAATATTCTCGATATGATCATAGATTTTAAAAATGAAATAGGTTATATAATATATCTATAAAATTAATTTATTACCTATGGTTATACTTGACATTCAGTAATAGTTAGGGAGCTGGCGAGCAAAATTTCGATATGATCAGCACACAAGGCAGACGTTATTAATATTATAATACAGTGCATCCTAACGCTTCGTAAAAACACACTGTTGGATTTTCTACACTTGGCGGTAAGCAGTGCGTTAAAGATGCGGCACGCGGAAAAATCCCATCGCGATACTTTTACGCCCGTGCGAATGTAGAGTTGCTTATCTGGGTGAACGGCACGCCAGTTTTCTTCGCTTTAATTGGACGTAGTTATGCAAAAAGGATCCAATCTGCAACTTGGTCAAAAATTAGTTAAGTGCACCAAACTGATCCAAATTATACATACTACGGGTTTGTAAAAACGACTCACCTAAAGATTGCTTTATTTTTCGTATACTTAAACTTTAGAACAATTGGTATGGCTCTGCTTGTTTTTTTTTTCAGCATATATAATTCAAACTTTCTGGTTCTTAACTTTATTTCTATGAGGATATGATAATATATCATTACTAATAAACAAACGGGTTAATATACCAATGACAAAGTAAAAAAAATATCTCTTGAACTTCCAACGTATATATCTCAAACAATAAACACAACAGATTGTGGATTGGATCCTTTTCGCTTAACTACGTCCAATTATACCTGTTAGAATACGAAAATAAATCGCTATCTCAGTATCAGCACATCGCAGGGGAGGCAAGGCAGACACAGGCTATTAGCATTTATATTAACCCTTAAGAAAACAGGTTTGTGGAAATTAAAGTAAATCAGATTACACCTCCATTCCCTTACGCAGAGTGAGCGATGGAGATAGAGAATTTATTTTATGCCAAGTTTATTAGGTTATCTTATAAAAAGGTAAATGTAACAGTATGTGACTCTAGATAGTTTATCTTGATGACTTGTACTAGAACTCTTGTTTATGTCAGTAAAACAAACATTAATTTCTTACTGATCTAGATAATTCATCTCATCGGCTTAGCCTTTTCCCAAGTTTGTTTGGGTTGGCTTCCGGTCTAACTGTTTGCACCTTAATACCAGTGTTTTAAATGGAACGGCAGCTTATCTGACCTACACCACCCAGTTATTGGGTCACTCGATAGCTCGTGGTTCTTATCAAATTTATTGTCAGACTTTCGGGCGTCTGACGACCCGTGTCGACTGTTAAAGATCTACGAATGACAGCCAGGATCATTCTCTTAACGTGTTTTCCGAAGCACGAATGGGTCTTGGTATGTAAAGAGAGTCACCCATCCACGTACCAACCGTACCAAGCGAGGCTTAAGGCCGTCTTGTAGTGCGGTGTGTAGGCATGAAAACGCTTCCTCACCCCCCGCATAATAGGTATTATCGAGCGTATAGACGCAGCGAGCGAGCGCTCGGCAGCTAGCCGATGCAAGCGTTTGAACATGCCACAATGCAGCGTAAATGCAGAAGGTAAGGTATATTGGGTTCCTTTAAATTGACGTTAGAGTTTTTTTTTGTATTCTTCTTTTATTAATTTCTTAAACTTTGTTTGTAGCGCATGGATGGAGAAAATGGGAATGTCGATTGCAAAAAACAGTTTTTTGAACTAGGAATGCCCGATGCCTGTAGCTATGGTGCCAGTCGTAGCGTCTATGTTTGAGTCCAAAGACTTTTTCTCTTCAGTATCAGCAACATTTTCTGAACTGACTGACACAATTTCTTGGCACATGTTGGATTGGAGCTTGAATTTTGCCATAAGCCCAAATTTTCTTTCGCCCATTATTTTAAAATAGCCTTTTTTACATTCAAACAACGCGTTGTGCTATACTTTCTCTTGCAATTGACGTAAGAAAAAATTCGCGTCTATAGTTCGCCTACAAGCAACACTTTTTTCATCCGCGTTGTTATTCTTTACCTCAACACACAAAGAATCGTCTCCATCGGTCCTAAAACAAGCGAATTTAATATATAAAAAATATTAAAAACTCAGATCGCTGAAAAAAATGGCAGTAATATAATAATTTTATTTGCTTACATTTAGTGGCTTCTATAATAAATCGATAATTATAAAGTATTATACACAAAATACATAATAATGTAAATCTCAAATAGATTTTATTCGAATTTTTACCATTCAATCGATTATTCCAAGAGGAATGTTTAGAGAAATATTTATGATTATTTGGGATATACAACATTAATTTTTGTTTATGCGAAACCCGAAACACGGGTCTAGTATTTTTATGTAAAGAATCTATGAAAAAAATTTCAAAACTGTATCATTAATAATCACAAAGTTATAAGCTTCATAAGTTACCTGGTTGTCCACGCAAAAACTTATGCAGATCACCACAAACAGCTAGTGTACGTACCATCGTACGTGTAATGGACGTTTGAGTACGAGAAAGACATGATAATTTTAAAATATAAGTATTGTCGTTCGGTGTCCTACTTGGAAGCGTAATTAAATATTTTTGGTACAAAATATAACATGGTGTAAAAATTATTGGAATCGATTCAGTTACTGATTCTGAACAAACTATATTCAGGTTTCGCATATACTAAAAATAATCTTGTATTACCGAGAATAACCCTTGCGAATTGGGGTAGGTCGGCTGGTCTATTATAATAACGATAACTTTATTAGAAAACAACCTACTAAAGAAACGCATTATCACAACACATAGTCACAGAAAGTGTATGGGAAACTTTAATGTCTGGGACTATATTATGCAATATCGTATGTTGAATATTTCCTTGTTCATGTAAGATATATCAAAGTACAGATACATTCGTTATTTACTTATAATACATAACATAGTACGAGAGAATGTATCTATTAAATTATGGTGAACTCACTGTGACTAGTAGTTCGTTCTGAACAGAGACCATGTGACTAGATGGCGCTGGAAGTTGCAAATGTATTTCGTTGATTACTTCGTTAACTTATTACAAATGAAGGCCTTTCTTTTGACTCACTCGAACATTATACTTTCTTATATTCATTTTTTCGATCCCCTCTTAGATCGTTACCCCTGCGACCGATTATGCTCAGATTCAAACTTAAAAATTGTATTTGACTCAACCACTCCTCAAACAAAACGAAGATTAATTGAAACTGTAACTGTTGTAATGTTTTTGTACATGTGTAAATTATGTTTTGTTTTTTGACGTCATACACTTTTAGTAACTATGCAAAGATGGAAAAATCGGAACATGCATTGTGAGGTCTCAGTTCTAGGCGAACCACTAGTAATAAAGTTAAAGTACTTATGTGGGACTTTCGCATATTGCATTCAAATTTATCTAAGGAGTGACAACTAACCATGGCTTTTTTGTTCCAATTGAAGCGCTGCAAAATAAACTTCATGTAATCTGATACATTTTACGTCGTTAAATAATTTTAATGACGTGAAACGACGTTTATTTATATTATATCGTATAGTATAATAATTGATTTTGAAAAATGTCGGTATAATTACCTAGATTTTTTAATATCAATTATTTTACTATACGATATTTAAAGTTATTGAGCAACCATAAAAATTGTTTGAACAAATTCAATCTGTTCAGTAAATCTTTACCTACTGTACTTTTTTATATTGTGGCGCGTCTAAGCAATGATTGTAGGTAAATAATGTTTGGAACTGAACGTTATCAAACGAAATTATTTACCGTAAATAAGTAGATTATCTACTTAATTATTTATTTACAGTAAATTATTAGAAATTACGTAGGTACGAGTCAAGTACGAATTTTCGATATACCTTAGTTTTCAACTTTCTGTACTTATATCCTTTTATTCTTTTTATTACCCATTTTTGTTACAAACCAACACAAGTTTTTATTAAATTGTTTATCTATTACAAAGCGCAAGCGAGGGGGGAAGTCTGTGGAACAAACGGCGTGCGTCCAACCTCGAAGACGTCTCGGCGTGCACTGGCCGGTCGTTACGAGCACTTGCACTGCTATATTTCATGTAAATTTGTTTCGTAGAAAAAAAATATAAGGAAATTATAAAATGTGTTATCACCAAACTCTTAAAAACTATAAGCCCTATCTTTTGGTATAAATTTTACATGGTTTGATGATGGAATCTCTTCAAGGCACACGTTTAAAATAGTGATTTAGTGTTATCTCTATGATTTTTTTTATCGAGTCAGTTGATTTAATTCACGTTTCTATCTTCACACAACCCTGGACAATATGTTCAATTTTCCTAAACTATTTTTGTTTTTACGGAATATTGTCATTTTGCACGATTTACAGAGGTTTGAAAAAGTTAAAAAGTACTGCAACCTCGCCTTAAGGTGACGTGTTGAGAAAAACGTGCTTTTTCTTTTTAGCGTACCTTTCTTACCGTATGACATCCGAACTTAATCTTTTAGTGTATGTTTTTTGAGTATATGACCTAGTATCCTGTAAAAGGAATACATGATACGATGAAATTTTCTCGATACAAATAAATCGCAAAGTTCTATCTACGTTTATGATTTTTTTAGCCTCAAGGCGCAATGTGTAAGAGTTATTAAACAAACTTTACTTTTAAACATTTTTAATAATCGTATCTAAGTTTTTGTAAAACAGTTTTCGTTTTAATAATACTTTTCATTCATAAAAGACGGCAATTCGTTTTGGCACTTACGTTATTTTATTCCAAGTGAACTCACATTATCGCCATCTCTTCTTTTGCCTATCATAAGTAGTGTCATCACTCTCGTTCGTTCATCAGTCGCCCAGTAGGGCTCATCGACGGCGAATCTATGTCACTTTTTTACTAATCCGTGCGATCAAAATTACGTTTTTTAAATAATTGTGTTAACAAAAAAAGGTAGTAGTAATGCATGTTGCAGAAATTATTTAATGTAATGAGTGTTGGCCTTCCAAATAATTCTGTATTTGGCTGTGTACGTGCCTATTTTTGTGCCTATGAACAATATAACATGCTTTTTATATTACCATTTAGTGACGACCTAAATTATGTATGAAAATGAGAAGAAAAATATACCAAAACTGAACAGTACCTGCAACGTTAGGAGTACCAGCACAAAGCAATTAATGAATTCATTTTGCAGGAATTCAATACCAAAAAGATGATGATAACAGTGAGTTGAATTTATCACCTTCACTAAAGCATTACAGACACAATCGTCTCACTTTGTTAAGTAATATTGATAAACACCTTACTTTCTAGAGAAGAACGTCTGTTTTATCCCAAAAACTCATAATAATTATTCATTTAGAAATAAAATAAGATACATAATTTGTTTTTAGGTTTGAAGTACGCCAACAATATATCCATATGTCAAGTACTGTCACTTCAAATGCAAGAGCACAACGAATGAATGGAGTAGCATTAGAATTGTGAAAAAAGTGAAGTTTTACCTGACAGCAGCCCAAAGAAGGGTAATGTTTTAAACAGGCTGTGTCGAACGCCGAACTCATCTAGTTTAAAAATATATCATTGACATGTAAAAGTGTTTGTACAAACCTACTTATAGAAATGAAATCATTTATCATTTTTTAGCAGATGTGAAGTTTTATTGAAAATATAAATTTTAATCTATACTATAATTTATACCATTTTAATCTATACTATTATATTGTAATATTAATATTATAAAGCTGAAGAGTTTGTTTTTTTGATTGATTGAACGCGCTAATCTCAGGAACTACTGGTCCGAATTGAAAAATTATATTTGTGTTCGGTAGCCTATTTATAGAAAAAGGCTATAAGCTATATAATATCACGCTACAATCAAGAGGAGCGGAGCAGTAATGAAAAATGTTGCAAAAACGGGGAAAATTGCACGGGTAGGCGATTCGACGCGACGGGAAATTTCGGGGGAAAAAGAAATTTAACGAGGACGAAGTCGCGGGCAGAAGCTAGTTTCATATATCAATCAATCAATTCAGTTTATTTCGGGCTACAAAGACCCAAATCATAATACCTTCCAGACTATCATACATACAAATAAAAACCACGTAAACATAACTATTGTACACGAAGTGACGGTGACGTGTTGCGCTGCGTATTATCACGTAGCCTTCCGTGGAATCGCCGATTCACGACACCCTTTGGCCAAAACTCTTCCTTGAGGAAGGTCTCGATTTGATGAGTTGGAACTCGCACCACGAATGACTTGAAGTTCGTGTTGTGACACGGTTCCAACTTCTCGACCCTCAAGGTCCATTTGGACTTAACACGTACAAACTCCACGATCTCTCTCAACCTTCGTGGTGTAATGTAGACGGGACACATAGAGCTGCGTCGTTGGCGTAGCAGCAAATTGGGTCCTGCTAGCGCGGTCCCACACTGGTTCCGACTACGAAGCTTCTTCCTCTTCTTACTCTCTACCTTCAGGAAGCCATCCTTGTCAGGCACGTGGCCTGAAGCCGGGCCTAGCTGTTTCGAACCCCATATGTACCGTGTTTGATACCTAATCATTAGCAGCCTGTAATGTTCCCACTGCTGGGACACAAGCCTCCTCTCGGTGAGAGAGAGTGGGACATAATCCACCACGAGGGCCCAGTACAGGTTGGTAGATGTCACATGTCTACGATTTTTTGGTTCTAAGACATGCCGGTCTACTCGCGATGTTTTCCTTCACAGTTTTGAGAGCAGTGGTGTTGAAATAATTTACACAGAGTAAAGCGCCTGCTCGGGTTCGAACTCGTAAGTAGTAGCCGTTGCCACTGAGCCACCACTGCTTCTCGATATCTAATTGATATCTTATCAAAGGTCTACAAGAGTGCTTTCTGAAAACATATTGGCTATTTATAATTTTTCATTCCTACAAGATTTTATGGATGATCAAAACAATGGTGTTTTACTCTGTTTTGCATAACATTAAACATACTTCTATAATCTTATGAAGACTGTTTAGCAAATTATTTGTGTACTCCATTTTCTGTTTTCTCTGAATTATCCCTAACCCCAAAATAACTGTAATGAAAAATAAAGTTAATAAAAGAACAAACATACATACGAGTACATAGGCTGATAAACACATTGCCCTCTGTAGTCGGGTAAAACACCCAAATAAAAAGTTATTATCTAGACATAATTACAAAATATTGGCAAAAATATCGGTTTAGGTTTTCTAACCGCAGTCACACGTAATATGGTTTAAGAACTTTATTATTCCTCATTAAGAATGAATAATAATTCACTTACTGAGAAATTAAATTAACATAAAATGTTTTTGAACGTACAAAAATGACGTAAAAGTAAAAAATGATGGTAGTAATATAAATTTTTACAGCCCGAGACACCGCAGCCATGCTCGTGCCGTCCGGTCATCGCCCTCGCAGCGTCAGGTGGACCATTCATAGAATTTGGAGTAAAGGTTTTATGCAAAACGTCTCAAGTAGTTTTAAAATTATAATAATTACGAAAATTCAAAAACGCTTAGATAAAAATAGTAGATTATTAACCAAGGGGATAAATCAAATCAAATCAATTTATTTCGGGCTACAAAGACCCATAACATAAATACCTTACAGACTAACATACATACAAATAAAAAACAATTTAAAACTATTGTACACGAAGTGGCGGCGTCGTGTTGCGCTGCGTGGTGTCGCGTAGCCTTCCGCGGAATCGCCGATACACGACACCCTTCGGCCAAAACTCTGCCTTGAGGTAGGTCTCGATTTGTACAGTTGGAACTCGCACCACGAATGACTTGAAATTCGTGTTGTGGCGCGATTCCAACTTCTCGACCCTCAAAGTGAAGTTCGTTTTCACTCGTACATACTCCACGATCTCCTCAACCTTCGTGGTGTAATGCAGACGTGAAATATACAGCTGCGTCGTAGGCACAGCAGGGCGCAGCAGCATGTTGGGTCCACTCGGAGCTGTTCCACACTGGTTTCGTGAACAGGGCTTCTTCTTCTTCCTTTCCACTTTCGTGAAACCCTCTTCATCAACTTGTCCCGTTCTCGGCAACGAGTTACGGACCGCAGCCAAGGCCGGTAGTGCAACCTTCGTCTGGTTTTCCCCAATTTTATTCTGCCGCATAGACTGCGACACACCTGATTTTCTCGTGGTGACAATAGCGGCGTAGGCACGGTTTGGGGTCGACGTACCTACGTGTGACGTTTCCGCAGCCGGTGTTGTAAAGCAGTGTCTTCTGTCGCGGGTGACGATTTAAATCGCGAGCGTAACGAAGGACTCGAGGTTTACTCCCGAGCGTAGTGAGGGTGTTAAAAACTTAAATCACGAGCGAAGCGAGGGATTTAAGACGAGTCCTGAGTGTAGCGAGGGATTTAAGTTCACCCAAGACTAAGACAGCTTTATCACCGAGGAAAATACTCTACTTTTCGTACCATTTGCGAAAAAATTAACACAATAATAATATGAGTTAAGCATTTATTAAAAATAATGACAATTAAAAGTAAAATAAACTTAACGTTTATATATTTGAAGAAAACAAAAACGCGGCAAATTCCTAGACTAATATTTTTTGTCGGAAAAGCAAAGGCATCAAGCTCATACGGCCTCGTCGGTTTTCGTAATTTTATTTAATAATCATAACTGCATAATAAATGCGTATTCCTTTTTCAAAAGGATGTATAACGCTTTATATACAAACTCAATGGTGTAAACACATATGTAGTTCAATATAAATTTCGGTAAGTATTCCAAATTTAAATTACATTCTCCCCCTAGAGGATGAATGAAATTCAGTACAATTTTCTTTCCCTGTTTTTAACAGATCAAAAATGACTATTGTTATGTTAGCTTTTTGTGGCATAGAATGTCACTTTTTTGAGCAAGTGGTACGAAAAATTCTTTTTGCTTCTATAGCTTCTTTACCACCTACAGGTGTACCCATTAAAATATTTCGTGTATGAATAGATACACCTTATATGTATATGTTTTTCTGTCTGTACAAATAAACATTTTTATTTATTTATTTATTTATCCACGATTTGAAATTTGAGCTATAACCTCTTTTCACCGCAATTAAAATATATCGAATACATCGAACTAGTATAATAGGTAATGGACGAAGTCTATGTAAAATATTGTAATTGTCATTTACCAAATAAATGTATAGTGATCGGAGAAACGAAATTGACGTTTATTAATCTCTTTAATACCATCATATATTTTATTTATAGACCTCTAGAAGATTAATTCGTTATTTTTAATTTTATGTTGTAAATGTAGGCGAAGCTCAATAAAACAAGCTATAGTTAGTATTTATGTTTCTTTATTGTTTTGGGCGACGCCCTATGAGACTAACTAACTTTTAACATTAATATCTCCTCGCTATTGTATTCGGTAACTCCGGTATAGCCTCTGTAAAATACCTAAACAAATACCTATACTGTTCTTTAATAAAAGTAGTAGATTTCCATGAAGATACTTAAGTAAATACCGATGTATGTTTATAATCAGCTGTATTACCATTGTCTTGACCTTTTGAATTCTAATTAACCTGCAATTACCTGTAACAATAACCTGTTGGAATCTAATTAGTCTGTAATGCCTGTGTTATGTTTGTATAAAACTAATTAGCTTATAGTTACCTAACTCATTTATTGTAAAGCACTAATTAGCTGTGAGTAGGTATGAATATACCTAAAATATCTTACGTAGTTCGTACACGATTTTGAAAGTAGCGTATGTCCAATAGGACGAGCCACATTGTTAATCCAATAAGAAAGCAGAAACCTTGAACTCGCTTACACGTGTTTTGAAATTCTCGACAAGTCGAAACCTGTATCTTAGGGAAAGTCCATTTTTCTCGCTCTCAATTGGCGGAGCGGCTAATCAAAGTAAAGAAATGTATACGCTACTTGCGGTAGGCAACAAAAGTTATAAAAGGGCCGAGCGTCTATTTTTGGATTTAGTATTGTTACAAGTTCACATGAATCATCAAGTTACCACGTAGTGTTTGTGAAGTAAGGGGCTCCGCTGTCCACTGCTTAGTCGCGATGTACCCTATATCTAGTTAGCCAGTCTTCAAGTGTAATATAGCTAGGATTTAATTATGTGTACTGCTTATTCTAACTGTATTTTATATTGTGTGCTGTGTACTCTTTTACAACCATTTGTAGTGATTTCTGTGTTATTTTATGTGTGCCAAATATACTCAATTATTACGACATTCTGACTGGTTTAATTTCACTCTTTCGTCAAGGGAACACCGTCACCCCCGCCTACAACACCTGACTCCCGTTTTATTAACATTTTGGTCCTTGCGAGCCGGATCAGGTTCAATTAGAATAGAGTGAACCAGTCAGAATCATGAGTCACAGAAGTGAAATCACCACACGCAGCAAGTTACGAAGACTGGCGGAAGAAATGGGTACGCGACAAACAGAGGACATCGTCTCAGGCTTACCATCCGAAAGGGCTCCAGGTTCTCCGTCCGTAGCACCGACATTGGCATCGACGTCCGCTCGTAATATTCCGTTGACCGGTGGCCGATTAATTGACCACAGTAAATTGACGTCAGAGAGAGCGCACGGGGGGCAGGCAGCGCCCAAGGGTCGCCACACCTCGCCGCGCAGCAAAATATCGTCAAGAAATAGCCACAGGAGCGTCGATTACCTTAAAAAACGGATCGAGTACGAAGCGGAGCGCGAATTAGTGCAGTTGAAAGAGAACCTGGTCAAAGACAAAGAAAACCTCGTCAAGAAAAGGATGGAAGTGGAAATAGCTGAGATAGAGGCGGCCGCTGAAAGCGATGATTCACAGTCAGATGGGAGTACGACACAGCGCGTCGAAGAGTGGGTGAAAACCACGCCCCAGGTCCCCCAATTGATAGAAGTATTGGGGACGCCGGCTGTGTCAGGCGCACCTATTGAAATGGCTGCGCCCCGTGAAACATCTGACCCCCGTGAACAAACCGTAAGTAGGGTGAATCTTGTGAATAACCACCGTGGGTCGTCAGTGCCGTGTGATCTAGACCAGTCCCGAGTACCTAGGACATCCGCGTCTGTACCGTTACCTAACATAACGGCACCAATTACGTCCAGGTACACGCCAGTAACGTCAGATGGAGTAAGGTTCCAGTTACCCAGCCGTTATACCGCCTTTACCACTCCGGTCGCAAGTGTACCTCGAGTAGCCACACTCGAGTCGGATACACGGCGGCAGATGCAGTACGGAGCGGATGAAAGAGAAAGGCGGAGAGAATCGTCAGGGGATAGAGACCGTAAGATAGACAGACTGGCAGAGGCTATCACGAACATGGCACGACCACCACGACCGGTACCAAGACAGGCCTATGAATTGCCATACTTTAAAGGTGACCCAGCCGACTGGATATCATATCGGAACATGTACTGGGAAACATCACAGTTATACAATTTCAAGGCGCACGAAAACTTAGCACGATTAAAAACCTCGTTACAAGGCGACGCAAAGGTATCAGTAGAGGACTTATTACGATCGTCAACTGATCCGTCCGAGATAATGCGCGCGCTAGAGGATGAGTACGGTCACCCGACCCTAGTGCTACAGTACGCCATACAAAAGGTCAAAGAATTACCTAGAGTAACGGAAAGTGGACGCGAACTAAGGAAATTCTCGTCAACGGTCCGAAATTGTGTTTCGTTACTCAAAAATATTCGTGCGGATGGATATATAAATAATCCACAGCTGGTGAGTGACCTGCTGAGCAAGCTGACCCCTGTACAGCGCGCGCAATACGGTGACTTCGCAATGGGCCTGGACAACACACAGGGGGTGGACCTAAGAGTGTCTCCAAATCTAGAAATATTATCACATTTTCTGATACACTTGACACGCTCAACGTCGTACTACACTCAGGCGAGTATGTTTGAGCCCGGTCCATCGAAGCCCCCTGCCAAGCAACAGCAGAAGTATGGCGGCGCCGGTCAGTCCCGGCCAGCCAACGCCGCGCGCTCGGCCGCGAGCAGGCCTCCGTTGACGCAACGAGTGAACACGCAGAGCGACGAGTCTGCCGCTCCTGAAGAATGCGTTATATGTCAACGAAAGCACAACATAGAAGAGTGTGACCAGTTCAAAAAGCTTACCGTTCAACAGCGTTGGGACACGATAAAGGAGAAGAACACATGCTTCAAATGTCTCGTGAGTAAACATCCCAAGAGGTTTTGCCGTGCGAGTAGATGCAAGAAGTGCGGGTTCGGACATCACCTGCTGTTACACGCGGATAAGCAGCCGAAAGAAAAGGTGGCTACGCCGCCAGAAAGTAAGACGGAAAGCGTCACAAATATAGGCGAGTGGCGAGCTACGGCACTACTGAAAATTATGCCAGTAACGGTCAGCGATGGAAACAGTGACGATAATCAATGTTACGCACTACTGGACGATGGTGCGACCGTGTCACTCATCGACAGCTCGCTCGCCACAGACTTAGTGGGCCCATGTGTTCCTCTCTCCTTAAAAACCGCGGGTGGCTACGGAGTAACAGACTCAACGTCGCGAGTGGTACAAGTGCGCGTAAAAGGACCTAACGGTCAGTGCCATAACATTACGTGTCGGACAATAGTGGACATTAACCTACCAACGCAAACAGTGTCCGCCACAGTGATCGACGACAACGCGCACCTACGCGACTTGGGTTGCGTAGAGATGAGGGGAGCCAAACCGCTGCTGCTTCTCGGACAGGACAACTGGGAGCTGCTCGTCAGTCAGGACATCCGCCAAGGAAAATCCGGTAAGCCAGTTGCCTCACTCACTAAGTTAGGTTGGGTCATACATGGACCATTTAATATTAATAACAATAATAATAGTAAAGAATGTGTTAGTTGCATGACCGTTTCCCTTCCTGATTTACATAATCTAGTTAAATCACAGTTTGAGCTAGAAGCGATAGGTATTTCAGAGAATTTACGTAAACATAAAGATGTCGAAAGGGCATTAGCCGTGTTAGACAGCACTAGCCATCGTATCCCTGACCAGTCACAATGGGAGGTCGGTTTGTTATGGAAACATGACAATATTCAGTTACCTGATAATTATAATCAGGCCAGGCAAAGGCTGTACGGCATAGAGAAACGTATGCGTAAAGACACTAGTTTCGCTGAGCAATATTCAGCTCAGATAGGTAGGTTAGTAGACGAAGGTTACGCGCGTAAAGTAGATGGTAACATAGACAGCTCGCCGGTTTGGTACTTACCGCATTTCGGAGTCGTTAACCCGAACAAACCGGGCAAGCTACGTTTAGTGTTCGACGCAGCCGCTACGTCTCATGGGACGTGTTTAAATGATAATCTGCTAACCGGACCTGACTTACTGAATTCTTTGCTAGGTATTTTAATTAAGTTCAGGATAGGCCCCGTCGCGTTTTCAGGGGATATCGCTGATATGTTCTTACGAGTAAAAATAAGGGCAGAAGATCAAGGCGCGCAATTATTTTTATGGAGAGGCGCGGATCACCATAAAGAACCAGATACATACGCGATGAATTCC
The DNA here is from genome assembly GCA_932294355.1 of Aporophyla lueneburgensis. Taxonomy (NCBI): domain Eukaryota; kingdom Metazoa; phylum Arthropoda; class Insecta; order Lepidoptera; family Noctuidae; genus Aporophyla; species Aporophyla lueneburgensis. The sequence continues at coordinate 18,847,456 of OW028740.1, forward strand.
ATGATATTTGGTGCAGCCTCGTCCCCTACTACGGCAATATATATACTCAACAAAAATGCCGATGATTTCATTGATGTTTATCCCGAAGCTGTGGAAGCCATCAAATCTAGGCACTATATGGACGACTATCTAGATAGTGCTTGGACCGAGGAGAAGGCTAACACGTTAATAGAGGAAGTGACACGAATACATGCATCCGGTGGATTCATTATCCGGGGGTGGGTCACTAACTCATCGGAGCTAAGGGAAAGGCTGAAAATAGAAATGCCTGATAAGGTAGCCCTTGAGAAGGGAACAGGCTCAGTAGAGAGGACCCTAGGTTTAATATGGTCACCTAAAGACGACGAGTTAGGTTTTGATCTGTCATTTAAGAGACTACCACCGGAAATTATGAATGGTAGTTTAGTGCCCACTAAAAGACAATTTCTTAGTATGATAATGTCGATTTACGACCCGCTAGGTTTCCTATACCCGTGTGTAATTCAATCACGCATATTAATGCAACGAATATGGAAGTCGGGAATACAATGGGACGAACCCTTAAAAGAAAAGGACGCCAAAGTATGGTTTAATTGGCTCCATAATTTATACCGCTTAAACGAATTAAAAATACCGCGGTGGTACGGGTTAAAACTCGATAATTTAGAATTACACGCGTTCGGGGACGCCAGCGAGCTTGCTTACGCCGCAGTAGTATACCTAGTGGGCTCTAACTCTGAAGGAAAGAGGGAATCGGTTATGTTACTAGGGAAAGCGCGAGTAGCTCCACAAAAAGTAGTATCCATTCCCAGGCTAGAGTTACAAGCAGCCGTGTTAGCCTGTCGTATAGCAGACACTGCCCACAAAGAGTTAGGTATACGAATCGAAAAGAAATTCCTTTGGACCGACAGCAAGACTGTATTAAAATGGATAAACTCCGATGCACAGGAATTTCAACGATTCGTCTCGCACAGACTAGCCGAAATAGATAGGCTGTCAGACAGAGGCAACTGGCGCTGGGTACCTTCACAGGATAACCCAGCTGATAAGGCCACCAGGTTGTGTTGGCCCGATGACCACGCGGAGTGGCTCTCGGGCCCCTCGTTTCTATGTAACCCACAGGAGCTGTGGCCTGCGTGTCCCGAGGCTGAGGCGTCGGAAGCGGACCTTGAGCGCATCCAGCGGGTCCACGCCGCGGCAGCACCGGCGGCACCACTCCTAGAGTACGAGCGCTACTCATCGTGGACGCGCATTCAGCGTGTCATGGCGCGCGTGCTCATCTTCAGCGGCCGATGTCGTAAACGTCGGTCGACTACGGAGCTGTGTCAGCGAGACCTAGAAGATGCTCACAACAGCCTGTTGAGGCTGTGTCAAGAAGAAAGCTTTCAAAGCGAGCGGGCCACCATCCTTAAAGGCCTGCCCGTTCCCAGCAGCAGCAGCATCAAGGCTCTCGACCCCATGCTAGCCGACGACGGGTTGCTACGAGTGAGAGGGCGCCTGAGTGCCTGTGAGGTGCTCACGTTTGGCGAGCGGCACCCAATTATCCTGGAGGGCCGCCATCCTCTGACAAGAAAGCTAATCGCTCATTACCATGCGATGGCTCTGCACGCCAACCACGAGACCGTCGTCAACAATCTACGGGAAAAATACTGGGTCACTAAAATCAGAACCTCAGTGAAGACAGTGGTTGCCAACTGCCAACTCTGTCGCGTCTGCCGAGCCAAGCCCGCGCCACCGAAGATGGGTGACCTGCCGCTCGCAAGGCTGGAACCATCCAGACGAGCCTTTGTGCGAGTGGGGGTGGACTACTTCGGCCCGATGGAGGTCGCAATCGGGCGACGGCGCGAGAAGAGGTGGGGTGCCCTATTCACCTGCCTCACTACACGCACCGTCCACCTTGAGTTGGCCGCTTCCCTAAGCGCCGACTCCGCCATACTAGCCTTGCGGCGCCTCATAGCGCGCCGCGGGCAACCAGCACATCTGTACTCTGACCAGGGTACCAACTTCATCGGGGCCAATACCGAGCTTCGAGCAGCCCTGAAAGACCTCAACCAAGGTCAGATAAGGGCCGAGGCCATTCACCGTGGCATCGAATGGCACTTCAATCCCCCGGCGGCCCCACACATGGGTGGCTGCTGGGAGCGCCTGGTGAGATCCGTGAAGAACGCACTTCGCAGTACGCTCAAGGAGCGTGCCCCTCGTGAGGAGGTCCTCTACACCCTCCTCACCGAAGCCGAGCTGATCGTAAACAGCCGGCCACTGAGCTACGTGAACGACGACCACGACCAGCCCGTGGTCCTGACGCCGAACCATCTACTCCTGGGCACTGCGTCCGGGAGTACTCCGTTTGCATCGAGCGACGCCGAAGACATCGACTCTCGCCGGCAGTGGCGGCGCGTGAACGCGCTCGCCGACATGTTCTGGCGGCGCTGGCTGCGAGAGTACCTGCCTACGCTCCAACGTCGGGAAAAGTGGTCAAACAATGTGCCGAACGTACGTATCAGTGACGTAGTAGTGATTGTGGACAATAATAGACCGCGAAGTGCGTGGACCAAAGGTCTCATCAAAGCTGTGTATCATGGACACGATGGTATTATCCGTGTAGTAGATGTTAAGACTGTAAATGGGGTCCTACGTCGACCCGTAGCGAAGATTATTGTGCTTCCCACAGACCAAGAATTGTAAGTCGGTTGAACCCTGTTACAGGGGGTGGAATGTAGGCGAAGCTCAATAAAACAAGCTATAGTTAGTATTTATGTTTCTTTATTGTTTTGGGCGACGCCCTATGAGACTAACTAACTTTTAACATTAATATCTCCTCGCTATTGTATTCGGTAACTCCGGTATAGCCTCTGTAAAATACCTAAACAAATACCTATACTGTTCTTTAATAAAAGTAGTAGATTTCCATGAAGATACTTAAGTAAATACCGATGTATGTTTATAATCAGCTGTATTACCATTGTCTTGACCTTTTGAATTCTAATTAACCTGCAATTACCTGTAACAATAACCTGTTGGAATCTAATTAGTCTGTAATGCCTGTGTTATGTTTGTATAAAACTAATTAGCTTATAGTTACCTAACTCATTTATTGTAAAGCACTAATTAGCTGTGAGTAGGTATGAATATACCTAAAATATCTTACGTAGTTCGTACACGATTTTGAAAGTAGCGTATGTCCAATAGGACGAGCCACATTGTTAATCCAATAAGAAAGCAGAAACCTTGAACTCGCTTACACGTGTTTTGAAATTCTCGACAAGTCGAAACCTGTATCTTAGGGAAAGTCCATTTTTCTCGCTCTCAATTGGCGGAGCGGCTAATCAAAGTAAAGAAATGTATACGCTACTTGCGGTAGGCAACAAAAGTTATAAAAGGGCCGAGCGTCTATTTTTGGATTTAGTATTGTTACAAGTTCACATGAATCATCAAGTTACCACGTAGTGTTTGTGAAGTAAGGGGCTCCGCTGTCCACTGCTTAGTCGCGATGTACCCTATATCTAGTTAGCCAGTCTTCAAGTGTAATATAGCTAGGATTTAATTATGTGTACTGCTTATTCTAACTGTATTTTATATTGTGTGCTGTGTACTCTTTTACAACCATTTGTAGTGATTTCTGTGTTATTTTATGTGTGCCAAATATACTCAATTATTACGACATTCTGACTGGTTTAATTTCACTCTTTCGTCAAGGGAACACCGTCACCCCCGCCTACAACACCTGACTCCCGTTTTATTAACAGTAAATAATTAATAATATTTTTATTATTTTGAGTTAATCAATCTCGTATAACCCAACATCCGTACATAAATATTAGCTAGCTTTTTCCCGCGACTTCGTCTGCGTAAATCTTACGTTACGCGGACGCAGGTGAAGTCGCGGATTAAATAGGGTTAATGGGTAACAAATAAAGTTTAGTCGTGAAAGCGTAACAGACAGACAGAGTTAGTTTCGCATTTATAATATTACGTATAGATAAAGAAGATAATTTCTTGCTGTAAGATAGTTTTATTGCTTAAAATTAAATATTTGTATTATTTGTCTACTCCATCGCACGCTATGTGCAAAAATTTCATAGACCGACTAAATTAATGCTACTTTCACGTACTTTTTTCTAAGATGTTTCCGTCTCTACCTTGCTATTGTAGTTTGACAGATGTGCAACAGTGACAGGAATAGTGCTTACAGCAAGGCTATGCTAAGTTAGTAACGTTTTTTTATTTCGAGACCTCAGATGAAAGAAATAGGCAGATGGAACGTGCGCGACAAACAAGGTGACGCCGGTTTTTATTTATGTGTGCGCGGCAGACATGAGGGGCAGTGTAAGGACACGCGCGTCAGTGTGCGTTTACGGTTGCCAGATATTGAGAAATACTCCCATATTTTTGGTCAGTTAAATTGTTCCCAAATATTGTACTACTATTTTTTTAAATTGGAAACGCGATTTTGCTTTATGGTTATACCCAGATAGCAAAAGCGTGTAGTATTTGAACAGAATATTAATAAGGAATAAAAGTAAAATATGCGTAATTACTTACTACCTATTTAATTAATTTATATCAGACAAGATAACACTTCATAACGCTTATTGGTAATTTGTTTAATAAACTATTTGCGCATAGGTATTTTAATTAAAAAAGATAAACAATTTGTTATAACAATCAACATATTTATTACAATAATAATTATTTTACACACATTAAACCTTAACAGCTTTAGTTCTGCACCAATTATTGTACATATATATATTATAATTGTACATACATATACTATATTTATCGCGTAAAACCAGATCCGTCGGCAATCTGCAAAACCTTAATTCAAATAATTGTATTATAACCAGTGGCGTAGTAAGACCTAATCTAGGAGTAGTTGGAGGGGAGGAGGTAGGGGTGGGGCACGTTAGCCTATGTACAAAATTAAAACGATTTATCGGCCAATAGAAAAGGCTCTACTCACGATACTGATTGCATTGCATCTAATAATTCGAAAATGAAAAATATCACAAATGCAAGTATGGAAACCTTTAAAATGTAGTATGTCACATGGCAAAGGCTAATTGTTGCAATTAAACACTAAAAGTAATAATAAAATACTTCATAAACCCCAATAAGTCTTGAAATATTAACATTTTAAAGCGCATTACACCGCGCGCGGAACGAAAAGTAAACGTACATCAAATAATAAAATAATCCAGCGGCGCGAGCACGGCATACCCTTACAAGTACCAAATAGTTTAAAGGCATGCTCTCCGTCCCTCTTTCTCATGCAAAATACGAATACAGCCCCGCGCGCGGGGGTGCCCTCCCGAGACCCGAAGTCTTAACGACCCGGACGGAACTAACTAGTGACCTTGTGTCATTACGACTGCGCAGGTGTATTGACGCATTTGATCAATTTGTCCCGTGACGTGATCGGCGCTCGCGCCGCTCGTAATGATAATTTGGATCGCAGTGTTAGTGGACTGTTACTGTGATGTAGTATGTGTTAATCAGCTGTTGTGAGGTTTTAAATACTGCATAAATACTGCATACTAATATGCATTAATAATTAACTAATGTTTTTGAGTTGCGTAGTACAATTAGTATCGTTAGTAATGCCGGAGGTTAAAATATTCGTCATGAATTTAAATTCACCCTTTAGATACAATATTTCCTTATACGCAATTACGTATGTATAAATAAATCAACATTTTTTATGCACAATACACATTCCCCTAATTCAGGGTAATTTTCCCGTCATAAACTAGCAACACAGACGATTTACTGTTAAGGTTTTGTGTTTCAAGTGAGCCGAAAATATTTTATGGGAAATAAATACCAAAACAAAAAAAATAACAAGAGTTACCTGTAGAAAGATATTCCATCTTGTTTTCTTAGTTTTTGTGAACAACTTTTGCAGTGTTTAAACACACAAGACGGCATGTTTTGACTTATAATGACAAATCACTAGTCACGTGTGAGCGAGACGATGCGTAGCTTGGTACTGTCGCGAGTTTGTATTTGCTTTTGATTTTGTATTTGCTTTGGTGGAACCACTCGCGTGTTCTGAACGCTCCATCTGCCTATTTCTTTAATCTGAGTTCGAGACATTTTCTGTCATTAGTTCAAATTTTGGCCGCTGGTTTTCCTATTCTCTATAAACGGTTCAGATATAAGTTTGTGGCGGCCGGCCACTTTAGGTTGACCCGCCATAAACCACGCCCATCCTACTATCATTCACGTTCAAGGTGGGCCCTTAAGGCTCCCCCCAGAAACAGGCGAGACGTGACTCTCGGAGAACAGTTTCTATGTAAACTTCATGGAAACTGGTCTACAAGAATTATTTGTTAATTATTTGTACACAAACTGACACCACACATAGCTAAATATTAGTATAGAATATATAAAGTGATAAAAAATTAACTGCAAGAAAAGTAAGAACTTGTTTAGTATTACAAATTAAAAATATTGGCGAAATAAAGATTTCAAAATAACAACCCATTTCAGAGATTTGTAATATTTTCACTTCGCACAAAATTATTGAATATGCGCACTGTACACCGCATGCGCACCGGCGCCGGCGGCCTACGACACCGCGGCCGTCCCGCCGCACGCATGAGTCATTCACCCCTGCGACACGAATCGACGACGCAAATTCGTAAACAGCTGATTCTAATTTTCCCATCTCATTTCACAGACTTAGGACTGGCAAATTATCGAACTACTTACAAATATCATATTTTAACTGTTTAAATTAAGTTAGCTCGATATCCTGGTATGTTTAAACAATTTGAATCAACCTATTTACAATAATTTAAAAATTATTTACAAATGGTCTTAATTTTTACCTTATTTACAAAAGGTGCTGGAAGTGTTCACCGTTTTGTCTAATGCATAAGTTAGCACGACGTATTACGTTTCCTTGCACTGCGATTAATGTGTCTCTGTTACTTTTAATTAAATCAAATGCACTAATTATACGAGTTTTTAATTCGTCCATGTTTTGAATGTTGTTGCCACTATGTCCATACACAGTCGTTGAAGTATTCCAGCACTCAATCTTCAATGTCACCGGAGAGTCGTGGCCTACTATTGCTTGATGAGGACGAAGCTGACTAAGCGCTGGTAGACTCCGAGGATTGTTTGGATAGCAGGCACTCGTCGTTGCTCACCATACAGTTCACGGTAACGGTTACGTGCCGCAGCTAAACTTTCACCAGTCATAATGTAGCACACTACCATATCTAAGTACTCTCGATTGGAATACGTAAACGGCATTATTAAAAGTATTCGCGAAACTGCGCGAACGCACGTATTTGCCGTAAATGACACAGGGAATCACACCCATATCGCGCGACGGATATCGGACGACTAAACGGATCGGGAAAGGGTAGCGAGAGCTGCGGGAAGAGTAGCGGGCGGCGGGGGAACCGCGAGTCGCTCGCGCCCGGTACGATGGCGGCCGCAAGCGCAGCCCTGCGTACAGCGCACAAAAAAATATTTTAATAAATTGTTTTATTTATGTGAAAATAATAAAATGCTCAAAAAAAAATTTAAAAAAAATTATGTGTTCGTTTTTCGATGTCGAGTAAGTGGACGAAATTCTTGCAGTTAATTTTTTAACACTTTATATAATTGATCTCAATTTAATAAATGATGTACCTAATTAATATATAATGACATAATTATTTTAAAATTGTTAATTGTTATTCATTTATGATTTTATTTTATTTTAATTTTATTTTTTGAATTATTAGTTGTAATACTTTTTGCTGTGTCCTACAGGGTCCATAATTGTACATTAGCTTTAAGCCCTTGAAAGAACTTTTAACATTATGGAAAGCAAATAAAGATATGAATATGAAGAATCTCGTTGGGCCTGTCTGAAGGAGCCGTATGACTTAGCTACAGGCCACTAGATAATTAATAAACATAATAGTGCATAACTGGAGCATGATGCTTGACAATGATCGAATACCACGGATGCAATTGCACTTTTCGCCACATAGAAGCAAGTCAGAAGTGCATAGATATTATGTACTTACTTTAGTTTTTCGCGATATCTAGCAAACTTAAAGTTTGTTTTTAATTAACATTTGTATGGATTTTATTTTATTTGAATGTTCGAGTATTATTTTATGTACCTAGTTTGTGTGTACTTGTGATCTTTATAATTTTCAGATTAATTGAATTTAACGGAAACTCCGTTAAAATTAAAGTCTTAACTAAAATGGATTATTAATACTTAGGCTAAGACGTGTCAAGGGCAATAAAGGGATTACGTGAGGAAAAACATCAGCGAGCGTCCGGCTGTGTTTTCAAAACAAACTGTCAAGCGTGGTAAATAAAGTATTACTATGAAGACCGTTTACTGTGGTGCCGGATGTAAAGAATAGCACCATGCCATTCCTTCCCGTGCGTGTCGTAAAAGGCGACTAAAGGACTTACTAGAAATTTTGCAGCAGCGGTGTCTATACATTTTACCACCATACTGCGATTGCCAACCTGCCTGCTAAGCGTAGCGATTATGGCTTACCAAATTAGGGGAGGCCGTTCTCCAGCAGTGGACGTCTTTCGGCTGAAATTATGATGATGAAGACCGTTCATTATAGCGGCCACTGGTACTCCCACCCTGATGGAATGGTCAATACCTATATTTGGTATCCTGATCCAGGGATCTTGTGTGACTTTACGACCGTCGTGTATTGCAGTAAAGTTGGTAAAGCTTTGGTTTCTTAAGAAAATGGTGAAGACCCTGGGAAGATCGTCACTCTACCTAGTCTTAGGATTTCTTACCTTACGTTTGCTGATTTGTGGTCGCCACTCATGGTCACGTTGACCCCAACGGTCGTCGGATCTACGGCTAACATTGCCCGTCCATTGCCACATTGGCTTGCTTATTCTGTGAGCTATCCCAACAACTTTAGTTCTCTGCCTAATCACCTCATTCCAGATACTCGGTTTCTATCTCTTAGAGACTCCAAGCATAGCTCGTACCATAGCTCGCTAAGCAACCTTGAATTATAGACCAGCTGTATCGTTAGTGTCCACGTTTCTACTCCGTAGGTCATAACAGGCAGGACGCTTTGATTCAAGTCTTTAGTCAAGAGTATACTCGACGAAGCTTCCCAAACGCTGCCCAGCCCACCAGTGAAATCTTCAATTAGCCTCCTAGAGAGTGAAAGGGATCTAATCTTTAAAAGGGACAAACATTTTTAACGAGCTACCACGCTCTTTTACCAGGCTTCTGGAGTTCTCCCAGAGGTCAGGACTGAGTTAAAGAGCTCGAAAAGCTTTTCCGTACCGGACTTTCTCTTGTTTTCAGGAGCTCGATCGTAATCTCTTCCTTACCGAGGGCTTTTCCTATATTAAGTTGACCTTAGCCAGGTATTCCGTGAAATGGCAAGTGAAAGTTAAAGTGACTCTGGAATTCTTATTGCCGGGATAACGTAATTTAGTTTACAAGTGGTTAATTAGTAAAATACCAAAACAGACACAAAAAGCTGCGATACTCAAATATACGTCCAATACAACCTAAAAAGTATTGGCCAGTCAGCAAAGTAAACTGACGGCCCAATATTTTTACCTACATCGCTAAGAGCTCCATTTCGTTTGTATCTAATTAACGTTTATACGTTTTATTTACTTGATCCAGCGGCTGTAAAACTGTAATATCCATGCAGGCAATGCAGTTAGAACTGGCAGTATAAAGTAACGACTTGGATTACCTTTGTATATTACCTCCTGAGAGCTTAATGGCTCAGTATTCCACATGTAGGTTAGTATTCCGAATAGATTGCATGGACAGCTACTAATCTAGACATTCATTTAGCCGTGGGGAAATAGCATTGTGTATACATTGGCAGTTAAATTTTATGCGCTCTCAATTCAGATGGTTCGTTTATATTTATAAAATGGTTATTAACGACGACGGTTGCGTTTGTTTATTATATGATAAGCATCACGTTTATATTCCTCAAAGAGATAAGCAGAATTGTTAACAACAAATAAAACAAGATGAATTATAAATTAACAGTGTACTCATTGTTGAAAAGCCAAATAAATAAAATAAACAGTAGTGCCTAGAATAACAACAAATAGTTTCCGGGCTTCGAATAAGAGAAATAGTAAGTATACTGCAAAACAAAAAAAAAAAATTACAAAAAAAAGCCGAGTTTTCACTTTGTAGTGTTTTTGAAGAAGTCGGTTTTTTTTTGTATTTTTTGTAAAAAAAAATATTGTACTTGTTATTAAACCACATGGTCTTTACGTATTTTGAGCTGCCGAATCCGAATCTGGACACAGAATTAACCTTACACCCTCCAGTTTTTCTCCAGGAGCAAAAAAATTCTTGAATTTTGCAGTAATGATAATATTAAAAAGACCCTCGACCCCCCCTCCCCCCTTGGTGAGATATCGTAAAATTTTCCTCAACTCCCTCCCCCCACCCCTAATCTCAATCGAGATTCTTCAAAACTTCTATTTGGGCTGTAAACGTATTGGACTATAGAAAAAAAAAACACAACCTATTCTATTACTTTTATTGACGACTGGTAAAGACTAGTATTTGTGAATATTACCGTAATTTAAAATCACAATCATAAAATTAAATAATGAATATCAAACAAAAATTAAGAAAAGATTTATTATAATTCAGTCCATGGATTTAACTCAAGAATTTATTCTCTTGACTCAAGAAAACCATTTTCTTCAAAATGGTATTCAAGATTTTGGCTCTTGAGTCAAGTTAATTTTTTTATCAGTGTACTATTGTATCAGATTTGGCCATATTTTATTGTAGAAATAATTTTACACTGTTTTCTGCGAGAAAAATAATTTCGTGATATTTGCCAAGAACCCCCTCCCCCCCTAAGTGAGATTTGGAAAGATTTAGCTCGATCCCCTCCCCCCCTAGAACACCTCACGTTATTAATGGACGCCCCCTAATAGGGCATAAGCGCCATTTTGGTCGTAAAAGACTTATGAAAACCATCCTACTTAAAATTTTCTGCTTTTTCGAATGCGCTTACTTCCATGGCTCTATAAACCGCTCTCCTGAACAATTTGGTTTTTGTCGCTTATACCTTATTACCTTTTAACCGTCGATATATTACCGGTACGTAGAAAACCTACGTTTTACCGGGAACTGAAATCAAATTAACAATTTTCCACGTAGTTAATAACGTTGCACAGTAAAATTCTGTGAAATGATATCGTTTATTGCGACATTTTGATTTCTAGTTTCGCCTGTAGCGTTAGAGGATATAATAATTTAATGATGAATGAAACGTCACCATTACACAGTTTGAGGTGTCCTGTGGATGTGTAGTAATAGTATAAAAGAGTATTAGAAAATAAATTTGCATAGTTAGAAATCCAAACTACTTATAGGATATAGGCCTCTTTCTCTTTTCACATATCCCTATCTAGGTTAGTAGTTAGTTAGTAGGTAGTTGCTTATTCTTATGAAGAAGTCGAGTTCGTCCCATAATCTCCTCCTGGGTCTACGCGTTGTCATTTGCTCTTGTTTGGGACCTGTGTTGATATTTAGCCCATCTCTCCTCTGTCATACGGTATATATCGGCCACCGTGGTTCCATTTTCGCTACGATTTTTTTTGGGAAACTGAATACGTGACTATCTTCAATAAAAAGCTTTCAGGAGTAGGTAATGGCATTTTTAAATCATTGCCAATAACCAAGTACGAAAAAATAACATCTTTCTTGTTTGATCCCCACGTTACCCGTGGGGATGAAATAGGAAAATTCAAACACGATTAGTCAGCCAGCCTTCACTTACGTGGCATTCAGAACTTATAACGTTAAACATCAAAATAAACACATATATATATATATATATATATAATACATCTTAATATAGGTATGTAGTGACATATAAACGTACAAAAGTAATAAATATATATATCAGGTCTACTAGCTGATCGGATAGGCTAGACGTTGTCTTGTTTCCTAGAACTAGATCACAGCGCCACCTACAGGTTCAATTGTCAATCTAAAGCTTCCGAGGACCCACTCAAACACACCCAAATAAATAAACCATCATAATCAGTCCCGCCGTTTAGGAAGATACAAACGGGTATTATATATAATGGAAAATTGTTGGAGATTAAATACTTGAAATAGATAAAAAAATAGTAAGAATGTTTGTAGTTTTCGATATATATGCTTTCATTCTTCATAGGTGTTGGATTGTAGGTGAAATAAAGCCTGAACGCACGGCCAGCCATATTGGCAATATTGGAGCCAGTATTTTCTACTTTTTTGTCGAGCTTTGAACGAACAGCTTGTGACGATGAAAGGGAAAATTTGCCAAGTCATGAATAGATTGTTGCAATATTATGAAGATATCTGCGATGTAGTTGAATAATATATAGCAAGGGTAAGTAATAGATGATATAACAACAAAATGTCTAATATTAACAACACATAACAACGGAACCTATAATTTTATTTAATATAGCGATTAGTTAATATAATGAACGATTGATATAATTTTAAAATAACTAATTTTTACAAGCATAACATACATCTAATATATAAAATTCTCGTGTCACAGTTTTCGTTGCCATACTCCTCCGAAACGGCTTGACCGATTTTGATGAATTTTTTTGTGCTTATCCGGTATCTATGAGAATCGGCCAACATCTATTTTTCATCCCCCTAAATGTTAGGGGTAGTCCACCCCTAAATTTATTTTTTATTTTTTAGACAAAATTTTTAATTTCTATTTTTTTATGATACAACATACAAAAATACATACATCTATAAATTTTCACTTTTTTTCACCCGGCAAAACAACGTTTGCTGGGTCAGCTAGTTAAATATAACATCGTTTGACATACCACTCAAAACATATAAAACTTATTTGGTCTAATATGAATAGTAACCTAAGTAGATATTAAACATAACTAGTAACTGATCACCACCTCCGCTAAGATAGGTCGACGGAGCGCGGGGCTCCTATTTCTGGGTGGTTTAAAAAAAAGTCGGGGTGTTAACCATAATGACGTTTAACGTTTTTTTATATATGTTAAACGTTAGACCAAATGATTTTAGATTACATAAACGTTATCTCAAACAACGTTATAATAATTTCGTTTTAGAATAAATAAATGTTATATGTAAAGAAATCATATCAACAGTTGGTATATCTCACGTTGATTATCTCTTATGAATCTATGATAGTAAAATGAAATTAGACCAAATGAGTTTATACGTTATGAGACGCACCCATAAAGCAAAGAGATCTACTTCTTCTTCGTAACACTAATATCTGAAACGTCGTGGTTCTCATGAAGTTTCTGGTCGAAGGGCTGATGTGATCCACTTCACGATTTGTGACCATCAATCGGCTAGTATAGATAATCGGCAAGTATATATTAGCGTTCGCCCACTGCGGATTTCATTTAATCAGTCCATCCCATGGGTGAGCGTCCCCGTGCTCGAGTGCCCTCCACTCTACCCTGAAGGACAAGGCGCTCTATAGAGTCACCCTCACACCTCGGCACGTGTCTGAAGTATTTGAGGATATGCGTTTGAACCAGAAAACATAGATTTATGGTGCCTACAATAATTAATACTTTTATTAAGTTTGCTACGTTAGACTCTACGAACACAGCGTGATCAAGTTTTAAACACGGAACAATTTTCCCTCTAATTTTCTATGCATTATCTATTATGTATTTCTATTTATTTAACTATTAGAAGGCCCTTTATGTACTTATATTATTTTTGAATAGGGTATTGTGTACAGAACCCTCGTAGGGTATAATTTTCTCGGTTGAATTTAATCGTCTTTTGTTACTACTCAAATATTGATTTTTGGGAAAATGACTGAAGATGACAATACATTCTGTGACCTTGCTGGTTTAAGTGTTTTGTTGAGCTTAGAATTATATGGGTATTTATTTTGGGGTAATTGAGGATGAGCAGAGTCGATACTTAAATAAAAAATAATAGCATAGTAATCATTAATCAAACACATGATTCTAAACCCCATAGCCTCGGATGTTTTCGGTAAAATAAAAACCTGCTGTTTCACAGAAAAGTTAACCTACGCGGTCAAAATCTACTGAACAGCATTTTTTTTTAACTAATTAAAAATTCAAACGCTGAGGGGTTCAGAATCATGTATTAAATCCATCGTATTAGCTTTTGTCCGTTGATGTAATATGAATCCCATCAAAAACATAAATGTGAAATGAGAGCCAAGTTCAATATTATGAATATTATGATGCCTTGGTTGTTGACTTCAACGCCAAAAGAAGTGAGATCTAAATGGGTGCCAAGTTCAATGGTCAGTCCTGAAATTTATTTATAACTACATAAAATATCCTTTCTTCTTATAACTTGGGATAATATATTGTAGCCTAAGGTCTGACTTGGCTAGTTCTCATATACGAATTATTATGTTCGATGGCTAGTTTCTACCAGCAAGCCAAATTTTCGAGATAATAAAATAAGAACCGACAAGTAACAGGTTTAGAACTTACGAAGACTATAATATAGTTCGTATATGAAAACTAGCCAAGTCAGACCTTTGGCTACAATATATTATCCTAAGTTATAAGAAGAAATGATATTTTATGTAGTTATAAATACATTTCAGAACTGACCATTGAACTTGGCACCCATTTTGATCTCACTTCTTTTGGCGTTGAAGTCAACAACCAAGGCATCATAATATTCATAATATTGAACTTGGCTCTCATTTCACATTTATGTTTTTGATGGGATATCATTACTTTTTGTACATAAATTATTAGTAGGTACTTATTTATAACAATTTATAACAAAATTAATACCAAATGGTTATTATTATCAGTGTTCCTAATAGAATCAATTAAGTGAATAATTATAAAAAAATGATAATAATTTACCAGTTTCTGATTTATTCCTTTGTATTCACCTAATTACCTATCTGCATGCCAAATTTGAACTTTCTAGGTCACCTGGAATTGGGTTAGAGTTTTGATCTATAGGTCAGTCAGTGATAAAAATGACGATTTTTGGACATTAATATCTAAATAACCGTTTGAGATGTGCTTATGAAATTTATAGCACATATATATCTTGCTAGTCTCAATATATTAGCCAAATTTAACACGTGAAATAGTTTTTGAGTTATGAGGGGGTCAAAAGTGGCTCCAAATGGTTCGTGTAGTATTACACACGGTGCTGCTCGCCAGTTCTGTTGCTTGAACTTGGCTTGACACGCTACCGCGTGTCTAGATACAATTCAATTAAAACAATATCATAAAGTATTGTTTACTTAATATTAATAGCGGTACCGTGTGGTGCCGGACGTAAAAAATAACACCACCCCATTTCTTCTCGTGGATGTCGTAAAAGGCGACTAAAGGACTTACTAGACAATGAGCAGCAGCATTCTCTATGCATTTGACCACCATCCTGCGATCGCCAACCCGGCTGCCAAGCGTGGCGATTATGGCAAAGCCTCCCAAATTGGGGGAGGCCTGAGTCCAGCAGTGGACGTCTTGCGGCTGAAATGATGATGAATGATGAATATTAATAGATATCTATTAAAATTAATAGAGTTAATCACTAGAAATAAAATTAATAATAAAACCCATAATGTAAGTTACAGTTTAAATAATAATCGCAACTTTTTGCGTTTGCGAAAAGTACACAATTCGACAGGCCAAAGTCTCGTAGATATAACTTTCGGCTATGTATTCGTGATTGTTGAGTATAGAAAATGAGTAAAATAGTAGATATACCAGTTTAAAGTTAAATTTTTTAATAAAATGCGATTAAAATGTCGAGTTAGCTAAGAAGTTCGCGATGGAGTCGATTTCACTTATGCAGAGCTACAAATCAGGGAGACACTGCCGTTTTTTCCAGAAACCGTTACCTAATGTTTTTCTCGCATCTTTATACAACAAGTAATATAGTTAAGGCAACGGTTCATTCACTCCAATTAGTATTAGTTAGTATTGAGTAAAAAGCATAATAAAATGAACAAAACTTATTTTAAAAGCTAATTGTTATTATTAGAAAAATCGTGTTGTAGCATTCCTTTATGCATTTAACGTTGAGTCTTGTTGCTTTTAGAGAAGATTGAATTTTCTTTAGCTCAATCGGCGGTATGTATGGCAAAACACATATTGTTTGCAAAAATACCTAAAAATTACTGAAATCTGTACTCAATTATAAACAAACTACTTTCAGGGCTTCCGCCTTTTCTGTTACACGTAGATACATTTTTTTTTAATATTCCGAGAAAAAAGTACATATTCTTACTTTTTCTTGCCTTTATTTCTCCACATAAGTGGTAGGTGACAAACTATCATGGATCACTAATTGCTTTCTGAGTCCGACACACTCTTACGATTAAAGCTGGAAATCAAGTCAAGAGTAATAGGCACGTCACTCTTTATCTACTCGAATACTAAATTACTTTCGCCGAAGCCGAAATGAGAAACATTAACGTTTCTATGTGTGTTTGTGTGTGTGCTACGATCCACATACTAAACGTGTGGACTGATTTAGCGGGTCTTTGTTTGATTTGGGTAAAGAGGTGAAGATTAGCTCTCAACAAACATTTATTTAACACGTTTTTGGAACAGTTATATTGAATAGTCACGGCGTTGGTAGACGAAATGTCTTTGTAACATAGGTACTTAGGTACAAGAATACCCTTTTACTAGTTGACTTCTTGATTAAGAACAAAAAAGAATTACTAGGTTTTGCCAGCAGCTTCGTGTCGAAGTCGGAAATTATCCTACAAGAATGTACTACTGGGACAAAAATTATCATGTGTTAATCTAATAAACTCTCTGTGTGTCAAATTTCATCCAAATCTATGTGACAGTTTTTGTGACATTGAGTCTCAAACATTCAAACTTCCTCATTTATAATATTAATAGGATTTTATAATTTTGTGTTAACGCATATTGACAGGTGGAGAGACACACAAACACATTCGCCATAAACGTATACCTAAAGCATTCTATTATGTGTTCGTATATGATATACTACGGTGAAATACAGATCAGATATGCTTTCAACGCTAAACCAACTATAGTAATGTCATTACGATTTTATATCTGTATCTCAGGTATTAACGAAAAGCGGCCAAGTTCGAGTCGCTCACGAAGGGTTCGCTGCCACCGTACAAAGTTTAAAATTACGCAGTTGGCACACTGGTTAATTGTTTTCGAGTAAGTCAGGAAAAAAAATATTCCGCATAATTTCTACGCTAGGGTAGAGGGGGTCTAGAATTATATGCTTTATTTCTGGTTACAATTTGCGTGCTGGTTTAACATTTTAACCTGTATAAAATACTTTACTTAGGCGCCTTCCTTAAATTATTAACTTAATATTTTTTTATTATTTGTTGATATAGCAGCAATAGTAGTAAAAACTCCTGAAAATTTCAAATATCTACCTGTACGGTTCACAAGATACAGCTCTGTGACAGACGGACGGACAGCGGGGTTTAAGTAATAATAGGGTTCCGTTGGGCACGGAACCCAATAAACCGCGTTCGTGGCCTACCTGTAACCTCACGCAACGTTCTGTACAATCGATAATTCATTGACCCTTGTAACATTGCTACCAGAACTACTATTCTTGATATCAATATTCGATAAATATTTATTGCTAGTGTTGGATTTTGGATTGTTACAACGTGGAGTGTGATTTCTTATTTATAATACAATTTCGTTACGCTTTCACTGATCTTTTATGGCGATCTTCAGCTGGAAACTTTACAAGCTGACAAAGAACACTTCATATTTATAATTTAAGTTTTTCAATTAATAGATGAAATCTAAAGCCCGACTACTGAAAAATCACGGTCTAAAAAGTATGCAACAAGAAAATATTGTCGTCTGAAATTGTTATGACCAATCTATTCAATATTTATAGGTTCCCAGCTCTCGGCGGAAGTGTGCAGCGCATGAGATGGACATAGTCCATTAATGAGAATGTCATGCGTTCATACTATAGGGCTACAGAGGGGGAAAACAATCCGATCGCGTACCGTGTTCGGATGTTCTCTCTGTTTCAGGTACTTGAGCCAGCTGTCAACGTTTCGACATAACGACTGTCGGATCAGGTGTATTGTACTGTCTCTTTATCACAGTTTACAGTACGCGGTACATTGATCCACAACGTGTTACCATCGAGACAACTATATGATTCTAAACATTTTCCGTCGTTATTAAAATATGGTATTCCATACATGTTGACCGCGTAGACATTGCACTTTAAAACGAAGTGACGAACAATTTTTATTTGCTAGGGAGTCTTCAAGCATATGCTGAATTCAAGGATACAGGAGACAGGAGATTCGCGTCGATGTTTTTGCCTTTTCCACCCTGTATTTTAATGTCATCATCATCATCATCATCAGCAGCTTATAACGTTCCCACTGCTGGGACACAGGCCTCCTCTAGGTGAGAGGAAGTGGGCTATAATCCACCACGCGGGCCTAGTGCGGGTTGGCAGATGTAACATGTCTTCAAAATTTTGGTTTTAAGACATGTCGGCTTCCTTACGATGTTTTCCTTCACCGTTGTGAAAGCAGCGGTGATGAAATAATTTACGCAAAGGAAAGGTGCCTACTTGGGTTCGAACTCACGACCTACTACTCGTAAGTCGCGGTCGTTACCACTGGGCCACCACTGCTCTATTATTTTCTAGTGTTGCCGAGAATCGAGCTGAATGGCGTGCGATTGGGGAGGCCTATGTCTAGCAGTGGACTGCTATAGGATGATGATGATGATGATGATGATGATGATACGGAGGAATGAGGAGAATGTCGTGACGAAAGTTTTTTGGGATGAATATCGATAGCTATAAGAGTAGAGGAAAACCAAAGAAACGATGGAAGGACTGCGTGAATGATGATATGTATAGAATTGGGATGACGACCGAGATGACGACCGAGATGACGACCGAGATGAAGACCGAGATGACGACCGAGATGAAGACCGAGATGACGACTGAAATGACGACCGAGATGACGACCGAGATGAAGACCGAGATGACGACCGAGATGAAGACCGAGATGACGACCGAGATGAAGACCGAGATGACGACTGAAATGATGACCGAGATGACGACCGAGATGAAGACCGAGATGACGACCGAGATGAAGACCGAGATGACGACTGAAATGACGACCGAGATGACGACCGAGATGAAGACCGAGATGACGACCGAGATGAAGACCGAGATGACGACTGAAATGACGACCGAGATGACGACCGAGATGAAGACCGAGATGACGACCGAGATGAAGACCGAGATGACGACCGAGATGAAGACCGAGATGACGACCGAGATGAAGACCGAGATGACGACCGAGATGAAGACCGAGATGACGACCGAGATGAAGACCGAGATGACGACTGAAATGACGACCGAGATGACGACCGAGATGGCGACCAATACCTAAGAAGTATAGAAGAAAAATATATGTTGCGTCGACTTCAAATAAATTGGGAGGAGAATGATGAGTTTAGAAGTTATGAAGGAACAGATGTACAAACATACCCACATACCTACCGGTCAAAATCATAACACTCCTTTTCACTTCGCTGTAGTCAGGTAGTAACTAAACGACTTTTGAAAAGAAAATTAGGTAGTATAGATACCCTCGTAAAGTATTAAAATGGTAGACATCGTTTCTTAGTATAGCTGAAAGAAATATGATTATATAAATAAGTTGTGCCAAGGCCGGCCATGTGTTACAGCTAGTAATTATAGTAAAGATTAATGACCCAACATACTGCGGTAAATTACATTAAGAAAGCATGACTAAGTTTTTTTATAGGCACTGCTTGGAGGACTGCCCATTCTGATAAGGGACACTACACGAGGCATAATTTGTTAGGTACATGTATCCTTGCTACTGCTAGCGACTACGACTACGAACTCGTGAGAATGCGCTTTTTCATAAAATAGTTATTCAATAGGACTAAATTAACTTATAGCGTTTTATTGATGACATTAATTATTATAACTCTGTAAATACATACGTGTTGCAATGGCAAAAAAAGAAAATTTGAATTTTGAGGGCTACCCTGGTTCTTTCCCCTTAAAATAAAATATTTAATGATGAGTGTCATAGTGGGAAGCTATCGTACAGCAGTGCCACTTAGCAGGGTGGCAATACTGTTGACTGTTGCTTAGCTTCTCATAAGTGAAAGAATTTTTGGTATCGGATCAGTAGTTCTCTACATATAAACTCACAAATATCTCCCTATAGATAAATAGCTAGAAAATAGCTCACGGGGACGTACTACCGGGATTAAAAGTATAATTCCAATGTGTTAATGGTAAAAAATGTTTTAATTCCGTGGCTTACCCGGCGCATGACAATAAAGCTCTCAGTCGGCATGATTTTTTCCGACATCTTCTGTAACTATCGTCATATTGCAGCCAATTTACTCTGAATTATACATCTAAACCTTTCTCATGAATCACGCCGTTTAGTACTGAACCGTATGAAAATTCATTCGGTAGTTTTTGAGTTTATTGCGTTCAGACAGACAGACGCGGCGCGGGGGAATTTGCTTTATAATAAACAGTGATAATAGTACATACTAGCTACTTATCTATATAATATCTAGGAAAGACCGGAAATAAACGACTTCAACGAAATGATAAGGTATGTTCCTCTAAGGAAGGGTTTTCAGACCCAAGAAAGATGTTTATGGGAATTGGAGCAGTTTTTTGAAAAGCATATTGTTCGGAGGGAAATAAAACTGACTTATGATGACTAAATTTTTTCGTACCATAACATATGCGGAGTCTCATGCAAAATAGGAATGGCGAATGAATGAAAAACAAAACTAAAATACAGATCCAAAGACACTGACATCCGAAACTTATTTTTCACTTTGTACTGTTATTTGGAATTCGGTTTTTTTTTAGCAAAAAAGTCTTTATTTTTCACTTTTTTGTTATGGTAGCTAGCTCGCAATAATTCCAATACCACTGATGACCAGGTAAATAAAAGTGACAGAAAGTATTAGAAAATCATCACGATGAACAAACAGGAATAAATACATATCGAAGCTAACGCAAAAACTACCCAAGCAGTGTCAATAAAATTTTTATGGGACCACCCCTGACGCATAACCTATTTATTCATCAAAAGAAATTTCGAAATCAACCTGCCACATGCCGCAGATATCGAGGAAAATACAAACAAAAGATTACAGACGAATAGAGAACCTCCTCCTTTTTGAAGTCGGAAAAAAAAAAACATTATCCAACAACTTTTGCCAAATTATAGCCAATTTAGTACAGCGTTAAGTTATTATAGTAGGTACTCTTTCACCTTTAAAGATACAAGTTAGGTATACCTTCTATTATTCTAAATTACTAAGAATTACCTAGCCTAGAATTACCAGCACGATTTTCAAATCAACCGTACACGCTTGCAATTTTCATTCATATTAAATTTTTTGTACCTCGAATCGATGAATATATTCACAATGAAATGATGTTTTTCCTAGTAATAGCACGTAGGGCGGAATAATGAAACGGTTTTATTTTCCAGCTAGGGATTTCCGTGCAAAGCTGTGCCAAAATGCAAATAAGTCGGTATTAAAATCATAAGCGCTTCAGGCAACGCTGCAAACGTAGCATATGATGCCAAGACCGTGTTCAATCAATGTGCGACTATATTGTTGGTATTGTTCTTTGTTATTTCATTAATAACTTTATTAGGGTAATTTTTGTCGTAGTTACGAGCTCTATACGAGCTCGTCCGAAGAATTACAACCAACGTATCTTGCCGCTTAGCCGCATTACTGTGTATGCTTTGAAGGGAAGAAAACAATTAAGAATTAAGAACCTCATAACGTCTTAAAGACACCGGTTCTATACAGGATGACACGTATATCAATGCACAAACTATAATCATGAATTCAGCACAAGATTTTAGACCACCTATCGTAGAAATTTTTCGTCGGTTATAGAAAAACAAAATTTGCTTGTTTCATTGAAAAGTGTAGTATCTCCGCGGTCCAAATGTAAAGAACAGAGAATTTTTTTAATGAGTGACGAAACATGTCTACTGTGGGGTGTTCTGAAATCTGTACTTTTTTACGGTTGGGAAATCATGAAATGACATCTCCCGTTCTGGGTGGAGCAGGGCGTCTCATACTTTTACTGACTAAAACCCATCGGTGCTCCTTCTTTCTTCTTGCCGTGTCGGGGCCACGGTAACTATTTTGAAGAAATCCCCGACCCTGGCAGTCCGATTCATGTATTGATTTCATGGGGCACAATGATTCCAGGTAACAATTTCCCGTCTATGTCGCTGCTACTCAGTTGGAATATAGGATATTATATTTTTTGTAGGTATGAGGAACAGGGTGTAAAGTTCACTCAACCTCTATAGAAAAGGGAGGATCTTCCGACCAGACGGGTGTCGTGTCTGGTAGGCAACAGTCAGACGGTTGTATAAATGCTAGTTGAGCGGTAAACATTGCTACCCCGGCTGACGGCCTAAAAAGTTAACTTTTTAGGAATCGCCTGGCTACTATCCGTTTAAGTAGTAAAAATCTTATTTAGGTTAACTACGAGATGTCCTAACAAAAAAAAAACACTCACACACTCACACACACCCACGCGCGCAAGCACGCACGCACACACACACACACACACTACACAAATTCGCAATAATAATTAAGTAATTTAATCTAATTAAGTTAGTAAGTAGTTACGTTTGAATGAGTGTGTAACTTGAGAAACCTTTTTAATATCTGTTGCCTAATTAGAACCCAACTGTGAACCACTACGTGCACTTATATGTGTCATCAACCACGAGGATACTAGATTCCACGACACAGGGTATTCTAGTGTGAGATCTAGGGTTTCTCCACTGCACACAAAATACTCTCAGGATCCAGTCTTTGTGCTTTAATTTTATTTTGTGCTTATTGTGTCTATTAACTTGTTCTTAATAAATATATTCTAATTTAAAATTTTAAAACATTGCTAGCGCGATGCAGGAGTTTGCGGAACATCAGTATGATATGTAGCTCGCATTTAGCGGTGTAAATGACGCTACAATATCATATATCCTATAGAGAAAATGACCACTTTCACCTTTTTCAATCACTTTACTCCGAAGTTGCTCACCTTGATGTAGGTAAAGCAAAGCTGTCGATAAAACGAATTAATTAATCTCCTAATAAGATCATTCGAGTATGGTAGAGGAGTCTAGAAAGGTTCCATTGTTTTGTATTTATTTCAATTAGATTAATGCTTATATTAGGGATCCTTCATCTTTTGTGTTTGTATGTTTGTTCCTTACTAGCACTCTAGAGATCAAACACGTAGGCTAGTTCTGACGATTATGTCAATAGATTTGTCTTAATCTTATGAATGTCACTAGGGATATGACAGTAACCAAAACCAAATATGGCGACAACCAGACGCCATATTGTGAAAAAGAAAAAATGTGAGTCGACGAACTATGTCAAGTGGGGTATCATTGAATAGGTCTTTCAAGTAATCTCAAGCATCTGGAGACATATTTTTAAATTATAAGATAACGTTGCATTTTCTTAGCTTCAAATTTGAAATATTTGTTTGAATGAAAGTGATCTACTTGTACTTATAAATGAAACTCACACCAAATACGGGTGTAAGTAGAAAATAGAAACCCCTTACTTAATTCTTTTTAAATCATATGTCAGTTGATTCTTTCACATGGTCTCATTAATATCCTAGAGTTATGGGAAATCAATAAGAACATGTTGTGTAAATAGATAAGTATATACCGACACAGAGCTATGAAATTATTTTTCATCTTTGGCTCTTCTCAGAATTTATATCTTCATAGTTCACGATTCACGATTTTTAAAACATGTGCGTTAAGTAAACCAATATCTAAATCTGTTTGTTATGTTTATCTAATAACCGGTAGATCAACAGATAGATAATTTCGGATTCAAGACTAAATAACAATATTGCTACTGAAATATCTGCGGCACGTAATAGCTTTGGTTTCTAGTTTTATAGGAATTGTAGAACAATATTCAGTGAAGTAATCTGGTTTAATCTATAGTTCGCTACCTCGATTGTTAGCTGGTTACTCAATATCTCCAATCAGTTGTAGCAGGATGATAGCTATCACGTAGGTAGTGGATATTAGATAGTAACCTATATTCTGGGTACAATGAATGATGTTACATCAAACGTAGCATTCTTTGTTTTTAACCAAATTCTTAGTGAGAGTAAAGCTTTTTTTTGAATATATGTCTAGCCGACCCCAACATAGTTGGGAAAAGGCTAGGCAGATGATGATATGTCTAGCATAACTTCTTTGTTAATTAACCGATATTTGGGTCCATACAAATTTGGGTAAGTGGGTTATGACTTAGCTTCAATAGTACGTTTTTAGGGTTCCGTTGCCAAATGGCAAAAAACGGAACCCTTATAGATTCGTCATGTCTGTCTGTCTGTCTGTATGTCCGTCCGTATGTCACAGCCATTTTTCTCCGAAACTATAAGAGCTATGCTGTTGAAACTTGGTAAGTAGATGTATTCTGTGAACCGCATTAAGATTTTCACACTGAAATAG
The DNA here is from genome assembly GCA_932294355.1 of Aporophyla lueneburgensis. NCBI lineage: Eukaryota > Metazoa > Arthropoda > Insecta > Lepidoptera > Noctuidae > Aporophyla > Aporophyla lueneburgensis. The sequence goes on from OW028740.1 coordinate 18,872,013, forward strand.
AAAAATAACAATAAATTTTGGGGTACCCCATACTTAGAACAGAAAATCAAAAAAAAAAAAATATCAAACCCATACGTGTGGGGTATCTATGAATAGGTCCTTAAAAAAAATTATGATGCAACTTAAAAATGATGGTAACTTAAAAAAATTATGATGCACAAAACCAGGTAAACTTCCAACGAAAATTGGTTTGAACGAGATCCAGTAAGTAGTTTTTTTTTAATACGTCATAAATCGTAAACCACAATTTACCTTTCATTCAATCAACTCAAATACAAAATAAAAAAAAAAACATTTAATTTCATAAACATAAACTTTATGCATAAACCGAAGATACCTACAGGTTTGTACGGAACCCTCGGTGCGCGAATCCGATTCGCACTTGGCCGGTTTTTCTATTTAGCCTAGTTGATGATTTATAATAAATTCCTCCACTGTCATATACATACGTATAGCATGTGAGAGGTTATTGTTTGTGTGGAGAAGGTACCACAGCTAAAAAATTAAAAATTTAATATATTTTGCAAAAAAACAACAAGTCGGTGGCAAAAAGCGAAAATACAAAATAAGACACTGACTACCGAAATCAAAATTATTTTTAATTTGTGTTGTTTTATTTGAAATTCATTAGCGTTTTTTTTTTAGGAACAAGTGTTACGCAAATAATGTATTAAAATCCAAAAACATACCTTTATTATTTTTTGAAAATAAGTAGGTAAAATATAGAAAGAACTAGTAAAATGTAACGAGCTATATTGTTGCACAAGATGTATCTAATTAATATTTTTGATCCAATACCGCGTCAGGTATTAAGGTGGTATTATAAGCTGAGATTACGGGATGTTTTTGTACTCGCTCACATTTCCCTGTCTTATTTTCTATTTGCTCATTAAATTGGCTTACGTCGATGTAGGAAATGTGCTAAAAAAAGAGTAACAAATATGATTTGGGATAAGTTATTTTTCAGCGTAGGAGCGGTCGTTGTGGATTGCCACAACGTCTCGTAACGTTTGTATAAACTTCTTTTTCTATTTTTTGTCCCTACCAATTTCTCAACTCTCCCTAACTATTCTACTCTTTGGAACTTGCAATTATACAAGTGTAGAACTCGTGGTCATTTCTTCTCAAACTTAAAGCATTTATTTCACTGGAACCATTAACAGGCACTTTTGAACAGTCAAAGAGTCGGTCATTTAGTCAGAAAGTTGTAGCTAGTTATCCATACCAAAATGTTGATCTCCGTGGAGAAGAATGGGCCGTAAACTACAAGTACAGAGTGTACATCAAGATATTACAAAATCCTAGATAAATTATTTTTGTTAAGCAACAAGGATACGTTTCGTGTGGTGCTGGACTAAAGAATAGCACTATCTGATTTCTTCCCGTGTCTGTCGTAAGAGGCGACTAAGGGACTTAATAGAGAATGGGCAGCAGCGTTCTCTATGCATTTTACCACCATACTGCGATGTACAACCTGTCTGCCAAGCGTGGCGATTATGGATAACTCCCCTCCTAAATTAGGGGAAGCCTATAACCAGATGACAGGCCTGTTGGTCTAGTGGTTAGTGACCCTGACTGCTATGCCGGAGGTCGTGGGTTCGATTCCCACCCAGGACAAATGTTTGTGTGATGAGCACGATCATTTGTTCTGTGTCTGGGTGTAATTTATCTATAATATGTATGTATTTAGAAATATATAAGTATGTTTATCAGTTGTCTAGTACCCATAACACAAGCTCTGCTTAGCTTGGGACTAGATGGCGTTGTGTGATAGTTGTGGAATATTATTATTATTTTTATATTTATTTATTTTTCTACATATTTCATTACATTTTTAAATATTTTTACAACAAAAAAAATACAAAAATATTTAAAAATATATAAAATAGTGATCCACTGGTAGCGGGAGCTAGGTCCAAGCTACCGGTGGTTAGGGCTCCAGAGACAGGAACCTCCTCACGATGCGAGCCGTGTCAAGGAGTACTGCCTTCTGGATCAGGCTCTTGATCCAACCGCCTAACGATAGCCTCGATAGGTGTTGGTCGAGGGTATCGGCCATCAGCCCTTTATTATTATTATTATTAGTGAACGTCTTTTAGCTGAAATTATGAGGATGATCAAGGAAGTTGTAACTAGGGTTTTGTCACATTTAGAAGCTTACATGTGAGAACTATATTAAAAGATAAAATTAAGAAACGATACAAACTATAACATAAAAATAAGCCCTGGCATTTGATAAAGGCCCGCTCCAACAAACAACAAACAGGACTGTGTGTGGATTTGATACATTTATAAAATGTATCAAATCGTTTTGATTAACGATTTTATTTCTGTAAGTAGGTTTGTAAAATCACTAGTCACATGTCTAGATTATATAAAAATATGATTGACGTGTAAAGTCAACCATATTTTAAAGTAGATGAGGTTGGCATTTCCTGTCCAGTTAATCAAAAAAGAAAGACTGAAAAAAAAATCAGAGGTCACATTATTCTTTTAAGTCGAGACATAAACTGGTCAGATTATGTAGATTGATGTCTGAAATGGTCTTTTGAAGAAAGAACCACACAGATTAAGTGTACCTGACCAGTCAGAGCTCGCATTTGCCAGTAATCGTGCAGCTCAATTCAGAACTTAAGAAGCTCAACGATATGACGAACACTACCAAAGAATGGATTTGGGTAGCTCTTGTTTTTATTGTAAAACAAACTACTAAGATAGAGCTCGCACTTTGCGAGCAAATTAAACTTTCCCGTCATTTAGATTTTCTTTTCAGTTATATTATAATATTCATCTAGCTCCAGACGTTACGTGGCTTTACTAAAGCTTTTTAAGTACATAAAACAATTACAGAAAATGTTTTTCTAATGTGAGCAAGAAATAGTACTTAGTAGGAATCAACATTATGAATATGAGATTTTCCGTAGACTTAACGCGTCCATTTGACTTAGCAGTCTTTTCAACGTTTTTTTCTGTTTACTTTCACGTCACGATGAATATCGTTTTTGGCAAATATTCAACAGATTTGTCTGTATTCTGAACAGAGATTGTATTGTTTCATTCCAATACTAATGAGTTAGTTAACAGTTTGAATTACTTATTATTGAGTATTCGATACAACTTTAACAAGTTTAGAAATTAATAATGGAATTTGGTTTGTTACGGGATAAGTAGGGCACGTCAATATGGTCAAGTTTGTTACGACTGAATTGATTGATTTTTGGAACGTTATACACGATCGCGGCAAACATATATTTTTACACTGAATATCCTATTCAGGTACCTATAACACTCTGTGTCTGTAGGTACTACTTCATCATTATCATCATTTCATGCTTTGCCACAATCAGCTTTGTCACGCTAGACAGGCGGGTTGGCGATCACAGAGTATGGTGGTTAAATGCATAGAGAACGCTGCTGCCCATTCTCTAGTAAGTCCCTTAGTCGCTTTTTACGACACCCACGGAAAGAAATGGGGTGATGCTATTCTATGCGTCCAGCACCACATGGTCTATAGGTACTACACATATTAATACGAAAATTAGACAGACGGAGGAGTATGAATTTGGCACAGCTAAGTTTATATGGAGAAGTAGTGCAGAAAGCTCATATTCTTTAATAATAATGTGATTCTATTTAAAAGAATTATGGTCGAATTTCGGCCACCCAGTGACCACTAGTAATACAAGTTTCGTCGGTTTAATTGTTAAATCCCAATACTTTAGCAATTAGGAATAAGGTGAACAGTCATTTCGTACTTTTGGGTTCGTTACGATTTCGATTACAATTGAACATTTTGTCATAAATAATTTTCTAATTGGTACTAAACGATGTAAAACGAGTTTGCACGCTAATTGCTTTTTTTTTTTTTTTTTTTTTTTTTCAGGATGGGAAATCATCAAATGACTTCTCCCGCTCTGGGCGGAGCGGGAGGGCGTGTCAGACTTTTACTGACTAAAACCCACCCGTGTTCCATCAGTTGCCCATGTGCCAGGGTCACGGTATCTCTTTCGAACAATCACGCGACCCCGGCAGGCATCGGTCCTAGTAGACCCCTACACTGCTGCTGACATCTCTTTGAGGCGCGCGTGGAACACTGCGCGCCGTCGACCCGAGCCTGGTCCTTACCGGGCGGCGAGCTACCCATTGCTCGCCACCCGCAAGCTCGCGCCTACGGTGGCCGGGAGTCCGCAATCGACTCCCGACGCCCGGGGCGTCTCCTCCTGCGGCGGCTAGGGGCGTGAGGGCGCAGAGACTGCCACTCCCTCACGCGCCCCGCCTCCTCCTTCGCGAGCATTACTGCTTCGCAGAAGGAGGTGACGGCTTCCCATTCCCTCTCGCTCCGTACCATGGCTCGCACCAGGGCCGGACGCGAGAGGTCGCCGCCGCCGATCGCCTCCACGAGGACACGGCGGTGCTCCGCCCAGGCAGGGCACACCTCCACCGTATGCTCCACCGTGTCCTCCAGACGATCCTCGCAATGGAACGCTAATTGCTTACACTAACAATGAAAATCTGAATTATTTTGAAGGACATTTCTAATCCATTGCTTCATTTGTTCGAACAATTTGTCTGGTCAACAACGTTAATAACGCAATTAATGTTTTAGAGCTGCCAAAATGAAATCCAATCCTACTGTTAGTGTCTTATGCAATTACCACTATGTACTGAGGGGCAATTCCGTAAGAGGGGTTTTCGCGTCATTTCTTCCCGTGGGTATCGTAGAAGGCGACTAAGGGACTTACTAGAAAATTGACAGCAGCGTTCTCTATGCATTTTACCACGATACTGCGATCACCAACCCACCTGCCAAGCGTGGCAATTATGGTAACCTCTCCCCCCCTCTTTGAAGGAGGTCTATGTCCTGCAGTGGATGTCTTTTGGCTGAAATGATGATGATGATAGCTGAGGGGTAATTGCGTAGCTTATTATCAGTAGGAATCGCTTTCATTTTGACAATTTAACAACATTCATTGCGTTATTTACGTTATTGAGCAGGGAATGTTATCGAACAAATGACGCAATGGATCACAAATAATTTTTAAAACAATTCAGATTTTTATTGATCACGCAATTAGGGTGCAGGTCAAGAAACAAAACGCAATTCGAAAGTTTTTGAGGTAACTTCAAAATGTAATTCAAACTGCACAAATATGTCATAATCGTTGAAAAACAAACAAATAGTAGAAATAAATACGGGCGACATTATAGATAGCACGAACGGTAGCCAAGAATGAGGCCAATTTCGTTGTGGATACAAAAGCTTAGCGTTGAAGAAACTTGGAAAGCAATTTGGAAGGTATTATTATGTCTATACACTCTGACAAGAATTTTACACAAGAATTTAATTCCTTGTGTAAACTATACTGTCTGGGAAATTATTTGTTAACCAAGGAGACACCCATGCTAATTGGCCGTGTTATAGCTAGGTCATACAATTGTCGAAGAATAACTGTCATGATTTGAATATAATCATCATCATTTCAGCCGACACAAGTCCACTGCTGGACATAGGACTCCTTCATGCGACGCTAATTTAACCGGTACATTTTTGGGGGGAGTTTGCCATAATCGCCACGTTTGGCAGGCGGGTTGGTGATCGGAGTATGGTTTTAAATTCATAGAGAACGCTGCTGCCCATTCTGTAGTAAGTCCCTTAGTCGCCTTTTACGACACCCACGGCAAGAAATAGGGTAGTGCTATTCTTTACGTCCGGCACCACACGAATCTAATATAATACGGACAATTAAAGTTGGTAGTCCATAATGCTTAACGATTGATTTCCCTGATTTTACATGAACTAAGCAATACCACAATGAAGTGTAATTTTCGATAAGCTATCAGCTAGCTATTTGACAGATTACTATGATGATAACAAAGTAAATAACGGGTTGCTGATAAAACTATCATTTTGGGGTAAAGCTTTAATCATAGAACAATTTATGGAAATCAAACCTCTATTTAGAATATAAATTGACGTTATAATTTGGGTTGGTATTCATATCTCAGGGTTCAGATAGGTTTTGTCTAAGTAATAACAGCCGCATGGATCGATGGATCAAGTTTAGCTACATTCGCAGGGGTTGCTCCGTGTAGACTATCTTCAGATACAAGGCCCCTGCTTGTGAGGATCGTCTGGAGGACACGGTGGAGCATACGGTGGAGGTGTGCCCTGCCTGGGCGGAGCACCGCCGTGTCCTCGTGGAGGCGATCGGCGGCGGCGACCTCTCGCGTCCGGCCCTGGTGCGAGCCATGGTACGGAGCGAGAGGAAATGGGAAGCCGTCACCTCCTTCTGCGAAGCAGTATTGCTCGCGAAGGAGGCGGGGCGCATGAGGGAGTGGCAGTCTCTGCACCCTCACGTCCCTAGCCGCCGCAGGAGGAGACGCCCCGGGAGACGGGAGTCCATAGCGGACTCCCGGCGACCGAAGGCGCGAGCTTGCAGGTGGCCAGCAATGGGAAGCTCGCCGCCCGGTAAGGACCAGGCTCGGGTCGACGGCGCGTAGTGTTCCACGCGCGCCTCAAAGAGATGTCAGCAGCAGTGTAGGGGTCTACTAGGACCGATGCCTCCCGGGGTCGCGTGATTGTTCGAAAGAGATACCGTGACCCTGGCACATGGGCAACTGATGGAACACGGGGGGGTTTTAGTCAGTAAAAGTCTGACACGCCCTCCCGCTCCGCCCAGAGCGGGAGAAGTCATTTGATGATTTCCCATCCTGAAAAAAAAAAAAAAGACCCCTGCTTCGGAAAGTACCTTAAGTGTAGCTGTAATCGTTGGTCCTGGCTGTTATTCGTATCTCATTACATACGAGTCGTCAGACGCCCGAAAGTCTGACAACCAGTCGTATCAGGGTCTATCGAATTACTTACAACCTGGGTTTTGGAAGTCAGATAAGCAGTACCTCTATGTTAAGTACTTGTATTCAGGTGCATGTGATTGGACCGGAAGTCGATCCCAACATAGTTGGGAAAAGGGTAGGCAGATCAATGATTCATAGGCAATACTAAGGTATTCACCGGACACGGCTGCTTCGGGAGGTTCCTGTTCCGGATAAGACGGGAGGAAACGCCCGGGTGCTAACATTGTGTGGATCGTTTGGAGGTGACGGTGGAGCACTTAGCATATATGGAGGTCAGCCCTGCCTGGGCGGAACATCACGAGTCCTCGTGGAGGTGATTGACTGCGATGATCTCTCGAATCCGGCCCTGGTCCAGGCCATGGTAAGGAGCGAGGCATAGGCGCGTACTTGCGGGCGGCGAGCAATGGGTAGCTCGCTGCCCGGTAAGGACCAGGCCCGCGCGCGCCTCAAAGAGATGTCAGCATGCATTGAAGGAGTCCGCTAGGCCGATTCCTGCCAGGGTTCGGGGTATTCCTGCCATTTACCATGGCCAAGTACGGGCAACTGAAGGAACACGGGTGGGTTTTAGTCAGTAAAAGACTGACACGCCCTTTGTCATTTGATGATTTCCTTCCCAAAAAAAAAAGGATAGATACTGTAAAGTGTAGGTATCTGCAAAATTAGACCTTACGAAATGCTGGCTGGCAATAAAAAAACTCTGGCTGCATTCGAACTGACAAGCGGGCTTCAAGTACAATTTAGTGTTTTTTTTTTGTGTTTGGAAAACCAGAGAAAAAACTTTTTACAAAAAAAAAAAAACGGCTTCCTTAAAAAAACACTACAAAGTCAAAAATAACTTTAATTTCGAAAGTCGGTGTCTTAGGCTCTGTATTTAAGGTTTTTGCCACCGACTTCCGAAATTAAAGTTATTTTTGACTTTGTAGTGTTTTTTTTAAGGAAGTCGGTTGTTTTTTTTTTGTAAAAAGTTTTTAGTTTTTGACTTTTTAGTTGTGGTAGATACTCCGCACTAATCTATTCGCGTTATTCGTTCATTTGTCGCGCAAACACGTAATGAAAATTTAAGACTTATATAGTTTTCACATGGACCCCACTGTCCAAGCAGAACCAAATTAAAATGAGACCATTCAGAAAGCACCAGCTTTCAAATAAAAAAAGAATCATCAAAATCGGTTCACCCAGTCAAAAGTTATGAGGTAATAAACATAAAAAAAAAAATTAAATAAAAAAATACAGTCGAATTGATAACCTCCTCCTTTTTTTGAAGTTGGTTAAAAATAGGCGCGTTGTTGTAAAACACGAATGCTTTGAATTAACGTAATAATTTGAATAATACTGTTTAATTCCACAACCCCGTAAATACACTAGAGTAGTCCTATGAATAGGTGAATACCTACCCAAACAGTGAGATGATTAAAAAAAGTATGTGTATGTGGTAATAGGAACTACTCAGTAGCAGCTCGGAGTTTGGATTTATGCCCGGGTGATGGCAATAGGCTCAAATGGGTTCGATCCATTGTACATGGGACTTAAAAGTAACTGGAAAATATTGGGCACACTATAAGTACACCTCTGCTTAACGCTTCAAACAAAACAGGAGTGATGTTATGTGTAGGATTTTTTATAAGAAATTAAGAATTTCAAGTTTTATCAAAGAAAGTAGACTTGCCTTATGGAATCGGGCAAACAGTGTTTTTAGTTCTTACCCACCACCTTCTTTAATATGAACTAGAAAGTATGCACAACATTTTGAAGGTTAATGTAATAGCGTAAATCTTAGTTAGCCCTTTCCCTAGAGCCTATTATGGGAAAATATAGTTGGAATGAATGCATAAATATTTCTTGTTTAAGTTCTTGAACACATATAAACGGGGTGTATAGCAATATCAACCAAATATTTAATTAGGTACTCAACATAATATTAATATATACTTCTCGAACACAACCTTTTGATTTCGAAGCTCGGAGAGAACTAACAAATTACTCTGTGGAACTAACTTAGAAACTAAGAGATTCTTCAATTATCATTTTCATCTTATATCCATTGCGTTTCTTACTGTAACTATCAAAGATGTTTTTTAAAACTTCACAAGGCAAAAATCATTTGAGGCACATTACAAACGATTAATTTAAAAGTAAACCCTTAGTCGACCACGGGGACAGAAGTGTCCAGGTCAAAAATTGTCAAAATCGATATAAATTAAAAAGCCGATGTACAGACGCCACCAGGTCAAGCTACCCGAAACAGTCAATTTTTCCCAATGAACCTTGAACCTAATGCTCTAGAAATAAAGTCGAAAATCTATCAAAGAAATCTGACAGATTGTAGTAGCTTGATGTGTTGGCGTCTGTACAACTGAAGTAATTCTATTATTTAAAAGTTTTTGAACGTACATTTTTCATGCTGATAACACAACATAAGTAACCCCGTTATATGTCTATGGTCATGAGAAAATGACAGATTGTTTGGCGCGATAATCCTAATTTTTGTTAAAATATGTAACTTTTTATAATGGTTTTCAACTGATTTGAATTACAAGAAATCTTATTAATATTTGGAAATCGTGACGAAGTTAGGTACTCTATGTTGCTAAAATGTGCGAAATGAATAAATCATGATCGCTTTTCCCATCGAGGGAAATACCCAACGTGCAATGAATCGACACGAGCTTGGAGTTAAGCAGGTGGTCCCTTATGCGTAAATAAAAATGTAAAATTCGCTTATGAGAACAATATTTAGGGCCTATAGCGCAGATTAACGTCATATGATAATAGCCTAATTTGAAAAAAAATATAGAATTAATTATTTTATTTTTAACCTGCCTGATAAGTTTCACTCAGAGCTTATACTGAGTCATAGAAGTATGCAATTATTTTTAGAAGTAGGTAAGGTAAAAATAGTTTAAAATAACTTTAAATTCGGCAGTCGGTGTCTTTGAATCCGTATTTTAGTTTTTTGTAAAAAGTAACTTTTACTTTATGGTACCTACGCTACTCCAATTCGTATACTATGTCTTTGTTATGTAAACAACAGTGACAGGAAGTAATAGAACATCATCACGACAAAGTGGATTAAATACGTAATATCGAACCTATCGCAGAAACTACCCAACCAAAATTAATTACATTTTGTATGGGACCATCGCTATTGCCTATTGTTTATCAGTTGTCTGGTTGTCCTAAGATATATATTATTATATTAATATCGCGGCACACAAATACAAAAATATACAGATAAAAAAAGAACCTCCGCTTCTGTCAATGGCAAAAGTCGGTCAAAAACAATAGACAGGACAACAAGTTGTCAACGAGTCTATGAATTTAATAAAGTTAATATACTTAACAAAAGCGATCCAACTTTCATTATTATGTTGCAAGGATAACTGTAACTGTAACTGAAAAGGTAAAAAACGCGCGGTGGTTCGAAAAAAGAAATAAAATTAAGATTGACAGTTGTTTTCGCAACATTTTTAACGAAATGTTGAAATTGAGGCAGAAAGCGACAAAATTTGCTCTCGTTTATGTTCTCCATGTTCTCGAATATCCGGAGACAATGGAGGCGTTTCATCACTTGAAAGCTTATTCTTGGAAGAGCAGCTGAAACTAATTCTTAGAGTGCAGATACATACACGTAGTTATAGCGTTAGGGCTTGCCGAGTTCGGGTTATTAAAAATAAAGTGTTTCTGGAAAAGTGTTTTAATTAAGTGGTACCTATATTTTGAGCTAAATTAATAAGCTTCTAGAATTCATACTACTACTAACTGGACTCTAAGAGGGTTTAATTATAAACTTTGGTGACATATTTGTCGTTTAAACGTCTGATAACTTTAAGCTTAATTTATTATCAGGCCTGTTGGTCTAGTGGTTAGTGACCCTGACTGCTATGCCGGAGGTCGTGGGTTCGATTCCCACCCAGGACAAATGTTTGTGTGATGAGCACGATCATTTGTTCTGTGTCTGGGTGTAATTTATCTATAATATGTATGTATTTAGAAATATATAAGTATGTTTATCAGTTGTCTAGTACCCATAACACAAGCTCTGCTTAGCTTGGGACTAGATGGCGTTGTGTGATAGTTGTGGAATATTATTATTATTATTATTAATGGGGTAATTTATTACTTTTATTACTTAAGTACTAGGTTATACTACTACCACTAGGATTCGAAATCATCGGAAATTATCTCACGGGAACGTACTACCAGAATAAAAATCCTATTTCCAAAACCAGGTCATGATCTATCGGTGTGCTAAGCATCCAAATCCGTTCAACCGTTCTAACTGGAAAACGTAACAGGCGGACAAACTGACAGCGATAGACAGAGTTACTTTTAAATTTTTATTATTCGCATGGAAGTGTGGTTTTTCTGTGAGCGCCAGGATTAAATTGTGAATTATATTCATAATAAATGAAAGAGTAAAGGACGTACTACATCGGATATAAAAAGTCCAACTAGTTGATATTATAATTTTGCAAAGCTGGAAAAGTCGAGCTCGGAAAATAAATGAGTAGGAAGCCCGGCGGGATAGCAGGAGTGGAAAACTTAGAAATCACTATAGAATGAATATGAATTGCATAGAAACTACTCTCAATTTGTAATGTGCAATTGAATAACTTTGTTTTGAGTAGCTTTCAAAGTAATTGAATATAGGTGATTATACAAATGCTAACTGCCATGATATTCTTGTAAAGGTTCAGATACATATAGGAATACGTGAATCTCTAATTAACTTGTACCTTTACGATGCACTTAGTACTGCACGTTGGACTTCCGGGGTCACCGAATAAGGTTGTGTCTCTTTAGGTTACGTAAAAACTCACTTGCATAAATGTTACCTTTTTATTGTATCAATATATTTAAAAAATATGTAGCTTTCTATTGAAATGGGATGATAGGAAATATTTTTTTATTTTGATTAATTATATGTCTTAATTTATATAATTTATAATTTAATTTGAAACATTTACTTTGCTATTAATTCGTTCATTGTATAATGTTAATTTAATTATGTACGTGTTTTTGCAAGCGGCTTCACTCGCGTTGAGGTCAGAAATTGTCCCACGCGTTACCAGGATGAAATGTATCCTATCTGTTAATCCAGGCTATAAACTCTTCATAAAAATCTGTTTGACAGTTTTCAAGTAATTGAGTAACAAACATCCAAACTTTCTCATTTATAATATTAGTAGTATCAGTTTATACAGAGGTTTATCTAATAATGGGCAGGATAGGTAGGTAGTAGGTAGGTAGGACCCATAGGTTTCCATACCGCAGTATGATATTGATTTCATAAACGTCGGTTGTACTACTAATTGCATCCAATCACGCAAAACGCATACCTAATTGGAGTTCTGTAATTTGTTACCTATATGAAATTAGAAACGGGTTTATTAAATTGTTACTTATAGATAAATTTCACTGTGCTGTTATTTTCACAATATTTACATGTTATTTAGGCTAACAGACATAAACTAATACTAATAACATGTACAAGTATATAAAAGCAGAAATAAAAGAATCACAGGGCATCAAAATACTCGTCCGCATCGCTGTCAATGGGAAAAGTGCCCAAAAGACTGGCAGCATTGCCACGTTGTATGGCGATGCTGACTCTTTGGCCAAAAAATAGGCCAGCCCTCTGGTCACGTGAAGAGTCGACCAACCGCTTGGCTATGTCTCAAAAACCAAGTGGGCACTTGGACCCCATGGCCGTAGTGTTTCCACCCCAAACGGCTTGAATATTTGTCTCTCAATGAGATTGGTTTTTGATTGACTACAAAAAAAACGACTTCCTTAAAAAAAAAACTACAAAGTCAAAAATAACTTTAATTTCGAAAGTCGGTGTCTTAGGATCTGTATTTAAGGTTTTTGTCACGACTTCCGAAGTTAAAGTTATTTTTGACTTTGTAGTGTTTTTTTTAAGGAAGTTGGTTGGCTTTTTTTGTAAAAAGTTTTTATTTTTTGACTTTTTAGTTGTGGTAGATACTCCGCACTAATCTAATCGCGTTATTCGTTCATTTGTCGCGCAAATACTTAATGCAAATTTAAGATTTATATGGTTTTCACATGGATCCCATTGTCCGAATGGAACCAAATTAAAATGGGGCCATTTGGGAAGCACCAGCTTTCAAATAAAAAAAAGAATCATCAAAATCGGTTCACCCAGTCAAAAGTTATGAAGGAAGAAACAAAAAAAAAATACAGTCGAATTGATAACCTCCTCCTTTTTTTGAAGTCGGTTAAAAATAACTTTAATTTCGGAAGTCGGTGGCAAAAAAAACCTTAAATACAGATCCTAAGACACCGACTTTCGAAAGTAAAGTTATTTTTGACTTTGTAATGTTTTTTTTTTTAAGGAAGTCGTTTGTTTTTTTTTGTAAAAAGTTTTTTTACAATAATTTAGGTATTTTTTTTGTGTGGAACAAAAATACCTAAATTATTCTTCATCTTGGTGGGTCAAGAACCTTTATTGCGTTATTCGTGTAGTGGTTATATTATGTCATTAGATACGGTATCGTGTTATTAAAGGCTATAAAAGAATGTCCTGTCACACCATGACGATATCACTATTCCATAAATTAACGTCTAATGGTAATTAAACTCACTATTTATTCGTGAAACGGTCTAAATTAAATACACGTCATTTTTGTATTACGTGGACTTCCGGATCGGTTAAATACGTATTTTCATACAAGGAAAATAAATAAGTATGTCAGTGACATACATTCCATCACTCACCTACGTCGTCGTCGGTGAGGATAATAGTGTGAAATATTTTAAGGGGTTAGTTGTTAGGCAAGTTGTCTTGGGTCAACTTGCTTCCTCAAAATTTGTACAACTAGCTTTTGTCAGCGGATTTATCCGCATAGAGGTCGGAAAATTTTCCATGGGTACCGGGATAAAAATGATCTTATGTGTTAATCCAGGTTATAAACTATGTGTAGTGGTAAATTTCATAAAAATCCGTTCGGTCATTTCAAACATCTAAGCACACAAAGTTGCAGTTTTATAATATTACTAGAATTCAAAAGCTCAGCATCACGGCGTACACTAACGATTACCAGTTACAAACTTCCTTTTCCAAATTTTAATGAAATTATAACGAAACCACAAATTTATTATATTCATATTAATTACATTCTCAACGTGAATTTCTGAAACATTTAATGATTAAGCCCGTTTTGCGATTTTATCCCGATTTTATGCAAACTCTAATCAGATCTCAAAATATTTTACACTATTTAAAATGACGGGTCAGCTATGGTTTCTTTTATTTTTTACACCCATTATATCACGTAACACTGTTCCCTACGTCTCCTACTAAAGTTCCACGACGTACCTAACACTAAAAGTCATTTTGTTACGTTAAGCGCAGAACGTGCAATCACGTTGAGAGCCAACACCTTGTCGTGCAATACAATAAAACTACGAGCCACTTCGCTGGTCGTCCATTTCTTATTTAACACGCTATTTGTCAAGTACGTGATGTGTTTGGATTGACAGGAATGGACGGAGCTAACGAGTGTGGAATACATTGATAAAAAAAGAAAGGGTTGAAGTTTTCTTAAACGAAGTCTAGTCTAGGAATTTCTTTTTCTGAGCAGAAGGAATTGTAAGTAGGTTTCAGTCCAAAGTCGTAGATTTAAGGTAAAATCAATACATAACTTTTAACGGTCTGGTGGTTTTGAGTATTTTGTTTATGGCCTGCTCTACTAGGTCGATGAGCTTCATGAAATAGGTTGAGCTACACGATGACTGATGCATACACGCCTTTTTGACAGTTCAGCTCAAACCTGCAATGGCGTTTTCTTCGAAAGGCCATTCCACATATGACCCTGCATTATTAGGACTCACATAAAGTTCTAACAATATAATGTTTGGACTGTACAAGAGACCATTACCTCTGAATTTGTTTATAATTATTTTTTCGTATTCTTCTCAGGGATCAGTTAGTTAAGAAATGCCGGCGCCATCAAGTTTTGAAATCAACATTATAAAACTAGATGCATTGCCATGTCATACTAAGAAAATGTTGACGTGTAGAAGTATCTTTTTTTTGGCTGGGAAATTTTCATGTCATATACTTTTGTCGCTGACTGTACCGAGTGGTCACGGGTGGTAAAGTTTTATAATTCGGAGTCGAACACGCGTTTGGTTGGTTACAGAATGTTTGGCGTAGTACGACGTATTTCGGCGTTCTATTAACAGAAATTCTTGGTACTAGAAATGGGATTTCGCTAAAGCTGCTTGGAGCCTAGGCATTTGGTAGGATTTTGTAGTTGTTTATACGCCTTTTGATGTTTCATGTTCATTTACAATTTGTAACCTATCGCACTGAAGGTTTACGTCGAAAACCAATTGTTCTGTATTTACCGTCAATAAAATTTAATGGAAACAACATTGTTAACGTTGTTGAATGGTTTCGTTTTTATTCTTATCGATTGTTGAACCAATTTTTTTTTATTAGAGGTACAATATTGGGTTTGAAAAATATTTGATTTAACAATAATATTGTTACGGGGAAGTAATACTTTTGCTGGATTGTATCTTCACTTAAAATATTGAATGACAGGGAAGAATTTGATTGAAAATAACGTAGTGAATTTGAATTCTGTTTATAATTGTTATTGACCCCTTTTATATTAAATACCTTAATGAAGAAAAGATAAACTTCAAATTGGTGTTGAGTGTTAATTGACTTGATTTCCTTTGTCTCTGTTAATTGAGAATAATATTTTCGTCAAGGTTCTATTGGAACTGTGAGGCTAGATGGAATTGCGTAGGATTAAGATGGGAAATATTAGTAGGAAAATAGGTAAGGTAATAATTTTGTCCCGTTTTCCTTATTATGTAGAGGAAATATTAGGACGTGTTATATTTTTCCGCGTTCTTGACTAATACCTTTTAGCATTTACCAACCGGTTCCATACTTAAAGTTCTTGGAGACACATTTGTATATATAGACATAGCTTTTCCACGAAAAACCTTTAGAATGGAGTTCTGAATGTAGAAAATCCTTTGTTTTACAGCACTAACTCCTTAGTTTATTTAATTTAGCATACAGAACGTTCCTCATAGCATTTCAAAACGACTTTTCAGAAAGTCTATTACAAACTCACACACACGTACCAACATAAGTACAAATACAAGAATTCATTCAAAACATTTCACCGAAATCTTCACTCAATAATCCTGAATGCTCGCTCCGTGAATATTATTTCACATGGGTTCACATTTCGGAATACTCTGGAACGTAAAATTACTTTCGGAAAGGTAAAACGTACAAACTAATACTAGGGTAAATCTGGAATAAGTGATATATTATGTGGCGTATGTAGGTACTAGGTATGACAAAAAAGGGTTAAATTACATCTTCAATCATCATTATGGTAAGCTCTTAAACGTCCACATGGGAGCATAAAATGTCCGCCATGAAGGATTAATCCTAGCATATCATTCCTCATCACGGTTGGTAAACGGATTGTTGACCGCTAAATGTACCTAAATTGTTATTGACTCATCACTCATCAGTAACAAATATTGACAACTAGCTCTTGCCCGCGAATTCATTCGCGTGACCCATCGCGTCGTGTCCTATTGCCCATTCGAGCTATTATTTCGTTTACACTTGGCGTTCTTTCGATTTTGCTCATGTCGTAACGTGATGTTAAATAGCCTCTAATTTACCTCCAGAATAAGGCTTTTTTTTTTTTTCAGGATGGGTAATCATCAAATGACTTCTCCCGCTCTGGGCGGAGCGGGAGGGCGTGTCAGACTTTTACTGACTAAAACCCACCCGTGTTCCATCAGTTGCCCATGTGCCAGGGTCACGGTATCTCTTTCGAACAATCACGCGACCCCGGCAGGCATCGGTCCTAGTAGACCCCCACACTGCTGCTGACATCTCTTTGAGGCGCGCGTGGAACACTACGCGCCGTCGACCCGAGCTTGGTCCTTACCGGGCGGCGAGCTACCCATAGCTCGCGCCTACGGTGGCCGGGAGTCCGCTATCGACTCCCGACGCCCGGGGCGTCTCCTCCTGCGGCGGCTAGGGACGTGAAGGCGCAGAGACTGCCACTCCCTCACGCGCCCCGCCTCTTCCTTCGCGAGCATTACTGCTTCGCAGAAGGAGGTGACGGCTTCCCATTCCCTCTCGCTCCGTACCATGGCTCGCACCAGGGCCGGACGCGAGAGGTTGCCGCCGCCGATCGCCTCCACGAGGACACGGCGGTGCTCCGCCCAGGCAGGGCACACCTCCACCGTATGCTCCACCGTGTCCTCCAGACGACCCTCGCAATGGAAACACCCGGACGTATCCTCCCGCTTTATTCTGAACAGGAACCCACCGAAGCACCCAGCCCGGTGAGAACCTGCGTCAGGCGGAAGGTGAGGATGCCGTGCCGCCTCTCTATCCACTCCTCAAAGAGGGGACTTACCGCCGCAATTGAGGCGTGCCCAGCACTGGGCTGCGACAATCGTACCCGCCATGTCGCCATGAGATCACACCGGAGCTCTGTCCGCCGTGCCGCGATTTGTCGCGGCAGCGGAGTTTCGCCCCGGCGTTTCGCCTCCTCGCGCCACTCCCACATGTGGGCGAGGACTTTTGCCTCCAGATCCCATGGCGGCACTCCGGCAAGGAGGCTCGCCGCCTCGCAGGAGACCGTGCGGTATCCCCGGATTAACCGGATAGCCATGACCCTCTGGGTCGCACTCAACCGGCGCGCTGGGCGCAGCCTCAATGAGGGCGCCCACACCGGTGCCCCGTAGAGGGCCATGGACCGCACGAGCCCCGTGTAGAGCCTCCGGCAGGAGGCGTTTGGACCCCCCAGATTGGGCAGGAGCCGCTTTAAGGCAGCCCCAGCCCGCTCCAGTCTGGGAGCCAAACGTCGGAAGTGCTCAACGAAGTTCCACCGGCTGTCGAGGACAAGTCCCAGGTACTTCATCGTCGACTCGACGCCGATGTGAACCCCTCCCACCGTGAGTTGGGAACCCGCAGGAGGCGCGTTCCGAGGACCATGAAAACCCATGGCCTCGGACTTGTGCAATGCCACCTCGAGTCCCAATTGCCGGATCCTATCGACGATTGTCGCAACCCCGCGTGTCATCAGTTCGGCCGCCGCCTCGTGCGACCTCCCCTGCGCCAGGACCAGCGTGTCGTTAGCGTTGCAAACTACGCTGACGCCGCTAGGGAGGTCGGCGCGCAGCACCCAGTCGTAACCGATGTCCCACAGATGCGGCCCCAAGGCCGATCCCTGTGGGACACCGCACGACATCTCTCGCCGGTTCCAGTCTCCCTGGTGACCGGGGTAGATGACGGCTCTATCCGTCAATCCAGAATAAGGCTATCAAATGCACTGGTAGTTCCAGAGATCCCACGAAAAAGCTCACAAACTTACAAACTTTACCTCTTTATAATATTGGTGTAGATTAAAAGTCATGAGTTGTGTGAGCAAGAAAAGATTTTTGGATTAATTAAAAGAGAATTCTGGATTATATGTCAGGTGTATTCGGGGCAGTCACCTCTACCTAGCCATTTGGGTAATATTTCAACCATGATATAAGCTATTCTTGTCCCGTGTGGTGCCGGGCGTAAAGAATAGCATCACCCCATTTCTTCCCGTGGGTGTCGTAAAAGGCGACTAAAGGACTTACTAGAGAATGGGCAGCAGCGTTCTCTATGCATTTTGCCACTATACTGCGATCGCCAACTCGCCTGCCAAGCGTGGCGATTATGGCAAAGCCTCCCGAATCGGGAGAGGCCTATGTCCAGTAGTGGACGTCTTACGGCTGTTATGATGATAAGCTATTCTTACAGATATTTTATGTCTATATGAGAAAAGTAGAAGAATCAAAGCTTGCTGTTGTGCTTAACTATCTCATCATCAATTATGGCGAGATCAGTTTCAAGTCAAACCGGACAGCTAAATACTAAACAATTGTACATTGAGCCACCACCTATCTGCACTTCAGCGCCATTTACTGGGTAATAAGATACCTTTTGATAACTAGCTGGCAGATTTTCCGGCTTCTTGTCGACCCGTAAGACTGTCGGGACTAACATGGCTTAACGTGCTTTCCGAGGAACGAAGTGGTATATAAAGATGGTCTCCCATCCATGGACTAACCGTGGCAAACGTTCCTTTTTTTTTTTTTTTTTCATGATGGGAAATCATCAAATGACTTCTCCCGCTCTGGGCGGAGCGGGAGGGCGTGTCAGACTTTTACTGACTAAAACCCACCCGTGTTCCATCAGTTGCCCTTGTGCCAGGGTCACGGTATCTCTTTCGAACAATCACGCGACCCCGGCAGAATGGCAAGCGTTCCTTAACCTGTTCCATCGACACGTCCGGCTGTTATTACTTAGGCACAAAGAAATAAAAGCCGCACGGGGGTATTCATTGAAACAGATTTCTTGAGTATCCCTCCGGCGTACTCTGGGCAGTCAACCCTATTATTGCCTAGCCGTCTGGCTAATATTTTTACAATGGTATAAGCTATTCCTGCACATAGTCCATGTCGATAAGATAGAAGTAGAAGTAAAGGATGCTGTTGTGCTTAACTTTCCAACACACTCAATAATTGCTTTTGACGATACCCGCGGGGTAATAGCGTAACGTACCGTGTGGTGCCGGACGTAAAGAATAACACCACCCCATTTCTTCCTGTGGGTGTCGTAAAAGGCGACTAAGGGACTTACTAGAGAATGGGCAGCCGCGTTCTCTATGCATTTTACCACCATACTGCGATCGCCAACCCACCTGCCAAGCGTGGCGATTATGGCAAAGCCCCCCAAATTGGGGGAGGCCTAAGTCCAGCAGTGGACGTCTTACGGCTGAAATGATGATGATGAATAGCGTAACCCACTGACAGTAGGAATGGCCTTCATTCTAACAGTTCAACAACGTATATTACGTTATTTACGTTGTTGAGCAAATATATTTTTCAAACCTGTGTGGCAATGGTTTAGCTATAACCTTTAAAATTAATCAGATCCTGATTAAAAGTGTGATACGCAATTAGGGTGCCGGATCCAAGAATTCAATTCTTTTCCATTTTGAGGCGGTAAATCGCCATAATTATGTATGATTCACGACTTCGTCCGTATCAAATTTCTTGCTTCGCCGACCCTCCCCGTCGCATCAAATCGCCTGCCCGTGCAAGTACTTCGTATTCGCGATTTTTTCTTTTTGGTCAGCATGATGTTATACAGTGATAAATGGGAATCCAACATTCTAGTGTTGAATTTTTCAACTAACTACTGTTTATGTAATAAGTATGTAATAGAACCACTGGTTCGAATTGATTTTTTCGATTCAAACCAAGTACTTCCTAAGATTAGCACGTTCAACAAACCTCTTTAGTTTTATCATATTATATATAGTTTTGAAGCCTGTATGGACCTACGGTATACAGCTGTGGGGCTGCCCCAGCCAAACCATACAACGATTTTAAAACAAAGTACTAAGGGATATAGTTAGCGTACCCTGGTACATAAGAAACAGCGACCTTCATCGGGACCTCAAAATGGATGTCGTAAGCCAAGTTATACAAAAATATGCAGAAGCTCATGAACACAGACTTCATCATCACGTGAATGTCGAGGCGATTCAACTCCTTGACACCACTGAATTAGTGCGAAGACTAAAAAGGGTTAAACCCTTTGAGTTAGTGTAGTGCAGTGTAAGTGAACACAAACTGCAGTGAAAGTGCTAACTTCTATAAAGAACACGTTAATCAAGTGTCTTCCCCTTAACTGTCAGTGAATAAGAAAGACGTTATTGGACGATTTCTTAGTTTTATAGTTACTTAGCAGTTTAAGTTATATTTAAATTACTTATTAGCCAATAGGCTAGATTGTAATGTAAATAAAGTATCATCTAATGTATAAAGTATCACCTTTATAAAGCAAAAAAAATAAATTGTATAGGTATAGTATAGACTACCTACGATATGTATTTATGTAGCAATTTCTACTTCGTTTGAATCTCTGACAGTTACCAATGTGGACCAATTTGCGCGATGACTGCCCATTATGCGGACAAGTAGGAGCTTATTAGACTCGACACAAAGTTATGGGCTTTGTTGCATCTTTGTATACCTGGCCATGAATAACCTGGTGTCTTGGCTTGTGGTCGAATCTTCTTTCTGGATAATATATTATCTGACATTTTTGCATCATCCTTGTATTTATTCTTCGATGAGGATAGAGGTTAGTAGGTACAACTGAATTTAGCCGGTTATGTTTAAGTTCCATGTTTCCACAACTACAGACTACGAGCTGTTCATGAACATTTTCTTATGGAAAAGTCCAATAACACTGCCCGACTTAGGACTCATATCAATGACCCTAACACCTAGTAGTCAAGCTTATAACCACTAGACTAAGAAGACAATCATTTTCATCGATATTGCAGCCGGGCATCGCCTCCTGAATATAGGCCTCCCCGTTTTTGTCATATGGGAAGTATGGTTCCGTGTGTCCCTCATCCAGTTGATTCTCGCGACTTACGAATATCAGCAACCGAACGGATTGGATCGCCCTAGTTTCTTTGGCCTAACCTTGATCATCATGCGGTCACAGCTTTCCTCCATCGGCCTTCTTCTCATCTAACAAGATGCCCTATCCAACTCTACTTGAGGCGCATCTCCCATTCTCCTATGTAGTAGAATTTCGACAGATTTCGGTGTTACGCACTCAATCTAGTAAAGCAAACAGTCAAAATAGTGATAGCTATTTAATGAATATGTTCTAGAAATATGTTTTGCGTAGCGTAATATATCGCACCTTGAAAACAAAAGTGGCGTTATACAAAAATTAACATTTTTCAGTATGACCATTTAAAGTTTTTGACGCGGCATTTGGGTCAATATCTTAACAATTAACTGGAATAAAACACTGCAATCAACTTTACTTATCAGTTTGACTATCTTTTGTAAGTTATGTACTGAAAAAATGCTAGTAAATTTTGGACTTATTTAGAAAACATGGTTTTAAAAAAAAGTTCCGCATAGTGCCACTTTTGTTTTATGTAAACCTACCCGTTTTAGAATAATTACCCAAAGATGGGAGAATAGGAGTAATGAAAAAAACAGAAATAAAATGAAACTAACTCATAAAAAAGAAACATTTTTTTATTTGGCAAAAATAATTAAGTTCTAATCAGTTCAATCAAGATACACTATAATAATGTAACATTTTTCATTCAAATGCAAGTTAGGTATAAATCACAATTCTTGGGATTATCAATTAAATCTTACAACTAATAACAATGAAACAAACATTAAAGTTAAAGTTAACTAAAAAAGTCTTTTTATCAAAATAAAAAAAAATAAAAACTCCTCTAGAAAATAAAGTGATCTAGGTCTTATTCCAATTATTTTAAAGAGATCATCAAAAATAGGTCTAAATTATCGTTTGGTATCTTAATACATACTACTGAAATATACTTTCATAGTAGGAGGTATAATAACTGGGAATCAAACCAGCAATAATAAGGCTCCTTACGTCAGTTTTCTTTCTTTCGGATATTGCCAATTTACGCTGATATAGCGGTTTCAGTTCTGTTGGATGATTGTTTCTGTTTGTTCTTTTACTCAAATCAAGCTCTTTAAAATCAGCAAAATACGATGTTTTATACTGTATTTTAATCTCACTGCGTTCATTTTTCTAAATTTTGATCACTTTCATGTCCGACAACTTCACAACTTGGCCATCTACATCTTTATTTAGTCTAGGAACTGGTAGTTGCTTTACATCTATGAAATCGCCGTAACTCATTTCATTTACAATTAAAGGTGTTCCTCGTTTTTTAGCACTTCGAATAGCAGAAATATATTGCGAAGGCACGTATATGGGTCCAGATCTAAGACATCGTTTAACTTGTTTCTCAATTACAGAATGTACAGCATCTCCCTCATTCTGTGTATGGCCACGTATAAGGAACTTATGTGTTATGGACTTTATTTTTAAGTATTGTACTACGGAAATATACAATCCGATAATGAACTCGTTCTTCTGCTGACCGCAGCAATTATCAGAGTAAAAAACTATGTCGAGATATTCGTTGGCACAAGAAGACTTTTTTTGCAAATATTTTAATACACATGTACCTATTTCATTTGCTCCTCGGTATCCTTGAGATTCATCCCAGAAGAAGAATTCAGTTTGGGTTCAAACAATTTATTTTAGACTTATAATAAAACGTAGAAATCTCACCATTTGGTACTGTCATCACGGCTTGCAAATCA
This sequence comes from Aporophyla lueneburgensis, assembly GCA_932294355.1. Taxonomy (NCBI): domain Eukaryota; kingdom Metazoa; phylum Arthropoda; class Insecta; order Lepidoptera; family Noctuidae; genus Aporophyla; species Aporophyla lueneburgensis. The sequence goes on from OW028740.1 coordinate 18,895,116, forward strand.
TAACATGCGACAATACAAGTAGGCGACAGACACCATTGCTTTATCATTAGCCTTTTCCTCATGACTCTTTTCTTTCTCTGCTAAGTGTTGATCGTACTTTTCTTTAAGAGCAGCTTTTTCATCACTTTCTGCGAACTGGTATATAGAGCATTGCTCACATTGGTCCTTTTTTGGAATAAAGAAACCAATGTTAAATTGTTCGTTAAATACTTTTCGGTAGATATGTATCATTACGTAGGATAATCCTTGCTTTATACAGTCTTCTTTATAATCTAAATAAATATCCGTTAAGGTTTTTCCCCCGTCTATGTATTCTCTAGTCGTTTGTTGCCGTAAATAATGGCTTTCTATTCTAAAGATACTATTAATGTGACATTTAACTCCTTCAATCAAATCTTCAGGTACTTTTTTATGCTTTCCATGCTTACCTCTTTGTTCTTCTTTTAATATAAGTATCTGTTGTATTATCCTTCTTCTCTATCACAGTTCTAATACATCTGTTTGTTATATTTAATGTATTCTTGAAAAATGTTTTACATACTTTAGTTCTAATACCGTTTAAATCAAAATAAAAAGCATTCGTCAACCTTCTGTTGGAATTTTTTAGATGAATTCCGAAAATTTGTTTTCGTATTACTTTAACTGAATAAGCGACACTACTCTTAAAATGTCATTTTTCTAGTAATTACTTTACTCAAATATTAGCCTGAATTACGTTTAAAACGACACTAAACATAAAATGCCACTTTTTTACTCACCGCAGCGTGTGTCCACTCCGAATGCTTGTCTTCAACTGATTTAGTGTCACCTTATGAATTACTACTTTGTCATTTTACCCGAAAGTATAAACTGACACTAGCGGCCTCTAGGAAAAAGTATTGAAATTATGATAATGGCTGTTTTTGCATTAAATGCGCTTTCTTTCAAGGAATCTAGATGTCGCTATAACTCAATATTGCCGTTTTCGGTATAATGCCACTTTTGTTATCAAGGTGCGATATGTCTCGTATACATACAAGACTGGCACATAAAATCTGGAATCATTATAATGTTAAAAAGATGTTTTGTAGGTACTTACATATTTTTCTGCTGCTGTACTTACGCGAAAATGAGAAGATTTTATTAAACCTCATTTGTCCCTATTTGCTTGAAATATTAAATTACGAAATAAAAGCTGCTGTAAGTTGAAACGTCATAGTCTTTTTTACTTGTTGTGCTTTGGTAAAATCCCAGTCCACTGCTGGACATAGGCCTCTCTCTCCCAGGATGCACCACAACACCCTGTCCTCCACCTTCCGCATACAGCCTTGCATTGCATTGCAGCCAACTTTCCTATCATCTATCTGGAGGGTTATGCTTGGTGATACGCGGTCTCCACTCCTTGACTCGTCAGCTCCACCGGCCGCTGGTCATTCTACAAACATGCCCAGCTCCCTGCCAATTCAGCATCTTATAATGAACATCAAGGACGAAATTTGAAAATACTTTTGGAAACCGAAATATGTATAATACTTAAATAAAGTTTATCTCCACATTTCCAACATAATAATTCCCTGAACAAGATATTCGGAAATAAACACACGCCAAGACCCTTTTCTGGTAAACAATACACACTTCGTTTAAGCAGTTTCCACAATAAATTGACCACCTGCTGTGTCTTAACTTATGATCTCTCCATCTATTATGTACTTACTTTATTAAATGTCAGCTTATAAAGACGATATTTACGGCGTAGGGTATCTTGTTTGCTTGTACCAATTTCCTCATTTTACGGTAATTGCGTTCGAGGAATTTTCTTTTATTCTGTATTGTTATTTTATCGACGTTAATAACAAAATTTCCTCTACGAGAATTATCGTACATGAGTGTCAGTTAGTGAAGCATATTGACAACACGACACAAGAATAATTCATAATGGTATAGAGACCAGCACCTTAATTGACAATCTGAATCATTTTTAAGGATATTGCTATCCATTGATTCAATTTTTCGAAAAATTGGTCAGCTCATCAACGTAAATAACGCAATGTATGATGTTGAATTGTGAAAATGAAAGCCTTTCCTACTTTTAGTGTGTTACGCAATAACTACGCAGATTCCATCTAATATATACAACATTATTTTTAGTATATGCGAAACCTGAATATAGTTTGTTCAGAATCAGTAACTGAATCGATTCCAATAATTTTTACACCATGTTATATTTTGTCCCAAAATATTTAATTACGCTTAAAAGTTAGTATCCGCAATCATCTGTTTGCACACGGGTCACGAGTTCACGACAGGTCATAGCGCGGGCTAGGCGGCGTGTGCGCACTGACTGCGGGACGGCGACGGCGGCGCTCCCCTCAGCCTCCCGAATGCCATCGATCGATGCATACGTATCGCGAGCGCGCGACCGCCGTGAGCCCTGGCTAAAGTGTTTTGTTTAGATTTTAAAATTATCATGTCTCTCTCGTACTCAAACGTCCGTACACTCGCTGTTTGTGGTGGTGTGGCAGTGCGTCAGTGCTTATGAGAAAGACGGGCCCTTTTTTAACAGTTGCTTCAGTTTGTATGAGTGAATAGTGATTACGCCAATTATTGTAGATAGTGATGATTAACATTTTTAAACACGCAAAAATAGTCAAGGGTACAAATTTATTATTTGTTTACAGCCTGCTGTGGTTCAGTAATGCGATGTTTAACAATTTTCATCCATTTTGAACTTTAAGTTGTTGACATAAGGTGCAACAAATGGCATTGATTACATTTTACCACTTACTACTGCATTTACGAATAAATTACATAATAATATCTACCTACACTTGACCATTACGACAGTCCAAAGCCTGCAAGCGTGATGGAAAATGTTTATCACCAACTAATACATAAACAATCACTGTGGCAAATTATTATCAATGAGTGAGAGTGAGAGCCGCGCGCGCGGCTGGCGTGGTGCCCTCCGGTAGGTTGCATATGTTTTTGCGAGGACAATCAGGTACCGTAACAAGCTTATAACTTTGTGATTATTAATGATACAGTTTTGAAATTTTTTTCATAGATTCTTTACATAAAAATACTAGACCCGTGTTTCGGGTTTCGCATAAACAAAAACTAATGTTGTATACCTATAACACCCACATTTAGTAGTATGTACACCATTGTCTACGCCTTCGGGAATACAGGCTTAATGTTATGGTGTTGTAAAGTTTGTTGTGTTTACTTGATCAATATAGGTTTAGGCTACACATTTCCACTTAAGCTGTAGTTAACAGCTTATATGTATGTAAAGTGTGGGCAATTAATTGAAGTGACAACTAACTTAAACTGTCCGAATACACACAACACAAATACATATAGGGATTGCAATCCCGTAGCTCACTCAATCCCGCGGGATTGATATGCGGGATTTTTTGATCTTATAGGGCTATAAGATCGAAAAATTAATACTTTATCTTATTTTAAATTATGTTATAAAATCGAACTGAAACTACAGGGTTTTGTTTAAAAAATCAAGTATTATTAATTAAACATGTCTTACATTATGCAACAAAAATTATTTGTTTTCTAACAAAATCGATACAATTCTTCAAGTTACAGAATCGTTCTAACATGTTTAAAAGACTATTCCAGCGAGTACGGCAGTCTAATATTAATGCCAATTCTTTTCCTTCTTGTTCCTTTACATATTTTTGTAAGAAGACGTCATTTTTGGTTGGTGACCGTTTAAAAATCTTGACCACTTTTCGTACTTTCTTCAATAGATCGTCGTATGTGGATGTCTTTTCAAGTGGTGGTGAATTTATATTTACAGTTACGCCCTGTTCATTCGAGTCCATATCATCGTCATCATCATTATCAGATTTCGTCGTAATTGCAGCTGCTGGGCATTCTGGTATTGGTGAATTGCTTTTCTTATACAGTGTATCAACTACCACTAGCTGTAAGCCGTGTGTAAAACAAAGCTGCTGGGAACAACGCAAAAGCCTGCCAACATTCACCATCACACTAGCGCCATCCGTTGTACTTGCGATAATATCTGTGTCTAAGTCTAGACCAAAACTCGCGAGGCGTTCTTTTACTAACTTAATGCAATGTTCTGCTGTAGCTGAGCCATATATACGTACCAAACCCAAATTGACCTGATTTTCTTTCTGGTGAACATTGATATTTAAGTATCGATGATTCTTTTGTGACGTCCATTCGTCAAATGTAAGTGAAAATCTCTGTTTTCCTTTCTTGACACGTTCAAACTCTATAATCATGTCAGCTTTGACTGTGTTATAAAAATTTGTTACGATAGATCTTATCGTAGTTTGTGTCCACTTTTAGAAAATAAATCTCTTAAATCCGAAGATGTGCAAAAGGAACTTAAGGAGAATCCGTCTTTACATACCATCCTAGAGATCATTTTATCCATGGAGTTTTCTTTGATAATAAAACTGTCCATGGTTTTGGGTTTCTTCTTTGGCACTACTCGTAAGGATTCTTCTCCAGTCTCATCGTTTCGAGAACCGATATCAATATTGTGTTTAGTCTTTAAATGTATTTTTAAGCCTTTGGTAGAACGTTGACTAATTTTTAGTTCATCTGAACACAGAAGACATTTGCCACCTTTTGCCCGTGCTCGAGCCACACTCGCTTTCTTACGCAAAACTTCACGAATGTTTTAGCGGTAAAGGACAATGCTCATGGATGTATGGAATCCCGTACCATGTTGCATCAAAATCAAACTTTGTTTTTTATATACTACATTGATCATATTAACTCCTACAAAAGTTCTTTTTGAAAAATAAGCCCGGGTTTCAGAGTTATTTAGTAAAATCAAAATAACCTAAAAACTAAATCTGTTCTTTTCGCTGCCATGACTTGTTTTATATATCTACTTAGACACGTTATACACAGACGAATATTAGGTATTGCTCTAAAAACAGCGTAATCCACGTATATGAGTTAGGAAGAATTACGTGTTATAGTAACGTCTAGCCCCGCCACAGGGTTCGTGACTGAAACTCGTTTTTTTTTAATACGTTGAGTCTCACAGTTACCTACTGGATACAAGTCACTATCAGCTTAACCAGTCTTCCCGGTGGAGACTAAACTATAACCTCCAGCCAGGCACATTTGACACTCGGTGATTTGACCGACCCTTATATTATCAACAGTGTGAGCCGGTAACGTAGGTATAATTCTTACCAAACTTCTTGGCCGCCCTGAAGTTGGCTACAATGGCTGCGCAGTCGTAAATCTTGTAAAAAAAACAACAGCCTATAATGTTCCCACTGCTGGGACACAGGCCTCCTCTTAGTGGGAGGGAGCCGTAATCCACCACGCGGGCCCAGTGCGGGTTGGTAGATGTGACATGGCTTCAATTTTTTGGTTCTAAGACGCGGCCGCTACCACTGGGCCGCCGCTACCCCTGGGCCACCACTACTCACCAATACCAATAATACATTATCATAAATAAGGGTGACCACATGCCAGGGTCGCGAGATTGTTCGAAAGAGATACCGATGATTTCCCATCAAAAAAAAAAAAACAAAAAGAAAAAGGTTCCCAATCAGACTGATAGGTAAGTGATAGAAAAATTAAACAAACAAGTTCATTTGGGTTTTTAATAGGGATCAAAGTCAAAAATATTTATTCAACAAAACTGTTACATAAATCATTCATCATAGGTACTCCTGAAAAAAATCATCTCAAATACTATACTATCGTCATTACATGAGCACAGCAGCCCACTGTTCGCTTACCAACGAGGCGACTGCAGCAATAACCTACTATGGTTTCTAATGTGTTGGCCACAGCATCATCTCTGCTAATCAATAAATACATGTGATAAGTACGACTATTGACATGTATCAAATTAATCCTACCTCTTAAGAGGTAATTATTAAGCCCTAAAATCAAAGGTACATCATCATCAATAGAATTATTCACCTCAACTGAATAAATACCAGTCCGACGGATGTGTTCCCCATAATAAGATCTAGCCTGTTTGAGTTGGTAGGTCTCAAGAGCTAAACGTTTTAAATATGTTGTTGTCAATCATAGTAAGCCATCTAAACGTGAATTATGGCTTAGGAATATTGAGATCTCCACATGGTCCAGCATCTGGCAGACCTGGGCGATTGGAGTTGTGCGCATCACGACGTTGAACTTCTCTTGTAGCTGACCTCCAGCAAGCAGCACATACTCTTTCCAATCTTGATATCTATAAAAATAACATATATACATGTAATACAAAACATTTCACAATGGGTTATAGACTTGATAAAAGTATTACTGTAATGTGATGTAACTAGGAATACATGATAATGATCAGGCAGTAATTGTGTCAAAATAGATAATAATTAGGTTTCATTTTTATGTCGCAACATAAATAAAAATATTTACCAAATGGAGCGGAATATTTCTAATTAAAATGTTTCTCTCTTGTCGATCTTGTCTTACAGGATATGGTCTAGTTGCACGTAGAATAGAATTGCCACAAGAACAACATAATTTTCCATGACCAAAAGCAGGCAAAGATAAACTTCCTTCACTGATTGTGTTTACTCGATCTTGAAGCAGTTTCAAACACTCTGTACAAAGCACACATTCTGAAGACATCTGCAATTAAAACCATGACTGAAAAAGTATGCTTTTACCCTTTATGACGTTATCTATCTTCTGTAACATATTCAAAGAAATTACACCTACAAGTAATCAAGAGTAAAGCGTTTTTTGGCCTCAAACAGGTTCGTTTTTTTTTTGTTATTTATTTGTTGGATATTTCCTGTGTGAGTCCAAAAATAATGTTTTGTAAGCTGGTACATTCATTAAAAGATTAGTCAGGAAATAGGTGCCTGACATTCATAAGTACCTATATATTCAAAGAGTAAAATAAGATCTGCTCACCTGAGTAGGAGTTATCCAAGACTGTAACAAGTTAATCATTGGAGTAGACGCTTATTCTAATATGTGTAGGTTTCTGGGTATCAAAAATGAACTATTGATACATCGTCGGTTTTGCCGGGTGACTGACGATGTCAATCGGCCAACCGACTCGACATATTTGCACAATGAAATACTCACAAAAAAAGTTCACAAAATACAAACAATTTCTACTTTACAAAACAATTCAATAATTATTCAATCTCAACTCTCAAAGACACAGACGGTACTCGCTACTCGCTAGCGCAAACCACAGTCTACAGAGTACATGCGCAAAATGTCAGATGCACAGATAACAAATCTATTCTGTTGCATTCTACATCTTTTTTACCAGTTGGGAACGGCTAATTAACCATAATAAAACCAGATAAAATAATGATAATCTTTTAAATAGATATTCTATTCCAGTTTTTTTTTAAATTAATGTAGAATCGGCAGAGTATTATTTTTACAGTGAAACTGGCTCTTTCAAAAATCAAAGTTATGTTAATCATTTATCACGTGAAGTGAAACGGAACGTCATTTATAGGAAGTAAAACAAAATCCATACTTTTAAACTCAAAAATAAATTCCCTGTTCAAAAACTAAATCCCCGACGTGTAACGTCGTAAAAAAATATGAAACGAATTACACCAAAATTTTGGTCTTGATGCGTGAGACTTTTTGGTACCACTTATGATCATTCTCCTTTAAATTTGCGGGATCCGCGGATCCGCGTTTTGAAGGTGCGGGATCCAGCAGATTAATAAGTGGAGCGGGATCCCGCGGGAATGCCGGATCCCGTTTTGCGGGATTGCAATCCCTAAATACACACAACTGTCATTTAGTTAAGTCTCTGGCTCCAATACACGTATCGAGGGAAATACTTCTTTTATTACATATCAATTATGATTAAAAGCCCTAGTGTGAGTTTACCATTTTAGCCCCAAGATACAGACTAACTGTCTAGTTTGGAGTTCACTGGCAAATAATATACTGTAACTAGCTGTAGGTAATATTTACTCATGTCGTCTCAACTTGATATTAACCTTTGTTTGTTTACTGTATTACCTACAGCGGTTAAAGTAACACACTAGGGCACTGTATCAAACGGTAAGGGTCCGATTACACGTACCCCAACTACGCCACATCATCGCAGCGAAAAAATGTGGGCAAGCAGTGGTTATGTGTGGATAGTGTCGCTGTAGTTTCTTGCAGTTGCGTTGTGGTAAGTACAAAATCAAATCTAACGGTCGATGCAACGTTGGGTTTGCGATGTGGTCGACCGGTAGTGAGTTGTCTCGCTGGTGGTTGTGTTCTGGCTGCGACGTGGCCTTTATGTGCTCAGTATTGTGATAATCTATCACTCACACGATCACACGTCGATTTCTACGGTCCAAGCAAATAAACTATCCATTTTCATGGATAATTAGCGTCCGCTCACGTATTGGCGTTGTGTTACGTGTGAATGGGCCCTAAAAGACGTATGGCTAGTCAAGGAAGGCTACCATCTCTAATAGATTTATTTGCTTCAAAGAAATTCGCATTCAAGAATTACCGTTGTTCATAATTTGTCTGTTAAATGGAAATTCCTATTAGAAGTAAGGTATATAAGTGAATATAATACAAAGCTGTCATTACACATTTCGGATGAGACGTAATTAGAAAAGGGAATGTGCGACATTTAATTTCTAATTAAAAGGCGTTGGTACACAAAACGTAATTATTCTCATCGTGTTATTTAAGCTGCTCAGCATTGTTCCCCCTGCCTGGTTTTGAAGAATGAATTTGTTGTAGCAAAAAATACGTGGAGTTTTTAAATAAGAAAGAAAGAAAGAAAGAAAAGTATTTATTGGGACACGCACAGAAACCATACTTAAAACAACTTACTTATCATACAATGAATTAGTTATAAACAAAAGAAACAAAAAAGAAAATTTAAAAGAAAAAACAAAACAGAAAGTCCTGTGCGAGGCCAAAGGGTATCTCAGCATGATGCTGCGACATTTAAAAATAAGTGTCGCAGCGCTGGTATTCTGATAGGGCCCAGTGTGTTGTGATAACGCGTAACAGTGCAATGGCAGGTGCTGTTCGTTCCTGGGTCATTGTTTTTCCTTGTTTTTTTTGGAGTTTACTCCTTAAGAATCAATTTTCATAATGGAGAATGATATTTATGGGCAGTATGAAAATTTATGGGGAGTAAAATTAAACTGTCTCCGTTACGTTTATTATGCGTTATGGTTTGTTTACTAATCTATATTTATCTCCATAACTATATTTAATAATCGTTCGTAAGGAGTGAACTCCACTTGCGCGTCGGAGCTGACACACACAATATTTGCTCAGTTCGTTTTAATCCTGATCTGGCAGTTTGAGGACTTTATGCGGCCTACCTAAATGTCCCATCTTTGGTATTGTTCGTTGAATCGTTGAGCTTCTTAATTTATGTGTTGAGCTGCACAATTACTGACAAATGCGTGCACTGACTGGACAAGTTCATTCAATCAAAGACTATTTCAGACACGCATACTGCGTGGTCTCCACATGATTTGACCAAAATTATCTCTGGACTTTTAAAATGACAGTGGCCTCTATGCATTTTGTCAGAGTAGGTACTACGGCAGGAAACGACAACCTCATCTAGTTTATAAAATATGTTATGTTTGACATGTAAAAGTGTTTGTACAAACTTACTAACGGAAATAAAATCGTACTGCTCAAATAAATAAAAAGTACCATATAATAGGTAGGTGCCACTAACTATCAACGGTACCTATCAATAATTTGCTAAGGAATACCTACCAAATTATTATAAACAATTGGATGATTTTCCTCCTCATTATTTTCTGACTTCAGTCATGTAAATACAAAGAAACTATTTAGTTTCTAAACTATTATTCTGGTACGAAGCTGTCTGTAAAAGATTGCTTTTAGCGATAAGACCGCCCATTGTATGTAAAATTTCTACCTACATACTTTCATATCTATAAATATGTTTTAATCGTGTGAATAATAAAGAGCATTCTATTCTATTCTACGAGCACATTCAAAAGGTTCGTACCTTATTAGTCGACTCACACAAATATACTCACCCGATTCGGGCGAATCGTCACATTGCTGGGAAAAGGCCTGCCGACTCTCTTTCCACGTCTCTGAACAGAGCTGATCTTTACTAAAACAGTCCAGCTCATCCCGCCACCTCAACCAGCGGGACCTGAATACTCCGTTTCATAGCTCTCTGGCAAACTTGCGTGGACCTCTGTTGAAATTCAAAGGCCATGTTTGAGAACCATACGGTAGGATGGGAACAATAAGCTATATGTGTCGATGAGCCGATAAGTACAGGTTTCAAATAAATAATATAAGTAAAATTTTCTATGTGCAACTCGCATGCAATTAATTTAATTTTCGGGGGAATCGATAATTCCAGAAATACGTAGTAGTCAACTAGCACGCACTTCACATTTGCGGGACCTCAGTAGATCCTACCTAGAAGTCGAAAATGGTATTGGAATGATAACGAAGTATTTGGGAAGTAATGTTATTTCTGTAAATAGGTTTTTACAAACACTTTAACACGTCAATCATATTTTTAGAACTAGATGACGTTGGCTTTTCCTATCAGATGACTCTAAGAACAAAAGTCGAAACAAACTTAGCGGCCATAGTCTCTTTTAAAGCTCACGCATAATATTGGTCAGATCATGTGAAGACCATGTAAATCGGTGTCTGAAATGGTCTTTTGACGAAAGAACCACACACTTTGAGTGGACCTGTCCTCTCAAACTGTGTGGTCCGTTCACGCATTTATCAGTAACTTATATTTCTGCTATTTGGAAGAGAAAATAACTTTAATGGTGACTGATATTTGACCTTCGACAATGAATTTATGTATAACTTCTTTAGTTTCTTAATTTTTATTAAAGTATTGTTTCAGTGCAGCAGGTTTCTGCTAACATAGGTACCGTTACATGTATGCACTAAGCAACTTTTAAAAGTGATTTTCTCCTATTGTATTGATTATCATAGTAATATTATAAATGTGAATGTAAGTTTGTTTGTTACGCTTTCACGCGAAAACTACTTAACCGATCATCATAAAACTTTGTACACATATTTTTGGAGGTATTAGAAGTAACATAGGATATATTTTATGACAAAAAAAAACTATATATATTGTTATTTTAAACACGAGCGAAGCTGTGGGCTAAAGCTAGTAATTTTATTTTACCACGAACCTAGTATTTTGGAACCCACACTATCATGAAATGGGCCTTATCTCAAAGTTGCGATTGTTATTTAAAGAGAAAGTCTCTTTTTAACCGACTTCAAAAAGGAGGAGGTTATCAATTCGGATGTTTATATTTTTTTTTTTTTTTTTATGTATGTTCGGCCATAACTCCGTCATTTATAAACGGATTTCCAAAATTCTTTTTTTGTTCGAAAGGGGTTTATTCCGAAATGGTCCCATATAAATTTCATATAGATCTGATGATGAGTTCCGGAGACAGACACCGGAACTCTTTAAAAAATGACAGCAAGTCAACCGCGATTTCTGCTATCGCATAAATATGCACCGTTTGTTTGGAATTAGTGCAGGGTAGATACCAAAACTAAAAATTTTAAAATAAAAACTTTTTTACAAAAAAAAAACAACCGACTTCCTTAAAAACACTACAAAGTGAAAAATAACTTTAATTTCGGAAGTCGGTGGCAAAAATCTTAAAGACAAATCCTAAGACACCGACTTCCGAAATTAAAGTTATTCTTCACTTTGTAGTGTTTTTAAGGAAGTCGGTTGTTTTTTTTTGTAAAAAAGTTTTTGAATTAGGCTATGTGCATACATATATTATTAGTGCTCGTGACTGTACGTATCTCTGATACAAAATAAGACATTTTCACTACGATATATCACCGGATATTGTCAACCTCCGTCACACACATAAAGGGTTTCCTAAAAGTACTTAATAGATACGAGACGTTAAATTTTTTTAAAGGATTCCTCGTAAACCACGTGTCCGTACATAAACCGAGTCTGGCTAGTTTGCGAGTATCAGATTCGTGATTTGCGTTCTAGCAAAAGATTATTTAAGTGTAGGTATTAAAAATATGGTATTATAAAAATGCGTTTTTTAACTATCGCATAGTGAATTGATTCGTGGCTATTTCCTCTTATTAATCAAGTGTTTCCGTACTTTCTCGCATAGCTACAACCAAAGCTCTTAAGAAAAAATAAACAAATGTTTTGCCTCTCGTAAATAAATAAAAATAGAAAAGTATATTTTCAAAAAACCCGAATTAAAATTATATCCTAGAATAGAATTTCGTTGAAATCTGGTGATATATTCACGATCTGGAACGCCTCCGTCAGGAAGTAATCTCGCCTTTCCTGAAAACATCTCGAATAGTCAGAACCGATCTTTTTATTAAATGCTGAGCATGGATCTTATTCGTGCAAAAACAAAAGCAAAATAAGAGTGTTTACCTATTAGTAAATCCATATGTTTTATGTATCTACGCATTACTAAAATACCCATAATGTTATATATTTTAAGAAGATTTAAATGACACTACGGAACGCCACCAGCTTCGATCCTTACATTCTCGTTTTGCCTTGGTTAGGTTCATACACCTGGTCATGCACACACGCTGGTTGCGAGTACTACGCACCATTTATTTGTTCTGTTCCTTTTTTTCACTCAGAGGCCAGCAGATCTATTATTCTGTTTTAATCTCACCGTAAAAATTTAGATGAAGTGTACTTGAAGTAAGCTTGAATTGTAAATCCATAGCACCAGCTGGAATGATAACTAACTTCAAACTCACTTTAAACTCACTTCACGTTTTTATCACGATGATATTTCACAGAAACGACCTGAAGACGTGTACCATCGCTGCATGAAGCTAAGCATATCTATAACATCTCGAATAACGACAGCACCGTTCAGCTTTTATCGACGTATGCGCCTCAAAAAGCTATAAAAGCAAAACTTAAAGCATTAAAGATCATAGATACAGCATGGCGTGTCGCACGCGAGTTCACACCGGACGCTGCTTGATGCCGCGCTACAACATCCCGTCTGGCCTTGCTCTAAGTTTTCTCATTAACCTCCTGTTTACTGAAGGATCTCAGGAAAACGCGACGTCCGTCCATCACGCGCGCCGATGAGAAAATGATTACGATATACAGATTTTGTGACTACCTATGTCTATTTAATGAAACTGGTTTGTCTACCCGCTATGCTTGCGTATTGGAACGGTATTGTAAGGTACCTAGTTCAAAGGAAAATCTATAGAGGATTTTGAAATGTGCCTACATATCATAACTTTACTATTGTAGTAAGACGTCCAAGTCGACTTCAAAGCGTTTTTAAAATAAGCTCTTCCCGACCTCATTAACCCAATTGAGGTCGATCTCGTTATCCACTTGTTTATCGACTGCGATAACAAAAATGTTAAAAAACTAAAGGATAGAGCATCCGTTGGTAATTTTTTAAATAACAATTTTTCGTAGCCGATAGTCCTACAGTAGAAAATAGTTTAAAGTAGGTACCGCTTGAACTTTTGAACTATTCGTGATGATACCAGAACATACTTTGCTCGTGCAGATAATCCCTTACTTGGTTGCAACAACATACGCTACAATTTACACTCTGAAAGTTTCTAGGACAGCTATCTACGTAGTTAGGCCTCTATACGTTGCCCTCATTCGCGTAAAGCCTTAATAAATGACTCGTTTAAAAACGCCCTGTATAAGTACCTGCCTTTGTGTGATCACCACAATTTAAAGCTCTCATCGGCTTATTAGGCCATTCGCACGACTTTAATCGCCCGGAACAAGCGAATCGACCTTTAGATATAACTGTTTGACGCGCAACGCCATCTTACGCCTGGAATCGGCAACCGATCGTCGCATCGCGAATGAACTGCAGCCGCGGCGCGGCGTCGACCAATCACCGTGCGCGGACGACGGAGCGGCTCGCGGTTCTTCGCATCTGTTCACTCCGTTCTTTTTGGTTCTCTCGATATATTCAACCGAAATTCAAGACACGAAAGACAACGACTTCTTTCGCTACTAGAAACATTGTAAAAACGCTAATTCACTGGATTAAACAGTTTTCATATACAAAAACCGTAACTCATTGAAGTACCCGAGAGCAGCACCCACGAATCACAGGGGCAACAGCCTAAACATTTGGACCTTCGACCAGGATATTCGAGATCATTCGAGAAGAATCAGCCCTGAAGCGGAAACCCAAGCGTTCAAACTGCTCATAGAAGAAAAGGCGGAGTAAGCGTTCCATACCTGCGTTCAAGCAGCATCAGCCAGCAACGGTCAGGTGATCCTTCGCCCTTCCTTCCCTCTTACCCGTTTCGAGTTGTGTTAATATCGTTCTATACGTTTCTAGAAGTTCGAGCAGCGGTCTTGTGATAGTGAGTATAGCGACTTCGCGAGTTCTGCCACGCCTGACTTTCCGTGTTTGCACAACTGTAAGTACCTTTGCTTTCTTTAAGCCGCCAAAATGAGTGACGATGAGTGTAAATCCGATAGTTCTGAAGTTAATATTGCCGATCTTAAGAAACAAAGGGGTGTGATAAAAGGCAGATTAACACTTTTTGCTAATTTTATACATAAATTAGACAGTTCATGTTTAGATTCCGTAACGAAAACGCAAGTTCAATTACGAATTCAAGCGGCAACCATTTTCTTTTCTGACTTTAATAGTATTCAGTCCAAAATCGAAAATAATGTAGATGGAGAAGAATTATTAGTGCAATTAGAATATAGAGAAACGTTCGAGTGTCAATATTATACAATTCTATCAACTGCTAAATGCATGATTAACGATGAACAAAGTCAGTTGAACAATTCTTCGTGCACGGTAGGTAAGTCTATAAACGTTAAATTGCCGCAAATACAGCTACCCGCCTTTGACGGTTCATACGATAATTGGTTAGAGTTTAAAAATTCTTATGTGACTATGATCCATGATCGCCAAGATTTGGACTCCATACAGAAATTTCACTATTTGAAATCGGCACTCAGTGGCACTGCGTTAACTGTAATTAGTGCGTTGGAATTTACTGCCTATAATTATGGTCACGCGTGGGAGTTACTTGAAAATAGGTTCCAGAATAATCGTTTACTGGTACATAACCACGTTAAGTCCTTATTTACAGCGTCGTCAATTAACAAAGAGTCTTCAGCGCAAATCCGTAAATTAATTGATACCGTTTTACGTAATTTACGTGCACTTAATTCTTTGAAGGAACCCACTGACTCGTGGGACACATTAGTCATTTATTTAGTAGTTACGAAACTCGATCCGGCAACGGAGCGTGAATGGGAGAACTATAAAGGCACGTTAATTTCGGATTCACGTAAAGATTGTACTAGTTTAAAGTTAGACGACTTGCTTACGTTTCTAAGAAATAGGGCGGACATGTTAGACATGATAACATCAAGTAGCAGCAAGAGTAATAATTCACATTCTCAACACACTATCAGCCGGTTTCTGATTTGAGAAAACTAGCAAATCTCAACTGAGTATTCTCAAATCCTTAAGTATGCTTTTAAGTATTTTGCGTTTCACAACTGAAAATTGTCTTTTGTCAAACCATAGTCAACTGATTATTTACTTAAGTTTTTTGATCAAAGCTTACACGTTCCAATTCACGTTCAAAAACCGGTACTTTTCAAAAACTCATAATATTTTTAAATTTTATTATCATAAATTTAAAATAGACTCAAAAATAAATTGTTAATGTTAAATAACATCGTTAATTTCAACAAACTACAACAAACTTATGTGAATAGAGTTTGTAATGCATAAATTTAAGAAAATAAGTATTTGACGTGTTTGTCTGAATCGAATCGTGAATGTCAAACTGTCAGTAAATAAACACAAGTTTTATTCGCTTTCTGTTCGTATTTTACATAAACTACAAATAAATGGTAGGTACCAATTAGATCGGATAAAGACAAGAAAAAGAGATTGTCTAACTATACTATAGAGGAGAAGGAAAATATTCTTTAAATAATAACAAAGTAAGTACATAGCATAATCAGCATATACCGTTCCCACTGCTGGGACAGAGGCCGCCTCTCGGTGAGAGGGGGTCATAATCTACCACGCGGGCCCAGTGCAGTTTGGTAGATGTCACATGTCTTCGAATTCTAGGATCTAGAACATGAAGATTTCCTCACGATGTTATCCTTCATAGTTTTTAGAGCAGTGGTGGTGATAGTGCCTGCCTGGATCACAACCCACGTCCTAAAACTCGAAAATCAAGGTTTACTTGCAGCAGTGGTGACCCAACGGTATCACCACTGGTCCACACTGTAGCAAGTAACACAATAACCTGTAATGTTTACCATAATATAATTTTACCTTTCACCACATTAGTAATTTAGATGTTTGTGATTTATTGCTTCAGATACCACTCCGCCAAAAACCCCAAAATGTAATAAAGTGCAAAAGGACAAAGGCATACCAACTATATACAGAAGAAACAGGAAGCCTGGAACTCCACTGCTAAAGAGTACAAGAGCATCAACTTTCTTGGGCCTAGGCATGAAACAATGCTAAAACATTTTATAATTAATATAATAAAAGCGTTGTGCAAGAAAATATTCAGCAAATATTATGTAAATACCTACCTATCTGTGATTTTTTATGTAACTGATAAAACTAGGAGTAATTAAAAATATTCCATTACCAACATATTTTTATTGTACTACATATTTACTGGTTAGACTGGAAGCCGACCCCAACATAGTTGAGAAAAGGCTACGCAGATGATTATACACACTATAATTCGAGAAAAATAATTTTGTACTATAGGTTACAGGTGACTATAGGTAGGACAGCAAAATTACACACTTTCTTCTTATACATGTTCATCATATGCCACGATGTAGTCATCACAGAGTACTATTTTTAACATGCTTTTATTAGGTCGACCTGTATGTAACTAACTATGTAATGGAATCTAAGGTAACTAATTAAACCATCTTCCAAGGATCGTAGCGTCATGAAAATTGGCAGCTGTATGTAGTTCTGATGACAATACAATAATATGGTACTGTCAAACTGATCTGATGATGGAGCCGGAAGATATGAACTGGAACTTCATGATGGAACATCGTATCATAGCTGTGTTTGGACTTGTTAGAAAAGTCTTGTAATGAACTTTGACCACGATTAGGTTTCAAGGTCTGATGATGAAGCTGGAAGATAGGCACTGGCATTCCATGATGTAAT
This sequence comes from Aporophyla lueneburgensis, assembly GCA_932294355.1. Lineage (NCBI taxonomy): Eukaryota > Metazoa > Arthropoda > Insecta > Lepidoptera > Noctuidae > Aporophyla > Aporophyla lueneburgensis. The sequence goes on from OW028740.1 coordinate 18,912,278, forward strand.
ATCGTATCATAGCCGTGTTTGGACTTGTTAGAAAGGTCTTGTAATGAACTTTCACCACGATTACATTTTTGGTTATTACGTGCATTTATAAATGCGTGTTTTACTAGTGTTTTTAAACTATAAATGTATTAAAGCGGGATGTAGTCATCAAGACAAAGAGTCATGTTGTGAAGAACAACACATGCCACAATTACCTTCAATACTTTTGGAAGTTTTAGTTGCATTCCTGAATGTAGGCATGGAATTCTTCTTTTAAGAATACCAAAACACCTTTCAATATTTTATTTCGTGATGCTATCTGGGCTCTGTTATAGGCTTCCTGTGATAGAGAGGCCTGCCTCTCCTACTAGAGGCATGAGAAACCTAAGGCATGGGTAACAATTATCCCCGAGAAAAGGTACTACACAAATCTGCTATCTTTCAAATTGAGCTGCAAGTGGTGAGTCAGTCCAAATAGTAGTGTCGCGCACGGAGCCTTGCCAACGTGCATTGATACTAGTAATTTATAAATCGGCATCACAGTTGGCTTGAACATTATTAGAAAAAAAAAACCTTTTCTGTTCCTATACAGCTCAGCTTTTCTCCCTCTTGGTGATTTTTTTTTATATGTGTGGAGTCTACAGCACCTATGAATCTAGGGAATTCAGCTTTGTCAAAAGATCGTGCCCTGTGCAGTGTGCAGGCATATGAACATATTGCCATCTCAGTAATGCTATCGCACTAGTCACCCTACCTACCACGCGGCACAACGTCGCCTTGCTCACATTTACAGTGTCCCCTACAACAGCTTGAAATTTACCAGTCGCGTAAAACCTAAGAGCTTTTAGAAGCTGCAACATGGGAGAAATGCAGTCCCGCCGTTGAATACGATAGGTCAGTTTAGGCTTTATTTTGTAAAAAATAAATCTAACCAACTCTTTCATAAAGGCTCGTGCAGATTTGCGCGACGCGACGCTCGCACGCGATTCAGCGATTTATATCCGTAAAAAAATTTCTATGAAAACGCGGGTGACACTACCTGTCGCGCCGCGACACTGTCACTCCGCGTCGAGCAGCACGACAACATAAGGTACATTTTGTGTGCCGTCGTTTCGGAGCCGCGACGACCGCGACGCCATACAAAATGTACCACAAGCTGTCGCGCTGCTCGCCGCGTTGCGACGAGCGGTCGCGCTAGTGTGAAAGGTGTTGCGTCGTGATAAATCGTAGAATCACCTCCACAACACTACGCGCAACCTCTCGCGCCTGTTTGTACGAGCCTTTAAAGCGGAACCGACTCTTAAATTTTATTTGCCGCTCAGCGTGATGAACAAGTTAGGTCGATGTACTGCTATTCTTTTGCGGGTTTATCTGCGTTGAGGCATCTTCAGAGACGACAGGAAGTATCTTCGTCACTCATTATGATCAAAATCACTTAAAAATCTCTAGTTTCTATAGCTGATTACAGTTTGAGTAGCCGAAATTGGTTTGTCAACTTTCAACTGAGTAACTTGCCGTTGATTATGCTTTGAGTATAGTCAAACACGTTTTTTTCAATTCAGAAACGCAACTGGCGACTTTAATCATGAGTTAAGTACGCGTTGTGTCAAATTTGAGTAAATGACGTACGACTTTAACCATGCTTTGTGTCAAATTTGATTAAATGATCAAATCTTGATTAGAGTTTGAAAAACTCAATTCAGAAACGAAAAAGTGTTTAAGTAATACTTAAATACTGATCAAAGCGTTCTCAAATTCAAATACTTAAATCAGAAACCGGGGGTAAATATGACAAGTCGTCGAACGATAAAAGAAATTCCAATGTACAAAATACGCATAGTTACGTTGTAAATACGAATAAGGGAAAAGGTTCCTCGGGAAGTCATAATAAGCGTAGTATTAATGTTACATGCCCGTTATGTAATGGTAACCATTCTTTATACTCATGTGCAAGTTTTCTTAATATGTCCGTAAACGATAGGTCGAACATAATTATATCGAAAAAACTTTGTTTTAATTGTATACGAACAGATAGTCATACAGTGAAGGATTGTGTTTTCGGCCCGTGTAAGTTGTGTCAACAGAAACACAATACGTTATTGCACACTAATAACGACGTTAGTGTAAATACAGCGCCACGATCAACCGTTAATAATAATACGTTGCCGCAGTCATCTGTTTCGCATTGCGTTAGCCAAACAGCTGATTGTAATATTATTGACTCGGGGCGCGGTGCGTTCACAACTAATGCGAAAGTGTTGCAACCTGTTTTATTGTCCACAGCGTTAATTGAAGTAGCCGACTTAGATAACAATTATCACACAGTGCGCGCGCTTCTCGACAATGGCAGTCAAAATTCGTTCATCACTGATGCTTTATGCAAACGTTTAAATATTCCTATTATACAGTCCACAATACGTGTCTGTGGTGTGGGTGAAGCACACACACAGTCAAGCCATACATGTAAAATCAAGATGCGTTCAAAACTCTATGAGTTTAATACTGATTTACATTGCCTCGTTTTACCCAGTATTACTTCTTATTTACCGTCTGTAAATGTTGATCGTAATACTATACGTATACCTAATCACGTTCAACTCGCTGATCCGTCGTTCAATGTACCGTCTAAAATTGACATATTAATAGGCGCGGATTTGTTTTGGTCATTATTAGACGGAAATAAAATTATAAGACTAGAGTCCGGACCATGCCTACAAAGTACTAGTTTGGGTTGGATAATATCCGGTCCAGTTAATAACAAACGGTTACAAAAATCAAATATTAATACGGTTCAGTGCAATTTTACTCAGACTGACTCATTGGACATCCAATTACGTAAGTTTTGGGAAATTGAAGAAATTAACGTGTCGCGTATGTTGTCTGAAGAGGAAAACTTATGTGAGAGTTTATTCATTGAGTCAACAACACGTGATAACGATGGTAGATTTCAAGTCAGAATGCCGTTCAAGTCTTCTCCCGACATTTTAGGAGATTCTTATACATCTGCAGAGAAACGTTTTTATGCGTTAGAACGAAAGTTGGAGCGTTTACCGCAATATAAAAAAATGTATTGTGATTTTTTAGATGAATATGAAAAATTAGGTCATATGACGTTGTTATCAGACATACAAACGTTACCTAAACCGTATTATGTTATGCCTCATCATGGTATTTACCGTGAAAATAGCTTAACAACTAAATTGCGCGTCGTCTTTGACGCGAGTGCGACCACCACGAGTAATAAATCATTGAATGACCTTCAGTACGTAGGCCCTGCGATTCAAAATGACATAATCTCAATATTGCTGCGCTTTAGACAATATCAATACGTTGCGTGCGCGGATGTTGAGAAAATGTACCGGCAGGTTCTCATCCAACATGACCAGCGTAATTTACAGCTCATTTTATGGCGAACAAATAGTGATAAGCCACTTCAGGTTTATAGGTTGAATACAGTTACGTACGGTACTACATCGGCGCCTTACTTGAGTATTCGGTGTTTAAAACAGCTGGCTCAGGAATGCGACGATGACGTCATCGCGCGCGTCATCAATGACGACTTTTACGTAGACGACTTGATAACGGGTCATGACGAATTAAATGTTTTACTAGATATTTGTAACAAAACATCGAAAATGTTACAGAGCGGTTGTTTTCCCTTACGAAAGTGGACGTTTAATCACGACGTAACACCGGAAGCTTGTCGGGACTTAAGTATAGGTGAACACTGTCAGTCTAAAACATTAGGTATAGGATGGTCTAATAAAAGTGATAAATTGTATTTTACTTCTAATTTAGAATCACAAAATAACAATATTGTCATTACAAAACGTTTAATTATGTCCGTAATTTCACAAATTTATGACCCTCTGGGTTTAGTATCACCCGCGATTACTACTGCTAAAATAATATTACAGAAATTATGGCTGAGTAAACTTGACTGGGACGACAAGGTTCCTAGTAACATCGCTACTGAGTGGCAACAATTTATGAGTAGTGTTAAGTACCTACCTGAAATAAGGGTTCCTCGTTGTGCTATAGGGGAGTTGTGCTTAAGATGACATACTTTTATTAAACACAAAGATTTGAAATTAAATAAAGTCATGTGAGATCAGAATTGTTCGTATATTAATAAAATGTTTCATAATCAACTAAATTAAAACAGTTTTAAAACAATCAACATAACATAAAATTATAAAACAAACATAAATCAGAGTTAGGTCGATGCGTGTAAGACGACACAACAGTAGTATAAAATGACATAATATGTCATCTTAGACTTAAATGGTATGTCATCTTTAACAATATTAATTTTTAAGAGCAAAGTTCACAAATAAAATTTTTCTTTTTAGAAGGTATGCCTGCGCATAGTGTATGACACCAATTAGAGCAAAGTTGACACTTCACCCAATGTTCTTTTGGCCTAGATTGGCTAAATAACTCATTGCAGTAAATGCAAGCTGGATCATCTTTTTCCTCGTCCTCATTAGCGTATGGATCCTCGAGGTCCTCGTCATCATCCTGAACTGGCTTCGTCTGCTTTTGAATTCGTGTGGGTCTAGATTTTTTAGGTGCAGGCTGGGGTTTCACATTCTCATCATCAAAAATAACACGCTTCGTTTGCTTTTGTTTTTTAAGAGATTGACGATTTTCCTTTTCTTTTTTCTTCTGTACTGCTGCTTTTATATCACTCATAAATGGAGTGGCTGTGAAAACCTGCGCTCCACCGACTTTTCTGTTACCCCTTGCATTTCCTGTTGAAGCAGCTTTTGGTAGTGGTGATATTTCTTTAAGTATGCACTTCGTCGTTAATATTTTAGTTTGCAAAAGTCCAGTTAAAATTTGATTGCTACCCGACATTTGTTCTTTATCCTCTCCACAGATTGTTTCTGGACAAGCTTCGATGCCTATCGGCTCTTGCCCAACAACTCCGTAGCCTGTCTGCTCTTGACCAACAACTTGATCGTTTATTTGAACAGCTTCACTGTCTAACAGTTCTTGTTCAACAGTTTTATCGCCTACCAGACTTTGTTGTCCGTATATTAATAATTGCGTAGCATCATTCGGTAACAAAATTGTTGGGGATGAGTGACCACTTAAAACGTCTTCAGAGGTGTCACATGTTTCAAAATTTATTTGCTCATATGAGTTAGCAGTTGCTATCGCCATTAACTGTTCGTCAATATCAGTAGATTCTGAGGAATCGCACTCTTCATAGTTTACTCGGGATTGAGATGAACTACTTGCAACTGGCTCATCTTCGTTAGTCAATTCATTTTCGGTAACTGCGCTAGGTAAATACAGGTCTTCTGGAAAAATGTGTGGATTAAAGGGATAAATTCCAGATTTCTCAAAACCACTCGTTATATTTCTGACAGAGGCTGCAATTTCGTAGGCTCTTCCAAAAAGTTGAGCAACTTGATATAGGCCTATAGTTCTGCCAGGGTGGTTTTTCATCCATGTTGACATCTCACGGTCATAATACGCCTGAAGTGGACCAAAAAATGATAAATCAGTTGGTTGCATTCGGTGAGTGCAATGGGGAGGAAAACAGAGCATTACCACGCCGTTGGCCTTAGCAAATTCAAGCGCATCTAGATTTTTGTGACTGGAATGACCGTCAAGAATTAGCAATACCTTGTTTGCTAAAGAAGCATTCACAAAAACAACAAAATGGCGCATCCACTTAAAAAATAAGTCACCGGTCATGTATCCAGAAGGGTGGCACAGCTCTAAACTGCCCGGTGGAATACCGTCAAAGTATTCGGCCTTGTAGTTTTTCCTTGGAATAATTAGTGCAGGTGGGACGTAGTTTCCGATAGCATTAGCACAAGCAACAATTGTGAAATGTTCACCACGTTCAGCACTAGTAACAGCACCGACTTGTTTTTTCCCTTTGGATGCAAACACTTTTGGTGGCTTTTGAACAGTGTTCAGTCCAGACTCGTCCATATTGTAAATTCTGTGTGCTTGAATCCCATTATCAGTCACTGCTTTTTCCAAAAGGGAAAAAAATTTCATTACTTGAGGTTTATTGAATGCCCTTGCTCTTGCAGCTGAAGTTGGCTCTGGAGCTCTGAGAGAGATATTTGGGTTACGCTCTCTAAACCCTTTCAGCCAATCCCAGCCAGCTATTTTTTTATTTTTATCGAATCTGTGATCTAGTCCCAATTTTTCCGCAAATTCATAAGCTAATTTCCTTATTTCTGTGGTGTTAAATCCAAAAAGTCGACTTTCGAACTCGAGCATGTGATCCACTAGCATTTTTTCCATTGATGCCGTAAATGTTGGTTTAAAACGTCCAAGATTCTCTGGAGTTCTATCATAATGGCGACGAAGAGTTGCTTGTGGCACATTAAAATGTTTAGATGCTAAAAGCCAACCCATCTTATTTTCCTTTACAGCTTTAATGGCCTCATTCATGTCTTCTTGAGACCAACTTTTCCGCGTCGACTTTCTTTTGTAATTGCCAGGCATCCTGTATAGAAAGCAAAGAAACAAACTAAGTATCATCTCTTTGAGGAACGCGTGTATCACTACACGCTATTGACAACAGGGCTCAGTCCGGTGAGGACCTGTGTCAAGCAGAAAGTGAGAACGCCGTGTTGCCGCTCCAGCCACTCCTTAAAGAGGAGACTTACGCGAACATGGCGTGCCCAGTACTGGCTTGCGACAGTTCACCATTTCGCCATGAGACCTCGCTGGTACTCCGTCCGCCATGCCATGACTTATCATGGCAGAGTATCGCCCCGACGTTGCATCTCCATGCGCAAGTCGTGCATGCGTGCAAAAACTGGGGGGCTACTCGCTTTCTCCGAAACGAAACTTTCGTAAACGAACGATATTCATTTGATGTCAAAATTGCAAACAATCCTCTGTCATAATTATATTTTTTTTTTCGAAACATTACTAATTAGAGTAGTCTTAGAGATTCGGTATAATTTTCGTTCGTGCAAAATTTCGGGAACGAAAGGAACCGTGGTAGGAAACACGCAAAATTTCAATCGAAACTTCGTTTTCGGAGAAAGCGAGTAGACCCCCTGTTGCCTCCAGATCTCACGGTGGCAGGTATTTCACAACGGTAAGATGACATGGTATGCCATCTTAAACCCACGTGCCGTATGTCATCTTACCAAATGGGTAGTGCAAGTTTTATTTAATTTTAATCAAAAAGTATTTTAGGTTAGAATACGCCTTTTTAAATATTTGGGCCATAAAATAGTTCTAGTTTATAATTAAAATTAGTTAAACCAAAAGATTCTTACCTTACGTGTATTTTCACCACTAAACAAAAGCCGATCAAATATTTTTCTTTACGTTAAAATTACGAAAATATTCACTACTTTACAATCCGCGTGCACATTCCGCCATATTGAACTTTAACCCTAGCGACACCTACAGGAACTCTTTAAAACGTCACGGGTTCACTCTTAGCGCCAATATTTAAATTGATAGTGAGAGTGTGTCATCTTATCTGACTATGTCATTTTAAGCACAATTCCCCTAGTACACATGCAGTGCACGGAACTGCACATATTTACCGATGCATCACAGGTCGCGTACGGCGCGTGTGCATATATACGTTCTTATAACACAGATAACTCGGAGATAGCTGTTCGATTATTGTGTGCCAAGGGTAAAGTAGCACCTCTTAAAACTATTAGTATTCCACGCCTTGAACTGTGCGGTGCGTTAGTTGGAGCACAATTATATAAGAAAATAATAAATTCTCTTCGGTTAACTTTTAATAAAATATATTTTTGGACTGACTCCACAATTGTTCAAGGTTGGCTTAGGATGGCTCCACATCAATTAAAAACGTTTGTACAAAATAGGGTAGTACAGATAAATGAATTAACTAGTAATACTATTTGGCGTCACGTTAAGGGTAAAGATAACCCGGCTGATTTATTATCTAGAGGCGTTTATTTCGATTCGTTGAAAGAAGAAAATATTTGTCTTTGGTGGCACGGGCCGCGTTTTCTTTGTGAACGAAGTTCTAGTTGGTTAACTTGTACAAATTTGGAACCTGACCTACAATTACCGGACGTAAAACCTCAAACAATAAATCTATTAAGTACAGACTCGAATGTTGTTATTAACTTTGATAGGTTTTCGTGCTTTAATCGTCTTCAACGAACCGGTGCGTATGTTTTGCGTTTTGTGCATAATGCGCGCGTATCGCGCAGCGGGCAACCACGTAAAACCGGTTCATTGACAGTCGACGAGGTAAATAACTCATTACAAATGCTAGTACGCTTAGTTCAACAACAATCGTTTCATAATGAATATCGTAACCTTATACATAACTTACCTGTCAAAGAAAAATCTGGTAAACGTTTTAATAAAATATCAGGGTTAAATGTATTTTTAGATTCAAACAAAATAATTCGGGTAGGCGGCAGATTGCACAATTCACAATTTAGTTATGACAAAAAACATCCCATTGTATTATGTCACAAACATCGGTTTACACGACTTTTGTGTACGCACGAGCATAACAGGTTGCTTCATGCTGGGCCTCAACTTCTAGTGTCGAGTATGCGTGACACCTGGTGGGTGTTAGGAGCACGAAATTTAGCTAAGCAAGTAGTACATCGGTGCGTCACTTGCACACGTATTAAGGGGAAGACGCTAACTCCACTAATGGGTAACCTTCCGTCAGAACGCCTAGAACCCACTTATCCTTTTATGAAATGTGGTGTGGATTATGCTGGACCCATACTTATTTTAAACCGTAAAGGCAGAGGTTCACGTTTAATTAAGGCATACATTTGTCTATTTATCTGCTTCACTACCCGAGCCGTGCATTTAGAGTTGGTTAGTTCATTGTCTACACAGGACTATCTATTGGCACTCAAACGGTTTATATCGCGTCGCGGTAAACCTAATCAAATATTTTCCGATAACGGCAAGAATTTTGTTGGCGCTGAAAGAGAACTTTCAGCTATATTTCAAGATACTAAAGACGTTTTAGACTTTGCTAGTAGTCAAAATATTAAGTTTAATTTCATCCCGCCTTACGCTCCTCATTTTGGTGGTTTGTGGGAGGCGGGCGTTAAGTCGTGCAAATACCATTTAAGGCGTGTCGTAGGCAACGCTAAATTATCGTTTGAAGAGTTCAGCACGGTATTGACACAAATCGAAGCTGTCCTGAACTCCCGACCTATGTCACCTTTGTCCACTGATCCCAATGACTACCTCCCGCTTACACCAGCTCACTTCCTCATTGGCCGGCCGTTGACTGCACCAGCATGTGACGACCTCGATCTGGTGGCAACAACGCGTTTAAATCGCTACGAGCGACTGGAGCAGTTACGGCAACATTTCTGGGAGCGCTGGTCCAAGGAGTACGTCTCAGAGCTTCAACGTCGCACCAAGTGGATGGCCAACAAAGACGATATTGCCTCCAACAGTCTTGTACTAATAAAGGAAGATAATCTCCCACCGCTTAAGTGGAGAATGGGAAGAATAGTTCGACTGTTCACAGGGAAAGACGGAATATCACGTGTAGCCGAAATTCGCACTGCATCAGGCATCATACAAAGAGCATGCTCAAAGATATGCCCTCTTCCTGAAGACTCCAACTGAAGCATATTATCTCTGTTGGAAGATGGTTCTTCCAAGGCGGCCGGCATGTTTGACGCGCAACGCCATCTTACGCCTGGAATCGGCAACCGATCGTCGCATCGCGAATGAACTGCAGCCGCGGCGCGGCGTCGACCAATCACCGTGCGCGGACGACGGAGCGGCTCGCGGTTCTTCGCATCTGTTCACTCCGTTCTTTTTGGTTCTCTCGATATATTCAACCGAAATTCAAGACACGAAAGACAACGACTTCTTTCGCTACTAGAAACATTGTAAAAACGCTAATTCACTGGATTAAACAGTTTTCATATACAAAAACCGTAACTCATTGAAGTACCCGAGAGCAGCACCCACGAATCACAGGGGCAACAGCCTAAACAATAACATATTATTTCCTGTAGGTTATTCGCACGAGGTTTATTCATTTGAATAGACAACTTAATTTTGTATTAGGCTATTTGCACGTTTTGAGTTTTATGGAATAAAGTAATAACATTAGATCGAATTTCTCGTCAATTGCCTAATATGTAAATATTTCCGGAGTGGTCAATTCGCCCACACATAAATTAACTTCGGGCGAATCGCTAACATATAAGATTATATATTTAATGATTTACGTACACAGTAAAATACATAATGATACGGCATAATTGTACAATATAGTAATTAAAACAGTCGCTAAACGGGCGAGTAAATTCGTGCGAACGGGCAAATAAGCCCTCTCATCAGTTACAAAGTAAAAGTTATTACAGCTAATGACAACAATAATAAACTTAGACGTTTACGCTAAGAGAAATAAGCACTCCAGTCAGTTGGACAAAGCAAAACTTCTATAATAATAACGTAGCTCTTGCGACACAGTTTTCTATTCCCGACTACCCGACTCGAATAAAATTCCACCACACGGCAATAGTTATTTGTTATACAAGAGTGCAAAGTTGCTTTTTAACCGCATGTTCAATTTTGATGACCGAGCAAGCGAAGGATTCTAAAATTGAATCACGAGCGCAGCGAGTGATTCAAAATTAGCATCCTGAGCGTTAGCGAGGGAATCAAAAGAGCACGAGGTGAAAAATCTTTGCACTCGAGTGCAACACGTAACTTTTCATTCCACCTCAGCGAGGAAATGACTATATGCAAAAAAAAAAACCTTTACAATCACAAGATAGGTACACTTTTATTTCAGTTTAGGTATTCATTACTACATTATGACAGGTAAGTATTACAGAATAATCTTTAAATTATAACAAAATAATACTAAGGTATAATTAAGAAAATTTTAAAGTAACGTTGCTACAGTTATTTAAATTGAGTGTAATATTTTTGTTTGGTACTGTAATATTGGTGTTAGTCACTTGTGTACTGTTTTTCGGTAAACTATCTGTCATACTTAATAGTTGTACCGATTCATCGGATTCCCTTGGCGTGAATGTTGGAGAGAGAGGGAGATGGTTAGGTGTTTCATAACGGCTTATTTTTGATGTAGAAGGGCCAGTCCAAGGATCCGATTGAGGCTCTTTCAGTGTAATGGCTCCTACGATGCCTTCACATATTTTAGACTTATTTTGGATGGAATCCTCTATGTATCCCTCTACAACTGCATTGGACTTCCAGCCTCCGTGGCGCTTAAGGGACAGGAGATCACCTCCGGAATCAGCCAAAAGTGTGGCTGAAGTTCGTCGGAAACAATGACCCGTGTACAACAGGGGTTCTGGAAGTTCAAGAAATGTTGCTATTTCTCGTGGGATACTGCCAATTTTATTAGTACCCATAGGCTGTCTAACACACTTTCCATTGCGATACTGTAGAAAAAATCGATTGATTGAAGTGTTAGGCGGGCGTAAGGCTTGATATTTCTCAACAATCGTTACGTATTCTTTGCAAATGACGAAGTTGCGGTCTCTTTTTGTCTTTGTATTAGGTAAATTAATTAATAGTAAGTCATCTGAATGTTTCTCAATGTTTTTGACATTAAGTTATGTTAGTTCATTAGTTCGACATGCTCCGTTTATTCCAATAATAAGAACAACCTGTAACGTAAAGAGTATTGTAGTAGATAAATGAATAAAATTGATATGGACGCATAATTATGCCTATCAACATCTACTAAGTATACTATTTAATTGAGATTAATATACTTAAGTAGATACTGAATGTGCAACTGACTTACTTTTGCCGCCAAATATACGGAATCGGGTGCTTCGTTAAGAAACTTTTCAATATCAGATATTGTGAAAACCTTCGATTTTTTTGGTTGATGACCAGATGAGGCTCTTTTTAAAAATGCCACTAATTTAGGATAGGTATCGATATGTTTGTCTTTTTTCATCTTTATTGTTGCTTGTAGCATCGAATACGTACTCCATAGAGTGCTTGCTTTCTTGTTCTCGGATAATTCTATAAAATATGCCAGCAAAACGTTTTCTGAGAAAGTTTTGGCTCCTTTTGCTAGTCGCCACGTGTTGAACATATCGTACTGTTTTAAATACTTCTCGCGTGATTGTTGAGGGAGAAAGCTCATTTGCGCATTATTAATAGTTTCAGTCAATTCTGTTGGCGTCAAGCAAACTTCCTCGTCACTAGAATCACTCATTTTAGTTTTTTTCACTTGTTTTCAAGTTTCTTGTTTTTAATATAAGGTTTAACAATGACGTGAAAAAATGCCGCGTAAAGAACCGCGTACAAAGAAAATTGAAAAAAGAACACCAAGAAGGTTCCGAGTCTGAGTTTTTAACAAATTAAAAAAAAGTTGTATGATATATTCGGCACCATAGAGGTAGCAGTAAATAGGTTTAATGTTTTTTTTAATTCACAAACTTAGTGCACACGATGTTCTAAATTCAATTTACTTTATCCTCTAGAGAATAAAAACGGCTTTTCCACTCAGATATTGAAGATTAAAAATACTTTTTCCGAGATGGTGGGATGAAAAATTGATTTTCAACTTTGTTTGAAACAATAGAAACAAAATATACGGACGTCATAAAGTCTGATGGGGTCACAAGTAGTTCGGTTTGTGAATATCGTTTGAGGTTTTGGCCTTAGTAAATTGATTTGAACTTTATGTGCCTAGTAAAATACGTAAGTATATTGGATCTTTTCTGAATAAATAGCCTATGTTTTCCCGAGGTCGCCGAAAATATGCCTACGATTTTCTTGGCAAAGTTTCTAAAAGTACCCACGCAAACGATTTTTGTTAGACATTGATTCCAGCTTACTGTGACAATGATAGTTCTTATATTATTACTACGCATTGTGGTCTCAAACCTTTGGTCATGCTGTACAAAAAAGAAAGTCATCGGATATACAGGCTGACTTTAAATCTATTTGCATTCTTATAGGGAGTGAAAATACTCATGAATAGAAACAATTTACTATGTGATTAAGTCGAAGAAATATGTGCTGTTTCCTACAAAAGGCCCGCATCATCTGCCTTTTCCTTCGACTGGAAGCCGACCCCAAAATAATGGGAAAATCTAGGTAGACTGATTATGAGATGCCAATCATTCCAAATGAACCTGTTTGAAGGAAAATTACTTTGTAAAACTACTAACTCAGAAACGTAGAACACCATAAATGATGGAAGACATAAATTAACTTCACTGAAGCCCAGTCATTCGTCCATCACTGTCAGCCGTAAATAAAGGTGCTACGTCATAATTATCGACGAAGCTATCAGATCTAGCTTTTACATTAATTGTAACTTCAAAACACGTATCCAATAGCAGATGGAAAACTTTTGCGGTATGAGAAAACTTTACTCAGGTACAAATAGTTTTTATTTACCGAACTGTGTACTAATACATAGTGACACACATCGACGTAAATGTCGTAAGTCCAAATGATATCCTAGTGGGTACAAGGTTTCACTTTATAATTATACTCTCTTCTTTTTCGCAACACTTTTATCAGAGCGGTCGTGGTCCTCATGAAATTTCTTGTCTAGGGGCTGATGTGATTCGCCTCACGATTTCTCGCAATCAAATTTTTGGAATTGTGGGTGCACTTATACAATGGATCGCCCACTGCGGATTTTATTTGGTCAGTCCATCTCATGGGTGACCGTCCTTGTGGTCTAATGCCTACCAGTCCACCCTGCACGACAAGGCACTCTAAAGAGTCACCGTCACGCCTCGAGACATGTCCGAATTATTTTAGATAGACGCTTTTTGATGTTGAGTTCTTGACGTATCGAGGTGTTGGTGCGAAACTCGTTCCACGATACCCCAAGCATTATAATTATACAGAGTGACATAATATCGACGTAAATGTCGTAAGTCCAAATGATATCCGTAAATGTAGCATGTCCAAATAATAATAGGGTGACAGGGATATTGACGCGCAATCCGTTACCATATATTTATCTCATGATTCTAGTGTCGAATGTTTTTGTCAGTTATTAAAAAAAAAAAACAGCTGTTTCATAGAAAACTGCAATACATATGGATTCCAGCTTAGAATTTGTTTGTCGGTTATAAAAAAACAGACAGCTAACTGTTTTATAGAAAACTGCAATACCTACGCGGCCAAAATTAAGGGAACTATAGTTTATTGTTTTAATAACTGACGAAAAATTACACTCAATTCAGAAACATTTACTGAATTCACTGTAACAAGTTGCGCAACGATATCCCTGTCACCCTTTATAATTAAATAATGAAACTTGAAGCCATCATTTGTATTTTTATCATCATCATCATCATTTCAGATGAAAAACGTACATTGCTAAGCATAGGCTTCCTCAAATTTGGGTGGTTTGCCATAACTGGGCTTGGCAGGTGGGTTGGTGATCTCAGTATGGTGATAAATTTATAGAGTACGATGCTGCCCATCCTCTAGTAATTCTCTTAGTTGCCTCTTACGACATCTACTGGCAGAAATGGGAACGTGCTATTCTTTACGGCCGGCACCATACGGACCTATTGGAATGGACTAGATACTTTCATACTATTACAACATAGTAGATTCTTCGTTTAGTCTAGATTCTTTCATGATTGAACAATTAGTTTTCAAAACGGACCTGAATATAGCGATTTGTAAATAGACATATAAATGTACATGTTTTCACAGCAAATGGAAGTAGCTTTTGAGTGAGTGACGTCAAACCAACATATTTATATTTATACCGTTTATACTTGTTGCTTTGTTTTGCACTTAAGGGAAATGGCGAAATACACGTCTTGTTACCCGTTATAAGCATAATGTAACGTTTGAAGTGTGTTTTCAGTACTATATTTGGGGCCTTTTACTTGAAAACAATAAAATTATAAATACGAGTAACGTTACCTTCTTCCTTATTTGGCTTTGATATTTTCTGTAGATAGATATGTGCCCGCAAGTGTATAGAATGGTTTAACTATTATTTTTTGTCTAATTGTTTATTAATTGACTTAGTTACAGAAGCCGTTATATCTATACTTAATCTTTATATTTACATAGTATAAAAGAAAATCGCATTTCGTGTTTATACGCTTATATCTTTTGAACTAATCAACGAATTTTAATGCGCTTTCTATTACATAGTGCTTGCGTTGCTTTACATATTGATTTACGAGGAAGGAATGTAAAACCGTATATGTATAATACGCGGGCGAAGCCGCTGGCAAAAGCTACTAATATAATAAAGCTGATGAGATTCTTGTTTGTACGCGCTAATCTCTGAAACTACCAGCCAGATTTTGAAAATTTTGTTTGCATTTGTTGGGCCCATTGTTGCGGAAAGCTATTGGCTAACATCATGCTATGTTTTTAAGTCAAGCAAAACGAAACAAAGTAAGAAAGAACGCAAAGCGAAAACGATTACATAGCGAGCGCAGGCGTTACGATGCAATGGCTGGGTCGAGGTGATATGTACCGTACATTTACCTCAATGGTTGTCCCATTAAATTTGATCATCTTTCGTTGCATAGTTTTTTGCGTTAACTTCCACAATACGTATTTAATCCACTGTTCTAATACTTCCTGTCACTTTTGTTTACTGAGCAAGTACAGATTTCACATTATTATAGTTACTAGCTTTTGCCAGCAGCTTCGCCCGCGTGGAGGTCGGAAATTATCCCGCGGAAACATACTACCGGGATATAAAGTACCCTATGTGTTAAACCAGGTTATAAACTAACTGTATTTCAAATTTCATCTAAATCCGTTCAGTAGTTTTTGCGTGAAAGAGGAACAAACATCCACACATCCATACATCCATACATACAAACTTTCGCATTTATAATATTAGTAGGATTTTCACTTCAGTAGCTCAAACATTTAGGTTTTGCTGCCTAAAATCAGTGAGCAAAATGCGATTTTGCTTACTAAATGAGACAAAGTAACTTTTTAATTTTTGTTTTTAAAAAGCCGCGAATATCTTATTCAGCTTTGGGTTAATCATATAATTCGAAACATTTACACTCTATCTCTTTCTCACCATTAAAAAGAGAGAGAGACAAAGACCAGCCCTTTCGAAGTTCCGATTTTGAATTAGACCTCAAAGACAAACACGTTTGGAAATTTGTACTAACTAAAGAAATTTTGCAAAATAGTTATTTGTGCAACAAGAGAGCAAAGTCTTTTTTTGCTGCGAATGTTGATTTTGAATCCTGAGTGTGGCGAGGGATTCAAAGGCACGAGATGCAAAAAACTTTGCTCTCGTGTAACACACATAACTTTTCACTTCAGCAGCGAGAACACTTTAGGAGATAAAATAATAAACAGGAATAGATTGAAATAACTATTTATTGCGAATCAAAATAATTAACATTGTAGGTAGAGGTACCGATTCAATTAAATGGAACATTTTAAAAGTTAAAAGTAAAATTACTGCAATTCTGCAAATTAAAAGTAACAGATTTATTTGGCAACGTTATTGTTGCATTGAGTTTAGTTTGATTATCTGGGGTTAGGGTTTCTGTTTCGGTGGCGGATTGAGAAGGAACAACGGTGAACGTTGGTGACCCTGATCGGCTTTCTGACTGTGCGTCGTTGGAAGTGGATGGGCGTGGGCAGCGCCGGATTTAGGCTTCGGCGACCCATAGGCAGAGCATGTGGTGGAGGCCCTCAAATCGTTTGTGGTTAACTGTTGAAAATTTCTATTAAGGTCAAGGTAAAGAAGAAAGCAACTAAATAAGTTGGCTAGCACAAAATTAAATTAGAAAACAACTTAAATAATTTTAGTTTACCTACAAGCTATTATATTTTTCGTCTGATTTTCACATCAATAAACGTATCGATATTATCTTCGAAGTCTGTTTCTCTCAAAACATCACTCTCTAAACTAAGGAGAGTTAAAACATTTAATCTGTCCTCGGTCATGGAACTTCGAAGTTTATTTTTTATAAGCTTCAGTTTTGAGCAGGATCTTTCAGCCGTACTATTTGTCACCGTTAGTGTAAGATAAATTCTGAGAATTACCTCAACGTTGGGAAAGCACTCTTTAACATTGTTTTTACACAACAATTCATACATCCATCTCTCGTAGCTATTCTCTTCTCTTCTATTCAAATTCTTCATACTGAACTATAAATAGTTTGAAATCTATGAATTCGTTGCCAAGAGTATCATCTACGTCGTCGCGGTAGGTTTTCACCAAGTTTTGGCTGGCAGACAAAATTTCTTGATCAGAAATAGTAGTTAAATTTTTCAAAAATCCAAATCGCGCTTTTCAGAAGAGAATGGACGCGTACTCACTTCTATTTAGAAGTGATTACTCGTGCATCGAGAGCGGTCATGAGCTGGTCGAGAACTGGGATGTAGCTTTGAGTCCAAAATTGATCCGGGGTGATAACTGAACTTCCGAAGTTGCGGGCAATCTAAAGTGGACAATCGGACGTTTTTTTGTTTTTCGCCTTTTTTCTTCTTCGTAGTTTCGGCAATCAACTAGGTCGAAACTGTCTCTTTTATTTTCAATGGTTGTTTTTAATGAAGTAAGCAGTGCTACAGCAGTATTCAAGTCCAACCTAGGATTTTGTACGCTTTCGCTGACTTTATTTATATATTCCAAAATATCATCCCAAAAAACTGTATATATATATGGGTGTTTCTAACTTTGCCATCCTATCATGCAAACCGATAGCTGTTGCTCTTGATTTAGCTGTGTCTTCTTCGTCGTCAATAATTCCTTCGAGGGTATTTATAAAACCTTTATAACCCCGCAAGAGTGCTTTAGTGGCTTCAACTCGACATGACCAGCGCGTTGTTGTCGTTCTTTTCGGCACAAGAATGGGTTGGTCAGTTTTCGCTTCTTCTAAACAGTGACTTACTGTATTGTACCTGTTAGATGAAGCCGTAAAATATACATACAGCTCTTCTAAAAAATCAAAGAAACTTATTGCTCTGAGACGACAACAACAACGCCATTTTCCGCTGTTGCTATTGGTCTAGCGAGGCGCGGGAGAATGCGCGAAAGGCGCCATTTGTGTTCATATTTT
The DNA here is from genome assembly GCA_932294355.1 of Aporophyla lueneburgensis. NCBI lineage: Eukaryota > Metazoa > Arthropoda > Insecta > Lepidoptera > Noctuidae > Aporophyla > Aporophyla lueneburgensis. The sequence continues at coordinate 18,930,262 of OW028740.1, forward strand.
GTGCTGCTTGATCTCGCAGATTTTTAAATGTTAACTTTTCTCGCTCAAAGATAAAAATAAGTTTTTCGTCTATCTGTTTGTAACAAAACTCAGTATTTTTTTGTTTCTACTGAGCATAGGCAAAATAGAAACAAAAAATACTGAGTTTTGATCGCCACCACACCACAAAAAAAAAATCAATAAAGATTGATTTAATTTTTTTTTGTGGTGTGGTGGCGGCCCCCTTGTGGTAGCGGCCCATAGGCAACTGCCTATGTTGCCTGTGCTTAAATCCGGACGTGGGACTGGGCGTGGGTGAAACCAAGGATCCGAGGTCGAATTCAGACTTATTATTTCCACTATACCCTTACAGATTTTCGACTTATTTTCTATTGAGTCTTCAATATAGCCGTCTGCAGCCGGACTTCCACCCGCCGTGACGTTTTAAAGTGGTGAGATCCGCTCCGGAATCAGCCAAGAGCGTTGCCGAAGTTCTCCGAAAGCAGTGACCCCTGATTAGCTGAGGCTCTTCCAGTTTTAAGAAAGTGGCAATTTCTCGCGGTATAACACCTATTTTGTTTACTCCCATAGGCTGTCTTGAGGATTTATTATTATGGTATTGTATGAAAAATCGGTCGGTTTTTATATTGGCTGGACGTAAATGTTGGTATTTTTCTAAATAGTTACATATTCTTCGCGCACGACAAAAGACCCGTTAAGGTTCGTCTTCGTATGTTTCAATTTTACTAACAGTAATTTATCTGAATGCTTTTCGATATTATTAACTGTTAGCTGTAATAGCTCATTATTGCGACACGCTCCACTAATTCCTATGATCAGTACAACCTGTAATGAAAATATTACGTAATTAATATGCATAATTTAACATTTACAGCATTTTTTACATAACATCATACATTATGTATTTTAATGTAATTTATTGAATTTTTAACTTATTGTTGTATTTAAACGAAAATAAGTATTTACTGCAAATAAAACTGATATTTAACCTGTTAATATTTATTTCTAGTTTCAATAATGTTACGTAAATATTTAGAATAATAAAATATCATGGGTGCTATTTCCGAACACGCCTTAATTTAAAGAAAAGAGCGGGAATAAAATTTCGTAGCTGGCGTAAAGAGTTGAATATGTTAAAAATATTAAAATAATCGTAAACTATGACTGAAACTAGCGATGAGAACAGTATTTTAACACCGGAAGTGCTAAAACAACAAGTCATTAATGCAGAATTAAGTTTCCTACCTGAGAAGTCTCGCGAGAACTATCTGAAAGCATACCATGTCTTCAATGAATGGAGACTTACAAAGGGTGCAAGCAGTTTTTTGGAGACGGTGTTGCTATCTTATTTTTTAAAGGTACTTACTACCTACTACTAATTTTTGGAGGCGCAATGAATCCTAGTCTGGCTTAGCAATACTGTTGAAATATTTAATAAGATACGTAAAAGATGCTGTAAATGTTAAATTATGCATATTAATTACGTAATATTTTCATTACAGGTTGTACTGATCATAGGAATTAGTGGAGCGTATCGCAATAACGAGCTATTACAGCTAACAGTTAATAATATCAAAAGCATTCAGATAAATTACTGTTAGTAAAATTGAAAAATACGAAGAAGAACCTTGACAGGTCTTTTGTCGTACGCGAAGAATATGTAACGATTGTAGAAAAATACCAACATTTACGTCCAGCCAATATAAAAACCGACAGATTTTTCATACAATACCATAATAATAAATGCTCAAGACAGCCTATGGGAGTAAATAAAATAAGTGCTATACCGCGAGAAATTGCCACTTTCTTAAAACTGGAAGAGCGTCAGCTACTAGTATACACGGGTCACTACTTTCGGAGAACTTCGGCAACGCTCTTGGCTGATTCCGGAGCCGATCTCACCATTTTAAAACGTCACGGCGGGTGGAAGTCCAATACGGTTGCAGAAGGCTATATTGAAGACTCAATCTATACTAATATTATAAAGCTGAAGAGTTTGTTTGTTTGTTTGTTTGTTTGATTGAACGCGCTAATCTCAGGAACTACGGGTCCGAATTGAAAAATTCTTTTTGTGTTGGGTAGCCTATTTATCGTGGGAGGTTATAGGCTATATAACATCACGCTACAACTAAGAGGAGCGCAGCAGTAATGAAAAATGTTGCAAAAACGGGGAAAATGTATTCCTTTTGAGAGTTTCCGTTGCGTGCGCTGCGTAAACGGTTAAAGTAACGCAAAAATAATGTATGACGGAATTGTTCCTCTTAAAAAGTTCAAAAAAAAGGCCGCGAGAGCATATGTCTATCTTTTAAGGTTGACTCACTATAACTCAAAAGGAGCGAGCAGCAACGAAAAATGGACGAAAACTAGCAGGCAAATCGATGCGACGGGAAGGGTCAGGGGAGCAAAAATTTGACGCGGACGAAGTCGCGGGCAGAAGCTAGTAGAAAATAAGTCGAAAATTTGCAAGCGTATAGTGAAAGCAATAAGTCTGAATTCGACCTCGGATCCTTGGTTTCACCCACGCCCATCCACTTCCAACGACGCACAGTCAGAAAGCCGATCAGAGTCACCAACGTTCACCGTTATTCCTTCTCAATCCGCCACCGAAACAGAAACCTTAACCCCAGATAATCAAACTAAACTCAATGCAACAATAACGTTGCCAAATAAATCTGTTACTTTTAATTCGCAGAATTGCAGTAATTTTACTTTTAACTTACTTTTTAATGTTCCATTTTATTGAATTGGTACCTCTCCCTACAATGTTAATTATTTTGATTCGAAATTAATAGTTATTTCAATCTATTCCTGTTTATTATTTTATCTCCTAAAGTGTTCTCGCTGCTGAAGTGAAAAGTTATGTGTGTTACACGAGAGCAAAGTTTTTTGCATCTCGTGCCTTTGAATCCCTCGCCACACTCAGGATTCAAAATCAACATTCGCAGCAAAAAAAGACTTTGCTCTCTTGTTGCACAAATAACTATTTTGCAAAATTTCTTTAGTTAGTACAAATTTCCAAACGTGTTTGTCTTTGAGGTCTAATTCAAAATCGGAACTTCGAAAGGGCTGGTCTTTGTCTCTCTCTCTTTTTAATGGTGAGAAAGAGATAGAGTGTAAATGTTTCGAATTATATGATTAACCCAAAGCTGAATAAGATATTCGCGGCTTTTTAAAAACAAAAATTAAAAAGTTACTTTGTCTCATTTAGTAAGCAAAATCGCATTTTGCTCACTGATTTCAGGCAGCAAAACCTAAATGTTTGAGCTACTGAAGTGAAAATCCTACTAATATTATAAATGCGAAAGTTTGTATGTATGGATGTATGGATGTGTGGATGTTTGTTCCTCTTTCACGCAAAAACTACTGAACGGATTTAGATGAAATTTGAAATACAGTTAGTTTATAACCTGGTTTAACACATAGGGTACTTTATATCCCGGTAGTATGTTTCCGCGGGATAATTTCCGACCTCCACGCGGGCGAAGCTGCTGGCAAACGAGGTGTTACACGAGAGCAAAGTTTTTTGCATCTCGTGCCTTTGAATCCCTCGCCACACTCAGGATTCAAAATCAGCACTCGCAGCAAAAAACGACTTTGCTCTCTTGTTGCACAAAAGTAATTTTTATTCTAAACACCTTGTATTTTATCGAAGTCGCTAGAGTACTTATTATAAGCGCCTACAAATTGTATGTTTCCTTTTTGTAGAAAAGGGGAGTCGGTGTAAAAAATGCTATTGTATTATTGTTGTTGCATGCCAAGCTCCACTTAGTGTGTCCCTCCATGATTTTTTTCCAATAGCAGTGGGAAAGGACAATTCCATTTACAAAATTGGGATCGTATTTTCTTTCACATTTTGGACATTTTCCGTAATGAATTTTGTAGTCTTTTATTAGTAGATTAAATTAATGTTTTAGGAATATTATTTGTGTAGGGGAAGTACGGCCAAAATGACATGTACGGACAAAATGACACATCGGGCTTTTTTCGAAATTGGCGGGCTATAATCCTGCAGTTGGCATATCATTATGTGACGCCGGCCATGGTGGAATACCTGTTAGGTTTATACCGCTATTGACTTGGTCACGCCGAAGTTACTTGCAGGAAAGCGTTTTGTGCGCATAAAAGTTTTTTATTTTTATTGATTTCGTCCTGTTTTTGATCAGTTTCTCGTGGTTTCTATTACATCTTTTGTAGTAAATTCAAAAAGTGTAGCATTATGCTGCATTACTTAAAAGTATTTATTTATAAATCTCGTGTTTATAGTAATTATGACTTAATTAGTGTTTAGATAACCTGTGGGGCAAAACGACATACCTTTATTCAATGATGAGGTTTTCAATGTTGAATCGAACTACGATAATGATCCTTAAAAGCAGTCAAAAAAAGGTGAACCCAAGTACAGAAGACTCATTACGCTGAGGAATCGAATGTAGAAGATTTCCAGCTGTGTCCAACGGTGATGATGATGACTGCGCAAGCGTTTACTGTAACGACCTCTTTTCCCGTTCCAAGTCCAACGAGTGCTGGCTACGGTGCAACAATTGTTCTCTTTGGGCTCATATTTTATATTTTGTGAAATATGTACTTCATAATTTTCGTTTTCATTATGTATGTCATTTTGTCCGTACTATATGGACAAAATGAATTTTCTTAGAGGCTTCGATTAATTTAAATTATATTTTTTATATGGGTCCTATTCAATTATGAGTTTACGTAGGTTAAAACTTATGAACCAAAGATGATTATTCAATCTAAACAGTGATTGTAACTATGTTAATTAAAAATATATGATTAAAAAACAAAACCGTATGTCATTTTGGACGTACTTCCCCTACTTTTTACAGTTTTACAGTGATAAAACAGTAAATATGAAGCAATTAAAAAAGAGTAATAAAGATTCATGTATACTTGTACTTTCAGAATGAAAATTGAGGATTACAGTTAGTTCTCGTTGTTAAAATGCATTTGTATATGTCACCGTAAAATTTTAAATACCGTTAGATTATAATCTGTCTCGCGAGTTTACAATAACTGTCGAAACCGTAACATACTGCTTACAATTTAACGTATTATTTTTCGGCAGATTATAATCTATCGAAGTGAAACTGTCAAATTGTGAAATGGCATGCGACGGAACGCACCTCGCGCGCTGATTGGTTGGACGTCATATGCACCGCGCCACCATAAAGTTTTTTCACCATTGTTGCCGAATGTTAATGTTACCGTAACGTTATGAACATCGTTGGATTATAGGTGAGGTTAGGTAAAAACTGTGACTATATGCGCGCGAGCCGACCGAACGAACAGAGCGGTGCTGCGGCAGCGGTCGGCAAGCGCTACTTCCAAGCTGATAGCAGTTGCTTGGCTATTAGCGCAAGATGCGATCCATCGCATGCAATTTGATACCAGTTCATAATTTGTCAGTTTGCCATTGACAGATTATAATCTAACGAAAAATAATGCTAATGTTAAATTGCGAATGGTTTTTGCAGTTCACGATTTTTCTATAGTTTATAATGTCGCGAGCTAGATTGTAATCTAACGGTATTTACAACTTTACGAGTACATATACAAATATATATTTAGGTAGGTGAGTACCTCATTGATCTAGTGGCCGCAAGCGCTACTACTGAGCGTAAGATCCTAGGTTGTATTCCAAGAACAGGCAAAGCGTTTTTTGGTTTCTCTATGTGGTCTTTCTCAGTATGAGCTCAAAGTCTGGATTTGTGCACATGAAAATAGGCTCGCCCCCTATTACATGGCACTTAAACATAACTGGGGAAATGTTGTCGTACTATCAGGTACATCTCTGCCCAACCCTTCGGGAAAACAAGACGTGATGTGTAGATAAGTAGGCAGGTATTATAGCACAGTTTTTGTTTTGCAATTGCTGCTTCGTGAAGATTCTATTCACACAATAGGCACATTTGCATTGGTTTGAATTGAATTTATTTCGCACAATATAGCTCTGTTCATGAAAGTTCCGTTACTGGAATACTAACGTTTTTCAGCGAAGCAATTACGGCTTCGCTGCATTGATTGTTTTAGCATTTTGATTCTATTTTCCAGGACATTTGAATGCTTAAATGATTGTTACTGTTATTAATTGTGATGGTACGCCCGATGCCACCCTAGGTTTTTTTTGACCCGACTATTGCGAAGCGAAATAAGGGTTGTGATTATGACCTGTATGTATGTTCGTCTGTTCCCCCATAACTTCTAAACGACTTTTCATAATTTGACTAATGACATATTATTAGAAGCGTCTTGATCGCTCGCTGATTTTAGGATATGTGACGTCATTTACTTTTAAAAAGTACGAGACAAGAAAATATTTCACACACACACACACCTAAATAATTAAAATGGCATTTATGACCATTTTTAGGGAACTTAATTTTTATACAAAATGTTGTGATTCTAATAATATTATAAACAAGAATGTTTGTGAGGATGTATGGATGTTTGTTATTCTTTCACGCAAAAACGACTGAACGGATTTGAATGAAATTTGGCATACACATTTTTTATAACCTGGATTAACACTAGGATACTTTTAATCTTGGTAGAACGTTCCCGTGAGATAATTTCCAACCTTCACGCGGGCGAAGCCGCTAGCAAAAGCTAGTATGAAATATCGAAAGAAAATTTCCTCCGTAAAACGCGATGTATTCATGAAATCCTGAAACCAGTTTTCTATTTATGATGAATGAGAGTTTCTTGCGATCAAAGGTATAAAAGTAAAAATATTCGTTCCACATTCATTTCATAAATGTTTCGGAGAAGATCTGTTGACATAATATAATCGAGACTAGATTTAATACTAGGCATGCCTTTTAAGTTCTGTCGTTTCCATATTTCCTGGCAATTTTGAATTTGGAACTGTTGAAAGTATTAGGATTAATGCTATTGCTTAGTCACAGCGTCGATTGGAATCTGTCAGGTTACGTACGAAAATGAATCTTTCTAAGGAAAATGTTCGTGCAATAATTTTCTACAACTTTAGAAGAGGCCTGACACGGCTTCAGTGTTTTGAAGAGCTAACATCTGCATTCAGTGATAAAACCCCATGTCTGCGGACTGTCGAACGCTGGTATTTAGAATTCCAGCGTGGACATACTAGTGTAAGTGACAAATCTCGCAAAGGACGCCCAAAATCCGCCTTCACTGAAGTTAACATCATTACTGTGAGACAACTAATTCTCGAAGATCGTCATGTGATGTATCAAGAGATAGAAGCTCTATTAGGCATCTCAGGGACTATCATTCAGAAGATCTTTCATGAAGCGCTCGGTGTGAGAAAGCTAGTTTGCCGTTGGATACCGTATCTGCTTTCCGACGATCACAAGGCGGCCCGTGTCAGATGGTGTAAGAAAACTCTGCAAAGGTTCAACCGAGGAGAGTCAAATCACGTCTATGACATCATCAGTGGTGACAAATCTTGGATCTATACGTACGATCCTGATTCCAAACAACAATCTACAATCTGGGTCTTTCAAGACGAGCCAAAGCCGACTAAAGTTGTTCGTTCTCGAAGCACTTCAAAGAAGATGGAGGCCACGTTCGTTGGAAAAACCGGCCATGTTGCGACTATTGCACTTGAAGATCGTAGAACGGTTAACGCAGAGTGGTATCCCACAGTTTGTTTATCACAACTCATCGCCGAACTTCGAAAATCTAACTCAAAGCGACGCATCATCCTGCACCACGACAACGCAAGCTCACACAGCGCTCGTCAAACGATTGAGTATTTGAAGCAGGAAAAATGGAAATTCTTGACCATCCTCCATACAGTCCTAACCTAAGCCCTACCGATTTCTTTACATTTCCTAAAATTAAGAAAAGTCTTCGTGGTCAAAGGTTCCAATCCGGTGAAGAAGCAGTCGACGCTTTCAAGTCAGCCATTTTGAACACCCCTACTTTAGAGTGGAATAAATGTTATAATAACTGGTTTGAGCGAATGGAAAAGTGTATTAAGCTATGTGGTGAATACTTTGAAAAACAATCAAAAGTACTATAAGGTAATTGTGATTTTTTCTTCAAACGACAAAACTTAAAAGGCATGCCTCGTATAGTCCCGTTTATATGAATCTTGTTAATTATAAAAGTGCTAGTTATAATTAATAATAAGCTAGAGATAGTCCTATAAATAAATAGATCTTTTCATATTAACAAGCTTTAAAATCGATTTTTGAAGGTATTTTGTGCCAGTGTTAATTAAGTCCCTTTTTAATGAAGAGGGATTGAAAAGTTCTTATTAAAGACTTAAGTGTTATAAAAAATTGATAAAGGTTCTAAGTCTGAAGGGCAGTTGAAAGTTAGTAACAGGTTATACGATTTATTTATGGTACTGTAGGTGAATACTCTAGTTTAGATAGAAGTATTTTTTCGAAAGGTAAAGGTATTAAAAAAGATATTTACACGGCAGATGTGAGTGGAAACACCGAGATAGGAGACGCCATAGGAGGACATATAGTGACCTTATTGGTGATGTTCTTCAGAAAGGTCAGGTGCGTAGTACTCGCAACCGGTGTTTTTTTTTTTTTTTTTCAGTATGGAAATCATCAAATGACTTCTCCCGCTCTGGGCGGAGCGGGAGGGCGTGTCAGACTTTTACTGACTAAAACCCACCCGTGTTCCATCAGTTGCCCATGTGCCAGGGTCACGGTATCTCTTTCGAACAATCACGCGACCCCGGCAGGCATCGGTCCTAGTAGACCCCTACACTGCTGCTGACATCTCTTTGAGGCGCGCGTGGAACACTGCGCGCCGTCGACCCGAGCTTGGTCCTTACCGGGCGGTGAGCTACCCATTGCTCGCCACCCGCAAGCTCGCGCCTACGGTGGCCGGGAGTCCGCAATCGACTGTGTGTATGACCAATTGTATGAACCTAAACGAGGCAAAAAGAGTGTGTAGAGATCGTAGAAGGTGGCGTTCCGTGGAGAGAGAACCGTGGTTGTTCTGTGGATGGGTGACCATCCTTATTCAACCTATTCCCATTGAAATCTCATAACCTTAGGGTATTAAATGAGACCATATCAAAGAATAAACTGTCATACGTATATTTCAATATTAAGTACTAAATAGGTTTTTTTTCTTGAGTACGGGTCTAAGTTCCATTAATAAGTACGAGTAACAAATGTTAAATTAAACCATTAATTAAATTTAAAGCTGTGAAATTACGACGTTATCATATTTCATGTAAATATGTTTTACTTAACTAATCTTAACGTCGAATTGTTTTGTATGAAAAATGCTGGTTGATTTTTTGATATGGCTTAGAGTTATGTGAATCAAAAGAAACACCTCATATACTAAGACCCATTGGTTTCGCCTGTCATTCGTGGATCTTTGACGGGTCGACAGAAGCCCGAAAGTCTGACAACCAAACTTACAGCAAGGGGTATACCCAGTAACTGGGTTGTAGAAGTAAGATAGGTAGGCTCCATGTAAAATACAGTTAATTAGCTGCATCCGGTTAGACTAGAAATCGACCAACCGACCTCAACATAGTTGAGAAAGGGAAATGCAAATTGTGCCTTTTAATAGTCGCAAAAAACAGGAACGTAAGTCGGTTTTTGGATCTTCATCCGTTTCCATAAATCGATAAGTATTGATGATGTATTAACAAAGCCGGGCTTCATAGAAAAGCCATAAAATTGTTAACCTCATTAACTTTAATTATTGGAAATACCTTTTGAAATTTGATCGCGCATCAGTGTGTAAGGGACTTTTTTGAGAAGCTTAACTTTTGAAGTATAATTTACTGAAAATGTCCTTGTTGTTTGAAAAGTGGTTCTTACGGAGGAGGGTAACTGTTTATGCTGTTATAAAAATGAATACCATTTTATAATACTTCTGTTTTCTGCCTATTCTCAAACACACGCAACATGACATAATCAGAACGCTTATATTCCCTACAGAATACATGATTACGCAGAACTGTTTAGTAGACCTACACTCAAAATTTCATCAGAGGTTTTTCTTTTATAAAAGGAACTTCGTTTTTCTGAGGTTCTATTCTATTATTATTATTATGGGTAGTCAACTTTTTAGTGAACTAACCAATTATTATAACCCCTAGTTTTACTGAGGTATCTTTTTACTACAGGTATAAATTCAAACCGGTTTAATAATTGAATACCAATGATTGAATTATTTGCGCGTCTGCTCAAGAGAGATAACAATGTAGGCAGTGAAATGTTGTGAGAGTTGTTATCGGTAAAGGGTCAGGTTTTAATGATCTCGACCCCCTCATTATAAAGGAAGGGTTTAATTTAGATCAGAACCCAATATGTTTCGAAATGCAGTTCTTTTCGGTCCTCAGTATGTCATGTTTGTATTTAGAACTTTACCCAAATCGAAATAAAGTTGGAAATGAAAATTGGCTCAGCTTTAGGCTAGAAATGAAGTTAGATTGCGTTTCCAATCCAGTCGATTTATTTAAATCTCACCATGAAACTTTGGTGAAGTGAGTTTGAAGTGAGCCGTCATTTCACGAATGACACTACTGACGGCTTTTTTTTTTTTGTATAGGAAATCATCAAATTACTTCTCCCGCTCTGGGCGGAGCGGGAGGGCATGTCAGACTTTTACTGACTAAAACCCACCCGTGTTCCTTCAATTGCCCTTGTGCCAGGGTCACGGTATCTCTTTCGAACAATCACGCGACCCCGGCAGGACTACTGACGGCTCACGTCATCTTTCACGGTGAGATTTTACAGAATAGAACAGCTTGTCAGTTTGTTTCATTGCCTTAATTTTGAGCAATTCTCAACACATGGGTTATTATAATGTATAGCTACCTAAAGTTCATTTTTTAAACCCAGATAGTAATTTGACAAGTGTAACATTAAACTCCTTTACTGAAAACAAAACACACAAAGTCTTGAAATGTCAGATTACTATTTGGGTTTAATTATCAAAAATTTAGCCTTTTTGTTTGCATTATTACTTGGTGATACTAGGTATCTATATTCGGCTGCCTGGGGACTGGGCAGTGGGCAGCCAGCTGTGTTGAGTTCTAACCAACTTGCTGATAGGAAAATATTTTTACGACAGCATAACCTATTCTCATTTTATCTCGTGTCAAGACGAAGGAAGAAGATATAAAAATATCGTCAGTACGTCGAATACCTTACGACGTACTGACGATATTTTTCATAGTATTTACCAAGTTTGTGCAATTATTGAATATCTCAAATTGATACTATAATTCAACGTTTGTTCAGACTAGCGAACTCTGAGAATTTCGTCTGTTCATAACGTTTGATTTTGTCGCCAGCAATTTGATTGTCCGGGCGAATATTTTAAACTAGGTATTAAGTCTCAGTAGATTTTCACAGACTCATACAATTTTCTCAGTTGAAATTGTTATGAAGTTACAACTTTCTCGAATATTTGTATTTTGATGAGTGATGTTATTTTATTTTATTTTGTGTTAAAACTTTTTCACTACGCGTACTCATTTAGGTCTGGAAACTAAATTACAAACTGGTAATTCAGTTCGAATTTTGAATGTATTTTTTTGTAGAATAAAAAAAAATTAAAACCTTTATTTATTGTATCGGATTGAGTCTTCAGAAGTTTAACTAAAAACTACTTCTTAGCCTCTGAAGTTCTAGTTTTTAGAGAGTTGATTTCCAGAAGATTTCCTTCCATTTCGTTTTTTACCAAACCACTACTTTTTAAGTTAATAATAATAGTATCTACCAAACTAAAAGGGGCGGATTTAATAATGCAGGAAGTGTTCGTTTGTAGCGTGTAAGTGGGTCGGGTATCGAACCGAACCACCCGTGCTACCACTAAATAAAATTGAAAAAGTTATATGTATTCTAGTGTATTCTTTTATTGGTAATAAAGGACGGTAGATATGTCTCTATCATTTAAAAGATGCCAATTGAAATAACTGATGACCTGAACAAGCGAAAACAACAGCTAATTAAGAAGGACTTTTACTTTAGGACTAACCCATAATATAATCAGCCTATATTGTTCCCACTGCTGGGAGACATGCCTCCTCTCTCGAAGAAGGAGTGGGCTGTAATCATCAGCATCACTGGGGCCCAGTGCGGGTTGGTAGATGACACAAGTTTTCGATTTTTTCTTTCTAGGTCATATCCGTTTCCTCACAATTTATTCCTTCACCGTTTTCAGAGCAGTAGTGATGAAATAATTTACACAAAGTAATGTGCCTGCTCGGGTTCGAGTCCAAGACCTACAAAACCTAAGTCGCGGACAAATGTATGAAGAAGATACAAAATGTTTGAAGAATTAAGTACAATGAGGGAATGCACCTAGTTTCGAAAAAAAAAACAGCTTCAGGTTTTCAGTAATTTTAATAACACCGTCTACTTCTTCGTCATAGTTTAATTTTGAGTTAAGCTACGTAAGGCGTTTAAAAAAAAAAACTTTCTACAATTTTACGAGTACGAATGGAACTTAAAAAATTCAAACTTTTTTGCATGTTGCAATCATGCAATTAAGTTTCCAAGTCTTTTCGCGAAAGCACTTCAGTAATTAAGTTAGTTGTGGAAAGTCATAAATATTGTAGGTTGCGGGCTGGCATATGGCATCACGAAGGCGAGCGTGGCGGTATTCCGCATCGCGTCGAGACGGTCGCTGCCCTGTACGACCGTTAACCCCTCAAATGCAGTCCTACCTGCAACATCTAACCCTATTAGCTATATATTCTGGGAGTATCCGACGCCGCGCTATTTTCATCTTTATGCTTTAAGACATCGTGTCTCTTCGAATATAGGTCGCGAATAATAGAACGTGAACACTGAACTAACTTAGTCCGACATTTTGCCAACTTGCTTTTCGACATTTGGTGAACGACCGCAGTTGTAAAGTATTATTTTATTGCACTAGTCCTTTTCATATCTCATTTTACCGTGGATATATGTCAAAAAGTAAAGAGAATAGCTTCGCCCGCGTGGAGGTTGGACATTATCCCGCGGGAACATACTACCGGGGTAAAAAGTACCCTATGTCCTTTCTCAGGCTCTAAACTATCTGTGTACCAAATTTCATTTAAATCGTTTCAGTAGTTTTAGCAGGAAAGCGAGACAGACAGACAGACAGACAGAGTTACTTTTGCATTTATTTATTAGTGTGGATGTGGAAGTGTGGATAGTGTGGATGTGGATATTTTATGTCAAAACATGCAACTGTACGTGGACGAAGTCGCGGGCATAGCTAGTCACATTATATTCTCGTATTACTTATTTTTGACCCGAGTTGTACATATCTTCTATATATATAAAAATGAATCCCTATTTCCCTTGGTCACGCCATCACGCGTGAACGGCTGGACCGATTTCACTTTTTTTTTGTTGTGTTTGGTATTGTCAGGAAAAGGGTCTTATGAAAAAAATTTTAAAAAATTGCACGGAAAATTAGAAAATTTAAGAATACTTATTTAAGAATACACAAAGTCACCTAACATATTGTTTGATAGCTAGAAAACGCTTTATGTCTTCGAAGTACCAGGTTAGCATAACTTGGTAGGAGCTCACCTGACATGGGTGTGTGGTAGCTAGAAAACGCTTTATGTCTTGGAAGTACTAGGTTGGCATAATTTGGTAGGAGCTGGCCTATCATGGGTGTGTGGTAGCTAGAAAACGCTTTATGCCTTCAAAGTACCAGTTGGTCATAACTTGGTCTAACATAGGTATATGGTACTTGGTGCTCTTTGCTTTGTGTTGGTGGGATCTGATAAGTTAACACAACATTTATTGATTCTGAGGCGGTACGAAGTTCGCTGGGTCAGCTAGTAATATAATATAAGTGCAGACACAGGAGCACCAACGGGGCAGTTATGTAATGTATAAGTCATCATCATCATCATTCATCATTTCAGCCGTAAGACGTCCACTGCTGGACTTAGGCCTCCCCCAATTTGGGGGCTTTTCCATAATCGCCACGCTTGGCAGGCGGGTTGGCGATCGCAGTATGGTGCTAAAATGCATAGAGAACGCTGCTGCCCATTCTCTAGTAAGTCCCTTAGTCGCCTTTTACGACACCCACGGGAAGAAATGGGGTGGTGTTATTCTTTACGTCCGGCACCACACGGTACAAGTACCTAGTTCGAATGTACAAGTACCTAGTTCTAATTGTTACCTATGTCATTTTCTTCGAAATAATAATTTAATAGAACAATTATTATTTCGAAGAAAATTACATAGGGGATATCGGTTTTCTTAGCAATTACTTGAACCTATAAGTGCTTTAGAAATATAATATCTTGGAGTTTATGTCTTATAGTTATTAATTTAGTTGTATGTGATGTTTAGGTGTCGTGGAGGGGTAATGTGGTGCCTTAGGATAACCTTTTCTCTCGATTGTTTGTTTCAGTTTAGAGTTAATTAAGACGGACTCTAAATTAAATCGTAATGTCGTATTCTTTTTAGTGTTTGTGATGTTTGAAAATAATGTTCCAGTAAGTAGTTATAGCTTCAGAATTCGTAGTAAATCTTATCTTCGTAGACTAGTAGGTAAATTAAGTATGATTTCGTTTTCTTCGGATTCTTTTGGTTACCAACTTTTTGAGGTTTTTCTTTCTTCCGTAAATCAAAAAATGTAAGATTAGATTCATATTCTATTCTATTATAATTTGTGTGTAACATTATAAGCACCATAGTGCAACCACTAACCCGCCTGCCAATTGTGGCGATTATGGCAAACGCCCCCTTTGAGGAGGCTTATGCCCAGCAGTGGACGTCTTTCGGCTGAAATAATGATGATGCATGAACAATACATGTACCTATTCAGTTTATTTGACTGATTCTATGTATTCTATTATCCAAATCCCACTGCTGGCTTGCTATCTTTGATAGAAAGTGTAATCCCAATAGATGTGCCTGAAATAAAAATATGTTTTTGCAATTTATGTCAAGCGTCCATATCGTTTTTTTGTAGTCTTCATTGGACAGGTTTAAAATACCTATATAAATAAGGGTTAGCCGTAGACCCCTGTTTTATTTGTATCCCTTCAAAACTTTAAGCTGGGCTAATATGAAGTCAGCTAGACTCTGAGTTAAGTGTAACTTGATTGTTTAAAGGTAATATGTTACATACTGCAGCTAAGCCGTATTGTGTTGTGGGATTACCACTTATTTTCGACGATGGCTTTAATATCTTTTTCAAATACACTGAAAAAGCAGCGTATGTTAGTTGGAATTATGAGGGATATGTCGAAAGTTCGCATGGGATAGCTTATGTTCGTGTTAATTGTGCTATTAACACTTTTTAACGGCATCTCGCAGTTTAGGCTCTAGAATTTGGAAATTATGCTAAAATACTACGTAAACTAAACATTAATAACGAAAGGAAAATAAAACAACAGAACGAACAATATTTAAATTTTACTCACTTACTTAAAATTAAGACATAAGCTAAATAAGTTGACATAAAAAGATCATAATGCAGTTCATGTCAATTCATTCATGTCAAATCATGCATGTCATGTAATTATGCAAGTCAACTACTAACTAATATCTTGTTTCAATGGTAATTCGAAGTAACCTTTCGTGCCCCCACATAAGTCGTGTATGATCTAATATCAATTACCACATCTCCAGTATTTTGACATGGGGTGAAGTACTTCAATCAAAATCAATTAGCGGTGACAAGACCGCTTGGCGTTAATAGGTAATGGCTATTTATTCATACTGGTGAATTTATTATGAATTAGTCCTAGGTTTAAAATGAAGTGATACAAAATTATTACTAGGTAAATTTTAGTTGGCTATTAAAGGACATGGACGTGAATATACATTTTGTTAAAATAATAAGTGTAGGTATGGCGGACGACGAATTTTATGGTTTTGTACCCAAAGCCGATATTACTAGCCTAAGTTGTATGTCTATCCGGCTGTCTGTCACAGAGCTATGTGCATGTTGCAGCCGTCTGGTTAAAATAAGCCAGCTCACTGTATGCTAATTTAACCAGATGGCTGCGACACATAAATGTTTTCAGCCATAATAGATAGTTGAAGCTTTGGGTGGTACGAAACGTATACGCAAGTCCGACTCACTCTTGGCCAGTTTTTCAATGTTTGGACGATGTATTTCAATTTATTTTCTCCCATATCTGGGAATCATAGCAAATGTCATGGATATATCGAACATCATGAGTTCACAGCGATGACTGGCATTCGATTAAATATTTTTTTGAGTACTCCGCAAGGGTAAACAAACTCGAAAATATTTGCATGGTCGTGACGTTTGAAGTTTCACTCTCGATTTAAAAGTTGGAATAAAAACACGAACACATGGATTGCACCCAGCCTTCACCTTTATTAAAGCCTGATTGTTCCACAAATATATCATGGCGGTCGATATGTCTGTGTTGTAGGCAGGTATAGAGACTTCATAAATCGATTGCGTCTGCCCCGGGTGTAAATTCTATTAAAGTAATGAAGTTTATGTCGGACGTTAAACCGATCGATGTTACGACAAGGTGCGAAAACAAGCATAATGGGTGGGTTTATATAAGTAGAATAACAGAATATTTTGTCAACCTGACTTATTGTTTGCCCGCAGGCTAAATAACTTTTCTATTAGATACCTTTGTCACAGAATAAGGAATTGTTTTGGGTTTAAAAACGAAGTTAATGACAGCGGGAAACATTCGCAGAAGGGTTGAGCCCAAAGTTTGGGAGAATTGATGTTTATAACTCAGTTGATGTTTGCAAGCGACGTACAATTAATAGACAACCCTTTTATTAATAATGCAGGGAAATAAGTTATGACAAAACCAACATAAGTTTAATCATTTGTTCGGTTTTCAAGGTGAATTATAATTGCATCATGTTATATGTATATTATATTCTTGTTCCGAGTTTAAATAGAGGATCGTTTATTTGAATAAGTCGATATCCGCCGCTTAATCTTTTGAAAAATTTTGTCTATCATTGACCTTTTACTCGAAGTAGCTTCACTTCGTTTAAAATGTCAATGAAAGACATGAATGAACAAAAAAGAAACGTCAGAAATCAAAGATGACTGATGACTGATGTGACTTATGTTGTTTTCTACGAGTTTTTTATTTTCAGGGTTCAGGAGGCCGATTCTCGTAATTTAAAAAGTTCAAAATACAGTCACAGTTTCATTTCGGTGATAATTCAATGACAAAAACTTGTAAAAATGTATGGAAACTCGAGGTAGTAGGCTAGATTGAGATCGGACTGTGAACGTTCTTAAAATGAAGAGGATTGCCCATCTGGTTGTCTGGGACGCCACTTGTTTAGGTGAAAGTAACTCATAAGTTCATAACAGTAAGATGGACAATTGTCCGTATTTATGCAAAATGGAACCACACGACCAATTTAGGTTTTTACTTTTTTTGAAGAATACTAATTTAAAAGTGTCTTAAAAGTGTATACAAAAAGGAACCACCCAGCAAACACGCACTTCTGAGATATCAAAGGATTTACAAAAACATAGATAGACCACTTTTATATTTAGTATTCTTCAAAACAAGTAAAAAACTAAATTTGTCGTGTGGTTCCATTTTGCATAAATACGGACAATTATACTTAACATACTTAAAATCTTAGATGACATTTCGGCACTCGGCTTCTTTTACTCAGGCGAGTGATAGTTGCCGAATGCCAGAATTTATTTACTACATGATCGAAAAATTAAATCAAAAGAGCGAAATAATGTTTATTTCTATACAATATTATCAATGTTGTGTCAGCGTGGAACGAAACAAAAATGAACCTTCACTCGAGTGAAGCATCTAATAGCTGTACGTATATGTTTTAACAAATTCAAAGAATTCCAGTGTTATTTTTTTACTTAATAAAGTAGGTACACCCTATGAGTAGAGTAGGTACCCTTCGCTAGTATGTAAAATACGCACAAAGGATTAATTTATTCAATATCTGGATGACCGAGCTTTGCTCGGTATTTTTTGGTAAATTTTGTTTAAAATAATAAGTTTATGTTCAAGTTAATTATCGATAAAGTTGATCATTGAAAACACGAATAAAACGACATTTTATAAAAATGAATCCTAGCTGGATCCCGAAACCCCCTGTATACAAAATTTCATGAAAATCGTTGGAGCCGTTTCCGAGATTCAGATTATATATATATATATATACAAGAATTGCTCGTTTAAAGGTATAAGATACGTACTTACATACAAAAAGGTTGTAAAATGTAGTCCAAACATTTCAATAGACGTCCAATGCTAATATTCGACGTATCTTCAGTTATTGGTTATTCAGATGTAGGATCAGGCAATCAAGTTTAATAACTTTGCAATCCGATACGCGATCTGACCTTTTGTAAATCCTACATGTTTTTAACTTGTTCAGGTAAATTTACCGTATAATATTTTTCGAAAACTTACCTCTGTTATTTTCTTGACATTCATTTAATTACAATTATTGTTTATACTACCGGACGCGACTCTACTAGAACAATTTTTATGAATTATCATTTCAGCCGAAAGACATCAACTGCTGGACATAGGCCTCCCCCAAATTGTGGGCTTTACTATAATCGCCACGCTTGGCAAGCGGGTTGGCGATCGCAGTATGGTGGTAGAATGTATAGAGAACGCTGCGGCCCATTCTCTTATAAGTTCTTTAGTCGCCTCTTGACACCCATCGGAAGAAATATGATGGTGATTTTCTTTACGGCCGGCACCATGCGCAACTATGAACACTGACACGATTTCTGTGAATACTTCATGAAATTTGATGCTCTAGTGTCGCATCGCGCTGATTCGTTGCACCGATCTGTGGGAGCTTTAATGTAACCTATGACTTTAGAAACGTCCTGTCAACTTAAATAGGTTTTTCTATTCTGTTTATTTATATAACCATTGCTGTACACACATAAAAACTTACAAGACGAAAAGCAACCGAAAATTACATACAAAGATGATGCTTATTTTTAAAGAAATCTCTTCCAGCATACTTGCGATAAGCAAGTGGAAAAAAATGACTATTTTGACTTCACCGTCCGCCATTTTGGACAGACAGTTTAATTAAAAGTTAATAACTTAAGTACTCCGTTTTATTCTCTACACTTGCTGTTTCATCAAATTGCGTGTGACATTATAATGATTCGATTAATTGCAAACTTAATTTTATGTAAAGAATGATTAATTATGATAGACGCAATTATTATAATACTATCGACTATAATATTGAGTTTGTAATATTTGTTTCCTTTTTTGTGTAGGAAGTTTTACATTAAAGTAATCAACATTATCTTTATAATGACGTTTCTTGTTTCAGATTCCCATCCTGACGCAATTACAGAACATAATTACAATGAGAGAAATAAAAAAACTACTGTGATTTTGTGTATTAGATATTGAACTGTGGCAGTGAAGTTTTGTGCACGTAACAGAAAACAACCTCTTCATATCGTGTCGATGGTATTATTATCCTTTTAGTGATTTGAATGTAGAATAAACACGGAAGTGCAGTGCAGTGACGTACATGTGTAACTGAAAAAGTGACACAGGAAATTGAACTCTATGGTGAAAAGTTAAACTAGTTAGTGGATGTTTTGGGAATTGGTGGGTTTAAAAAATATAGTGAGGTGTTGTGAACATATCTAGTGAACTAAAATAGTGATGTCTGCGTGCGTGGTAGAAGAAGGTAGGGAGGAGGGCGGCGGCGCATGCGCGCTCGATGCCGGGCCGAGCGTGGAGTGCGACGAAGTGCCGGAGCGCCCGCGCAGGGAAGTGTTGCTCAGTGCGCGCGGGAGACGCGCATGCTCCGAACAGGGACCACATCCCAGTTTGAATTTTCGTAAGTGGCAATATCATCGTGAATGTTAGTTGTGTTGTAGTGTTTTTTTTTAAGTCATGACTATACGTTGTTTGTAGTATGTAGACAACGTTAAACCAGTATCACAAATATTAGGTGATCACATACCCGTTTAAATCATTGTAAGTTATAGTTTTGACGTGAATATAAGTTAAGCTGTTTTGTTTTTTTTTCATAAATTTTCCTCTTCTTTTGTTTTCCCAAAGGTATTTTTGTTGCGGCATGGTTCACGTTGCTTGTAGTAAATTGTGCAATCAAACAGCTCGATTAGGATAATCGAGCAGTAGCTATATCGGTCAACTGCCTAATTTTTCTTACTGCATATGCAGCTGAATTTAATCTACCTGAAATAGCTCTAATGTGGGGACCCCACTGCAGTTTAGAATCTAGAGTAATTCCTAAAAATACAGTTTCCAAAACAGCATCTAGTTTCTTGCCTTTAAGTTTTAAATTTAGACCTACTTGGGGAACATTTGGTAATGAGAACCTAATACATTTCGTTTTGTTCGCATTAAGTAAGAGATTATTAGCTGCAAACCATTTCGAAAGAATAGCTAGATTATTGTTAACATGTAAGAGATCCTTGCCTTTTCTATAAAAAAAAAAACATTTTACAAGTAAGTAGCCAGTAGAATGCTTCTCCAAGTTCTATAAAAAATGTTTTTATTTATTTCCTTTTTAATGAGTTCGTTATTCGTATTAGATCTTTATATCATTTCTCGAAAACGACACTGCTTTTGATATAAATACTTAAGTACTGGTAAATTAACGTAACACCAAAAATACAAAAACACAATACTGTTTGAGGAAAACCACAATCAATTTTTTTTCCTTGAAATTAAAAATACGTATAGTAAAACTTATTTACACTAATTGATTAAGTACACTATTAAAGTATTATGAATCAATAATTATTTTAGCTGATAGTAAGGTACTTCATAGAGTATCTTACCACTGCCCTCAAAACGGTAAAAGTAAACATCGTGAAGAAACCGCCATGTCTAAGAAGCAAATAATTCGATGACATGTGACATCTACAAACCCGCACTGGGCCCGCGTTGTGGATATCAGCCCCCTTCCCTAAAAGGCAGGAGGCCTGTGTCCTAGCATTGGAGTGTCCGTAAACTTTAATCATATTAGTGGTATTGAACAGAATCCCATAGAAGTAATGCACTTGATGTGTCGATACCAACGTCAAGTTTTTTTATATTTCAATAGATGTTATATTGATGGCTTAGCTGCTAAAATACATGACCAGTCGTTATTAGTAGCATCGCAACTAGTTGCCATGGCGACCGTGCAACAAATAAAGTTTAATAGACCGTGCGGCTATAGTCATTATCTGCCTGGCCTTTTACCAACTATATTGGGGTCAGTTTCCAGTCTTACTGGATGCAGCTGAATATCAGTATTGTAAATGGAACGACTGACTATCTGATCTCTATAATCCATTTACTAGGTAACGTGATACTTCTTTTTAAGTCTGGTTGTCAGACTTTCAGGCTTCTGACACCGCGTTACGACTGTCAAAGATCTAAAAAACAGGATCAATGGACCAACGGAGGGGTATCTCTCGGAATGTAATAGGTGGTCCCATCCAAAGACCGACCTTGGCATGTTTTGCTTAACCTTGGATATCGCCCAAGCGATTGTTATTATTATATTATGAACTCTTAGTACGGCTACGATATATGTAGCATCCTGTTGATTCCGTATTTAAGTTGATTATATCACTTCACTGGCTCTCTACCACATCTAGCTACCGTGCTTCACTTTCTCTGTTTCCCGCCATTCTTCGTGACTGACAGATGACATTAGTGACAGTAGCTGCCTCCGCTTGTGTGCATGAGATAGCTAGTGTTTACCTAACTATTTAACAGATACACTACAATATGAGAACCTAAATATGAACTAGGATTGCTAGAACGACCTATGAAAAGGTATGTGGAAGGCAAGTAATGAAACAATATGGCGAAGGCTGAAAGATATTTATGGAAGTAAATGGTTTACATACTGCGGTGACCCCAAAAATTTGGGATAAGATGGGGTAAACGATGCTATGATATACCTACCTACAAAAGAAGTATTTTCATAAGAAGTCAACTGAACAACATAGTTGTAGGAATGTAAGTAGGTAACCACATTGGTTTTAGAGATTCTATTTTGGTTGGTTTGAATATGTAAAGGAAGAAAGAACAATCACCTGGAACATAAGATACTTGTATTCACGCAATCTGTCATCTCACTCTAAACAAACTTGTTGAAAAGAGATACAAGAGCATGGTTTATTACGAATTTATTGCTGAAACTTCCTACTCACACGTGTATGTTAATTTCGTCATATTGTAATATATTTGGTACTTAAATGATCACGTCAGTCAATATTTGTTGGTGACATGGGAGTGTAGTGTCCTCTAGAAAACTGAATAATTCAGTTCAGTTTCAGGCCCGTTTCACTAATATTATATTCAATAATATTTAATAAACGATTTATCTATCTATCTAATAGTATATTCATACTTGTCATTTTTTTATCACTTGTGACAAAAACTCTAGTGAGGTGTGGGTCTTAAAGTCAATAAAGAGCTTGAGGTTTTATGATGTGCAAGTGACATTCAACTTTAGAGTGGTAAAGAAATTACTAGATCGAGTATACCTACCCTCATGTGATCGGATTTTCATTCATTTTCCGTTTTTTGATTGAGTAGAGCACCCAGGTGTACTTCTGTTGAAAACTATTTGGTGCCAGATCTAATTAAAAAAAGTTTAGTGAAAAGACGAAAAGAAGTTTTCATGAATTTTAGTGATGTGCAAGTGTGTTTACTTACCTAGGTGCGCTGAAGTTGTGTTATGTTAAGTAATGTGATCTTGACATTGTGTGGTTACAAGTTTACCTTCACCTATATTATATTTTATTTGTAGGTAAGTTTCCTTATTCCATTTCTCAGTCAAGCAATCAAATTCTCAGTTGACTAAAACTGATTGTTGTCAAGTCATCTGACATTAATATCGCCTATAATCTGTTCCCAAAGAATGTGACGAAAGTATATACAAGCCTTGTTCGGGTGAACGGTACGCAAACATTTTTTAGAGGATCATTATTAGTAACACATCATCTGTATTTAAAAGGTTTCTGTTAACAATTTAACAAATCGTCCGTTAAAAGTAAAAGCTGCTTTCCAAAATAATTAAAAGAAAGTGTAAACTATAAACCCTGTTCAGGTTAAAATTTTACGCATTCATGAGTGATTGCGTAAAATTTTAACCGAGAGTGATTGCGTAAGAAGATAAGATTAAAAATGTCTCACCACTTTTCTCAAGATTTTTTTTTTTTTGTAGAATTATTTTGTGAATAAAATCATTAAGTAATTGAGAGCAGTGGTGGCACAGTGATTACGGCCGCTACTTACGTATTTATAGGACGTAGGTTTGAACCCAGAAAGGTGTTTTAATTTATGTAAATTTTTTTATCACCACTGCTCTCAAAACGGTTAAGGAAAACATAAGGGAACCGGCATGTCCTACAACCAAAAATTCGATGACATCTGACATCTACCAACCCACACTGGGCCCGTGTGGTAGACTACGGCCCACTAACTCTGACAGAGAGGCAGCCTGTATCCATTATTGCAAAAATTATTGGCTGAATAATGATTATAACTCAATTGTAAATTGAAAAACATATTTAGGGTGATTTAAAATTAGAATTTCAGGTTAAACTATTCAAATACTTAAATCAAGGCACTTATTTTGTTGGGGGCAGTACAAAATAATTGATGTTCACAGGTACGTTTCTTAATCCATTTGTTAACATTTTCACTTGACACTTGTGGAAAAAACTATACAATTTGGCAGTGGAAGCGAGACATGTGAGAAATATCATGAATTGATTGTTGCCCCGGCAACGCGTGATGAATTCCTAGCGTATTGCGCATATTTTAATGAATGGGGAGTATTTCTCATTAGGAAAATGTGTTTATTGAAATAAAATGTGGAACACATCAACTTATTGCTCTCAAGGGATTGAATAAATCTACGTGAGTTTAAAAGAAATTGTCTCCCGTAAGTTCTATTGTAGGTGTGTCTAAAGTTTTGTACAAACTTGTGTAATATAAGCGGTATAATACAAGATTACTAATATTAATCGCTTAGCGATTATGATTCGTTTTTAAACGACTTCACAAAAAGGAGGATGTATTCAATTCGCTTGTTTTTTTTCATGTTTGTTACCTCAGAATTGCGTCATTTATAAACCGATTTGATAAATTCTTCTGTGGTTTGAAAGAGTATATTTACCAAATGGTACCTACCAGAAAAAAAATCGTCAAGTTTTGAGTAGTTGTTTTAAATGAGTTTAAATAATACGTATTTTTTCCATAACCACTAAATGTGAGAAATATTTACATACAGATTTACATAGGTATTATTATAATAATTTCGCTGTCACTGTTATTTCCTTAACAAGTGAAGGTATATCTACGAATTTGTGTCGGTAGGTACCATAGCTAAAAAGTGATAAATAAAAAGATATTTTTAAAAACGACCCAGTAAATATATAACCGAAGACAGACCGACTTCCGAAATTAAAGTTACTTTTCTGTTTGTAGGGTTTTTCTCTCACTACAGAATATAAAAAAAAATGCCTTTTATTACATTCTAACACCATTATAAATATCAACAAACATTTTACGAACCCTACACGTAATATCTTACTTCTGGCCATAATTATGAAACGCACATACACATATAAAAAACCTTTTCTTGCTAAACAATGAAGCCGAGTTATTCAAGTACTTCAAATGTGAAATACTGGCTAATTTGCATGTAAAAAGCGATGAAAAGCTTGGCATGCAGATCAATACGTTGTAAACAGGTCACGACTTGATTATACTGTGTTGGCCTAAACCTTTCACCTCCCTCTTGTTCATTCAGTGATGTCATGAAATGGAGTTGAGACTGTAAACTCACTCTATAGATGATGTAATATGTTTCATGGGGATAGATGCTAATGTTTTTTGACTGATTGTCGCAATGATGATTTTAGTACCTAGTGTTGGCCTAGAACTTGACTATATTAAAAATCAGCCATCAAATAAATAAAAGTGAAGTGTATGATTTTAATGACAAACTAAATGCTAAATGTACAGAGTAAATACGGTACTTTTAAACAAATAAAACAGGATTTTTAAAACTATGTGAATATGTCTGTCTGTTTCTCCCGGCTAAACTCCGCAACGATTTCACAGATTTTGACGGAACTTTCACAGGCAGATAGCTGATGTTATAAGGATTAACTTAGTTTAATTGTATTTTGAAATGTTAGCCTAGTTCCATTAGTTTTCGATTTTGATACCAAACACGCGTATAAAGTATTGCTAGCTAATTTAATTTTCACTTCAGTAGCTCAAACATGTAGGTTTTGCTGACTGAAATCAGTGAGCAAAATGCGATTTTGCTCACTGAGTGAGACAAAGTAACTTTTTAATTTTTGTTTTCAGAAAGCCGCGAATATCTTATTCAGCCTTGGGTTAATCATACAATTCGAAACGTTTACACTCTATCTCTTTCCCGCCATTAGAAAGAGAGAGAGACAAAGACTAGCCCTTTCGAAGTTCCGATTTTGAATTCGACCTCAAAGACAAACACGTTCGGAAATTTGTACTAACTAAAGAAATTTTGCAAAAAGATAATTATGTCTTTTAATGTAATTTATTGAATTTTTTACTTATTGTTGTATTCAAACGAAAATAAGTATTAACTGCAAATAAAACTGATATTTAACCTGTAAATATTTATTTCTAGTTTCAATAATTTTACGTAAATATTTTGAATAATAAAATATCATGGGTGCTATTTCCGAACACGCCTTAATTTAAATAAAAGAGCGGGAATAAAATTTCGTAGCTGGCGTAAAGAGTTGAATAAGTTAAAAAATATTAAAATAATCGTAAAATATGAGTGAAACTAGCGACGAGATTTCAGGCAGCAAAACCTAGATGTTTGAGCTACTGAAGTGAAAAGATAATTATGTCTTTTAGTGTACTTAATTTATTGAAATTTTAACTTATTGTTGTATTTAAACGAAAATAAGTATAAATACGTATTTTTACTGCAAATAAAACTGATATTTGACCTGTCAATGTTTATTTCTAGTTTCAATAATGTTACGTAAATATTTTGAACTAGCTTTTGCCAGCGGCTTCGCCCGCGTGGAGGTCGGCAAATATCCCGCGGGAACATACTACCGGGATAAAAAGAACCCTATGTGTTAATCCAGGTTATAAACTAACTGTGTTACGAATTTAGTAGGATTGATATATACTATTGAGGACTTTTTTGTAGATCTTTTAAAGACCATCATCTTTGTATAACATACTTTTGGTGTATGATCAACGTATGCGAGGATAAGAGCTCGAAAGCGCATTTTCATCCGACTTGCTTCAAATTTATCGTTACTGCTCAGCTCCTATGTATCTTAGCGTTATGTTATATAGCCTATAACCTGCCTAGGAGTGTAGACTATAATCCTACCAAGTTTGGTTAAAATCCCTTCAGTAGTTTTTGACCCATGCGTGCACATATAGACAGACAGACAGACAAAAAATTTACTGATTGCAGTTTTGGCATCAGTATCGATCATCATTCATCCTCCAATATTAATTTAAAATGTATATTCAATGTACAGAATTGAACTCTCTACAGTTTTATTATAAGTATAGATAATAAAATATCATGGGTGCTATTTCCGAACACGCCTAAATTTAAACTAGTGATCGCCCATTGATCGAAATTCGACCGTACTTCATTTGAATAGAAATACATTATTAAATGAAAAAAAAATATATAATAATAAATATAAACAAATAATAGGGTTATAATTGACATTCAGTAACACTATTGACAAATAATATTACCGACAAAAAAATTCTCGATATGATCATAGATTTTAAAAATGAATTAGGTTATATATCTATAAAATTATTTTATTACCTATGGTTATGCTTGACACTTGACATTCAGTAAGACTATAGACACAAAATTACAGATATTCTCTATGCATGTGTGTATTGAATACACGGTAATGCACAGTAGTGTGTGTGAATATATTAAAATAGTATATATATTAAAATAATCGTAAAATATGAGTGAAACTAGCGACGAGAACAGTATTTTAACACGGGAAGAGTTAAAACAACAAGTTATTAATGCAGAATTAAGTTTCCTACCTGAGAAGTCTCGCGAGAAATATCTGAAAGCATACCATGTCTTCAATGAATGGAGACTTACAAAGGGCGCAAGTAGTTTTTCGGAGACGGTGTTGCTATCTTATTTTTTAGATTTATCACAGACGAGGCGATCATCTACAATGTGGAGTATTTACTCAATGTTGAAAGCTACTTTAAAAACAAAACATAACGTGCATATTGAAACATACGCAAAACTCGCATCTTTTCTAAAAAGAATGTCAGTTGGCCATAAGGCTAAAAAGTCCAAAATTTTCACGGAATAAAAAAATCTTAATGAAGCTCCGGACTGCAATTTTCTTGCCGCTAAAGAAAGTGGTACCTATGAATCTATGTTGTTAGTTAAAATTTGTGTGTAGGCTGTTTTGTATAAAGGTACTTACTGCCTACTACAAATTTTTGGAGGCGCAATTAATCCTAGTTTGGCTTAGCAATACTGTTAAAATATTTAATAAGATATGTAAAAGATGCTGTAAATGTTAAATTATGCATATTAATTACGTAATATTTTCATTACAGGTTGTACTGATCATAGGAAATAGTGGAGCGTGTCACAATAACGAGCTATTACAGCTAACAGTTAATAATAACGAAAAGCATTCAGATAAATTACTGTTAGTAAAATTGAAAAATACGAAGACGAACCTTGACAGGTTTTTTGTCGTACGCGAAGAATATGTAACTATTGTAGAAAAATACCAACATTTACGTCCAGCCAATTTAAAAACCGACCGATTTTTCATACAATACCATAAAAATAAATGCTCAAGACAGCCTATGGGAGTAAACAAAATAGGTGTTATACCGCGAGAAATTGCCACTTTCTTAAAACTGGAAGAGCTTCAGCTATACACGGGTCACTGCTTTCGGAAAACTTCGGCAACGCTCTTGGCTGATTCCGGAGCCGATCTCACCACTTTAAAACGTCACGGCGGGTGGAAGTCCAATACGGTTGCAGAAGGCTATATTGAAGACTCAATAGAAAATAATTCGAAAATCTGTAAGCGTATAGTGAAAACAATAAGTCTGAATTCGAGCTCGGATCCTTGGTTTCACCCACGCCCATCCACTTCCAACGACGCACAGTCAGAAAGCCGATCAGAGTCACCAACGTTCACCGTTGTTCCTTCTCAATCCGCCACCGAAACAGAAACCTTAACCCCAGATAATCAAACTAAACTGAATGCAACAATAACGTTGCCAAATAAATCTGTTACTTTTAATTTGCAGTATTGGAGTAATTTTACTTTTAACTTTTAAAATGTTCCATTTTATTGCATTGGTACCTCTACCTACAATGTTAATTATTTTAATTAACAATAAATAGTTATTTCAATCTATTCCTGTTTATTATTTTATCTCCTAAAGTGTTCTCGCTGCTGAAGTGAAAAGTTATGTGTGTTACACGAGAGCAAAGTTTTTTGCATCTCGTGCCTTTGAATCCCTCGCCACACTCAGGATTCAAAATCAGTACTCGCAGCAAAAAACGACTTTGCTCTCTTGTTGCAAAAATAACTATTGACCCTGTATACATACAAGAGAATGAAGAACGTGATCTTTATAATTGGCCATAGTTCAAATTAAAGTAATAAGTGATTGTATACTTTTATTATATATTTTTATCGGTAGATACGAATCCAAATGTGAATAAACTCTACCTAACTATGAACGACACAACTTTGCAGACAACTTTTTGTTAGGCGATAACAATGTCGGGGAGATACAATCGTAGTAATTGAAAAGAGTATTGTATCCCTAGCACGAACAACAAGCCAAATGAAGTCTGGGCTGTCGTGTTGCCATCTATAAATGTACCTATAGACAATATAGACACTGTCGCAGTGTCACGTGGTGTGTTTGTTTGGAATACTACAACAATGAGGATAAAAACTGCCAATAGCTCACCTCAGAAGTTGCTGCTGCCATTGTACCAAGAAAATGACAGCTAGCTGTCATTATCCATACATTCTTTGAAAAAAAAAAAGCAACTTCTTTCACTAATAATTAAATATCAACCACAACTGCGCATGTGGGCACATGCGCAGTTGTTGACTGCTAAAATCCGGGTATTATGCTCATGTATTTGATGTATTTAAAATTGTTTAAAGAAAAAAACTGCGCTAGAGAGCTCTCCGAAGACTAAATTGGGATACCAATCATACGCCGAGGATATGTTGGTTTATAATGCATTTTAAACGAGAAGACTTTGTCAGAGTCATTCGTATAGATGAGATGTTCCCAAGAGAGCTAAGTCTGTTATTCATTACCTACAGGCACCAGTGTGGTGTAATATTACGTAAATTATGGTAAAGGTGTGTTTGTCTTTATATCAAACTAGGTTCTGCCCGCGACTTCGTCCGCGTTAAATTTCTTGTTCCCTGACCCTCTCCGTCGCATCGAATCGCCTGCCCTTGAGATTTTCCCCGTTTTAGCAACATTTTTAATTACTGCTTCTCTCTTATTGGTTGTAGCGTGATATTAAATAGCCTATAGTTTTTGTCGATAAATGGGCAACCCAACACTAAAAGATTTTTTCAATTTTAATCAGTAGTTCCTGAGATCATAGCGTTCAACCAAACGAACACACTCTTCAGCTTTATTTTATTAGTATAGATTAGATCCGTGCCTTAATTAACATCTCTATTTTCTCAAAGTTTTTTTCAATCAGGAAGTCGCCCTCGAGTAAAAAAAAACATAAGATAACCTATAAATTATAAAACGTTCTTAATTCAAAGTCTTTTCCTCTAAAGCTGCTGTTTTACCAGTAGTCTACGCTTCCTTTTCCTTAGCTCCGCTTTTAGAGAGGAACTTCACTCGAAGTCACACACATCTCTGTTTAGTTTTCGTTTAATTTTTGACACAAACGTAAAAAAAACCGAGTTCCTCAAAAACACTACAAAGTGAAAAATAACTTTAATTTCGGAAGTCGGTGTCTTAGGATCTGTATTTGAGTTTTTTGCCACCGACTTCCGAAATTAAAGTTATTTTTCACTTTGTAGTGTTTTTGAGGAAGTCGGTTTTTTTTTTGTAAAATAAAAATATTTTCAACTTTTTAGTTTTTATCTATCCCGCACTAATTTCTTTACCACTACTCGCGAGGTAAAATTTAATACTTTACTACTGCTGTAAATCGTTGAGGAATTCCCTCGACTGTCTGTCTGTGGTCTCCATCATCAGACCTGTAATGGCACTTATAACCCATATGGGTGCAAAGTTCTCATCAATAGAAATGAATCAAGCCCAAACACCGGGTAATTGCTGTAAGTCGTTGAGGGGTTCCCTCAACTGTCTTTCGGCTTAATCATTAGAGCAACTTTAGACCTTCAATAAATAGTAGTGCTTTAAGATAATTAATGAAAAAAAAAATTGGTTGCCTGTAAAGTCGGTATACGGGCGAAAGTTTTACGTGACAACGACTTTGAGTGGTAAAATAATTTTAATGTGAATATTCATTCGTATAGTAGGAAGAAGGATGAAATAATAGTAACAATTTAAAACATTTATTTATACAAAGAATTATATTTAAAGGCGCGTGCCTTTCACTTTTTATGTCTGTCTCTCTCGCTCTTAGGCGGGCTAACCATGCCCGAGTGGAAGGGACGCGTGCCTCTCACTCGCTCTCATTGTGAGCGCATAACGTGAGCGGAGCGTAACGCAGTTTCTTGAAGTGTCACCCGGCAAACCAATTTATAAGACGTTGTCACGTCAATAATAAACACACTAGTCGCCACTAAATAATTTGTAGAGGCCTTTTTATAAGTATGGCGTCCTTCTTCCATATCTATGTATACAAAGCCTGTTTACAAACGAATGTTAACATAGTAGGTACGTTAACGAAACTGAAACCAGAGAATCAAAAAAAGGAAATTAAGAAGTTAGATCTAGAATTGTGTTTTAGGAATGTCATTGTTCGGAAAATGGAAAGTAAGTTTATTTTTATAAACTCAAATCATACGGGATAGTTTAGGCACAAAATTATACAATTCATAATTTTCTTACCATATTCAGCCAATAATGTTCATATTGCTGCTGGGACAGCGGCCTCCTCTCGATGAGAGAGAATGGGCGATATCCACCACGTGGGCCCAATACGGGTTGGTAGATGTCACATGTCTTCAAATTTTTGGTTCCAATACATTTTCTTGCGATGTTTTCCGTCACCGTTGTGAAAGCATCATTTTCTAACATTTGTCCAAATCAATTCAATACAATAAGAGTTAAATTTGGTACTAGAATTGTTAATAAAATATGTTACATGCCCTATATACCACTGTTCTCCAACTTGTCGTTTACTTCATCAAACTAAAGTTATGGTTATAATTTCTTATTCTAACAGGAAGTAAGAACCAGAATTAAGTTTAGACCCTCAATTAGTCGTAGACTCTGGTTGAAGTAGCTTTGCAATTAGTAACAGGACGACTTGCCAAAGCTTCGTTACGAATTTGTCAAGTACGGTACAAATGAATGTAGTGGGGTCATTTGATTTGTTAATTAAAATCTGTCAGTAGTACCTACAGTCCGTTCAAAATTATTTTATTTCTGAATTTGCGTCACTGTCTTAATCAAAGTGATCCTTAAATACGTTACAATAAGGTCGTAGTTGGGTTGTTGTCACGGACTAGTCTGTCAAAATCACAGTTATCTTTATCATCCCTACAATAAGGTTGTAATTGGGTTGCATTTGTCAGAGGTAAAATAACTCTATATCTATATATTAATACGTAAAGCGAAAACTTTGGATCCCTTTTTACGAAAATTGGGCGGATGGAGGAGTACGAAATTTCGCACACTTATAGTTTATACAGAGAAGAAGTGACGAATGCTAATAGTTTTTTTAATTATGCGTAATAGTACATTATTTTCAATAAATAATACGTAACACACACTAATATTCATCACCGTGTATTTTTTTTTAGTTTATTTTTGCACCTTTAAGTAAAACAAACAAAGATATAATTTATAATATAAATAGGCTTAAGGTTAGTGAGGTTGAACATTTGAGTTGCAGCCAATACCTAAGCTAAGATAACTTAATGTCTTGTAATTATAGGTATCAGTGCCCACCCTCGATATTATTATAGCCGATGATCAATAAGGTGTAATATGTGAAAAACTAGAGTTAAAATTAACAAAGAAAAAAATATAAAAAATAAAATAAACGGTGTGCGTAGGTGAGTTGAGGGGTAAGTGTGTATACGTGGATGTATGTGTGTGTATGTGTGTGTGTATGTAGGTGTGTGTGTGTGTGCGGGTGTGTGTTTGTGAGTGTATGTGTCGGGAGTGTGAGTATAGTGTGTGTGTGTGTGCTAAAGGAAAACTTAGGATATAGATTTTCTACAACGATATACTTGACGAACATATAAAGGTATAAATAATATTCTATTTACCTAGTACGCAATAATTAAAATTTTAAAAATACTAAGCAAGTACATTAAACAGCCTTTCAGTTTCTTCATAGGTTTTGGATAGAAGCCAAGCGGTTACCTTCTGTTTGCACTCTCTTTTATTCATGGAGAAAATTTGTAACTGTTTATTGGCAATGTTGAACAATTTTGGGCCCAAGAACATGTTAAACTTTTGAGCAAATGGTGTTCTACATGGAACAGATTTAAATAGATCGAAACGTCTTCTCCCTGACAATTCTTTGTCAGTCAGTGAACTGAGTTGGACACAGGAATGCTGTCTCATAATTGAGGCTAGTACATACAATTTGCGGACAGTTAGTACCTCACATTCCTTGTATAGCTCAGTGGTAGAAAAATACCTGGGCTTAAAGTAGCTAACTTTTAGTAAGGCTCTTTGAGCTCTTTCAGCAATTAAATTATGCGTTTTAGCGGCACCGCCCCAACATGTAATACAATAGGCTATAACCGTCTGACACAAGGAATAATAAATCATTTTCATAATATTGGCGTTGGCCGAGTGCCTTATTTGTTTAAATACATAAATGAGTTTTCTTATTCTGTTTGAAAGATTATTTAAGTGATTTTTGAAATTAAAATTTTTGTCAATTATGAGTCCTAAATATTTTATACATTCAACGGCAGAAAGGGAGGGACACGAACAATTAATAGATTCATTATGGCAAAAGTGTGAGGTTAAACGATGTGTTGACTGTAGCGCGTCACCAGGGTTGCGAATAGAAAAAGTTATATATTTTGTTTTCTCGGTATTTAAAGAAAGGTCATTTTGAGCAAGCCATCTTGTAACTATGTTAAAACCATTTTGGGCTTTTTGGAAAGTTTCACTCCAAGTATCACCATGGAATGTCAAGGTAGTATCGTCGGCATAAGAAATTATTTTGCAGTTTTCAATATTTAGTAGTGTTAGGTCATTAATATAAACTAGGAACAACGTTGGACCTATAATACTACCCTGGGGCACTCCATGTGTAACAGGTAAGCAATCACTTGTATAATTGCCAATTTTCACTCGTTGCTCTCTTCCAGATAAATAATCAGACATTAATTTTAGTTGATTTCCACGGATACCGAGCTGATAGAGCTTGTTAACTAGGGTGGGAATAGAAACCGTGTCAAAAGCCTTCGCCAGATCGAGAAATATAGTGAGGCATTTCTTTTTGCTATCTATAGTTTTGACAATGTGTTCAGTAAAGTCATTTAACGCATCTTCCGTGGACTTGCCTCTTCGGAAACCAAATTGATTTTTTGAAAGTAGGTTATATTTTTCTAAATAATTTGTAAGTCGTTTATTAAGTAGCCTTTCAAAGATTTTTGATAGAGAGTTTAGGATTGAAATAGGTCGATAGTTCGTGACGCGGCTTCTATCTCCACCCTTGAAAATAGGTCTAACTATAGACCGTTTAAGTGATCTAGGAAAAATGCCCTTCTCTAAGCACTTATTAAAGATATGCGTGAGCGGGGTTATTATATTATTTTTTAACAGTTTAAGTATGTCAGATGAGATTCCATCGTCACCTGCAGTACAGTTACTTTTTAGACCCATGATTATTTCTTCAATTTCAGTTTCGTCAGTGTCAAGGAGAACAAATGAATTGCCGGGTAATGGCGTGTGACAACGTGTAAATTTTGTAAAGTGATTTGATCCTGTTGGAGGGGTGATTCTGTTCGCTAAATTTTTGCCAATAGTGGCAAAGAACTCATTTGTGGCATTGACAGATAGGTGAGGGGTTGACTCCATTGCAAGAAGGTCTAGCGAGTTATCTGTTTTGACATTTCTGTTAGTTATCTTATTTATAGCTTTCCATATATATTTATTATTTTTACCTGCTTCTATGAGTAAGCTTTTTTCGTATTCCCGCTTTAACTTGTTAATAATCTTAGTATAAAAATTTCGGTAGCGTTTATATATGATTTCGAGCACTACATTATCCGGATTTTGTTTAAGTTTTTTGTGCATTCGATCCCTGTTACGCGTACACCTGATGAGTCCTAGTGTCATCCAAGGTTTTAGTATTCGGAACCTATTAGTAACATTTAAGATTTTCGTGTTAATTTGCATAATATGAGTTATTTTTGATATGAATATATCCATAGCCGAATTTGGGTTAATCGCATTAAAAATATCTGTGAAATCAAGATGTTCAGCTGCCAACTTAATGGCTTCAAAATCAAGTTTAACTATTTGCTTTTCTAGTTGTTTACTAGCGTTTTTAATTTTAGCACAGCAAAGTACGGGTGAATGATCTGTAATGAAGGATTCAATTATAAACGTGGTAATTGGTATTTTTGTCTTCAGAATGACGTGGTCTAAACAGCTATTGGCACGTGTTGCTGTGTTAAATGCCGGAAGAAGTCCATTAAGGGATAGAAAATCAAGATAGTCCGATAAAAAGCGATCAGAGCTGTTGGCAGCGATATTTATATTGATGTCACCCACCATTATAATATTCTTGAACGTTGATAATCGGTCTATAATTTTTTGTAGGGACATTAAGAAGTTAATAATGTTTTTGAAACAAAACGGGCGGTATATCGCTAAAATAGCCACTTCATTATTAATTTTAATAAGTATGCAGTTTCCTTCCTGTAGAACGGGTTCTTCCAGAGAGGCTTTAATATTATTTTTTATAAATACTACTACCCCGTCATTCTGATTATAATGGGAAGATGTAGACATACTCAGATATCCATCCAATACAGGGAGATTTCGAACACACGACATCCAGCATTCAGATAAAACGATTACGTCACTATTAAATTTTAATCTTTGCAGAAGGATATTAAGACGATCAAAGTTAGCATTAAGACTACGAATATTTTGCGACAGGATTTTCAAATAACAGTTAGGTTGTTTCAGAAAAGATGCACAATATTCAGGTTCACAGCTAATTGTGTCGGATACTGAATAGTTATCAATCTCACATAATAAATCTTTATCGAATTTTGAAATTTAATTTCACATTGGTGTATAACAATATTATGTAACGTTTTTTTGTAAATATTTTCAAATAGTTTAGCTGTATTAAATATTTATGTAAAGTCTTTAGAATAGTTATGTCAAAGTTTAGACGATTTTTTGGGTAATGTTTTTTAATGTTAGGATTGTTGTTATGTATTAATATAATTATTATGGTAGTAAAATCCTTAGTTTTCAGTAAGTGTGTGAAGTAGGTACACAGTGCTTTGTGAGTCCGTGTGTGTGTATGTTGTGTTGTGTAGTTGTAAATAAGTTTGTGTATGATTTGGTGTATGTTTACCGTTTTACATGCAGAATAAACAATTAAGTAATAATGATACAAAACTAACAGTATGTTGAACGATAATAAAAACCTAAACATATGAAAATAATAAAAAAATAGAGTTAAGTTAATTGCCCATTTAACAAGCATTGAAAATGTTTTATGGCAACAGTATGGGCCCCATGCAAGTCATATTTTCGTATTAATTAGTTTTTCAAGTTGTTCTTCAGTTTTAATATGGATAGTCGGTTCCAATTCGCCTTTTTTAACCAAGATTTTTCCATTTGAGGTCCAACAGTATTTCAGTTGATTGTTTTTAATATGGTTTCTTGAGATGAAGTGTAGTTTTCTTGCATTCGGAGTAAGATATTCAGTGATATACACGGGCGATGATCCCGTAGCCCCTAGGTTAGAACTATTTAGTTTTACCTCCTTGGTCTGGTTGTAGGTTTTAACCGCCTTTAGCACGTTATTTTTTGTCGTATTATTGCAGAATTCAATGAGTATGGAAGGGTGGTTGTCCTTCTTTCCTGGTAAACGAAAAGCGTCCTTTATGCATGAGTTAGATAGATTAGAGTTAACCGACTTAAACATGTTACTTAGGTATCTGTCTAGGTCACTCTTTGACTCATTATGCATTTTTGGTAAGTTCCTTAATTCCAGAAAATTGATGTTTGAGATCCTTTGCATTTCCTCAATTTTTTCTTCTAATGACAAAAGAAGTGCCTTGTGTACCTTACACTCCCTTTCCAATCGATCACTTTTAAGCTTCATATCATCATATTGTTGAGTAGTAAAAGATATGGACTTATCAATTTCCTGGTTAGACTTCTCAATTAGCACTAGGGAATCCTCAATTTTTGTGAGTCTTGCATCAGTGTCCATTTTGAAAGATGAGAATTGAGTTTTAATTTCGTTCATCGTGTCTGTTTGCAGCTTAATAAACATTTGTTTTATATCATCTTTAAAACTCATAAACTCATCTCTGAACGAAATCTCTCCGGACGTACTTTTAAAGCGTTTCATTGCCCTCTTTGATACATAATTAGTGGGGGTATCGGTTATTCCAATTGTAGGTAAATTAGGTTCTGAGTTATTGTCAGGTGTTCGAATCATTATAGTCAGTAGCCGTTACACGAGAACGGATCGCAGTTACCAATATTAAGAATCGCTTTGGAGCCAGTGTGCAACGTTAACTACTGAAAAAGTGGGTACTTGATAAAAATTCCACAGCAAAGCATTAATAATCGTGTCAACAATGTCACATTGGTGGCTTTGCGTTACCTTCATTCATGCGGAGCGCGATCATCCTCAGCGCTTCACACATTCGATGTTTTGAATTATCCGTGTAGCGGCTCGGCTTGCGCTTGCACAGCGATGACGATGTGTACGCACGGAGTCGAGCGTATGTCACCTGTCCCTGTCCGGCTCGACGTCGCTCGTCACACCTTGCGCCGCGTTGTATTGAGTTCTAACTAGTGAAGTATGTGCGCCTGGTACTACGCGCGATTAAAAAACTTTTATTTTTTGCAGTTAAATAACAATTATTTTACTATTTTGTGGTGCACAAAAATACGGAAGACACGTCTACACGCACTCGTGGTCCGAGGGGAAGGGGATATTTAATACACACATGCATAGATATTCTTTTGTTTATGGTCTAAATCTGTGGTCCAATCGAGAACATCTGTCTTTAATATTTTGTGTCTATAATCTTACTGAATGTCAAGTATAGCCATAGGTAATAAATTAATTTTAAAGATATATAAGTGGTACTTCATTTTTAAAATCTATGATACAAATAGACAAATATTCTCGATATGATATCGAGAATATTTGTCTTTAATATTATTAGTCTATAGTGTTACTGAATGTCAAATATAACCATATTATTTTTTTATATTTATTATTATGTATATTTTTTCATTTAATAATGTATTTCTATTTAAATGAAGTACGGTCGAATTTCGACCTATGGGCGATCACTAGTAACTATAATTTCAGCCAAAGGTGGCCAATGCTGGACATAGGCCTCTCCCAATTTAAGGAGTTTGCCATAGTCGCCACGCTTGGCAGGCGGTTTGGCGGTCACAGTACGGTGGAAAAATGCATAGAGAACGCTGCTGCCCATTCTCTAGTATGTCCCTTAGACACCTCTTACGACACCCACGGGATGAAATGGGAACTGTGAAAGCACTGGGAAAACATTACTAAGCCACGTTTTTTTTTTCTTATCAGTTTTTAAGTAAGTAGTTTTTATAACTTGAATAATTACGAAATTTTTTGTAAGCCAATTTCAAATTCTTGTCAAGCCCCCTGCCAAGCGTGGCGATTATAGCAAACTCCCCTAAATTTGGGGACGCCTATGTCCAGCAGTGGATGTCTTTCGGCAGAAATGATGATGAAGATGATTCTTTAATATGTAGTCACTCAGTCAGTATGCTTTTTAGTGTAATAGCTATTAACGTGCTATAAAACCATTCCATCAAAGACGGTATTCATTCATGTTTACTAGGAAACATGCTAAGTGCAATTTCCCGGGAATAGTTCCAATCTCACATAGGACTGCTACTGAGAATCCGCTTACAAGATATCTAATAAAACTTCATTCAAATGGTAGTACGTAAATCTAGAGCAGTGGTGGCCTAGTGGGAACGGCCACTACTTTGAGTTGTAAGTCGTGAGTTCAAACCCAAGTAGGCGTTTTACTTTGTGTAAATTAATTCATCACCACTGCCCTCAAAACGGTGAAGGAAAACATCGAGAGGAAACCGGCATGTCTTAGAACTAATATTCGGAGACATGTCACATCTACCAATGCGCACTGGGCCTGCGTGGTGGATTATGGCCCACTCCCTCTCACCAAGAGAAGGCCTGTGTCCCAGCCGTGGGAACATTATAGGCTGCTGATGACGTAAACCTCGTAACCTGTAGATAGATAAACCTCGAATGACCTTTAATTTAATTGAAGTTAAGAAAAAATCTAAGTTATTGGTGCCGATATTGTTGAGTGCAAGCATAATTTAAGCTTATGCGATTTTTTCTCATAAAATAAGGAATAGTCGCGAGACGGTAGAAAACATGACTAAGTACTGGGTACTTTCTTTTTTGTAGAAGGTTTTTGGCTTACTTTGTATACAATATGTTGATTTGCATCTTCGTCAAATTTCAGGTGGTTGTCATAAAAGACATAAATAATCAATTGAAAGTACAATACCGGGCAATAACTAATAAGCGCTGCTTTTTTTTGTTGTTGAAATTTAACAGTATTTCAGAATTAAACCCTTAATTCAATACAAATGAAACAGAATAACCCGACTACCCAGTCTACGCACGCAGCGACAAGCAGCTGTGTGCGTGAATTTCGACGTCATACTCGTCGACTCGACCGAGGAATGACCTTAGCGATCGTTAGCAATAATTTTACCTAATTTTATTTCGAAAATCACCTACATTATTGTCATAAATTTCGTTTGATAATTAACTCATTTTAAGCATCAGTATAATACGGAATCTTACTAATGACAGTAATACTAGACGCCATAAAAAGTTCACTGACCTGCAGTCAGCTGAATAATAAAATTTAAGTTTTGCTTTATTGCTATCGTTCAGCCTAAACTTTTCGTAGTGATTTTGTTTTTATTTGTGGATTAAATTGGTTGATTTGAAATTTTCCTTCCTACTTAACGGGCTTAGGACCGTCAATAATACCGATCTACTAAGTAAAATGTTTTTTAAAGATTTGCTAGTTAAATGTAAGTAAGTGGTAATACTTTCGACTTTTAGGTATTATTGGCGTAGTTAAAAATTTGAAATCAACTTATTTACACAAATTAAATTGATTAAACTAACAACGTATTTACAAAATGTACAAATAAATAAATTACCTACTATGTAAGCCGCAAGTATTGTTCAAAGTTGCCACCATCACACTCTTGGCACAATCGAGCACGACGTAGCTGGTTTTCCTTCAGCTTACGTAAAACTAACACATTTGTTTTTATTGTGTCGAAAGCACTAATGATCCTTGCACGTAATTCTGTTACACTTGTCACTTCCTCCGTGTAAACTAACCTTTTAGCGTCTCCCCACAAATAAAAGTCTAGAGGCGTCAGGTCCGGAGAACGCGGGAGCCAGGCCACAGGTCCTCCACGACCGATCCAGTGGTCACCAAACTTTTCGGTCAAGTACTCGCGTACTTGCCGACCATAGTGAGGGGGTGCACCGTCCTGCTGGTAGAAGAGGTTGCGATGTAGTGCCAGAGGAATATCTTCCAACATCTCCTCGACAACGTGACGCAACAGCTCCAGATATATTGCACTGTTGAGGTGCCCATCGATGAAGTATGGTCCAAGCACGTGTTCCCCTATTATGCCAGCCCACACATTCAGTCCAAACCACATTTGGAACGCATGCCGTTTGGTTACGTGCGGGTTATGGTCGCGGTGAGCCCACCAATGTTCGTTATGAACATTGTAGACGCCAACTCGAGTAAATAAGCACTCATCCGTCCACAGGATGTTGGCGTCTTGGTGTTCCAGCAACCAGCGACAAAATGTAATCCGCACGGCATTATCAGCTGGGTGAATGTCTTGTGCCTTGCGGTAGTGGAACGGGTGCTGCAGTTCACGCTTCAGTAGGCGCCACACTGTGGTGTGGTGCACTCCAAAGCGTCGACCAGCCTCCCGCGTGCTTGCCCGTGGTTCTCGCTGGAAATATTCCAGGATGTCTTCCTGCAAGGCGACAGGCAGGCCTACGCTGCCGCGAGCTTGAGCATGCCGGGGAACGTCGAACTGCCGATAATCCAGCAGTCTCTGTGTTGCAGCCAGCATGACGCTCTGTGATGGGGTGCTCGATCGGGAAACATTTCCGTGAACATCCGGATGGCTCCACGTAGGCTGTCTCCACTGATGGCATACAGGCGGACCATTTCCACCAACTCGACGTTGGAGTAATTGTCCGTCATCTTGCAGTTTGTATCGAATGACGTCTCAACAATGCACGTACCGCGACGCGGACTTCGCAAAGCACACGCGCGTACGCTGCGGCGACATCAAACACACTGTTTGTTCGGGAGCGGGGGGCCCGGCCGCCCGCGGCCCGTTGCCCGCGTGGCAAGGCGCATGCGCGGGGGACTCCCGCGCCGTGGTTGGTTGGGGTGAGATTGATTACGTACGAATTTATCAATGATCGTTGCGTATGCGTTGTGTATGAAAGTGTGCATTTGTTTGTGTGTGAAAGCGCGGTTATAGGGCTAGTGACAGACATTAAATGCGGCTTTAAATGCCGCCTTTAAATACGGCTGGTTCACACTTACGGATTTCAGTAAACAGGAAAAAAAATTAAAAAAATACCTACCAATTTTATTGTTGATTTGGGTCGAGAATCATTAGCATAATTACGTCCTTGAATTTGACTAGGATGCAAATCAACATATTGTATATATGTTTGTGTATAATAATGTTTACGATAAAATGTGCTTCTATTTTGTGCAGAATAAACAATTTTTCTTTCGAATGAAATAAACGAAACACTAGAATTTTTCGTTGAAATAAGCAACCGTTCGACGATTTACCTATTTTGAAATCTTGAAACGTCGAGGAGTTGAACTTTGCATGTGAACCTATAAGAGATGTAAAAGTCATGTAGAATTATAAATGAACCAACCGCTTCCTTTTTACCCAGAACACGGCACATCGCACCTGTGGGGCGCTAACAACAGTCGTCGCGGTTGGAGTCGCAAGCGCACCTCTGCACCACAGATGAGCAACGTGCACGGATCCATGCCGCGGGTTGGGCTGGTGCTGCGCTCACGCCGGAGCTGGCCTGTAGCACCGCAGTCGTGTAGAAGGTAAGCAGTGTTGTCTTACTTGGGTAGTTTGGTATCCTACTATAATCTATACTTCTATACTCTATACTAATATTATAGAGCTCAAGAGTTTGTTTGTTTGTTTGTATGTTTGTTTGTGTGATTGAACGCGCTAATCTCAGGAACTACTGGTCCGAATTGAACAATTCTTTTTGTGTTGGGTAGCCTATTTATTGAGAAAGGCTATAGGCTATATATAAAATTACGCTACAACGAAGAGGAGCGGAGCAGTAATGAAAAATGTTGCAAAAACGGGGAAAATCACATGGGTAGGCGATTCGACGCGACGGGAAGTGTCGGGGGAACAAGAAATTTAACGCGGACGAAGTCGCGGGCAGAAGCTAGTAATTTTATAAATGTGAAAGTTTGTATGTATTGGTCGATAAAATACTAGATGTAAGCGGTTCATGTGTAAGTAAATTTATTTGCGGATATCATTTCTATTTATACAATGCGTTGGTATAGAGTATAAAGACCCCCGGAGACAGGCCGAACGCGACAACGCGACGCGACTTTAGTCATGGAAATTGTTCTAACAGAATTGCGTCCCACCGCGGACCGTCGCAGTCGGGTTGCGCTTTCTGTGGGAGCCTTAATATTACGGCTATGTGATAAAATTAGGAAACTTATAAAATAATAGTAATTTTATTTTATTAAATGACAGTAAAACACATTTTATTAATCTTCTTACTCTTTTTTATGAGTTAAGTGTTGCGTGGGTCGAATAGGATTATGTCGATCTGATACTAAGCGTATGTAGGTAGCTTAATTTCTTAGAAACTTTCAAGTTACAAATACAACACACAAAATACAATACAATACACACAAACAACAACAACAACAACAATTATACATCAACAATTATATTTACAAATTATATTTGACCTTTAATCGTCATGTATATATTGATGCCTTCCAGAATTTTTTTTATATTACGATCTAGATATTGAATTATTCGAATTAAAGATACCTTTGTTTTTTTACAAAGCTCCAAGTTTTCTAAGGCTTTATTTTCGACTCGAACATCCAAGGTTTCACATTTACATAATACCTATTAGTAGAATACAAAACTCACATCGGTTTATTTATTTGAAATGTGATAGATATTATGTATAAATTATATTTGACTTTTAATGACCCTCTAGAAACTTCAGCTGTCTAGATACCAAATTATTTGAATAAAAGTTTCCTTTATCTTTTTCAAATTTTCCGAGTTTTCAACGTCTCTATTTTCGATGTTCGTGGTCGAAACCTACGTCAGCCTCGTGCTAGTGTACAATAATAGCAACAACTTAACCCTACTTAAAAGTCAAGGGGGTCGGAAGGCGTTGCCAAGAACGCTGACTGCACTTCCTATAGCGCGGGTTGGCAAGCGCTAAGTAAACACTTTGCTAACTAAGAATGTGTCGTCGAGGTTTTAGGGTTGAGATTCAAATAATCTTCATGAGTACTGTGAGAAGCTGAGGGGTCCTTCGTACCGGATGGAATAATAAAACACTTTTTTGTGCGCTTTATACAGGGCCAAATTGTATTAGTTGGGATATATTTTACCCGCGCCTTGGGTTCGATTGATACAGAAAATGAATGGAACAAAAAAAAAAACAGCAGGATTTTTTTTTCATCATGCGTTGGACGAAGTTTGGCTGTTTCTGGAATTTTTCGTGGAACAAATATTTTTGTACGAATTTCCAAAAACTAAAACCATGACAATCTTTTGTATATATCAGTTTAATATTCTGAACAACGGTGATATTATGAAAATAATTAAAAACAAAATGATGATTCTTTTGTATCTCAATAAAATGAAACAAGAAAACTATTCTAATTTATTTGATGGTTTACTAAAAAATACTAGAACGTTCGAATTTGATTCAAGTTATTTTATCGCCTGCCAGTACAAAATCAGATAATCTTTAGCAGACAACCTTTATGGCTCCTGCAAACAGGCTCGACGCGACAGCAGCGCAACGTAGCTATCTTAGAATCATTTCTATGAAAATTTCGCGGAAACTATTCTACAAGAGTCCCTGCGGAAGTCTTTACAGTACTTGTCTACTTAGGTTTCCTTTGTAATTTCTTGTTTAAAATGCAATTGGTGTTACCTATAGGCTACCTACCGATACCTATCGATTTGTTAGTTGGTGATGGGCGTGTTAATAGCTTACACCTTCTACGAGATTGCTTTTA
This sequence comes from Aporophyla lueneburgensis, assembly GCA_932294355.1. Lineage (NCBI taxonomy): Eukaryota > Metazoa > Arthropoda > Insecta > Lepidoptera > Noctuidae > Aporophyla > Aporophyla lueneburgensis. The sequence goes on from OW028740.1 coordinate 18,974,026, forward strand.
GGAACTAATCTCAATTTGAAATTAAGAATATAAGTAATGGCGGGAGCCTAAAATTTCCACATTTGATGAATCCTCGTGAAACCAATATATAGGAATTAAAAATAGCAACGCAACCACATACCTTAACCATCCAGAGATCCAGTGCTCGTTCTTGTGCTGGTGATGGCGTGGTTATGCTGCCGGCCGGCTAGCCCAATCTAGATAAATCCACCGGTAGAATGGTTCAAATTCCAAAAAATCAACACTGCACTATAAGTTCTCAATGGGGATAACACACAGATGTAGGTCTATTTATTTTACGAATATCTTCAAGATTTCACCAAAAATTGAACTTTTAAAGACGGAGTGACGCGCTCGCTTAATCGGAGCGCGGGCGGCCAACATAGGACTCCCTTTTTCCATCGCTAACGCCATCTATCGGCAATGTTGCGAGAATACTCAAGAACGTTTCGATACATGGTCGTTGCGATAGCAAATATTGGTGCGAGGATTCATCAACTGAGAAACTAAAATATTTAATTTGAAATGATAAACTATTATGTTCTATGTGAGAATCCTAAAATATTGTTATTTATTTTTTTTAAATTGGTAAAAGCATTGACGCTTCACCATTAGTTTTAGAATTTGTGGTGAAACGAAGAAATTCCATTATGAAAGTTTGAAGACAAGTTTCTGACAGCACTATTATACACAAGATTTCAATGAAAGTCTTTATAAAATCAATCTTTTAACGAACTCAAAAGTAATAAATATCCTTAAAAGCTTGACGCGTGAAACGTCTTACTTACACTCGAAGAAAAAGCCTCAAGTTCTTAAGAAAATTCTAAGGCTCTAAGTTTTATTGAGTACTTTTTAGTTCAATATAGGTTATTTTTAAAAAGGTTTTCACTTATATGTTTTTGCAGAACTTTTTGGTATTAGAACGTATTTAAATTTCGGTTCTACCACCTTCACTTGAACACGCATAACTCAAACACGCTCTTACGCAAGTGATGGGTGAAGCCAACCGCCTTGCACTATTCAAGTTACTAGTGATCGCCCATTGGTCGAAATTCGACCGTACTTCATTTGAATAGAAATACATTATTAAATGAAAAAAATATATAATAATAAATATGAAAAAATAATATGGTTATATTTGACATTCAGTAACACTATAGACAAATAATATTAAAGAAAAATATTCTCGATATGATCATAGATTTTAAAAATGAAATAGGTTATATATCTATAAAATTAATTTATTACCTATGGTTATACTTGACATTCAGTAAGACTATAGACACAAAATATTAAAGACAGATTTTTTGACAGATTTTCGATTGGACCACAGATTTGGACCATCAACAAAAGAATATCTATGCATGTGTGTATTAATTAATACACGGTAATGAATAGTAGTGAGTGTAACGTGTTATTTATTGAAAATAATGTATTTTACGCATGATTTTAAAAATATATTAACATTCGTCATTTCTTCTCTGTATAAACTATAAGTGTGCGAAATTTCATACTCTTCTGTCCGCCCAATTTTCGTAAAAAGGGATCCAAAGTTTTCCCTTCACGTATTATTATATAGATACCATACCTTAAAACGGGCTATCATAATAAAATTTCTTCTCTATACTGTTGACCGTTGAGAAGTTTGCTCGCTGATGCTTATTCTTGGTGCAGCAGCTAGGTTATGGTTGACTTCAGAACGGTTTTTCATAATTAAATGCGTATATATGAAATTTCTTGTCTGTTCTTTTGAGCGTTGTTGAGGAGTTCTTTCATCTGGAGCCAATCCTGGGTGTAAAATCAGGTCGTACATCATAATAATGTATTTTCTTTAAAACTGAAACAACTTGTAAAATTTCAAAATTTAATTTAGGTTGCAAGATTTGACCCAAATAAACAAACTTGCATTGCAAGATAAATAAAAGCTTATAAAAACAAACCAACACAGTACTGGGCAAAGAGTATGTTTGTTTATTTTTGTGCGCCGATGAAAGTATGAAAGAATATACGTTTCTCTTTACATAGGTGGAGATGAAGGATACAAGGGATGATAAAGGATATTATTACATCTCAGCTATAAAATGAAACAAGGATGAAAAAAGCATGTTTTCTTTATGATCTTACTGTCGGAACGTAAACATTTCCTTGAAATACGATACATACAAATATTATAGAGTGGTTAATGAAGTGGATAAAAACTGATGGATTTATTACTGAAGTAGCAATTTATATGTGTGAGTCATGTAGCTCGTCATAGGTGAAAGAATTTTTGAAATCTGTAAAGTCGTTTTTGAGTTTATCCATCACAAACAATCAAATCTTTATTCTTTATGATATTAGTGTAGACAACCTTTCCCCGCTGCTTCGTGTGGTGTGTTGTTAAAAAAATCGCCTAAGACCTTTCTCAGACTTCAGGCTATTAATGTCAAATTTCATCATAAACGGCTCAGCACCCCCGCTATAAGCGCCGCGTGCCGCTGACACTGGCAAAGTTTGATGGCGCTCTGTTCAGGTCATTATAATATACCACATATACACTATTAGAATGACCTGAAGAGAACGCCATTAAACACAAACTTATAAACTGTTCAAATGATTAAGTACACACAAACTTTACCTACATTAAATACCAAAGCGATAAAGGTATTTATTTTCATAAGAAATAACGCAATGCTATTAAATGTAATAGTAAAAATATTCAATTGAAACGGATTCATGGGTCACTATTTTGGCTGAAATAGCTTTCACATACAATGCTGATATAATATGCTGTCGGGGACTTTTATTTGTATCTGTTTAATACAAACAATGCCGCGGAACATTATCTTCGTGTAACTCTAACCGTTCGGCGGCGACCTCTCGCGTCCGGCCCTGGTGCGAGCCATGGTACGGAGCGAGAGGGAATGGGAAGCCGTCACCTCCTTCTGCGAAGCAGTAATGCTCGCGAAGGAGGAGGCGGGGCGCGTGAGGGAGTGGCAGTCTCAGCGCCCTCACGCCCCTAGCCGCCGCAGGAGGAGACGCCCCGGGCGTCGGGAGTCGATTGCGGACTCCCGGCCACCGTAGGCGCGAGCTTGCGGGTGGCGAGCAATGGGTAGCTCGCCGCCCGGTAAGGACCAGGCTCGGGTCGACGGCGCGCAGTGTTCCACGCGCGCCTCAAAGAGATGTCAGCAGCAGTGTAGGGGTCTACTAGGACCGATGCCTGCCGGGGTCGCGTGATTGTTCGAAAGAGATACCGTGACCCTGGCACATGGGCAACTGATGGAACACGGGTGGGTTTTAGTCAGTAAAAGTCTGACACGCCCTCCCGCTCCGCCCAGAGCGGGAGAAGTCATTTGATGATTTCCCATCCTGAAAAAAAAAAAAAAAAAAACTTTAACCGTTTAGGTAGCGCACGCCGGGAGAGCTCTCAGAGGGTAGGATTTTTCCGACTTATTCGTTACTTCATGATCAGCCTATATTGTTCCCACTGCTGGGACACAGGCCTCCTCTCGGTGAAAAGGAGTTTCCTCACCATGATTTCCTTGGCCGTTTTGAGAGCAGTGGTGATTAAATTATTAACCGACGAAAAAAAAAGGAGGAGGTTATCAATTCGACGCGTATATTTTTTTTTTTTTTTTTTATGTATGACCACGCATAACTTTTTACATGGTCGTCCGATTGCAATAATTCTTTTTTTATTGGAAAGGGTATACTCCCAAGGTGGTCCTATATAAATTTGGAAAACAAAATCGAACCCTAAGGGTCGGAAAACAGGGGATGATTGATTGTTCACTCACTGATTGTAATGTATAACCACGCATAACTTTATACAGAGTAGTCCGATTTTGATAATTCTTTTTTCATTGGATGAGGTATACCTTGCCAAGTATTATTAGTACATTCAAGCCACAAAAAAATATAAAATAAAAACTTTTTAACAAAAAATTAAACCGCCGAAAAAACTGAAAAGCAAAAAATAATAAACCTTAAAATTTTGAGTCGGCGCTGAAAAATCAATGAACAAAGATCACTCAAAGCGCCGACTCATAATTTTAAGGTTTATTATTTTTTGCTTTTCAGTTTTTTCGGCGGTTAAATTTTTTGTTAAAAAGTTTTCCAACGTTCCTGTCCGCGCGTTCTGGCCACACGATGAGCCTAGTCAGCAAGCGATCGAAGGCGCAGGTGGCGGAGGTAACGAACCAGTTTGGTCTTGCCGCTCGGCGTATGCGCGTCTGTATATTATTTTTCGTAAAATAGCGGTGAATACTGAATTGTTTATAAGTGCGATTCAATCTAAACCACCTATATGGCAAAGCAAACATAATTATAATCTGAGTTCTTCATATAAATTTAAAAAATCACCACTTATTTCTCTGTTTTTATTTATTTCGTGCACACCATTTCTAGTGTTCAACACCTCTCATCTTAAGATCGGACTGTCTAATAAAAATATCAAATCCTCGTCCATAGTTTGCAACTCCCGATATACGTCGAACCGTACAAGAGCTCGCGCGTCACTGTGGCCACCGCACGCTCCCGCTCGCCGCACCCGCCTTAGGCCCCAGTCACTACGCATTCAGTGTGGACGCACACTATAATTTCTTGTTCCCCCGACCCTTCCCGTCGCGTCGAATCGCCTACCCGTGCGATTTTCCCCGTTTTTGCAACATTTTTCATTACTGCTCCGCTTCTCTTGGTTGTAGCGTGATGTTATATAGCCAATAGCCTTTCTCGATAAATAGGCTACCCAACACAAAAATAATTTTTCAATTCGGACCAGTAGTTCCTGAGATTAGCGCGTTCAATGAAACAAACAAAACAAACATACAAACAAACAAAATCTTCAGCTTTATAATATTAATATTAAGTATAGATAATGCCCAAATCACACAAAGTCTTTAAAAAATATGCCTATGCTTTTAAAGTTTCATCAAACTCCGCTCAGGGTAAAAGAGTAACAAACATTCATCCGTCCTCACAAATTTTCGCGTTCAAAATATTAATAGGAGGTAATAAATTGGTCCAGATGTCGCTCATACAAATGATTTAAATTGATGAAAATCCATGACAGCGCGACATTGCTATAGTCATTATTCAGTTGTAAGGTCACTTTCAAACACAATTCCAATTATTTTCGAGTTTTTTACGAAACGTCTAGACATGTCTTTCGCAAGAATTCCTTTGATACATTTAATAGAGCTTTGCTAAGTCGAAAAATATTTCAGGTGACTGAAATTGACGGGAGGTACCCATGTGTGTACTGTGTAGCTTGAAAGTTATTGTTACTTATTTCATAAAACTCTCTTGGGGTTAACGAGTCCAATGAACGATGTTTTAAAATTTTAATGCATTAATAAATATGTCTCCAGAGGGGCGTACTTTGCAAATTACACAGCAATTACATATATATGTTACGGGCAACGTGATTAACTGGGCATTATTAATAAAAACCGGCCATTATTAATAATGCCCAAGAGCGTCAGGCAAAGTGATTAATTTCTCACTTTGACCGGCCATTATTAATAATACCCGACGGCCCGTGGTCCATGTAATAAGTCAGTGTTTGAGATGGCTTGAATTTATTTCTTGGACCGGGCAGTATGAATAATTCTCTTCTTGTAGCCGGGCATTGTGAGAAATTGGACCGCAGCCGCTGGATGCAATCGGGACTTTAAGGCACCCTGACTCGGATAGGTTAGGTTAGAAGGGGATGGCGGGGTCGTTTGAGCGAGCGAATAGACCCCGCCATCCCCTTCGTGGTTATTTTTTTATAAACCACCCCGAAGTAGGAGCCCCACGTAGCGGGGCTCCGTCGCCCAAGCCCACCCTCGACCATGCTGCCATTTATTATGGCTCTAAAATATCATGTGTAATGATTATTATGGCGTTTAAATATTATGTCTAATCATTATTATGGCAATTAAAAATATGAAAAACAATACGTATGCCACTCGTATCTTATGGTATCTAAGTTTTGGGCAATTAAAAGTATGTCATATGTCTTTTAGGGCAAACAAAACATTCGGGCAAATTAAATTCGGGTAAATGAAATTCGGGAATATGATGATTATGGTATATGATCTTCGGATAAACAATAGACAACCAAGAAATTCATATAATACTACAGTTCACCTATTTTATTACTTTGCCCAAGATAGGGTGGGCATTATTCATAATGGCCGGGAAAAGTGACTAATTATGCTGTTTTAATCACATTGCCCAATTGAGTCAGGCATTATGAATACAGACCGGCCATTATTAATAGTGCCCGGACTTATCAACCGTAGCATTATACATAGCACCACCATTAATAACCAGAGTTGTATGTACTACTATACATATAATAGTATAGTCTGTTCCAAAAGTATGTGATGGAAATGGTAACCAATGAATTAGATAACGTTGGTTTCTGTGGATGACAATTTGTTGCTTTACTAACATACTGAGTGCTTCATTTTGATTATTAGAATATTTAAGGTTTAACACCGATTGTTGGAAAATCGGTACGCGATAAAAAACCGCCGTGATAATTTTACGTCCTTGTGAACGTAGTGTAAATACTGCACAAAAATTCTGAAAAACACAAAAATATACTTTACCTGACTCTGTTTCCCCACAGTGACGTCTGTCATCAAGCCATTGTGACTACTAAACTATTCAGTCTTGCAAATAACATCTACCGACCCTATCAATCCTCCAGAGTAAAACTTCTGTTAAGTTATACGTTAAACGCGATTTAAACCGTGTTAAACTCAACTAACCTTGTTTATCTATGTAATTAATTAACGTCTAAGTTACTTGACGGTTCATCGATTAACTTCGCTGGTCGTTTGAACCATAAATGAAGAGCAATATCGTCGTACGGCAACCTTTACCTCTCTGCTCCGCTAGACAGTTTCCGATATTATCTGACAAACTGAAGTATCTACGTTAAATATGCTAAAAAAAAACCATGATTAAACCTTGTACTTTCTAATAATTTGCAGCTATAAATATTTACTTGTGGTCGCCCAGTGTTCGAAATTCGAAAATAATTAATTTACAAAAAAAAACCTTTCTGCACTTCTTCCCCATAAATACTATAACAGTGCGAAATTTTGGTACTACTCCGTTCGCATAATTTTCATAAAAAGGGTTACAAAGTTTTTGGGTCACGTATTAATACCATCATCATTTTAACCGCAGGACGGCCAATGCTGGACATAGGCCTCCCCCAATTTGAATATAAATAATATATACCTAAATTCATATTATCATGGCAACTAAAATATTTCCATAAAACATGTTTGAAACAGATGAAGAAATTAGATATTTGGATTTAAACGTTACTTCTGGGAATGCGTGTTGCTCCTCTAGGCGTATTAAACAATAGAATTGTTATTCAAGCCTTATTAAAAAGATCTAATTTTGAAAGGATAAACAATTTGGTGGTAGGACTACAATTAAAAGAATTTATCTAGTTAGGGTGCCCAAAGGATTCCAACGGAACCACTCAAGCCTCCGCTGTCTATCAGCAGGTATCTCATGAACCGGACAGTTGAAGTTTTCACAGAGTGTGTATTGTCACTATAACAAGAAATAATCAAAAAATTAGGTTAATTAGGTTAATTAGGTTAGGTTAATAAAAGGGAGTGTGGAGTGGCTACAAGAAACGAGTTTTCTTTACAGCTTGTTCGCCTTGTCTTACGGAACCCGTCATGTGGAAGTCGACAAGTTTTGCGAAAAAAAGTTTTTTTGTATGAGAGACTGGCCAGTTATAAACTATTATAAAATAATGATTATTTATAAGTAAAAATAGGTACGTTCCAATTTCAAAATAAAATTTCCCTCCACATTTTTTGCAAGCTAATTAAATCATCGTGTCTCATTGGAAAATAGATAGATTTGCGTCGGGAACATTTTCGCGCTATGATTTTTACGATTTCAAGCGTCGCCTGAAACCGGACGAATCATACGATATACTTCAAATTTCATTCATGAATGAAGGCCTCTTCTTCTACACGTGCATCTTCGCGTGAGGAGGATAGTTTCACGCTGGGTGCCGCACAACCTCACCGATGCACAGATCAGGCCAGGGTGGAATGGTACCGTGATATGATAAACAAAGTTGAAGCAGGCTCGTCTCGGCGTATTTACGACATTATTATAGGTCATGAGTTCTGGATTTGTCAATACGATCCAGAAACGAAGCGCCAGTCGACGGTTTGGGTGTTTCAAAACGAATCAACGCCTACCAAACTGAGGCGATCTAGAAGCTGGGGGAAGATTTTGATCGCGAGCTTTTTCAATTTGACTTGCTACTTGGTCTCAATCCCTTTACGGAACCAAAAAAGCATCAACGCTGAATAGTATACTACCAAATGCTTGGCAGAAGTTTTTTCTGTTGTGAGCAACAAGCGACCAGACACAGGGCTCCGCGAGCTACTGCTACACCACGACAACGCACCTACGCACACCGCGCTCAAAACGAGGGACTTCTTGGACAGCACTCCGGTCAAACTTCTGGGTCACCCTCCTTACAGCCCTGACCTAGCACCGTGTGACTCCTTTTTATTCCCAAAAATTAAAAATCAGCTCAAAGGGATACAATTTTCGTCGCCGGAAGATGCGCTGTCAGCGTTCGAGCAGGCTGTAAGCGACGTGTTTGCGGCGGACTGGAAAAAGTGTGTCGAAAATTGGTTCAGATGCATGAAACTTTGCATAGAGGCTAGTGGAGAGTATTTTGAAAAGATTAAAAAAAATATTTACCTATAGAACACTACTTTTCATTTTCGCAAAACTTTCTGAGTGTCCCACGTATTTTTAAAAAAACTTTGAACTGAACTTAACTTTAAGTACCTAATTTGAAATAATACGAGCCGCAGTAAAAGATTTATCCAATTCTTATGTTATTAAAAAAGTTTTAATGTACTTAATTCTGAATTTCAAAGTTAACTTTTCTATTACAGATAACAATAATAAAGGAAATTGAAATACGAATGTTAAATTGGTTTTGAGACCGATTCTCACCTTCATTTAGTCGGCTTTTGAAAAGGTTCTAAGATCCGCAATAATTTGCGGTGAAAAGGTTTGAATAATGATTTGTCACTTGAAAAAGATTCTCGAAGAGAAATTCAAGTTATGAGCCCTTACGGATACAACTACCTTAAATAATTTCATTCAACCAATAAATTTCATAATTTTATTAATTCAAAATATTGCCTCACTAAACAAACGTACCTACGAAGCCCTGCAAACCGAACTGAGCCTGTAATTTGCAATCCCATGCGCTGTTATAGGGACATCACTATACAGTGTCCTATACATACCTACAGAGCTAGACGTTTCTTGATTGCCACATGCCATAAAACAATTACTGTGGGCAATGTGGTGGTTAACAAGGGGGTGGGAAACCTCTCCGTCTCATGTTGCGTTCGGAATTTAAATAAGACATTAACTGTGTGAAACAACACAGCTTTACGTATTTGCTAAAGTAAGCAATCAGATTGCATTTCCTAATGTTAACTTTGCACGTTCTGTTCCGCACGTTTACACTTTGTTTTATTTTAGTTCGATAGTTGTTTTATTATAAAAAAATTATGTTTGTGTGCATCATACTAAAATATCCATTGTTTCGCTGCTATGTGATCTACTATTAAAACTTTTGCTTTGGTATTCGTTATCTAGAATTCATGCCCGTGTAGCACTCTCGTTTAAAAAAAAATAAAGTGTATTTTTTATTGTTAAAAATATGTGAAATGGATTCCATTAAAAATCCTTCGAACACGTGTATAATCTATGTATTAAACACTAGTTTCCGCGACTTCGTCCGCGTTAAATTTCTTGTCCCCCCGACCCTTCCCGTCGCGTCGAATCGACTACCCGTGCGATTTTCGCCGTTTTTGCAACATTTTTCATTACTGCTCCGCTCCTCTTAGTTGTAGCGTGATGTTATATAGCCTACTCTTCAGCTTTATAATATTAGTATAGATAAATAAGTATAGATGACTAACAATACTTGTAAATCTCTGTTTACTACAATATTTAGTATCCCATACAACAGTACGAGTTCAAATCCGCTAAAGCTATCAGCTTTTGTACCTATTGTTTATATGTGAATACCTACGTATAGAGAATCATCTGCTAAGCCTTTAGTGCAGCTTCGTGTTGACACAAATGTAGGTGGCAAATATAATAAACAAAATCGCGTCGTGTCTGTGATCTTATTATAAAATGAGCCTTCATCTAAATTATAACAAATGCCTTTTTTTAATTTCTTTTAATCCGCTTTGAAATATGAAACACGGTTAGTATATAAAGATGTGGTATGGTTTTTAAATTTCCATTCGTAACGTGGACGTTGAAGTATAATCTCAAACGGTTGCATTCCGTTCCACGCTCTACAACTGACAGTAAGACGAATCTTGTGATCGATTTTTTACCCATTTCCTGAAATTTGGTAGATTTCGAATTTCGCATACCCAGTTTTCAAGACGATGATGTATGTGGCACCTAATTTAGTAATATTTTAGAATCCAAATGTAAGTTAATGACTGATATACTATGATAAAAATTTATGATATAAATAATGGCGCAACAAAAATCGGAAAAGTGATTAGTGAATAACATAAGAAACTTGAAAGTAATAATAAAATAAGTAGTATCTGGTTCTACATTAGTATTCCATATTGCCCATATTTCTATAAATGTTAGTAACATCGACAGGTGATAATACGATCCGCATTTGCCGCATATTTCAAGAAAATGGAACACCATTTCCATTTTCTTCTGTTGACTTTTCAGCTTGCGTTGAAAGATATTCCGATATACATTATACACATTTAAGAAATCTTTTTATGGATGAATACCTACCTACGCTTAAATATACAAAGATATCAGGATTTAGTAGCATATGAATGCAACAACATAAAAGGTAGGTAGGCAAGTCACATAAACAGGCCTGGAATGAAAATTAAATGACTGATCTTTATTTAGGAAGGTATAAAAAATATCAAAGTTTTTTTTTTAATAAATAACCAAGCATAGTTTCTGTGTCAAGAAGAACTTGTTTAACACAATAATTTCCTCCTAAAAGTTTACTTGTAGGTAATGAAAATATCAAATAACTTCGAATATTGAAGAGGATATACCGGGTGACATTTTTTAACGTCTTGAAAAAAAATGAGTGTAATAGGTGAACGGAGTAGAAGCCTTTGGCATAGTAAATTTTATTATTTTTATTTTTGAAGAACATGTAATAAAATTGATCTAGCAATAAATATTACGCATTTAAAGTAACATTTTCATACTAGAACAACAAAAACAGAAATTTGGAAAAAAATACAAATAAAAATCAATTAAAATCTATCGAAACTCAAATCATACGCACACTACTCAATGCGCGGCATGTATCAATGATTTCGTAGCACGGTCCTACCCTTTGAAGCTGGCCTCATTGATCTTTCGCAGGCGCACGAGCCGCACACGCATCCCCGTCCGCCCGCGTCCCGCGCTCCTTCAGTCACCTGCGATGAATCTGAAGGCCTTCTTGCCTTCTGTTCTAGTTAAATAACACACCATATGAAGGTCGAGACGGTAAAAAATGTCATCCGGTATATTATAAGATTATTATACTAATTCAAAATCTGGAAGAGTTTTAAAATATGCTTCATCTTGATAGCGTTTTATGAGATACGTAGGGTCATACATTTCTAACACCATTATGACCTTACCTTTGTCTTCCTACCTTCAAAGAATTACGTTAAAACAACCCGCTATGGGAAAAAGGTTATTAACGTTCCATAACTTAGTGAAAAATGGGAAAATACCCCTCGATTAGGAGTTGTCCCTGTAATTTAGGCTTTCAGATGGGTGACCGCTGTCCTTTGTCGCATTCAATGATTTTAATTGATTTTCTGGAAAGGTTTTTAATGTAGCTATGAACTGCGGTTTCAGTCACAATGTAGGAAATGAACCTGATGAAAGTATCCAGATACCATTAGTCATTGCATTTATCCAGCTCCTTAATTGCTTATCACACTATTGATAAGAATCTGAATTCTTTTCAAGGTAAATCCATTGCGTCATATCTTCGAACAATTTGTCTGCTCAACATCGTAAATCACGCAACGAATATCGTTGAACTGTCAAATTGGAAGCCAATTACCTCTCATTTTATATATAGTTTTTCTGTCTTCCTTCATCCCAATTCGATAAGCCGTTACAGCACGACTGTGTGACAAACATCCTAATTTTCACATTTATAATTTTAATACTTGTAGGACGAATGGATCAATCGATTGTATACTTTTAAATATAACATGCCTGTTATCTATTTATATGTGAAACTATCTAGTATAGCTTCAAGGTACAGATTGGTAGTACGCGTCCCTAAATCTAGTACATGCCTAACTCAAATTCATTCGCATTACAAATATTTTTCTTCGAATGTGTTATTCTGAAGTTTATCAAGTTTCAACTTAGCTACGTAAAAATAGAGTTGAAAATTCTACGGAAGAGTCGCCCAGGCAATGGCTGGTGGCATTAAAAGTTCTATACCTGGTATTGTGTATAGTGGAAGGTACGATAGCATATCTCCATTCTGTGATTCTGTACATCGTGTTAACAATATAACTATTTGTATGTCTGTATACAACGTGTAACATAATTAACGCAAGACTTCATACATCCCAGTTACAGTATTGGGTGAAAAGCATAATTCAACGACCAAATCATATTTGTACTATAGCTAACTGGTATTATTGAGAAAATCGTGTTACCTTAGCATTGTTCTATGCATTGAAAATTGAATCTTAATGCTTAGAAAAAAGATAGAATTTTCTTTGGCTCAATCGGGGGTAGTTAAGACAATATATGTACATTATTTTTGAAAAATAAAAATACCTATGTCATAAATGACAGTAATCGATTCAGTAGTTAATTATGAACAAACTCCTTTCAGAACTTGCGTCTATTCTGTTACACCTTGTATATGATGTCTAATCAGATGTTCCCTTTTGACAAATATTACAAAGTGGGGTTCGATGACAACTCTCGGGTCTCTGAAGCGATGAATGAATTCAATTATATGATTGATGAAAACCTTTAGAAGCCCATCCTGATCACTTCAGATTATTATATTTAGGTAGATATATAAATATACCTAGATCACGTCGAACGCATTAAGCATACCTAACGATTGAAATATTGAAAACAGCTCAAGAATTTAATAATGATTTATTTGAATGTGTCTTACGTAAATTGGCTGCGATAATGTAGGATAACAAATATTGAAGTTTAACGTGATTTATTAAATTTTTATAGCTTCGCGTTGTGATTTAGTGGAAAGTTCGACCATAAATATTTGAAGGGTATAAATCTAACAGCGTCTTGAATTTTCCATTTTCGTAATAATATTTAAGATAATGATTTGGTTTGTTTGGACTGAATTAAGTTCAGCGATGAGAAGTTTTCAGCTAGAGTTGACTAAAGTTGGAAAAGATTTAGATTAAAGTTTTCGGAATAAGCTTTCATTTGTAATGGTGGTGGCCATGTGGTCGAAATTCGACCATAGTTCATTTAAAACATAATGAATTTCAAACAAATAAAAAACCCAAAAATATAGCCTTCTGCACTCCTTCTCCATATAAACTTTAATTGTGCTTAATTTCGTATTCGTCTCTCCGCGAAGTTTCCGTAAAAACGGGTACATATTAATATGAAGCTAGTTACTCATTTAGTTAGTCATTTAATTTAGTACCTAGTGTAAATGAAATAGTTATACAAAATTGTATATAAGCATGACTGTAATTTAATCAATTATTTACATGAGACAAATTCATTCAATAAAGATTTTTGACCGTGATGATAGGAGGCATTCAAACTAGAAAATCAACATTTGAATTTATCTGATCACAAAAGGACCAATATTTGAAAGTCATGGCATGGTCATGGCGACACCCCATACCGATACCACCATAGAATATGCTTTACCAAACTCAATCTTCGTTTGTAACGTGTCAGACTCCATAAAGTTCGCCATTTATTCCTTTGGGATTACGAAACTTGGCTGTACAAAAAGTTATGTATGAATAAATGAACATACTTTAGAATAATTGTGTGAGTGTAGATTGGTGTAGGTACGTGTTTTCTCAAAACGATAAAGGAAAACATCGTAAGAAAACTGAAAAAGAATGTCTTAGAACAAAAAAATCGAAGACATGTAACATCTACCAACTCACACTGGACCTGCATGGTAAGATTACAGCCCACTCAGCCTCACCGTCAGGGGGCCATTGTCCCAGAAGTGGGAACATTATAGACTGTTTACGGTTGTGGTACCTACATACGGATTAGTTTTCACAAACCATTCAAATTTAAGGGTGTGGTCTAGACCATCAAAATGAATAAATTTTTCTATGGAACCATATATCGTAACTACGAAAAATTTATCAACTGTTACAGACTAAACTTCAATCCCTAGTCGACCCTAATGTATGGGACGGTTGTTTTTTTTCTTGTTTACAATATTGCTCCCTTGGAGGAAATTGTTCAGTTTGATGGTCTATAGCGCACTCTTAAAGACAGATCTCTGGAAACTGACCCTGTTTTTTCACGTGAATTTAAAGAACTGACCCAGAAAAGTAGGTGTACTCAGTATCTTTCTGGGTAGTAATTTTCACTTAATTTTAGGTGGTGATGATCGCGTCAGTAATTACAGTTTTGTGGATTAATCAGAGTAACCGATTTTGATAAAAAAAATCCGGACATCGTTTTATTTTTCATTTTAATTTCAATTGCAAGTACTTTCATATAAAATGAAAAGATAAACCTTCATAAAATATAAGGAGCACTTTTAACAAGCTCTCAACCAAACCTAATTTAAAGAGGAAAATTCCTTGAATGCATGCAATTTATTTTACTTAGCATCAACGACGGCTTATTCTATACGTATTTTTTACTCAAATCCAGAAAACAGCTACATCCATGTTCAGCATAGATTGCATAAAATATTATACAGCATTTAGAATATTGATGGATCTCAACAGATTAAGGAGATAGGCATAAAGCTACCATAGAACCTAAAAAATAATATTTAACACTATTAAGATAGATACCAATTGGGCAAACAAACAAGTCAAAGTCTTATACGTTCTACGTTAAAAGCTTTTCAAATTAGTTCCAAGCGTGTTAGTTTACAACATTTAGGAAATAATATTGTAGGAGTTTACGGTCCAGCCACACTGTCGTGTGGTTAACAGCACCCTTCCCCGTATTTGATTTTAGTGTTTCTGCTAAGAACTTTCACCACATTCAATATTTTACTCCAAATAAAAATATCTTCGATGTAAAATCAGTTGTAGATATAGTGTCTTTATCTAACAAAGGAACACGCACTTTACTTTTGGTAACTTAGTGTACAAACACGCTGTGAATGTGTGTAAGCGCAGAGGCACACGCTCTCGGCAGTGTTCGAGAGAATTCCGAAATTGGAAGTGTGTGTATGTATGTGCGCGAGTGCGTGTTATGTGCTGACGCTACTCGTCTTTACGCACACATTCAAATCGTTCTTGTAAACTTAGTTACCACTTACCATAAGTGAAGTGTGTGTCGCTTTGTGAGATAAAAATACTGTATTAGTCCTTTATTGGTGAAATGAAAATACATAAACATACTGTGCTGACAAAATTAACTACGTGCCGCGATACGATAAAGGAATGTTTACTATAACTAACTATAGCACGTTGGATATTGCATTGTGTCCCCTTTAATAACAGTAGGAAGTAATCTTACCCTGCGTTGTATTAAACAGGTTATACTAGCTATAATAATCTAATTTAAAAAAAAAAACGACGGGTTGCACTCCGGGAGTGCCGGCAAAAGTGAAAACTTGAATATTAACGTTGTGCATTTTTGATATTTTGGAATGGTTAGGGAATAATTTTGCACGAATTGCTTTAATTATCTATATATTAATACGTGAAGCGAAAATTTTGGATCCCTTTTACGAAAATTGTGCGGACGGAGAAGTATGAAATTTCGCACACTTATAGTTTATACAGAGAAGAAGTGACAAATGCTAATATTTTTTTAAATTATTGTTAAAAATACATTATTTTCAATAAATAACACGTTACACATACTACTATTCATTACCGTGTATTTAATACACATGCATAGGTATTCTTTTGTTTATGGTCCAAATCTGTGGTCCAATCGAGAACATCTGTCTTTAATATTTTGTGTCTATAGCCTCGACTGTCTACGGTCTATAGTCTTACTGAATGTCAAGCATAACCATAGGTAATAAATTAATTTTATAGGTATATAACCTATTTCATTTTAAAAATCTATGTTCATATCGAGAATATTTGTCTTATATTTTTAGTGGTTTTATGGGGAGTGTCAAGTATGGCATTAGTAAGTGTTAGCGCCATCTATTTTTATTTTGTTAAACTATTACGCAAGATGTCAAGCTAATCCTTTTCCCTGCCGTCTGCCAATTATATCGTGCACCTCGTGAATTTCTCCTTGACGAGTGTCGCCTTCTTTGTGGCTCGCTCGAGAAAGACATTATAACAGTCCAAATATGGATTCCATCGTGATCGCATTTCCGCTGTGTTTTTTTTATCCGCTGTACCTTTTTATCGCAGAACGATATAATTTGACTATTATAAGTTCATAGCAGTCTCGCTGTTTCTATAGTGGTGTTATTTGTGGCTTCGACGGTTGAACTGAAGTGCTGTGTTGTGCCTCTGGACTTTGCCGACACGTGGTGAGCCGAACTGTGAAGACTCCGGACCAACTCTAGATTCTGCTGGTAGATCGAGCGGCTTCACGAGGAGGTAGGTGCACGATTCCCTCACCCCTGGCCCTAGGCGAGACACTTGCGTTCATCAGTTTTCCGGTCCGCGTCGAAGGTACCTAATTGGCCTTCCGTCGGAGCCCCACCATTAATGTGGTCCTTCGAGCCGGATTGATACAGTTTCCGCCCCTTTTAGGTCACCTAATAGGAGATTTAGTGTTTACCCGCCGTTTTTAGGTTTTCGTTAGCCTAGAAAACGTACCGACGCCATTACGCTCGCTGTGTACCGCGAAGGTATTTATTTCATTTTGTTACCGCTTAACACTAAATACTTATTTTCCCGCTGTCATACTAATATTTCATCTTATTATTCGCTGTAATATTCATATTCTCAGTGGTATTCGCGAAATAAGGTTCTATTTCGATAATTTTCGCTGAGATTTGGTAGATACCTACCTACATTATTATATTATATTATACTATGTATTTGCCACCTAGGTGTAGGAGAAAAATTGCTAATCTTTTAGCATACAATTTACACCGTGACACTGGTACTTGTAGGGTACTGGCGATTACTGTTAGTAGTGGTTCTAGCACCACTTTTGATACACCTAGTAACTTATACTATTAGGTGCGACAACAGGTAAGCCGCATATGTTGAATGTTATTCATCAAAATATGCAGGGTTTGTCCGGCAAAGAACTAGAGTTAAGTTTATTTATAGAAAACCATGATGTTCAGGTATTATGTTTGACTGAACACTGGTTGAAAGAACATGAAATAGTGTTTATGAATGATGATTTTTTTACTGTGCAAAGTGCATTTGTGAGAAAAAGTGCTATACGCGGTGGATCATTAGTTCTTGTTTCAAACAAGTTGAAATGTAAACAACGTTTAGATTTAGTTAATCTTTCCATCGAACGCACTATTGAGTTTTCTTGTGTTGAACTAGAGCGTTACGTCATCATATGCGTTTATCGTCCACCCTCTGGGGATTTTATTCGTTTCGAGTTGGTCATGCTCATGGAGGACTCACTCAACAAATTAAAATAAATTAATAAATGTATAATTTTATGTGGAGATTTTAATATTAATATTTTAGATGTTACTCCATTAAGTATTAGACTGCTCAATCTGTTTAAGGATCACGGCATCGTCTTCGACTTGTCTTGATAATATATTTAGTGATTGTGATGCCAATAATAAGTTAGTGTTAAGTGACTTAACGTCTGACCACTGTGGATTATTAGCCAGCTTCCCTTTGCCATTACTAAAAAAGCCGCATAAAATAGAATGTAGGCCCTATACAGTTAGTCGTTGCAACAAATTTAAAAATAATATTGCTCAGAGGATTACACCATCTATAGTAGAACACGAGAATCCTAATGAAATCTATGGAGCCCTTTTTGATATTGTGCAAAAAGAATACCAATCTACTTTCAAGACCAAAACTATTGACATTAATAGCACCTCTGTTAGCTTCAACCAATGGGCTACTCCAGGTATTTATAAAAGTAGAGCGGGACTATACGAGTTATATGGTTTAAAAAAATATATATTTGGTACTCCTTTTCTAGAGTATATCAGAAATTATTCAAAGTTATTTAAAAAAATCTGTGCTTTCGCTAAATCTAAATTTTTAAGCGATCAAATTAAAAATTCAAACAATAAAATAAAAACCACTTGGAAAATCATTAACAATGAAACGGGTAAATCGGTTAAACAGGAAAAACAACTGGAGATTATGATTAACAACAAATTGGTTAATAAAGCTGCCGATGTAGCTGAGGCATTTAATGAGTTTTTTGCCAACATACCTATAACTACGACTTGCTCCTTAAATTCGTCCCCGTCTAAAGCTGAAAACCTTTTGCATAATAGTGTGCCCAGATGTAGTCGCTTATTTAGTTTCGAACATGTAACGCCTCGTGACGTGGTTAATATTTTTAATACACTTAAGTCAAAAAACACTGGAGATTACTGGGGCATCTCCATTAAACTGTTAAGTAATATAATAGACATCGTAGCCCCCTATCTAGCTGTAACTTTTAATAAATGTGTTGATTCGGGATCTTTTCCTGACCTCATGAAGAGTAGTAAAGTCATACCATTATTTAAAACAGGTAATAAAAATAACGTTGGCAATTTTAGGCCCATTTCTATCTTACCTGCATTTAGTAAAATATTTGAAAAGTTAATACTCAAGCAGTTGCTAAGACATTTTAATTTAAATAGCCTCCTTCATAATGAGCAGTATGGCTTTACAAAAGGTCGTTCGACAACAGATGCGGGTGTTGCTCTGCTGAAACACATTTTCAACGCATGGGAGAACTCGCAAAATGCTATCGGAGTTTTCTGTGATCTCTCCAAAGCTTGTGATTGCCTTCACCATGACATACTTTTGCGTAAACTACGTCATTACGGTGTTCAAAACGAAGCTCTCAATGTCATAAGTTCTTATTTACAAAATAGGCACCAATGTGTAGATGTCAATGGTGTAAAATCTTCCGGGCTACTAGTTCAGTTAGGTGTACCTCAAGGCTCAATACTGGGTCCATTCTTATTCTTAGTGTACATTAATGACTTACCATTCTATTTAAAGAATATCTGTGACATTGTACTATTTGCTGATGACACCTCACTTATCTTTAAAGTAGACAGGAATAGAAAAGATTTTGACGACGTGAACAGTGCGCTCTCAATGGCTACGGATTGGTTTACCACAAATAACCTAGTTCTTAATGCTAAGAAAACGAAATGTATAAAGTTCGCCTTACCTAATGTTAGGAATCTGGGACCCAATGTCGTTTTAAATAATCAGGTGCTTGATACTGTACACTCGGCAGTTTTTCTGGGCATAACAGTAGACGCCAAACTTCAGTGGGGATCACATATATCAAGCCTAGCGGGAAGGCTCAGTTCGGCCGCCTACGCCGTAAGGAAAGTTAGACAGTACACGGACGTTAATATAGCTCGATTAGTCTATTTTAGTTATTTTCATAGCATAATGTCCTACGGCATTCTGCTGTGGGGCAAAGCCGCGGACATTCAAAATATTTTTGTTCTTCAAAAACGAGCTGTTCGAGCGATTTACCAACTAGGTGCTAGAGTTTTTCTCAGAGATTTATTTAAAGATATTGGTATTCTTACGGTGGCATCACAATTCATCTTCGCCAACATCTTATATATAAGGCAAAACATACACTTGTACACTAAAAACAGTGATATTCATAACATTAATACTAGAAATAAGGACAAACTACGTGCTCCTTTTCACCGGCTTCATAAGGTTCATAATTCTTTTGTTGGTCTTGGTATTACCTTTTATAACAAGCTGCCCTCTGCTTTGCTAGATTTGCAGTTTAATGAGTTTAAAGCTAAAGTAAAATCCAACCTTTGTTCAAAGGCATACTATTCTATCAACGACTACTTAAACGATAAGAATAGTTGGTCGCTGTGATTAACTCAAGACAATGTTTATGTTCTTTCAATCCAGAATTAGCTTTCCTACTGACAGTTTATATGGGTAGTTCATATATTTTTTTTATTTTTTTTTATTTTTATTTAACTGATTTTGTTAATTATTTTTTATTTTCTTTTAATTTCACTTATTGTGGACATAATCTACTCATTACAATGATTTTAAATGAGTTGTATTGCAATATGTAGTTAGCTAGCGACCTCGTCAGCTGTTCATTATATTCTAGCCTGACCAACCGGCAGCAAGTTCGTCATGCTCCCTTAGATGTCACTGCTTGCGGTAGCGTCGGGGGTCGGGTTACCACCTTCCCTCAAATATGGCGAGGGGGGTAATGGCTGACCTTTGCGTTATGCTCGTGAACGGGTGCTGCTTGTGGTGACTGGTCGACTTGCTGACCATGGTTTTTGTTATTGTTATTTGTATTAACTGTTATTTTATTTTTACTCCGGAGGTCCTAGTTTAACTATTGTAACTTCAACTTAGCTATATGCATCAATGTATGTATATGTATCATTTTGCGTCGTTGAATATGTAAGCGGGCACGCCCTTTATGCCTGGAGGCTTTATTTAAGTTTTACGTTCTGTTTACGATTTTGTTTTATTATTTATTTCAGCTTGAGTTTACTTTTCAATGTTTTGTTCGTATATTGGCGTGTGCTAGCTGACATATGGCGAATAATGTATGTTTTGTTTTGTTTTATAATATTAATTACTTACACGATATTGTATAGAATCAATTTCTTCTAACTTGACAGACAGCTGTGCTGCTGGGGAGTTTGTTCCGCCACTTCTTCTTCCCAGCTAAAGCACTAGGACGTGTCGAAGGGCGGGCGTTTTGGGGGGACTGTCTTTTGTAACTTTGACGTTCAAAAAGTGCTGACTCTCAGCCTAGTTTGAATAAATGACTTTTGATTTTGATTTTACAAGTCGGTGTCGTCAAGCCGCGCTCGGCGCTCACCACGCACGATTCTCGAAGTACCCACTTGTGGTTGGTTACTTTTATATTATTCGCAAATTCACAAATAAATTATTTTGTATACTTTTTAATTTAAAATTCTCATTTCATAATGAAGAAAGCTATTAAGTCTAATAGTACGGAGTTTTCATTGTTGGCGTTGGAAGCCAAACGGAATGCTTTATTCGAGTGTTTACAGTCTGCCTACGATTTATCTAAAGACATAGGCACGGGAGATGATGCGAAAGAGGCTTTTCTGGACGCTAGCTCAAACATTGACGCTATTCGTTCCGAATTTCATGAAGTTATGGATCAGTATAATAACTGTCTACTGACAGCTGATCCCACCGCGCGCGCTGATTACAAAGCGCTGGTTTCGTTTGAACAGTTATATAGTCGCTTAAAACGTTTGGTTGCTTCCAATACCAATGCGGACGTCGTTCCGTCCATCTTAGAGAAAAAATCTTCTTTCATTAAGTTACCGCCGATTGAATTCATGAGTTTTAACGGTGACATTCGTGCATGTCCATTGTTTTACTCAAATTATAAATCCGCTGTTCAAGATAATCCATCTCTCTCGGATCATCAAATATTACCTTATTTACAGGGCAAATTGACCGGTAAAGCGCTAGCCGCATGCACCGGCATTGTACCTACCGCTGAGAATTACGAACTCATTTTCAATACGCTAGTGAATAGGTATGAAGACAAACGCACACTAGCGGCCACTTATTTAAAACAGATCATAGATTTTAAACCGTTAACTTCAGTTACTTCCGATAATTTGGACATTTTTAATGATAAGTTTGCTAACGCCGACCATGCCTTCAACATTTAAAAATTCCAGATTTATTGAATTTAATTTTCGTACAAATAACTATTACCAAGTTAGACAGTGAAACTGTTCGTAACATTGAAAACAACCAGGATCAGTCTGATATTCCTTTATTTGATGATTTAGTCGATTTCGTTAATAAACAGAGTAAAATATTGTATCGCGCTCACGCTTTAACAGCCGGCGTGCAAGTACATAATTCCGCAAAATCAGCTGATCGCTCCCGCAGTTCTAATGATAGTAAAAAACCGCAGTCCTCCCCGCGTTATAACACGTATGTAAGCACGGTCGAATCCTTTTCAACAGATAAATGTTTGTGTACTAATGTCACACATCAACACTTATTTAAATGTCCTGATTTTCATAAATCAACTCCGTATGAACGCTTACAGGTTGTTAGGAAAATTAACGGTTGCGTTAATTGTTTAAGTATTAAACATAAAATATCGAGTTGTCAATCCGCATCTGGCTGTAGAGCATGTAAACAACGTCACCATTCACTATTACATTTTACTCGGGATTCGAACCCACGGACCGCGGAAGCGGCGAGTTCCACTATACCTACGCCGCAGCGCGAGGCGCCCGATCCGGTGACGTCAACGCAAGTGAACGCTGCTGTCGTCCCTTTCGCACCCGTGCCCGCGTCCGAGCCGGTGCGCTCCGCCACGCAGCCTCATGTAGCTTTGTGTTCGATGTCCGTTGACGCTCCGCGTTCTGTTTCCTCTAATGCCGCTTGCAGCGAGACGCCGCAATGTAATTCGCATACTACTGTTTTACTCGCTACAACGCAAGTCGTGGCGTACGATAATACTGGACGTGAACATTTAATAAGAATTTTACTTGATTCCGCTTCGCAGTCACTTCATTACTAGGGAATGTTGTGAACGTTTACGTTTACGTCAAAACAATACACGGTCTACGACCGTAAGAGGTTTTGGAGGCACAGAGAGGACGTCGTTCGGGACAGTAAATATACGTATATTTTCACGCTTTAACAAAAATATCCGATTTGATATTGACTCGTTAGTAGTTGATCAAATTACGGACAACTTACCTTCCACTTTTGTTGATATTAAGGCCCTACCTTACTCGAATAAATTTCAGTTCGCTGATGATAGTTTCGCTATTCCAAGTAAAATTGATATTTTAATTGGAGCATCGCTGTTTCCGCATTTACTTTTGCCTGACGTGGTTCCTGGTGGCCCGTCAGTGCCCGCCGCTGTCAATACGGTGTTAGG
This sequence comes from Aporophyla lueneburgensis, assembly GCA_932294355.1. Taxonomy (NCBI): domain Eukaryota; kingdom Metazoa; phylum Arthropoda; class Insecta; order Lepidoptera; family Noctuidae; genus Aporophyla; species Aporophyla lueneburgensis. The sequence goes on from OW028740.1 coordinate 18,997,297, forward strand.
CTACGTACTCATGGGGGTCGTACCTACACTCAGTAACCGCCCAGCATGTGTCACATCGTGCTGCGCCATAGTCCCTTCGCCTATGGATAACAATTTGATTTCCCGCTTCTGGGAACTTGAAGAAGTTCCTGGCCCGCCCGTTCAGCATCCTGCTGATGCTGAATGTGAATATTTTTATCGTTCAACTACGCAACGGGACCCAGTTACTGGTCGCTATACCGTGGGTCTACCGTTTGATAAGGATGTGTTCACACTGGGTGACTCATTCAATATCGCTCGTAGACGTTTTTTATGCTTAGAGAGGAAGCTTGAAGCTTCACTTGAGCTACGCGCCGCTTATGACGAAGTTTTAAATGATTACCTTTCTAAAGGTTATATCTCGCCCGTCTCAGTTCTTCCGCATGAAACTGCAGATGTGTACCCTACTTATATAATCCCACATCATGGGGTTCTCCGCCCAGACAAGTCTTCGTCTAGGTTGCGTCCCGTGCTGGATGGCAGCTGCAAAACATCGTCCGGTGTTTCGTTAAATGATTTGCTGCACAGTGGGCCCAACCTACAGGGTAATTTATTCAAAATTATTTTAAATTTTTGTCTACACTCTGTAGCGATGACCGCTGATTATAAACAAATGTTTTTACAATTTATGATTCGCAAATCTGATCGACGTTATCAGAGAATTCTTTATCGTTTTTAATCCTAACGACCCACTTCGCTTATATGAATTTAGTAGAGTTTGTTTTAGCTTAAAGTCCATTCCTTACCACGCTCTGCGCACTGTGCAGCAACTCATCGCTGACCACAGAACAAAGAATAAAGGAGAAGTGCCCCTACACTGGCTAAGCACGGGAACCAGTGTCGCCAAACTCACACATTTGCATATAAAATTGTCCATTACACACATAAATAAAAATAGGTAAAAAAACTTTTTAAGTTAAACGGTTTTATGTTAAACATACATTGCAATATTTAAGATAAATGTACTAAAAACCAAAAAATAATAAAATAGATACAGTCGTGGGAATTATAAACATATGCATAGACTAGACTAAAATAAAACCGTGGGGCACGTCAATTGTCTACAAATTATCGACTTAATTGTCTACAATCAACGATTGTAGACAATTGACGTGTCCCACGGTTTTATTTTAGTCTAGTCTATGCATATGTTTATAATTCCCACGACTGTATCTATTTTATTATTTTTTGGTTTTTAGTACATTTATCTTAAACATTGCAATGTATGTTTAACATAAAACCGTTTAACTTAAAAAGTTTTTTTACCTATTTTTATTTTCTGGTTTTTAGTTTTTATTTCGCATTCTGTTTAATTCATTTAGTGCTTCATTATTGCAAGGTTTCTTGCCCGTTAGTTTATTGCAGTCCAACTCCTCTATACGTAGTCCCTGCAAAGATCTTACTGTACTAAGAGCCAAAAAAAGGGGCAAGGCTATGTACAACAAGATGCGCCTGAGTCTTGAGGGGAAAACGCTAACGACATATCATTTTTATCCACCCTAATGCCATACAGTTCTCGGCGCATTTTAACCTTTCACCTTAACTTGGGTGGTGTACCGCTAACGACGTATCATTTTTAGCCACCCTAACGCCACACAGTCCTCAACACGATACAAAATCTTGACTTGGGTGGTGGATTCAGGCTGGATTAATCAGATACCTAAATTACAGATTCAATTTCTAAATTTAAATCTTATTATTATACGCCATTTGGTGGCTACGCCCATCTTAAATATTGAGGTTGTATAGTGCACTGTATTCTTCTTGTCAAGCCCTTTTATTTGATACCCATATTGGTGGGATTGATAAAAAAATGTTATCAGCCATTTGGTAGCGGCGGCCATCTTAGATTTCAATTTTGCATAGTAAATTGTATTCTACTTGTTGAGACCTTTCATTTGATACCCATGTTGATGCGATTGATAAAACCTAAGTTATCCGCCATTTTGTAGAGGCCGCCATCTTGGATTTTAATTTTATATAGTACATTGTATTATACTGGTTGAGCACTTTCATTTGATACCCATATTGATGGGATCGATAAAACCTACGTTATCCGCCATTTTGTAGCGGCCGCCATCTTGTATTTCAATTTTTTATAGTATATTGTATTCTGCTTGTTGAGCCCTTTCATTTGATACCCATATTGATGGGATTGATAAAACCTACGTTATCCGCCATTTTGTAGCGGCTGCCATCTTGGGTTTCAATTTTTTATAGTATATTGTATTCTGATTGTTGAGCCCTTTCATTTGATACCCATATTGATGGGATTAATAAAACATAAATTATCCGCCATTTTGTAGCGGCGGCCATCTTGAATTTATAATGATAATGAATAAACATAATTGTATTGTCACCAAAATCCAAAGTGTATACAAAATTTCAGATTAATCGGTTGACAGGAAGAGGGTGAAATTTGAATTACTAAATTTGACCCAAGAATAATAAATAAAACAAACGGGGTGAGCTAAATAAAACCGTTTAAAAACAGTAATATGATTGGCTACAAATTACAAATGCAACTTTTACAAATCATCTTCTTATTGCTTTCAAAAATTATGTCTTATTGCAACGAGTGAAAGTTGTTATTATTTGACATGACACAAACAATAAAGACGTTTTTCGTCTAAGAACTTTAAAGAGACAAATTTACAACGAGTTCAGCAACTCAACGCTAGATGGCGCTGTAACCAATTCATTCTATTCAGAACGCTAACTCCTTTGAAATAGATGTCATATTCACATGCACATCTCTTTTGGTACTCAGAGATGTAGACATATATCGATATTTTATTATTGATGTTACGTAATTTATTCGGGTGAGCAATGTAATAATTATTTTTTAACATCATACAAATGCTTAAAAACGGAGAAGGTCGATTATCGATAAAATATCAATATTAAAGAGGTATTTATATGTTTTAATGTAGGGAGATAATATTATTTTCATAAAATCAAGTACGCGGCCGAAGCCGCTGACAGAAGCTAACGATAAATGAAACGATAACAGATAGTACATACTAAAAATATTTACTGACCTTGAAATAATATATATTTATTTAATAATTGCCGTTTTGATAGTCGAATATTAATATATTTTGCCGTGATAGATTTCATTAAGACAGTAATATGATTAGACCTAGGAAAATCCCCTAATTGATGATAGCGAATGTTTTGGAATATTGATGACCCAATAAACTGGTGCATTATTTTAGCCATGATATAATCTTTATTAAATATGTGACCGTCTTTTAAAAATATTTCGGATATCTGAAATATCTTAATCACAGATTCTGATGGGCATAATAACCCCCTCTAGCCTTACCTATAATAAATCTATGTAATTATTGATTTGTTTTTCTGTTACTAAAGCACTAACGCAAATATCACACTTATTTTTTTTAATCCACTGACTTATTATATAACCAGCTATGTGAGCTATTGATTCCTTACTAAAATCAGACAAAATTATCGATACCGGCTTACTTTGCGGATGTGTCCCATCCCTAATCGAGTAGCGTCGAAGTTACTAGAATTTAGGTTACGATTTTCCAGATGACGATCAAGTGCATTTAGACTTTGTCACAATGAGTATAAGGCTGTTTATAGTTTGCATTGAAGTCATAACATGTGGTATTGTAATTAAAATCAATTATATTAAAAATTATCGAAGTTTAGTACTTGCCGATGATACGATACACCTCCACGAGATCATTTCTTTTTTGCTTTCGTTTTTACAACTCAAACCCGCACAACAAGGCATAATTTGTAATATTTCGCGTATTTGTGAGAGAACCAATCGCGACAAGTATCTGACGGCGAATAAGCTAAATGTTGCGCATCTGCGCATAATGTTGACACGCGTGCGATGTCTAAGGGGCAGTTCCTCTAGTTTTCTTTATTCCGTGTCGCTGACGATGGCGCTGAGCATCCCCGCGCTGCTGCCGTCGCCTCCTCGTGCCTGTATATGGATGATGTTGCATTTTCTGTCAATACCGAAGACGAGGCGATGGACACCGCTAAAGATTTAACTGCTCTTTTTAAGGGCGCTCAATGGGACCTTGTGAAGTGGAACAGTAATTCAAAGTCTGTTCTTAATGAACTTCCCGCCTCTCATAAGGTGACGACTGAGGTTGAATTTGACAAAACCGCTGACCATAAAATCTTGGGTCTTTGCTGGTCTATAGACCAAGATATTTTCTATTTTAAAATCAACCCGCCAAGTTCGAATATCGCGTGCACTAAGCGCACCATACTGTCAACCGTCGCGAGACTGTGGGATATCATGGGATTCGTCGCTCCTTCTATTTTAGTAGCTAAACTTCTTCTTAAGCAGTTGTAGCAGTTGAAGGTGGATTGGGACTAGAGGATACAATCCCGGGATCCCGAATCTCGGGATCCCGACCGTTTTCTGGCCCCGAAAATCCCGGGACAGTACTTGTCTAATCCCGGGATTTTCGGGATTGCCACAAACAAGTCTAATTTGTATTCCGTAGTCCGTTGCGCCTTGATGAACCTTGCCTAGATTATATGAATAGCAGTTATTACATAACGACAAAAAACACCCCTTAGATACGCCGTCGTAAGATACGTACCTACTATATAATATACAGTACACACTAAACAGGTACAGTCCTAATATATAATAATGTTTGCCGTAGAACTTAGACGGGACTTAAAGGAAAAGTTACAGCTGGAAATTAACAAGAGTATGAAATCCCCAGATCCTGAAGTACAAGTACAAAATGGATTGGGGTTTGGCAAATATTGTAGTATTAGACCTGAAATGAGCCTGTTCAAAAATGGAGGAGTTCCTGGATATCACTTAGAAACAGCCTATAAGTATCTACACGTATTGTCTATTCCTCCAACCAGCGTAGAACCTGAGAGAGTGTTTTCAGCTGCTGCTTATGTAGACAGGCTTGGAAGTCAAAGATTGGTTGCTTTGATATTTTTCTGCGATTATATTTTCGAAATTTTAAATATTTTTTTTGTGTTGTTTTTTTTATTTCTTGCAAAAGTATAGTTTTTTTGTTTTGTCTTTATCTTTTCTTATTATATTGTGATTTTTGTTGTGCAAAGACATAAATGATTTTTTTTTTAATTATTTAAGTGGTTTTTTTCATTTTAGCCCATTTAGAAACCACATAGTCAAATCCCGGGATAGGCCCGGGATCCCGGGATTACGCTTTGAAAATCCCGTAATCCCGGGATTGAAAAACATGCTCGGGATTGTATCCTCTAATTGGGACGTCCCTGCTCCTACTCATATTGTCAAGGCTTGGCAACAATTTACTTCAGAGTTACCAGCCCTAAACGAAATTAAAATACCGCGTTGTTTAGAAGTGAAGAACGACTGTGAATTGACATTGGTCGGGTTCGCTGACGCCAGTGGCGAAGCTTATGGTGGCGTAGTATACCTACACGTTGGCTCTGCCTCCGGCAATATTGTCCGCTTTTTATGTTCCAAGTCAAAGATCGCGCCTTCTTCGCCCATTACGGTTGCTCGTATGGAACTTTGTGCAGCACTTTTGCTGTCAAAATTGCTTCGGACTGTTCTTGAGACTTATGACAACCGTTTTGCAATTAAAATTTACGCCTTTACCGATTCAAAAGTCGCACTCTATTGGATTAAAGGTTCACCGCATCGTTGGCAAACGTTCGTTGCCAATCGAGTTATTAAAATTACTAATAATATTTCCGCAGATAACTTTTATCACGTTGCAGGGGTTGAGAACCCGGCAGACTGTCTGTCACGTGGTGTCTCTCCTGCTAAGTTAAAAGACCACCCTCTGTGGTCCCAAGGGCCCGTATCTAACGTTACATCCGTCGCAGTGGCCTATTACTGAAGGTACGGAACCGCTCACGTTGGACGAGATACCTGAACAAAAGAAACTCGTTCACGCTGTTTTAATTCCCGCTGACGATTCTTATGTTTATGATACTCTTTGCCGCCTTTCGTCATGGAGTAAAATACTCCGTACGATTGTTTACATTTATAGATTCGCTAATTTGTTACCACGTCGCGATTCCGTACATATAACCGCAGTTGATTTGAGTTTTGCAGAAAACAAATTGCTGAAACTTATCCAAAATAAACGTTTCAATAAAGAAATTTTAAATTTAATACTGAACATGCAGGTTTCATCATCTCTTAATAAATTAAGACCGTTTTTACATAACGATTTAATCAGAGTTGGTGGACGTCTCACCCATTCTGATCTAAGTTACTCACAGCAGCACCCGGTACTTCTGCCAAGCCATGACTTTTTTGTTAACTTATTAATTGAATATTATCATAAGAAATATTTACACGCTGGGCCTGAACAGCTCATGTCACTATTACGGCAGAAATACTGGATACTGTCTGCTCGTCGTGCTATTCGTAAGGTAGTTCACGATTGTAATATTTGTTTCCGCGCTCGACCGCGTCCCGTCTTTCCGCTCATGGCTGACTTGCCGGACTGTCGGACGCGTCAGGTTATTAAGCCGTTTACTCACACGGACTGTGATTACGCAGGTCCTATATCTTACACTCCCATTCGCCGTCGGGGTGCAAAGGCTTTGAAAGCATATTTTTGCGTGTTCACTTGTCTCACAACTCGCGCGCTACATATTGAAGTAACCACTGATCTTAGCACCGCCAGTTTTTTAGCTGCACTTAAACGGTTCTTGTCTCGCAGGGGCCCTGTCCAAGTAATGCACTCGGACAGAGGCACTAATTTTGTAGGCGCTAATTCTTATTTACACGACTTATATAAATTTCTTAATAATGTCGAGTTCCGCTCTCGCTTCGAAGAAGAGCTTGCTGAAAACCGTATCACATGGAAGTTTAACTGTCCGGCCGCCCCACATTTTGGCGGATGTTGGGAGAGTATGGTGAAGGTCGTCAAGACGCACCTTTTCAAGGTCATCGGTCAACAGCTTCTCTCTTACGAAGAGCTAGTTACAGTGCTCGTTCAGATCGAGTGTTTGTTAAATTCTCGGCCTCTTACGGTCCTGAGTGCCGATCCCGCAGAACCTACCGCGTTAACGCCAGGTCATTTTTTGCATACCGCTCCTTTACTCTCATTGCCCGCGCCTGAAGTAGAATCAGATAATCTCAACTTGCTTCAGAGACATTCTCTGCTTGATAAATTAGTGCAATATTTTTGGAAGAGATGGAGAATGGAATATTTACATAGTTTACAAACCCGAGAGAAATGGAATACTCCGTCTGTGCCAATCAAGCCTGGCACGGTTTTTGTTATTATAACTGACAATTCACCTCCTTTATCGTGGCCATTAGCGATAGTAGAGAAGATTCTTCCCTCCAACGATGGTATAACGCGTGTAGTTTCTGTAAGAACAGTAAAGGTACATACGTGCGTCCGGTCGTACGTTTGTGCCCATTACCTACGCAATAAGATTGTTATTTTTTTTTTGTAACCACAGTAGTCTAAGTGCTAGCAGTTAGTTAGTTTAAGATTGTCGCAGTTTATCTTATATAAATCGCAGTTTCAATATTATATTTTCGCAGTTCTTTATTACACTTTATGATTGGGTTTAAAGGTGACCCTTTAAAAGGGGGAGGAAATGTTAGCGCTATTTTTATTTTGTTAAACTATTACGCAAGATGTCAAGCTAGTCCTTTTCCCTGTCATCTGCCACGGTAACTCTTTCGAATAAATCTCGCGACCCTGGCAGGTCGATACCTGTCCCCTCCAGTTTTGCTGACGTCTCTTTGAGGCGCGCGTGGAACATAATGCGTCGTCGACGTCACGTCACGGGCCTGTTCCTTACCGGGCGGCGACCTACCCATTGCCCGTTCATAGACTCCCGACGCCCGGGGCGTCTCCTCCTGCGGCGGCTAGGGGCGTGAGGGCGCAGAGCGGCTTCCCATGCCCTCTCACTCCATACCATAGCCTGCACCTGGGCCGGACGCAAGAGGTCGCCGCTGCCGATCGCCTCTACGAGGACACGACGGTGCTCCGCCCAGGCAGGGCACACCTCCACCGTATGCTCCACCTTGTCCTCCAGACGATCCACGCAATACGAAAACACCCGCGTTTCCTTCCGCCTTATTCGGAACAAGAACCTCCTGAAGCATGGACTGGTGACCTGACATACGGGTTTAAAAAAAAATCTTAGCTTAGGCACCAGTCTTCCACAAATTAAGTACATCTTGTATCAGTAGACAAACTTCACTCTAAGTTGTATTTGTGGCAAGATAATAAAAATCTATTCTATTGTTATAATACATTTTTCCTGTAAAAGTTTCGCCATTTTTAATAAATCACCTAACTTGTATCAGCTTTTAGAATTACAATTTACCGCCTTTTAGCGCAGTTACTTTAAATTCATTTTACTGTTGTTACGTACTTACTCGCGTTGTAACTTGGCGCATAGTACTACGCTAGTCCATCACACCTCCTTTATTCGTATTCCTAGGTAATTACTCACAGGTCGTTATGGGCTACGTGTAAACCTACCTTTAAGAGGCTTTACACACGTCGGGTTTATGCAGCGTTTCGAAAATGTTCGCAAACATCTCGACAACATGGGGTAACATCGGTCGAGAGTTACGTAATGTCATTGTATTGATGTTATTGTTGTTGAAACAAATCAGGATCGTGCCTTTTCTTCTGTGTGTGGAATGAAGTTTAAAGATACAGCGCTTCAAAGTTCTTTTCGCACGTGGCCAAAATCGGAACTAACGTAGCGTTCTTTTACAATTACGGCGAAGCAGAAAGGGTAAGGAATATGATTTTGCCCGGTATGAATGTTCATCTAATCCCTCATAACTTCCAAATGACTTATTATAATTTGTCAAATGAGGTATTTTTGCAACCGTCTTAATTGTTTGCTAGTGTTATGTGGGGTTGCTTTATGATGTCACATTTAATGTAGCGCCCACTAGAGGACATTAAGTCATGAACTTCAAAAAAATATTTATTGTTAACTAGCCCCAAAATAATTTCAATAAAAATAAATTCAGAAACTAACGCCCGATTACTGAAGCTTATCTGTAGGGCAAAGTGGCAATCGACCACGGCTTTCAGATAAACATAGATATTTTGTTTATAATGAACTACTTTTTGAACTTATTTTATTTCCAGAAGATTCTTGATGCACTCTAGCATGAATTTTCCAATGCTGGCGCTAGCGTTTCGCACTGCAGCTCTCGTGTGTAATGCCTTTATGGCCTTTGCATTCCCTCTTTACGAAAGCTCATTTTATTTTACTGCCACATCGGCTCATTGTCACGTTCCATGTGTTCTCTTCGCTTCCTCAAGGCGACGCTCGGGGTCTTAAAAGGTTATTAGGCAGATGGATACACTATCTTTTGGAGAGACCCACTGAATATAATCAAGTTTAGCAGCGACAAGTTTATGAGTCTCTTTACTGCTAGCGACTTTGTTGATCACCAATAAGAAAGTAGTAAACTGAAAATGTCTCAGATATTTTTACCAACCGACAAAACAAACGACTTTTATGTCACAATCTCTAAGTTTTTTTTTTGTTAAAGTTAGCTTTACTGGAGTTACATAATATTCTGAAATCAATCAGTGATGTACACGTCTATGAGAAATTCGTGGTAATTTTTTTAGTTTTTGCTATATTGAAAGAGCGCTACGTATTTTTTAATCCTTTAAAAACTAAATGGCTTTGATATTGAATTTTTGTTGCTGGAATATTTATTTAATACATTTTCAATTTTATTATTAAAATAACTTCGTTTTTATTCAAAAAAATATATTTATTTTAAGTTGAAGATACAGCAAAACAATGCCAATTTCTAAAACTAGAGTCGAATCTACGCCAGCTATTTACGCTGTTAACCTCGCTAATAAAGTTTATTTGGTCAATCTGAGTAGGGTGACGGGGTTACATTAGTGTTGAGTCTGTGTAACGATATATAGGAACCTACTCAGTAGGTATGTATACAAATCGCTCTTTCATTGAATTTAGGGCAGGGCAGCTCACAGATTATAAGGGTCAAATGTTATTTTGTTTGCACGTAATCTGTATGCTTGTGTGATGAATTTTGGGCCCTGATCGCAAATCTTTTTTTCAGTGAATACGGTGAGTGTAAAGAGATTTTAATAATAAAATGCATTTCACTTAGCAAAGACCCTAATTACTATTTAATGGGTTTTTGTTAGGTGTAGAAATATATAGATAGAGTATCCTTCTATTCTATTGTCCTACAAATAATATAAATGTGAAAGTTCGTAGATGTTTGATACTCAAACACGCAAAAATGGTTACAACGATTTGAATGAAATGTGGCACACACAGTTTATAACATTTATTAACACATAGGATACTTTTCGTACCGGTAGTACTTTCCCGTGATATTTCTCCAGTCTGCTAATGTCATATACTTTTGTTATCAGTTAATTACAGTTAGAAATATTTTATCATACTTACGATCTGGTAGGGGTAAATGAGAGACGTACCTATCTTCTTTCCATCTAGATTTCCCTACAACTTCCCGTGATTAACTTTATTCTAGTTTTGAACTAGGCGAAGCTCGTTATAACACGAGAGAAGAAAATCTTCAAGATTATGATCAGTTTACTATCGACGGGGATAAAATTGCTGTAACAGCAGATTTTCAAAGGTTTCTTCTTAGTCGCGTACTTCATTACTGAAGGTTGTGTCCCAGAAAGATCTTCGTGCCGTTATGTATCATGATTTTCCACGTCAGTTCTCGGTTTTTTTCAGGTTTGAATAATGATTTGTCACTTAAAAAGATTTTAGAAGAGAAATTAAATTTATGAGCCCTTACGGATATAACTACCTTAAATAAAAGAATTATCCAATATCACGCCATATACCCTGAAGCGATTGGTAGAAACTTTTACGGTTTTCCTCATGGAAACCTATCACTATTAACCTAAACCCCGAGGCTACTGACACCGACATTACACTTTCCTCTGTTATCATAAGAGTCAGAATCCTGACCAGCAGGTGATTCCTAAAAGTCAATTTATTCTAACTCTCATATAATTTCATTCAACTAAAATAAACTTTAAGAAGAACCTCGAACCTCGAACCTTTTAGAACTTTTTGAAGATATAGTGACAAAAATTGAAAAAGTATGCTTAGATGGTTTGGTCATGTTGAGAGGATGAATGAAGGACGACTCACAAAAGGTATTTACAAGGCAGATGTGAGTGGAAACACCGGGAGGGGACGCCCTAGGAGGACATATAGTGACCTTATTGGTGATGTTCTTCAGAAAGGTCAGGTGCGTAGTACTCGCAACCGGCGTGTGTGTATGACCAATTGTATGAACCTTAAAGAGGCAAAAGGAGTGTGTAGAGATCGTAGCAGGTGGCGTTCCGTGGTTTCTGCCTACCCCCATGGGAAAAAAGCGTGATTGTATGTATGTGTATGTGTAAAATAAACTTTATAATTTAATATTTTCCCTCACTAAATAAACGTACCTACAAAGGACTGTCAACCGAACCGAACCTGTAATTTGCAATCCCCTGCGCTGGAGGGACATCACTATACTGTGGTCTATACATACCTACAGAGATAGACGGTTCTTGATTGCCACATGCCATAAAACAATTACTGTGGGCAATGTGGTGGTTAACAAGGGGGTGAGAAACCCGCTAAGAAATCCGCTAAAGCTATCAGATTTTGTACCTATTGTCATGGGCGTACCCAGGGGGGGGGGCAGAGGGGGGCAGCTGCCCCCCCCCTGGAGTTTGTGAACATCCCTACTAACTTTCTACTTTTGTCGATAAAAATTAAGAAAAATAACATAAAACAAACAACTATATTATTTGTAATACAATATACAACTTTTAAAAATCGTGCGATGCGCCCGATCTACCTACTCGCTAACAGCACTGCAAGCAAAAATAAGTTTTTTGTTTTTTTTGCCCCTGCCTTCCGAAATTAAAGTAACTAATTTTTCACTTTCTAGATTTTATTGGAAGTTGGTTGTATTTTTGTTTTTGCAAAAACGTTTTTATCTACCCTGCAATAATTCGTAGGTATACCATTTTTGGCCTAGTCATTAGCAGTGACAGGAAGTATTACAATATCATCACGCTGAACAAAGTGGATTAAATACGTATATCGAAGCTAACGTAAAAACTATTGGAGCAAAGTCAATAACATTTTATGTGACCACCCCTGAAGAATCTATCCATTAAAATGATAGTTTAAAAAAACTATTATCAATTAAAAATACCTCAAAAAGCAACCCACGCTTTTTCCATTATTTTCTATTTTTAACCCCCGACGCAAAAAGAGGGGTGTTATAAGTTTGACGTGTCTGTCTGTCTGTCTGTCTGTCTGTGGCATCATAGCTCCCGAACGGATGATGCGATTTCAATTTAAAAAAAAATGTATTAAAGGTGACTTATCTGCGAGTGTTCTTAGACATGTTTGATGAAAATTGGTTGAGCCGTTTAAAAGTTGTGGGGGGGAAAGTGGGGAAGAGTAACCGAATGTCAGCAAATATACTCGAGTGGGGTCTCAAATGAAAGCGCACTGAAAGAGAATATTGATGAATTAATCGAGTGTTCTTAGCTTCGTTTGATTGTACATTATTTTAAGTATATACCTATAAAAAGTACAAAATAAAAAATTAAATTTAAAATTTAAAAAACCCCCGACACAAAAACCTAATTTCCCTTTAAAAAGTAAAAAATAATAAAAATAACTCAATCTTAAAGTACCTAAGAATGTATTAATAATTCAAAAAAAAACGTCGCGTTGGGGGACCGCTCCGCGAGTGCAGACGTCGTTGACTGCTTAGTTAGGTAATAAGATTATTGGTAATTAAATTGTTAGGTTTGAGGCGGTCCCCCAACGCGGCGTATTTTTTTGAATTATTAATACATTCTTAGGTACTTTAAGATTGAGTTATTTTTATTATTTTTTACTTTTTAAAGGGAAATTAGGTTTTTGTGTCGGGGGTTTTTTAAATTTTAAATTTAATTTTTTATTTTGTACTTTTTTTTAGTTCGGTTTTCTCCGGAAGCGTGTTTTTTAGTTTTTTTTTTTAACTATTATATCAATGGATAGGTTCTTCAGGGCCCCATATAAATTTTATTGTCTTGAAAGAAACGTGGTTTTTAGTTTTTTAAAACTATTATTTATTTTCTATTTTTAGGGTGTTTCAAATTTTGTCATGAATGAAAGTGTAGTTTTCGAATTTTTTGACGTATTTCGGCGTAGTTTTTGATGATAGTTTTTTAGCTATCCTCGTAACCCCCGCAAGGATAATGGCACAAATTTACATAATTATTGTATTGTCACTGGTCCTTGATAAGTATGCCAAATTTCGAGTTAATCCGACGTTTTAAAGGCGGTCAAAGTCATGTTCAAAGTTTCCGTTACATAGGCACATACTAACATACGTGTGAAGCTAATAAAAGCGTGTTCAAAAAAGTTTTTGTTTTGATCGGTCTACTAATAGCAGAGATATCGGTTAGAAAAAAAAAATACAGGTCGCAGCCCGCAAGCCCGCGCCTACGGTGACCGGGAGTCCGCAATTGACTCCCGACGCCCGGGGTGTCTCCTCCTGCGGCAGCTAGGGGCGTGAGGGCGCAGAGACTGCCTCTCCCTCATGCGCTCTGCCTCCGCTTTCACGAGCATTAGTGCTTCGCAGATTGAGGTGACGGTTTCCCATGCCCTCTCGCTCCGTACCATGGCCTGCACCAGGGCCGGATGCGAGATCGCCGATGCCAATCGCCTCCATGAGGACACGGTGGTGTACACCTCCACCGTGTCCTCCAGGCGATCCACGCAGTGATAATACCCGGGGGTTTCCTCCCGCTTTAGTCGGAACAGGAATCTCCCGAAACAGCCGTGTCCAGTGAGAATCAGCATAAGGCAGAAGGTTAGGACGCCGTGGCGCCTCTCTAGCCACTCCTCAAACAGGGGACTTACCGCTGCAATAGTGGCGTGCCCACGTCTAAAACGGTGGACATAATAAAATATGCAGAACATATACAAACCATAACCACTGCAGTTGCAGAACACAGGCGTTCCGCCTAAGAAAAGAGTGAAAATTTAATCAAATCAGCTGAAGAAATTGCTGCAGCTTTGAACCTTGAGCTGCATTGACCTAAGACAGCAAGCCGCCAACAACAGAGGGCAATTCAATCAGCTGCCTACTGTAGCGAGCCTCTTAGCGATTATTTTCGTCGCTCGTTATGCGTGCCCTATTTGGATTCGTTATCATTTTCATTAGAGGCAAGATTCGGCGAAGACCATTCACCAGCGTTTACTCTTTCATTGTTGCACCCTGCTCCGACAATTAAAATTACAGATCCAAAATTTTAAAATTGTATGGAGGAAGTATCAAAATTTTATGTATTAGTAGGGAAAACATCTGAAGCCGCGCTATGATGTACTTTTTGGATGAATAAGCAGCAGCAGAACTTTGAAAGTATTGGAATAACAGAATTAATAACGGAGTAGCAGAATCCTATTATCTGAAGGTGAAGACAGCTCTAGAAATTTTACTGGAAATGCCTTAATCCACCACTACAATTGAAAGGGCATTCAGCACACTCAGACGCGTAAAAACGTAGCTTCGATCGACCATGCTCGAAATAGATTAAATGGGCTTTGATTGCTCAGTGTACATAGAAAATTTGGTTAATGCTATGGGCGATTCTTTCACGAAAGACGTCATAAATCGTTTTGCTGAAGACCTCGAAAATTACTTTTAAATAGCTTTTAAATATTTAAAGAATGAAAAAAATACCTATTTTAATTTATGTTTATTTATTAGACTAACTGCTTATAAAAAATCTGATTTGCCCCCCCCCTGGCCCAAAACCTGGGTACGCCCATGCCTATTGTTATTATGAATACCTACGTATAGAGAATCATCTGCTGAGCCTTTAGTGCAACTTCGTGTTGACACAAACATATCTCTAGGTGACAGATACAATAAGCAAAATAACGTCACGTGTGTGACCTTATTTTAATTAATTTCTCTTTTAAATCCACGTTGAAATATGAAAGAAGGTGTATGAATATGTGTTATGGTTATTAAATTTCCATTCGTAACGTGGACGTTGAAGTCTAATTTCAAAAGGTTTCATTCCATTTCACGCTCTATGATTGACTGTCAGACCAATCCTGTGAGCGATTTTTTACCTATTTCCTGTAATTTGGTAGAGTTGGAATTTGGCATGCCCAGTTTTCATGACGATGATGTGTGTGACACCTAATTTAGTAATATTTTAAAGTCTAAATGTGAGCTAATGACTGATGTACTATGCTAAAAATTTATGATACAAAAAACGGCGTAACAGAAATCGGAAATGTGATTTATGAATAACCTAAGAAACTTGAAGGTAATCATAATATAGTATCCGACTCTACATTAGTATTCCTTATATCGCCTGTATTTCTAACAATGTTTGTAACATCGACAGGTAATAATGCGATCCGCATTTGCCGCATATTTCAAAAAAATGGAACACCATTTCCTTCTGTTGCCTTTTAAGCTTGCGTTGAAAGATATTCCGATATACATTATACACATTTATAAAATCTTTTCATCGATGGATACCTACGAAGAAATATACAAAGATATCAGGATTTAGTAGCATATGAATGCAACAGCATTAAAGGTAGGTAGGCAAATCAATAAACAGGCTTGAAATGAAAATTAAATGGAAGGTTAGGAAGGTATAAAAAATTCAAGTTTTTTTAAAATAAATAAACAAGCATAGTTTCTGTGTCAAGAAAAACTTCTTTAACACAATAATTTCCTCCTAAAAGTTTACTTGTAATGAAAATATCAAAAACTTCGAATATTGAAGAAAATATATAATATAAGGTTATTATACTAATTCAATATCAGGAGGAGTTTTAAAATATGCTTCATCTTGATAACATTTTATGAGACACGTAGGGCCATAAATCTCTAATACCATTATGACATTACCTTTGTCTCCCTGCCTTCAAAGAATCACGTTAAAACAACTCGCTATAGGAAAAAGGTTATTACGTTCCATAACTTGGTGAAAATTGGGAAAAGACCCCTCGGTATGGAGTTGTCCCTATAATTTGGGCTTTTAATTGGTCGACCTCTGTCCCGAGCCGCATTCAATGATTTTAATTGATTTATTCAAAAAGTTTTTAATGTATTTGTGAACTGCGGTTTCAGTTCAATGTAGGAAAATAACCATTTCAAGGTATCCATATAAAATAAGTCCTTACATTAATCCAGCTCCCTAATTGCTTCTTTATCTTTACATAGTACAACATGAAGCCGCTTCCTGCATCTGTACGCTTAGATATTTTCAGTTATACATATATAATATAGTGATTTAAGAGGAAGGTATAAACAACCGTTTTTATGTAAAACACGCGGTCGAAGCCGCTGACAAAATCTAGTAACATACTATTAATCAGAATCTGAATTATTTTCAAGGTTAAGGCTAATCCATTGCTTCCTATATTCGAAAAACTTTTTACAAAAAAAAAAAAAACAACCGACTTCCTTAAAAAAAACAATACAAAAAAAAATTACTTTATTTTCGAAAGTAGGTGTCTTTTTTTTTTTTTTTCAGCATGGGAAATCATCAAATGACTTCTCCCGCTCTGGGCGGAGCGGGAGGGTGTGTCAGACTTTTACTGACTAAAACCCACCCGTGTTCCATCAGTTGCCCATGTGCCAGGGTCACGGTATCTCTTTCGAACAATCACGCGACCCCGGCAGGCATCGGTCCTAGTAGACCCCTACAAAAGTAGGTGTCTTAGGATCTGTATTTAAGGTTTTTTTGCCACCGACTTCCGAAATTAAAGTTATTTTTGACTTTGTAGTATTTTTTTAAGGAATTTGGTTGTTTTTTTTTTGGTGTAAAGTTTTTATTTTCAACTTTTTAATTCAGGTAGATACTCCGCACTAATCTAATCACGTTATTCGTTCATTTGTTTCACAAATACTTACTTACATGGTTTACACATGGACCCCATTGTTCGAATGGAACCAAATTAAAATGGAACCGTTTGGAAAGCACCATCTTTCAAATAAAAAAAGAATAATCAAAATCGGTTCACCCAGTCAAAAGTTATGAGGTAACAAACATTTAAAAAAATACAGTCGAATTGATAACCTCCTCCTGTTTTTGAAGTCGGTTAAAAAATCGTCTGCTACAAGTTAAATATCGCAATGAATGATGTTTAACTGTCAAAATGAATTCCGTTCGTATCGTTAGTGTGTTGCGCAAATACTCCTAGGTTGTATATAGTCTTTCTGTGTGTCTAACTTCAATCCAATCCTTTAAGCCGTTAAAGCAATGATTAAGTAACAAACATACAAAAATTCACTTTTATCATTTTAATATCTGTGGCACGAATGAATCAATCGGTTGAATACCTCACATGTCTAATATCTATTTCTATTAGAAAATATCTAGCATAGCTTTTGGCATAGATTGGTACTACGCGTCCCTAAATCTAGTACTTGCCTAACTCAAATCCATTCGCATTACAAAATTTTTTCTTTGAATGTGTTTGTTGACGATAGTACGTCGAGTGCTCAATTATGGGAGCGAATAAATGAAAATCGTGGACTATAATGATTTGGTTATAATTAATACAATACTATGTTGAAGGTAGACGTAGTGTCTTGGTCGTGGTAAGATTTGAAGTGACGCTCGGAGCGGGAGGATCTGCGAGCGCCCGCGCCGTCCGCGCCGCCCGTGCTCCCCTCAGCCTGCCGCCGACGCCCGATCCTGATGCCGCCGCCGGCGCGCCCCCTCAGCCACCGCGTGCCTCCTACGACTCGAGGTCATGCCGTGCATAGACATGCTCCCCGGGTTGAAGAGTACTTCAAATAGGAAGCGGGCAGATGTTGTTGAAGCCGCGCCGAATCGTCCCTTTCTTCGTCTTCAGATCCGCGACCCTCGTGACGCCATCGCTGCCGGGGTACACCTGCACGACGCGCCCCAGCAACCAGCAGAGTGGCGGGAGCGCCTTGTCCTTGACAAGGACAAGCGATCCTAACGCTATGTCAGCGTTAGAAGAAGCCGGCCATCTCGTTTTCTGCTGTAGGTTTGAAATATATTCAAGATTAAACCTCTTCCAAAAATGTTGCTTAATGCATTCCACACGTTGGTAGCGCTCCAAACGATTGATGTTGGCTTCGGTGATCTGTGGATTTGGAACCGACATTAGTGAGCGTCCAATAAGGAAGTGAGATGGAGTAAGGGCACAAAGGTCGAGAGGATTAGTGGAAAGAGGAGTAAGGGGTCTTGAATTTAAAATTGCCTCTATTTGAGTTAGGCATGTAGCCATTTCCTCATAAGTGAAATGAGTAAGCTGTAAGAGTCTTTTTAAATGATATTTGGTTGAACGAACCGCGGCCTCAGCGAGGCCATTAAAGTGCGGAGAATACGCCGGTGCAAACCTGAATTCTATTCCCTGCTGAGCTATTTCATCTGCAACATCAGAGCCCTGCAAAAATGTGTACAATTCATTACATGCTCCGACAAAGTTTGTACCATTATCGGACAAGATAGTACGAGGCCTGCCGCGACGAGCGACAAAACGATTTAAAGCAGCCCTGTACGCCTCTTTAGAGAGGTCCGTGACAAGCTCGAGATGCACGGCTTTGGTAGCCATGCATACAAAAATGCACAGGTAGGATTTTATCAATCTAGATCCCCGACCTTTCCGGTCAGATATCAGTATGGGCCCAGCATAATCGACACTACTGTTAAGAAAAGGAAATTCTAAAGTGCTTCTAGTGTTGGGTAATTGTCCCATGATTGGCTGCACATTTTCAGCTTTGAATCTAAAACATTTCAGGCATTTATTCACAGTTAACTTAGCAAGATTTCTGCCCCCCAAGGGCCAATAAGTTTGGCGTATAGTCGATAAAAGCAATTGTGGACCTGCATGTAATAGTTTTTGATGTTCATGGGTCAAATTGGGTGTACATGGCTTCAAATTTGTCTAAGCGGGTTTCAAGCTCGATTATTTGCAAATCGGAAAGATCATCGCAGCTTTTAAGCACATTTAAATAAGCAGTGAAGTTTGTCAGCTTGGCTTTCATTGAACTGCGTTTTTTCACTAATAATTTGTCGGCCATTTTGTCGCTATACAAAAATGACTCAACAGAAAAATTGAAATTTAAAATAACGGTTAATAAAAAACCAGTTAAAAGGATAGAAATGAAATAAGCTCAAGAATAACTGTATAGAAAGCAGCGCACTGAACAACGCACAAATGAACAGCTGTTGCCTTGTAAATGTGTCAAGGTCACGGCTACGCGTTGCACTAAGTAGCACGACTGTTATAAAAAATAGTTATAAGCGAGCAAATATTTGCATACGAAGATGCAAGGCGCAATAAATACGACTTAGTGAAAGAATTCGCTATTAACCAACTCAATAGGGCAATGAATCGGTAACTAATAGAAAGAATAGCGTTATAAAAACAAAACTGAAAATAATGAATAGGAAATAGACAGATAAAAGGAATAATTGGAACGATCTCACGAATATCCGAATCCTTATCCACAATTTCAGTTGCGACTTCGTATCTTCAACCGTAGGCGACGATGACTCTGCTCCTTTTCAACGAACCAACGCGGGGTCAATGTCCACCAACGTCAGGGTCTTGTATTCTTGCAAACACCAAATCTTCCCGCTGTGAAGTTCTACTTGCGAAGGACCATCCGGCTCGAAGGACCATATGTTGACGATAGTACGTCGAGTGCTCAATTATGGGAGCGAATAAATGAAAATCGTGGACTATAATGATTTGGTTATAATTAATACAATACTATGTTGAAGGTAGACGTAGTGTCTTGGTCGTGGTAAGATTTGAAGTGACGCTCGGAGCGGGAGGATCTGCGAGCGCCCGCGCCGTCCGCGCCGCCCGTGCTCCCCTCAGCCTGCCGCCGACGCCCGATCCTGATGCCGCCGCCGGCGCGCCCCCTCAGCCACCGCGTGCCTCCTACGACTCGAGGTCATGCCGTGCATAGACAGTGTTATTGTAAAGTTTATCAATTTTCAACTTTGCTACGAGAATATAGAGTTGGAAATTCCTCGGTCAGGCAATGGCTGGTGGCATTAAAAGTTCTATACCTAGTCATGGAAGGTACGATAGGTTGTCCCCATTCTGTGATTCTGTATATCGTGTTAATAGTATAACTATCTGTATATGTATACAGCGTGTAACATAATTATCAAAAGACCTTATAAACTCCAATAAGAGTATTGGGTGAAAAGCGTAACTCAACGACCAAATCATATTTGTATTAAAGCTAACTGGTATTATTGAGAAAATCGTGTTTCTCTAGCATTGTTCTATGCATTGAAAATTGATTCTTATTGCATAGAAAAAAGATAGAATTATCTTTGGCTCAATCTGGGGTAGTTTGGACAAAATACATTATTTTTGAAAAAAAAATACATATGCCATAAATGACAGTAATCGATTCAGTAGTTAATTATGAACAAAGTCCTTTCAGAACTTGCGTCTATTCTGTTACACCTTGTATATGATGTCTAATCAGATGTTTCCTTTTGACAAATATTACAAAGTGGGGTTCGATGACAACTCTCGGGTCTCTCAAGCGATGAATGAACTGAATGATATGATTGATGAAAACCTTTAGAAACCCATCCTGATCACTTCAGATTATAATATTTAGGGAGATATATAAATATACCTAGATAACGTCGAACGCATTAAGCATATTTAACGATTGAAATATTAAAAACAGCTCAAGAATTTTATAATGATTTATTTGAAAGTTTCTTACGTAAATTGGCTGCGATAATGTAGGATAACAAATATTGAAGTTTAAGGGGATTTATTAAATTTTTATAGCTTCGCGTTGTGATTTATTGGAAAGTTCGACCATAAATATTTGAATGGTATAAATCTAACAGCGTCTTGTATTTTCCAGTTTCGTAATAACATTTAAGATAATGATTTGGTTTGTTTGGACTGAATTAAGTTCAGCGATGAGAAGTTTTCAGCTAGAGTTGACTAAAGTTGGAAAAGATTTAGATTAAAGTTTTCGGAATAAGCTTTCATTTGTAATGGTGGTGGCCATGTGGTCGAAATTCGACCATAGTTCATTTAAAACCTAATGAATTTCTATCAAAAAAAAAAAAAAACTCGATATAACCTTTAACTGTGCCAAAGGACATGTCCAGAAATGGTTTTTTATTATTTAATAATTCAAACCAGAATAAGTTAAATATATTTGGATAGACATACCTAAAAGTAGTCGTTCTAACTATATCATACATTTTTAAAGACCTCCAATTTTGAGAAAAATCGTTTTTTATTTTCGTGGGAATTTACTTCTAAAACGAACAAACCAGAATAATAAAATGAACACACCCAAAAAAAAGTAAACTTGTCAAAATTGACACAGGAGAACTGTCATTACTGGCAGTGAGTGTCAATACGAACGAACGAACGAACGATACTGTGACGGATCAGTCGGACGAAAGACGCATGGAGTCGGTAGGGATGGCAATCTGACCTCAATTAATCGTTTTAACGGGCCAAAACAATCGATTTTTTAAATCGATTTTACCATAGAAAATCAACATTTGTGTTTTTTATTGGGAATATAAGCTATATTATCTATTTTCTAAACTTTTTAATGCAAAATCATTAAGAAAATCAATGTTTTGTTTTATACCGAATACTTTTTATATGGTAATTTGTTATTAACGAATTCCCTGAACTAAAAAATCCCTGATATTACTGATGAGATATCGTTTATTAAGGTATCTTTATTGATTTTCATAAAATTGATTATATTTACATTGTAAATGGAGAATTGAAAAAAAAAACAATTTTTTAGAAATCAATTTTTTTGTCAATC
The DNA here is from genome assembly GCA_932294355.1 of Aporophyla lueneburgensis. Lineage (NCBI taxonomy): Eukaryota > Metazoa > Arthropoda > Insecta > Lepidoptera > Noctuidae > Aporophyla > Aporophyla lueneburgensis. The sequence goes on from OW028740.1 coordinate 19,019,153, forward strand.
CATTCATCTCGATAAGATTTGAATCAATTTAAAATCGATATTTTTCGGAAAGAATCGATAACCCTTTGAGGTGGTGACGCCAGCTAGGTATGGTCAACTCGATTTTTGAGTTGCGCTCAGATTGAGTTGCCGCGATCGAGTTGAATTAGATTGCCACGGTAAATGAAGAAGCGAGTACGTGATTGACGTCTCTTGTTTGGCTTGTATTTAAATATTATATTTAAATTGTACTGAAATTGTATTTTATATGTTTTTTTACGAATCTATTAAAAAAAAATCGTCGCGAAACAGAGGTGAAATTGGCAAAAAAAAAAATCATTCAATTTCATCCAGTTACCAGAGTTCCGTAACTTCAGTTCCGTAACTAAAGTACAATCAACGCATATGGTGCGTTGGTGGCATGACGTAGTTATCTCGATCAACGCAAATGGTACGTTGGTGGCAACGAATGGGCTAACGCCAGTGACAGCTGAATAATTATCTGTCAAATATAACATTGTCACAGAGTGTCGGAGTTTTTATTAGGGTTGCCAACTACAAATAACATCAATTATTATTTTATGATTTTTCGCTTAAATGGAGGGGTTTAAAAATATTATTTCAGTAGTTCTGAGTTCCATATTTTTGTCGTATTTATTTGAGCCGAGTTTGATGCTGGTTAGATTTTTCTTGGAATAAAAAACCAACGTCCATACAAAAAGCGGACATCTCCTTTCATACTTCTCCGTCCGCGTAATTTTCGTAAAAAGGGGTTTACATTTTTTGCTTCACGTATACGGTCATTTAATTTAGTGCCTAGGATAAATACGTAAGTTATATAACATTGGATATAAGCATCACTGTAATACTATTAATTATTTACTTATGTCTAATTCTGAAGATTTCAGTAGCCCTAGTGTTAGTTTTTTTAAACAATCTCGATCAAACGCGGTCGATGTGTTAGACGAGTTGGTTAAAAGAAACTCACACGAGGGTCGTTGAACATGATAAAAAGAGGCACTAAAACTAGAAAATCAACATTTGAAATAATCTGATCACAGAAACAACAACATTCATAAGTAATAAAGCATGGGGTCATAGTCGACACCCCATACCGATACCACCACAGAATGTGCTTCACCAAACTCATATATATCTTCGTTTGTCACGTGTCAGACTCCATAAGGTTCGCCATTCTTTCCTTTGGGGTTACGAAACTTGGCAGTACAAAAAGTTATGTGATGCATATGAATATATGAACATACGTAAGAATATTATTATTGTTTAAGTGTACATTGGTGTAGGTGATCAACATTTGGTGATACAATATTTTTTCATGGTATCTTTTCTTTCTTTTACTTAATTTGATGCTGATGATCGGGACAGACTGATGACCTTTTTTGTTTTACTAATAACAGTGATGTGATTAATGCAAGATTATGTTAAATTTATTTCCTGACATAGTATTTTTGCGGTATTTTTGCGGCATGCGTGTATGACCAATTGTATGAACCTTAAAGAGGCAAAAGGACTGTGTAGAGATCGTAGCAGGTAGCGTTCCGTGGTTTCTGCCTACCCCCATGGGAAAAAGGCGTGATTGTATGTATGCAGTAATTTTTTTGTGCATTTTAACGTCAATTTCAAGGAAAAAAATTCACTTCAAAATGAAAAGATAAACCTTTATAAAATATAAGGAGTACTTTTAACAAGTTCTCAAGTAACTTAATTTAAAGAGGAAAATTCTTTGAATGCATGCAATTTATTTTTGTTATCATCAACGACGGCCTATTTATTTATTATTTATTAAAACTTTATGCACAAGTAAAACTACTGTACAAAGGCGGACTTAATGCCTGAGGCATTTTCTACTAGTCAACCTTAGGGTGATGCAGAGAAAAACATGGCAGGTGCAACATAAGGGATAGATAACTCGAAAAACAATGAATAACAAATACATACATAGATACATACATACATCCATATAACGAAAATGCACTTTGTCTGGAGATATAACGATCGGTAGAGGAGAAATCGAACCCAGCAAATCAGCGCTGGGCTGCTTCTGCCAACTTCTTCCGAATATGCTCTCGTACTTTCACCTTAAATGCTAACCGACTGGTTGACGTCCTGATGTTCAGAGGGAGCGCATTCCAGAGAAAGACCGCCTGAACAAAGAAAGAAGAGTAAATGAAACCAGAGCGGTGAGAAGGACATCGTAGAAGGCGATTGTTGGTGGAATGAAGCTTTTTACTATGCGCAGAGCATAAGTAGTGAACCTGGGAAGTAAATTAGGAAGGAGAAGTGGGTTTTTCAAGTATAGAAAATAACATTGACAGAGCCCTCAACTCTCTGCGCTGACGAATGGGTAACCATTTTAAGAGCAACCGGTGTGCGGACACATGATCATACTTACGAAGATTAAAAATGAATCGAATACAGTTATTCAGAAGGCGGTCAAGTTTATCGAGGAGATCTGCATTCAGGTCGTAGTAACACACATCGCCATAGTCAATTATGGGAAAGATTAGGGACTGTACAAGCGTTGCCTTTATGTGCGATGGGAGAACGTTTTTCAACCGATAGAGCGAGCGCAACGTTCCGGTGACTTTTTTACTAACAGTCGCAACCTGCTCTCGCCAGTCAAGGCAAGTGTCAATATGTAGACCAGAACGCTACGATGGGGACGTCATATTAATGAGGCTGTCAGAAAGTCACAGAAATACTTAAACATACTAAGAGTTTTGGCAGGTACTTCTTGGGGTATACACCCCAAACATTTACGCAGAATATATATAGCGACAGTCAGAAGTCGTGTAGACTACAGTTGTTTTATTTACGACAACAGTGCAAATTCACATTTATATAAATTGCAGAAAATACAGAATCCAGCACTGAGAATTATAGGTGATTTTATATCTATTTAAGTATACGCCAATTCACACTATGGAGAGTGAGCTATGTATTCCGCCATTGCACATTAGAAGGAAATATTTAGCCTAAAAATATTGTTTAAAATCCCTATCTAGGACTAACAATGTAACGATAAAATTATTAAAAGAACTAAATACTTTTACTACCAACAGTTATTGGACAAGCAAAAAGATTCCATTACTTGTGTCTGTTATGCATGAAGTTAAAGATGTTCAGGTTGCCTCGTTCTCTCCATTAGAGATGTATACCTTGACAACGTGGGTCACTTACATTAATGCTCATAATATAATTTCGGTTGGTTTAGATAGCATGCATCGAGCTAAAGATTTTTACGAATTAAATCTGTTGAGACATGATATAACGAAAAAATTAATAGAAAAATATGCTGACTGGGTAGTAATTTATACAGATGGATCTATGAGTAAGAAAGGTAGGGGAGCTGCATTTTATGTTCGCTCGCAAGAAAACGCTAGTCGATGTTTTAAAATAATTGGAAATCTATGTATTATGTCGTTGGAGCTTATTGCGATCTCAGAAGCGCTATCATATGTCAAAACGATTGATGACAGTAAAGTTGTTATATGTTCAGACAGTAAGAGTGCCTTACATCATATAGCTCGATGCGCCTCTGGCCGCAGAGGTACACCGATAGCATACGAGATACTCTCTAAAATAGAGGAATTAACGGTGAAAGGAGTGGATCTGAGGTTGCAGTGGGTTCCTTCGCACATTGGGATACGTGGTAATGAGGACGTTGATAGATTGGCGAAAATCGGAAGTACAGAAGGACAAGAAATTAATGTGAAACCATATTATTCAGAAATATTAACGAAATTTAAGGGACAGTGTTATGATTTGTGGAAAGAATATTTCAATCAGAGATCATTAGAAAAGGGCATATGGTAGAAAACTATCCAATGTCAGCCTCCTCGTATACCTTGTTGTACATATAGTCAGTTAGGTAGGAAAATGATTGTTATAGCGCACAGAGTCAGAACTGGACATATTCCATCAAACAAGTTTGCCCTTTTGATGGGAAAGGTTTCTTCCTCCAAATGTGATACTTGTGGAGTAATAGGTGATGTTTACCACTTGTTGATGGAGTGTGTTCAATTTCAGACAGAGAGAGAAATTATTATCAGAGAAATTGGGTCTGGACAAATTGCAGGTCGGAATCATGAATTCTTTACTCTCAAACCCTAACAGTGAAGGAGAGTGAAGGAGCTTGTCTTTTGTTTCAACTATTATCAGCTTAAGTTAAACTACTTATGAATAACTAGTAAATAAGATAAATCGGACTGACATATACATGTAGTATAAAAGTCCAAAAAAAAAAAGAAAAAAAAAAAATATGTAGACCAAGATCCTTAACGTTGGAGCTAAGCGGGATGATATAATTGTCGAATATTATGGGAGGCACCGTTTGGCTGCTCAACTTCCTCATACTGTGGAGGCTCCCTATAACGATAGCCTGACACTTTGTAGGGTTAACCGCCACCCCAAATGGATCTGAACAATTTTTAACAACTTCTAAATCTCGGTTTAGCTCCACAATTGCATCGGAAATATTGTCAACACCTGCCTGACAGTAAAGCTGCAAGTCATCGTCGTAAAGATGATACGCAGTCCGAAGCAGGGTGGTAATGAGGTTAATAAAAATGGAGAATAAAAGAGGCGATAAAATACCGCCTTGGGGGACGCCAGCTGCAAGATCGCACCAACTCGACGAAGAGTCTCCAGCACGAACAGACTGCTGACACCCTTGAAGATAAGAGGCAAACCATTCCAGTACCTCCGGAGAGACCATAAGATAGGAAAGGATGGATAAAAGGACTTCGTGACTGACGGTATTAAAAGCATTGGAGAAGTCCACTAACACTGTAACTTTAGTGGCTTCCATTCTCCGCATTATATCGTCAGTCACTTTTAGGAGAGCTGAAATGGTACTGTGCCCGAGCCTGAAACCAGATTGAAAAGAACTGATGAGGGAGTTGCGGTGAATAAAGTGGGAGAATTGTTTATGGACACTGGCCTCAAGCACTTTAGATAGAAAGGGAAGAATGCAAATTGGATGAAAGTGACTAGCAAGAGAGGGATTGGGTATCTTAGGCAGAGGCCGAACAAGGGCTTTGCGCCACTGGGAAGGGAAAACACCGGTGTATAGTGAAAAGTTTATAATGTAGATTGCAGGTAGGAGTTGATCAAGAGCCTCTACAATCATATGACGGCTGATATCATCGCAGCCGACAGCTTTGGATTTAATGGAAAGGATAGTCTTTTTGATCTCTCCCGGGTCAACTGGGGTGAAGACAAAGGGGTTAATATAAGGACGCGTCAGATCAGCAAGGTAGCCAAGAGTCTGACATTTGGTTACACTATCAAAAGTGGGAACAGTGGAGAAATGGCGATTTAAGTCGTCCAAACCAATAATGTGAGGAAGGTCCGAATGCCGCGATTTACGTGAGGAAGTGATATTATCTAGAATGTGGCGGCGTTTAGCGTTGCGTATCATCTGGTTACACCGATTCCTAGCAACCCTAAAGACGGCCCAATTGTCCTCCGAGCGATCCTTTTTAAATTTCCGAAACGCGCGGTCCCTTCATCGCATTGCCATCCAAACTCCCCTGTTCATCCAGGGTGCAGGCAATCGCTTTAGCTTTACTTTTTTTATAGGAGCACGAGCGTCATATAGTTTGACCACAACATTGTTGAAAAACCCTATTCTATTTTTTACTCAAATCCAGAAACAGCTACATTTATGTTCAGCATAGATTGCTTAAAATATTATATAGCATTTCGAATACTGATTGGATCTCAATAGATTAAGGACATAGGCATAAAACTAACATAGAACCTAAAAAATAATATTTAACACTATTAAGATAGATACCAATTGGGCATACAAACTAGTCAAAGTCTTATACGTTCTACGTTAAAAGCTTTTCAAATTAGTTCCAAGCGTGTTAGTTTACAACATTTAGGAACTAATATTGTAGGAGTTTACGGTCCAGCCACACTGTCGTGTGGTTAACAGCACCCTTCCCCGTATTTGATTTTAGTGTTTCTGCTAAGAACTTTCACCACATTCAATATTTTACTCCAAATAAAAATATCTTCGATGTAAAATCAGTTGTAGATATAGTGTCTTTATCTCACAAAGGAACACGCACTTTACTTTTGGTAACTTAGTGTACAAACACGCTGTGAATGTGTGTAAGCGCAGACGCTCTCGGCAGTGTCCGAGAGAATTTCGAAATTGGAAGTGTGTGTATGTATGTGTGTGTTAGTGCGTGTTATGTGCTGACGCTACTCGTCTTTACGCACACATTCAAATCGTTCTTGTAAACTTAGTTACCACTTACCATACGTGAAGCGTGTGTCGCTTTGTGAGATAAAAATACTGTATTAGTCCTTTATTGGTGAAATGAAAATACAGTAAACATACTGTGCTGACAAAATTAACTACGTGCCCGGCGATACGATAAAGGAATGTTTACTATAACTAACTATAGCACGTTGGATATTGCATTGTGTCCCCTTTAATAACAGTAGGAAGTAATCTTACCCTGCGTTGTATTAAACAGGTTATACTAGCTATAATAATCTAATTTAAAAAAAAAAAAAACGATGGCTTGCACTCCGGGAGTGCCAGAAGTGAAAACTTGAATATTAACGTTGTGCATTTTTGATATTTTGGAATGGTTAGGGAATAATTTTGCACGAATTGCTTTAATTATCTATATATTAATACGTGAAGCGAAAACTTTGGATCCCATTTACGAAAATTGTGCGGACGGAGAAGTATGAAATTTCGCACACTTATAGTTTATACAGAGAAGAAGTGACAAATGCTAATATTTTTTAAATTATTGTTAAAAATACATTATTTTCAATAAATAACACGTTACACACACTACTATTCATTACCGTGTATTTAATACACACATGCATAGGTATTCTTTTGTTTATGGTCCAAATCTGTGGTCCAATCGAGAACATCTGTCTTTAATATTTTGTGTCTATAGCCTCGACTGTCTACGGTCTATAGTCTTACCCACTCAACTGTCCAACCCACGCGGCGATTATCTCCCAACTGTCCGGGCATCAAAGGAGAATGCCAAGGTTTCCTACAAGTCTCGGCCAGAACCGACAAAGATGATTAATATTTCATAAAAAAGGAAAATTATTATAGAATTTGATTGTATAACTAGTTTTCTATTAGAAGTACACCAACAAAAGTTATAGTTCTTTTAAGTTGACCACTTTATACTTCTGATTTTAACAATACCATGAAATAAACAAATGATTTATTCAATTAATAATTTTAGCACATTATCCTTGCATCATATATATATATATATATATATTTATAGTAAGAACATACATTTAACATACCTATATGATTTTAGAATACTTAGGTATTAGGAAAAAAAAACACATGTTTACTTTTTACAAATGACACGCGGGAGAAGTGAGAAGTCAAACTTTTTGACAATGACAGAAGTTGTTTTACGTCAAGTGTTGCCAGCGCTATAATAACATTATTACGAATAAACTATTCTAGACGGTATCGATAATCGAACTAAATTATTTTTAGTTATTATATAACTACAAAATGTATACTAAAAATATAAATAAACGCTATTTATTATTATAAGAATTACGAGGTACGACGTATGTACGCTGCCAGGCTAGGCCTCCCAATACGATCTCAAGTGCGCAGTGGAAGAGTTATAATCGTGGGGCTCTAGAGACAAGAAGTGGCTAGCGTACTGTCCGCCGTACGCGGAGCAGACAATACAAGTACAAGGTACAATATACAAACAAAAGCACTTACCTCATGTTGGTTGAAGGACACTGCACTGGTGCCAACCTGGAGATATGTATGTAAGTGAGTGTATCTGTATTGTGTTGTGACGTTACGAGTATTCTTCAGGTTAGATGCCGCTTCCAATTAGGCTGGAGGAGGTCACAGCATGCGGTCTTCAAATCACTCATTCACAATAGCGTCACTTTGGTTTGACCTTCAAACTATTTATCCAAAATATGTCCAAAACCCGTGTTATCAAACGTCAAATTAGGGGTTATTAACAATCAAACAACTGGATCACGACTAATTGTCACAAGCGGATCGATTTTAAGGAGTAATTTCAACAAAACGCGTCGCGGGGTTTCAACAGGCGAACGGGGCTATTTTAGCGGCAAATCAAGCGAGCTGTCAAGTGTCAACGTCAAATGTCACTCCGTTTCACGTCATGGCGCGTTCACAGAGTAACCAATTCAATCGGAACGGAACATCTACCCCCCCCGGACGGGCCTTCCCGTCCGCTAATCACTTGGCAATCCCGACAAGGTTGCGTTTTATCAGTCCACCTGACGCGCTGCTGGAGGATGTGCAAATACTCCAAGCTCCAACGCTTCCAAAAACTCTGAGCGAGCTGCTGCACCAACTGAAACCGCGATAGCCAATTTTGGCTCACATCGACAAAAGGGTGCTCCGGCAGGGCGACAAGTGGCTGTCAAATCAAAAAATGGCCCGGGGTCAGGGCCTCCAAGACGTTCAGGTCCGTAGACAGCGGGCACAATGGACGCGAGTTCAACACAGCTTCAATGCGGCAAAATACCGTAGCTAACTCCTTAAAGGTGGGAACGGTGTCTCCCAACAATCTGCGCCAGAGTCCCTAACCGCCTTCACCGCGGCCTCAAAATACCCCCCCAATGGGGGCAGGCTGGCGGGTCAAACAATAACAAACAACAACAACAATTTAATGGCCCTCCTTAGGCAACAAAAGGGGGTGACGGACCCCATAAGGAAGGCTAGAGTGACTCAACCGTCAACAACCAAACAACAAAAGACCCGTATCGACCAAAAGGGGTTCAACTTACTAACGGCTCCCGACAATATCCAAAACTCTCGCTGCAGAATGGCCAACAGCGCATTGCAACCGGCATGCGAGTTCTTAATGTGACGATCAGTCACCAACAATTCAACAACAGAAAAACAATCCAACAATTTGTCGAGGGAGCCAAATCGACTCAACAAACTCAGGGTCCTTTGTTCCAACAGCGAGCACCTTGAGCCCGGGCAAAGGACCCGACATCAAGACTGGTGATCGAGGCCAATCATCCTCGGGATGAGTCAGCCAGTCTGGTCCCCACCATAGGGGGTAAGCAAACAGGCGGGGTGCCATGCACCTACGTGAGGCCACGGCGCCTGGGTTCAAATCTCCAGGCAAGGGCCTCCAAATCAAAGGCGTATCAAAATTTTGAATCTGGGACACTCGGTACGCAACAAAGACCTCCAAAGAGTGGACGGACGTCTTCAACCAACACAAAGCAATTTGACTGTCCGTCCAGGCGTAAGAAGCCCGAATGTCCACAGTTCCACCCAAAGTGTGAGCAACGTGGTTCAATAGACGCACAAGACGCGCCGCCCCTGACAATTCAACTTAGGGGTGGTCAGTGCCGTCCGGAGGGGGGCCACCTTGCTCTTGGCCAAGACCAGTGACAAATTCACCTGGCCTGTGCGCAGACGGTGCGCAGACAAACAACAGCTGCATAACCGTGCGGAGACGCATCACAAACAAGGGTAGCAGAGTAGCTCCCAGGGGGGAGGATAGCGCGGGGTAACACGACCTCGTTGACTGCAGGGAGTGCGGATACAAATTGGAGCCAATCTTCCAACAGGGTTTCCCGAATTGGCTCGTCCCAGCCAAGTCCCGCAGTCCAAAGGCGCTCAAGAAAACAATTTTGCCCAAAACAATACAAACAAACAACAAAACAATAGACAAAAGGCAACCCTGGGCTCCCATGTCCAAAATGACACGGACCACAACAGAGTCCCCCGTGGGCCCCCAGACCCGACCGATGCCGTTGGCAACAAAACCGTGTCGATCTGAGGGGTACTTTAGCGGGGCAGGCGCCAATGTCCTAACAATGCCTGGGCGGCGACCGATCGCCACACCCAGACCCAAGTCTTTCCCGACGAGGATGCAATTCAAATTCCTTGTACGCGCGGTGTCCCGAGCCACGCGCCATCGCTGGAAGGGCATATCCCACCGGATGCCTGAATGGCGGGGGGCGTGACTCCAACCGGGGACGTTCCGCCAAAGGAGGGGAGGGAAGGCGGTGCTGGTCTGGCCAGCGCTGCCTAGCAACAACTGCGTAATCGCCTTTACGCGGGGAGACCAAATGGCGGTCGCGCGGCTCCCGATCAACTTGCGCGGGGGGTGGAGTGCGGCGCTCAAAATTGCGGGCCTCTCCCCGGTTCTGAACTGGCGAGGCAGAAGCCCGGTGACCAACTCCATGGTACCCCCCCGTACGCGAACCTTCATCAGAGGCTGGTCTGCCAGCGTGGTTCGCGTTAGCGCACAATATGTCCAAATGGGACCCCCCACAAATTCTACAAGGGCGGGGGTTGGGGCAGTCCCGATGGAAGTGAGCCCCCAAACAAGAGAAGCACATGCGGCGTGCATTGGCAATTCGGCGGCGGGCACTCACGTGCAATTTCAAAAAGGCCGCGCAAGTTGCCATGCCATGCCCCGTGTCCCTACAAAACTCACAACCAGGACGACTCTGGGTGCCAGCAAAACGAGCGGCGGGGCGACCATCAACAGGCCCGCGAGCCCTAGTCCGTCCCTGGTCTCGTGGCCGGGAAGACGGCTGGCATGACTCAGTGGCAACGCCAGAGTTGTCCACAAACCGACACTCATCCTCCAAAAATTGGACGAGGTCATCAAATGGGGGGAGATGTGTGACACTATCCCCACCATACTTTTGCTCGAAACGAGCCCTCAAATCGGCAGGAAGCCGTTGCAGCACAACGTGCACCAAAGGGTAAGACCATTGGTCCACCGGCAAGTCCAATTGCTTTAAAGCGTTGGTCGCTGCCACCAACGGGTTCAACAGGTCAGTACGCAATGCTGACAATCCAGTAAGGACTGGTAACCCCAAAATCAATTCAATGTGAACGTCAGCCAAACAACGTTTATTTTGGTACCGCCGGGTGAGTAAATCCACAGCGGTAGGGTAGGCTGAGTCAGTCAAAGACAGATGCTGCACCAAGGCTCGGGCCTCACCTTCCAAGACAGACAACAAATAGGCCAACTTTTGGGCGGGTCTGAGGTCCGAGCGTGCATCAACCAAACTTTCAAACAGGTTTTGGAAACTTAACCACTGGTCCAAGCGACCGTTAAAGTGTGGCAGTTCCAAGGTAGGCAGTCTACTCAATAGTCCGGGACCTGAAACAACCGAGGTCTCCGGTTTGACCTGGACAGGTGTCCGGCTCTCCAATATTTCCTGAGCACGTTGACCAATGACATCCCCCAGGTTCAAGATCTGGTCGTAGTCAGCAAGGACCTTGTCACGTGCTGCTTGGTCCAGCACTTCCAAATCCACTTCACAAATGTACTGGTTGTAGCGGGTGAGCAGAGCATCAACGTTGCCGAGTCTCAAGTTCAACTGCTCGAACCGAGCAAGAGTGATCCCCTCAAGATCCTGGCGCTCAGCGGTCGCTGCAGCTGAAGCGAACCACCGCAGCTGTGTGGTCAATCCACTGATTGCCTCTCTCACCGCTTTGTATGCCATTGCACAAACAATACAATTCAATATACCAAACAAAATAATTAAGTAACAAAGTTCAAACAATAAATAACAAGGAAATCCAACGCAAACAATCAAATAAAATAAACCAAGCAAAAGGTAATTAAGTAACAAAGTTCAAAGAATCAATTTACAAAGTAACTACAAACAATTGGTTTCAATCCAAACTGACTAATCAGCAACTCAAGAAATAACAATATATTAGTTTCAATTCAATTCAACAATAAACTTTTATTTTAATTCAAACCCAATATCACCGTTCAAAATTCTATTTCATATTCAATTCAAATATTCAAATTCTATCCAATTCCAAATGTATAGTTCACAAACCACTGTGTCAATGGTAAAACAATAATAATCCTTTATTCCAACTCAAAACAATGGTAATACTCAAAAATGCCAATTTCAAATATTAATTTTCTCAAACAACCATATCAATGGTACAAACTCAATATTTTAATGTCTTCCTGACATTCAATACAACACAGATCAGACACAAAAAGGGGCTACAACAAGGGGCTGCAACACAGCCCAATCCAATCCACTTTATTAGCCCGGCTGACCTTGGCAACATCAGGTTACCCGTCTCAATAAATTTAAACAAATTATTTCAAATACCAATTAATTACCATTAACAAACATTTACAGCGAATTACTACTTCCCTTATAGAGACTGCCAAGTAATTAGCCTACTGTAAAATTACCAATTTGGTGGTTTTGTAGGTTAAAACCACGCCTCTGCATACCAAAATTTACGCTGCCAGGCTAGGCCTCCCAATACGATCTCAAGTGCGCAGTGGAAGAGTTATAATCGTGGGGCTCTAGAGGCAAGAAGTGGCTAGCGTACTGTCCGCCGTACGCGGAGCAGACAATACAAGTACAAGGTACAATATACAAACAAAAGCACTTACCTCATGTTGGTTGAAGGACACTGCACTGGTGCCAACCTGGAGATATGTATGTAAGTGAGAGTATCTGTATTGTGTTGTGACGTTACGAGTATTCTTCAGGTTAGATGCCGCTTCCAATTAGGCTGGAGGAGGTCACAGCATGCGGTCTTCAAATCACTCATTCACAATAGCGTCACTTTGGTTTGACCTTCAAACTATTTATCCAAAATATGTCCAAAACCCGTGTTATCAAACGTCAAATTAGGGGTTATTAACAATCAAACAACTGGATCACGACTAATTGTCACAAGCGGATCGATTTTAAGGATTAATTTCAACAAAACGCGTCGCGGGGTTTCAACAGGCGAACGGGGCTATTTTAGCGGCAAATCAAGCGAGCTGTCAAGTGTCAACGTCAAATGTCACTCCGTTTCACGTCATGGCGCGTTCACAGAGTAACCAATTCAATCGGAACGGAACAACGTAAGTACTTAAATACTTACTTACGTAGCTTCATATTGATATTATTGTAATGGGTTTGCAAGTGTCCGTATCGATATTATTTTATTTTGGTATTGGCAACATTTCTAATTGAAGTTATAGCCTTGAAATGTGTTGATGAATTGAATAACTATTTAAAATTACTTTTCAACGGTGTACTTCTACAGATTTTATTTATATTGTATAATTCTTACTGTTTTATAGTATGAATTATCATTATTATAGAAAGTCTGTCGGACACCACGATGATTCGAGCCGATATTTGGCAATGTCCTTTCACTTTCTTTTTTACGACATTGCGAAACTTTCTCCACAAAAACGATTATGACTGAAAAACTACTATAGCTATATTCCAATAAGAAATACTCACGGAAAGCTAATTAGATATCGAATTCTAATTGGAAAAAACTAAATTAATCAAACAAAAAGCTAATAAGATATTGAATTCTAATTAGAAAATGAAGTCGGGGATTTCAAAAAAATATCGTATTTATTTTTTATTTCGTGTTTTACAAGAAAAGTATAATAGTTACTAGGCAAAATTATTTTTGTTATAATAGTACATAATATACCCTTCAAAATGATACCAATATCTAAATATAAGTATTTAGTTTTCTATCAAGAAAAAACAAATACTTCTCAAAAGCTCCCCGAGCCAACACTAAAATCATGAATTACGAGTTGCGTTTGAATAATTTGTAGACCCCATCTCAATATATTTCGTTTGTAAATAGCTGTTATAGTGCTAATAGTAAAGTATTCTTTTATATTTAAGCATTTATTTAACAAAAACAACTAATTCGAAAAATGGATCAACTACAACCAACGAACAATGTCCGCGCGGTCATCATAAAACTTTTCTAGCTATATTATTCCATGTAGACGTTTCGAAATTGGCGTAGTAATGCACATTTCGTAAAGGAAATATCTTCACGTTTAATGTGATGTACAATAACAACATAAATGTGGTATAAAAACAGAAAACTTACCATATTTTAGTTGGAGATCAGGGGGGTGACACTACGTACATTTTGACAGCAAAGTACAGAAAGAGCCATCTAGATGTTGGCCCAAATACTATTAAATTACATTCAATTTTCAACAGGTGGCGCTATAACTTGATCGAAATGTTTTATTTAAAATAAGATTATTGATGTAATATTAATTAGAGATAAGTATGAGAAAAATATCAAACTCATCTTATAAATTGAAATAGACACATAAATGAAATACAATTTGGTAAAACAAATATCAAATTTATTTAAAAAGACCTGATGCCAGATTTTACCTATGATGTACTAAGTGACAGTTCTTGAACTGAAAATAAACAATCACAATATGGCGATTTGCTGCATTCTGCGTACGCGTATTTTGTAGTTCCCGATCTGTATTGTTGTATTTCGTTGTAATTTCAATTCCACCGGGACTATTTTGTTTCGTCCTATTTCTGGAACGTGTTCTACAAGAACATGTTGCAGAGATAGGACGAAACGTTCTATTACATAGAACATGTTATCATACATATAGAATATAGCTAGAGTCTGTCAAGCGAGTCGAGTCCACAACCATTTTACTGATTTCTTATAATGGCAATACTATTATCTGTCAAACAGATTGTCACAATTTCTGTTCTAACCTCGAGCATTCCGGTTTTTGTTGAATTTTTTAATGTTATAATGCCAAAACCTATTAAAAGTAGTGTCAGGAGCCTGCTGTTTACAATGATTAATAAATATAATCATGTAAAGATTGAATCTGATGACGTGTTAACAGAAAAACGACGACTTTTGGATGAAATTGTTTCAACAACAGGTAGGTTGGCTACAAAATGTTGATACTTTTAGCACAATTGTCTAATTTTGTTTATTTTACTATGATGTGATCACGATTTCGGTTCTGGTTTAGATTCAGACGTCGTATACATGACATTGAATCTCAATGGGGCACCTATAAGTGAAAAGTATTATAAGAGATTGTTGTCATCTTTTTTCAGCCACCTTGGATGATGAATTAATAAAAAGCACAATTGATAATTTAGTTAAGAAAGTCATAGCCATAGATGAGAATAAAAAAATGAAATCTGAAACAGACTATTTGACAAAAATTGCTGCTATGACAGGTTAGTACAGATTTATTTGTTTACATTGTTTGCATTTTCTACAAATATTATCATAAAATTTGTGCGTTTGATACTGAACTGACATATTGAACTTTCAGATTTAAGTGTGAAAACACTGCGAAGAATTAAAAAAGAAGGTGCTATTAACCAAGGCGAGTGGAACACAACGGGGAAAAAACGTCCACGACAGCCAACTGTAGCCAATCTGGATAATTTTGACTTATCAGCCATACGCAATAAAATTAATGAATTTTACTGTGTGAAAAAGCAAGTTCCAACTCTACGAAGTTTGCTTGCAGATTTAAGAGAGTCAATTGGATTTACTGGATGTCATGAAACATTGAGACAATTATTACTCAAAAATGGATTTGAATTCAAAAAAAATAAAAATGAGAGATCTCTTCTTATTGAAAAGTATGAACTAGCTGCATGGCGACATAGGTATCTCAGAGCTATTGATGAAAAGCGGAAACAAGGAAAATTAATAGTTTATCTTGATGAGACCTATGTCCACCAAAATTATAAAGTTAAAAAATCATGGCAAGGGCCATCAACAAGCGGTGTAATTGACAAAATATCGTCAGGCAAAAGACATATTGTTGTTCATGCTGGATCCGAAAAAGGTTTTGTTCCCAATGCATTATTGGTATTCAGTACTAAATCAAAAATGGCAGATTATCATGACGATATGAACAGAAATAATTTTATGAAATGGTTACGTGAAAAATTAATACCCAATTTAAGTCAGCCCAGTGTCATTGTTATGGACAACGCTAGCTACCATGTAACACAAATAAATAAGCCACCATCTATGAATGATTTAAAGGCTGACATTCAGAAATGGCTAACTGAAAATGGAATTCATTATGAAGAATTCTTTACAAAGGCTGAGCTTATGTGCCTTGTGAATGAACATAAAACAACTCCAATGTATGAAGCTGAAGAATTTTTGAAACAACATGGCCATGAGGTTTTGAAACTTCCGCCATATCATTGTGACCTGAACGCAATTGAACTCATATGGAGTTTGGCTAAAAGAAAAATAGCCAGCAAAAACTTAGGGATTCCAGGTAAAGAAATGGAGAACCTTATAAAAGAATGCTTTAATAGTGTCACAGCCAATGATTGGAAAAAATGCACAGATCACACTATTAGTGTCGAAAATAAGTATAAAGTAAGAGACAGGATATCCGAAACCGAGTTGGAACCCTTCATCATTTCTGTGCGTAATGATTCTACTGACAGTGATTTCTCATTTGAAGGCATTGAATTTCTTGATTCTGATTTTAGTTCTGATGAATAAATACGTACATTGAAATGCTTTTTTTTAATTTATCCCAAGTAATTTTTTTATCAAAATTCAAGTATCAACAAGTTTTCAGTGTGCTATATCAGTGTTGACACCTGAAAGATTTTTGAATTTGCCGCCTTTTTCATGGGACTAGAATCGCTTGACGGACTCTATGTAGGTATGTGATTAGTTTGGGGCCAAGTTACAGATGGCGTATTGTCAAATAGATTTGCAATTTTATCACGCAAGAGGGCTCTCTTTTCCCTGTTTATTATTTTACTCTTTGTTGGAGATCCACACACAAACACAGTTCGCTAAACAACAAGGATGAACTGTCATTTTCTTTTTTTTTTTTCTAAATTTTACGTTGCCGGTCCATAGATGAAATTCACTCTCCTGGATGACAAATCTCATATAGCGACATCTAGTATTTCTCTAATGTACGACTATCAAAGGACTGTAGCGATAAACACGTTTCAAGTGTCGAATGACGCATAAAACGTCCATGGTTACAAAAGTAACCATGGACTTTTCGACGAAATTTTATTTGGTTACTTTTGTAACCATGGACAGTTGAGTGGGTAATGTCAAGCATAACCATAGGTAATAAATTAATTTTATAGGTATATAACCTATTTCATTTTAAAAATCTATGTTCATATCGAGAATATTTGTCTTATATTTTTAGTGGTTTTATGGGGAGTGTCAAGTATGGCATTAGTAAATTTCCCATACAAAACTTAGTGTCGTGTGCAAACTGTAGAGGTTGTATGCCTCACGATTGTACAGGCTGGTTATAATTATGACATTTTGAACTGTCATAATTATATAAAAATAATAGGGAAAATTCTCAGCTGTCACTATCCATGGATGCGCGTGGCACGCTGTAACATAAACACACATGAACATTCGCGCAAGCTCCTGCGCCGCCTAAACGAAACAGCAGGCGCAGGCATAGATTTTCGCCGCGCCGTAGAAAGAGAGGGGGATACTTCCTCTCCTACTCTCTGTTCGTCTTACGAATTTTCGATCAGGGTCACGTGCCCTGACGCGAGTTTAACATTTTTTACCCATTACAAAAAAAGTGCACAACGCCGCTAAAGAAGTTTTCACTTCAATAAAATATTTGTAATAATTTGATGGGACTGGGCAGAATATGTTTGCCGCATAAACTGTGGACCCATGTAGCACAGAACTGGTGCCCTTGGATAGTGAGGTAGAGTCGCGACTGACCACGTAGGAGATGGCGAGACGAGTTGGATAGATTCCGTGAAAATTGGAAGGAGGGCGCGCGGGGTCGCGAAAGATGGAAGGAGTGGAGGAAGGCCTTTTGCCTAGGAGCGGGACCGTGGAGACAAGCAAAAAAAAATTTGTACAATGTGTCCATTACAGTACTTGAAATATAGAAAATTGTTAAGGAGGACTGGGGACCTTTATTGTGGGTGGGAAATCATCAAATTACGTCACCCATGTTCCTTCAGTCGCCTATATGCCAGGGCCACGGTAACTCTTTCGAATAAATCTCGCGACCCTGGCAGGTCGATACCTGTCCCCTTCAGTTTTGCTGACGTCTCTTTGAGGCGCGCGTGGAACATAATGCGTCGTCGACGTCACGTCACGGGCCTGTTCCTCCGGGCGGCGAGCTACCCGTTGCCCGTTCATAGACTCCCGACGCCCGGGGCGTCTCCTCCTGCGGCGGCTAGGGGCGTGAGGGCGCAGAGCGGCTTCCCATGCCCTCTCGCTCCATACCATAGCCTGCACCTGGGCCGGACGCAAGAGGTCGCCGCTGCCGATCGCCTCTACGAGGACACGGCGGTGCTCCGCCCAGGCAGGGCACACCTCAACCGTATGCTCCACCTTGTCCTCCAGACGATCCACGCAATACGAAAACACCCGCGTTTCCTTCCGCCTTATTCGGAACAAGAACCTCCTGAAGCATGGACTGGTGACCTGACTTACGGGTTTAAAAAAAAATCTTAGCTTAGGCACCAGTCTTCCACAAATTAAGTACATCTTGTATCAGTAGACAAACTTCACTCTAAGTTGTATTTGTGGCAAGATAATAAAAATCTATTCTATTGTTATAATAAATTTTTCCTGTAAAAGTTTCGCCATTTTTAATAAATCACCTAACTTGTATCAGCTTTTAGAATTACAATTTACCGCCTTTTAGCGCAGTTACTTTAAATTCATTTTACTGTTGTTACGTACTTACTCGCGTTGTAACTTGGCGCATAGTACTACGCTAGTCCATCACACCTCCTTTATTCGTATTCCTAGGTCATTACTCACAGGTCGTTATGGGCTACGTGTAAACCTACCTTTAAGAGGCTTTACACACGTCGGGTTTATGCAGCGTTTCGAAAATGTTCGCAAACATCTCGACAACATGGGGTAACATCGGTCGAGAGTTACGTAATGTCATTGTATTGATGTTATTGTTGTTGAAACAAATCAGGATCGTGCCTTTTCTTCTGTGTGTGGAGTGAAGTTTAAAGATACAGCGCTTCAAAGTTCTTTTCGCACGTGGCCAAAATCGGAACTAACGTAGCGTTCTTTTACAATTACGGCGAAGCAGAAAGGGTAAGGAATATGATTTTGCCCGGTATGAATGTTCATCTATTCCCTCATAACTTCTAAATGACTTATTATAATTTGTCAATGAGGTATTTTTGCAGGCGTCTTAATTGTTTGCTAGTGTTATGTGGGGTTGCTTTATGATGTCACATTTAATGTAGCGCCCTCTAGAGGACATTAAGTCATGAACTTCAAAAAATATTTATTTTAGCTTGCCCCAAAATAATTTCAATAAAAATAAATTCAGAAACTAATGTCCGATTACTGAAGCTTATCTGTAGGGCAAAGTGGCAATCGACCACGACTTTCAGATAAAAATAGGTATTTTGTGTATTATGAACTGCTATTTTTGAACTTACTTTATTTCCAATACAATATAAAATAAAATCCACCAACAGGCCCTTGTCAATGTCGTTCAGGAACCAGAAGATTCTTGATGCACTCTAGCATGAATTTTCCAATGTTGGCGCGAGCGTTTCGCGCTGCAGCTCTTGTGTGTAATGCCTTTATGGCCTTTGCATTCCCTCTTTACGAAAGCTCATTTTATTTTACTGCCACATCAGCTCATTGTCACGTTCCATGTGTTCTCTTCGCTTCCTCAAGGCGACGCTCGGGGTCTTAAAAGGTTATTAGGCAGATGGATACACTATCTTTTGGAGAGACCCACTGAATGTAATCAAGTTCAGTAGCGACAAGTTTATGAGTCTCTTTACTGCTAGCGACATTGTTGATCAGCAATAAGAAAGTAGTAAACTGAAAAGGTTCAGATATTTTTACCAACCGACACGACAAAGTATCGACTTTTATGTCACAATCTCTAAGGTTTTTTTTTGTTAAAGTCTAAGTGTCTAATAGAGTTAAATGATATTCTGAAATCAATCAGTGATGTACACGTCTATGAGAAATTCGAGCGCTACGCATTTTTCAATCCTGTAAAAACTCAATGGCTGTGATATTGAATTTCTGTTGCTGGAATATTTATTTAATACATTTTCAATTGTATTGTTAAAATATTTTTGTTTTTTTATTAAAATCACATATTTATTAGTTGAAGATACAGAAAACAATGCCGGTTTTCTAAAACTAGAGTTGAATCTACGCCAGCTATTTGCGCTGTTAACCTCGCTAGTAAAGTTTATTTGGTCAACCTAAGCGGGGTGACGGGGTCACATTAGAGTTAACTCTGTGTAACGATATATAGGAACTTACTCAGTAGGTATGTATACAAATCGCTCTTTCATTGAATTTGGGCCAGGACAGCTCACAGATTATAAGGGTCAAACGTTATTTTGTTTGCGCGTAATCTGTGTGCTTGTGTGATGAATTTTGGGCCCTGGCGGCAAATCTTTTTTCAATGAATACGATGAGTGTAATCGGTGTTTAATAATAAAATGCGTTTCACTTAGCAAAGAGCCTAATTACTTTTTATTGGGTTTTGGTTGGGTGTAGAAATATACAGGTAGAATCTTAATCCTACTATCCTACACATAATATAAATGTGAAAGTTTGTATGTTTAGATGTTTGTTACTCAATCACGAAAAACGGCTGAAACGAGTTGATGAAATTTGGCACAAAGATAGTTTAAAAACTGGATTAACACATAGGATACTTCTTATACCAATGGTAAGTTCTCAATAAATGAATAAAATGAATATCTTAGGACAACCAACACAACGTTATCTGATCTCAAACTAGGCAGAGCCTGTACTATGGCAACCAGACAACTGATAAACATACTTATATATTTCTAAATGAGAGATGTACCTAACTTCTTTCCGTCTAGTTTTTCTTACAACTTACAGAGATTAACTTTATTCTAGTTTTGAACTAGGTGAAGCTCGTTATAACACGAGAGAGGACAAACTTCAAGATTATGATCAATTTACTATCGACGGTAATAAAATTGCTGTTACAGCTGATTGACAAAGGTATCTTCATAGTCGCGTACTTTATTACTGAAGGTGGTGTCCCATAAAGACCTTCGTGGCTTTAAGGACCATGTTCTTCCACTTCGGTTCTCGGCTTCTCTCAAGGAGATCGTAACGAACAGTCCAGTGAGAATGGTTACTTGGTCTCAACAGCGGTTAGGTGACCGGCTGCGAGGTCTTTTCCCTTCTACTCTGCCCATCACCACCAAAATTGGTAATGCTTTGGTAGTAACAGATTGTAGATAGTCTATCTCTTAACAAACAAAACCAGAGATTAATTAATCTGCTGTAGTGATAATACGTGCAAAATCATTAAGTATGTATGTGCGTGTTAGAATTTAATTGAAATAATTTGAACCAAAGTGCTCTGAAAGATCATCCAATAAGTGAAAAGTGTCCGAGGATAATGTTAAAAAGGTCGTTCAACATTTTAATCAAGTTCAAATGTAACGGCTCTTAATCTAAGAGCACGGCGTGAATCAGCTGAGATAAATGTTCCTTTTAATGAGATGCTGGAGAAAAATTACATCCTACAATATAAAATAATACGTGTGCAGTGACAAATAGTTCATATTCTAGGTAATACGCTGAATTCAGATTCTAGCTAGTCTTCAGAGTTGTGAAAGATTAAGAATGGAAATACCTGAAGCAAAAAAATGTTTTCATTCTCATCTATACATCCGTATAAATAAATGAAATGTGAGTTTTTGTGCTGTCAAAATAACAGCAGTGAATTAAAGGATTAGAAAGTTTAAACAGTAGATGCTCATTATAACATAAAAAACTGGGTGCGTCTCATAACGTATAAACTCATTTGGTCTAATTTCATTTTATTATCGTTCATAAGATATAATCAACGTGAGATTTACCAACTGTTGATATAATTTCTTTCCATATAACATTTATTTATTCTAAAACTTAATTGTTATAACGTTGTTTGATACGTTTATGTAATCGAAAATCATTTGGTCTAACGTTTAATACGTATATGTTATAGTTTATTTAATCGAAAATCATTCGGTCTAACGTTTAACATATATAAAAAACGTAATTATGGTTAACACCCCGACTCGGATAGGTTAGGTTAGAAGGCTAAGGCGGGAGCGAAGCGGAGCGGAGCTCCCGCCTTAAACCTTGTGGTTATTTTTTTTTTTAAACCACCCAGAAATAGTCGACCTATCTTAGCGCAGGTGGTAATCAGTTACTAGTTATGTTTAATATCTACTTAGGTTACTATTCATATTAGACCAAATAAGTTTTATATGTTTTGAGTGGTATGTCAAACGATGTTATATTTAATGTATATTATGTCAAACGATGTTAAAGTTAATGTATGTTATGCTTATAAAAATTAGTTATTTTAAAATTATATCAATCGTTCTTTATATTAACTAATCGCTATATTAAATAAAATTATAGGTTCCGTTGTTATATGTTGTTAATATTAGAGATTTTGTTATTATATCGTCTATTACTTACCCTAAAAAACTATATTTTTTTGTCTGTTTTTTCTGTTCGAAACGGCTGCACCGATTTTAACGGTACTGTCGCTGTCAGATAGCTGATGTTATAAGAAGTAAAATGGGCGATTTCAAACTGTAGCACGTTCTCAAGGGATAATTTACGATTTTCACGCGGGCGAAGTTACGAACAGAAGCTAGTATAAATTATAGGAACATTCGTGCAACGATTTGACATACATTGATTTTTAAAATCGCTGCAATTATCTTTTCGATCATGACCGCTATGATTTATTTACCTGATTGGGATTGATTGATTTACCACCAAAAACATACATGTGCTTTATGAATACAGTGTCAGCCTTTACGAAATTAATATTTATTGATTAAAACTTTATGCATAAGTAAAACTACTGTACAAAGGCGCACTTAATGCCTGAGGCATTTTCTACCAGTCAACCTTAGGGTGATGCAGAGAAAAACATGGCAGGTGCAATATAAGGGATAGATAACTCGAAAAATAATGAATAATAAATACATACATAGACACATACATACATCCATATAACTAAAATGGACTTTGTCTCGAGACATAACGATCGGTGGAGGAGAAAACGAGCCCAGCAAATCAGACCTGGGATGCTTAATTGCTTATGCCAACTTCTTCCGAATATGCTCTCGTACTTTCATCTTAAATGATAACTGCCTAGTTGCCGTCCTGATGTGTCATCTTTCATAATCATGGCACACACGGCTACGTAATTATAATAGTATACATTTCCAGTTTTAGCTGAGCCCGTGTTGTTTACATTTTTCGAACAGTGATTAGTCAGCTTATACTGGAAATATAGCTTGATTGGTCGCCGTGTATACCTATTAATTAATACAAAAATTGAGGGAAACCTTTATTAAAATACAATTCCCAGCTGTGATGGTTATTTCACCCATACGACAACGATATGTGACTAACTAAAATGTACAATAAATACGTACGTACGGGTTCGTATTATCAAGCAACCATTTTCATGGATTTTCCCACTGATATCCATCTTCAACCTACTAGCAATAAATATAATAATTTCTACCCGGACGTTTTTCTATTGTTTGCTTATCACTCTGTGAAATCAAGGTCTCATAAATACTTTGACAAAGGAAAACATTTCGTATTTTATGAGGGCATGACCTGTCGAATGTTGAAATCAAATACACAGGATATTGGTACCGCTGAATAATTAAACTCTGTTCAAACAACTTGGAGTTACGACCTCATAACTGGTTTCATTGCCAAGTGCGAAATGGGAGCCTGCGTTTTATAAACAAGATCAAATCGGCGAAGCTTTGTGATCGTTCTTTCAGCTGGTCGAAAATTAAAAACAACGTACTCTGATCGTAATGAATCTGTCTTTTTCTTGATTCAACGTGTAAATCAAGCAATGGTTATAGAAGTTTGCGATGTTGTAGTTCCATGACTAGTCCCCAGTTGTGCATAACAGTTTTATGTGACTAAAAATACGTTCAAAGCCCAGGAGTCATTACTCGTATGGTCTGTTTGTTTATTACTCCAGTCAACGTATGATGGATCGATGGCTTTATGATTCACTGTTTGCTTTCTGATAAACATATTTCAATATTTTTATAAACAATTTTAATGTAAAACAGAGCTGTTTTACATTCAAAAATCAGACTGGAATGTTATGTCATAATTTAGGAAGGTATAAAATGTTTATTTTTGTGTCTTCGAGTTATGAAAGATGTTTATATTTTTATGTTCAAGTTTATAAAGATTTGATAATGAAGAGATTAGTGGAAAGCCAGTATCAGAATGAGTAAGTTGAATCTTTGAGAAAGTAGGTTACATAAGAAAATAATAAGCTCTCATATTTTATGATCCATTTATTTGTCCCCAATAAGTCTGGATGTTTTCCAAAGAATGGAAGATATAAAAAAGGTTTCTTTCTCAATTAAATCTTGTTATTATTCACCATCAGTTTTTTGGTTTTACACAAGAAACATCTTTTTCCTTTTATTCTTCATCTTTATTCTGGGTCCATCGCATCGGGATATGTTCTCGAAAATCATTTAAGTTATTTAAAATTCTTATCACTGTCTTGCTGTTGTCTCTATCAAAAAATCTTAATTTTATTGTTTCCATATTTAAATTAGACCTTGCGTGACTATTAAGTTGATGAGTGTGTTTATAATATATCTTGTAGAAATACATTTGTTGTTTTATAATTTTTAGTTTCTTTGCTATTTCATCTTTTCAGCCGAAAGACGTCCACAGCTGAACATAGGCCTCGCACAAAATGGGAACCCCATAAGGAAATGGGTTCCCATAATAGCCCTGCTTAGCAGGTGGTTGGGTTGGCAATTGCAGTATAGTGGTAAAATGCATAGAGAACGCTGCTGCCCATTCTTTTTCTCTAGTACGTTCCTTAGTCGCCTTTTACGACACCCACGGGAGAAATGGGGTGGTGCTATTTTTTACGTTACACGGATTCGGGTTTTGCTACCTGTTTTTTTTTTTTTTTCAGGATGGGAAATCATCAAATGACTTCTCCCGCTCTGGGCGGAGCGGGAGGGCGTGTCAGACTTTTACTGACTAAAACCCACCCGTGTTCCATCAGTTGCCCATGTGCCAGGGTCACGGTATCTCTTTTGAACAATCACGCGACCCCGGCAGGCATCGGTCCTAGTAGACCCCTAGATTGCTACATGATTGGTTCATATTCATTCTTATTCGGTTTACTGCAAATTGGCGGTAGTTTCAGCCGCGTCATTAATTGGCTTTTTGAAAGGCAGTGTACTGTTTCCAATCCGATTCGCTAACTTGTAACCTAATATTCCGCGCTCTTTTGTTTGCTGTGCAATATTGAATCTAGAAATTTGCAGATCATACTAGAGTACTAGACTAAAATTTCATGTTTAATACAGACACCTACTATATTGGAGAACCGTAGAGTCCGAATAGGTTTACCTTAGAAATACGAATACAACCCCTCCTTATTCCATTATTTACTAGGAATTCTTGATTCTCCTCTAGGCTTATTTAATCAATGACCAGAGGCCAGGCATTTTGAAATTGCCTTAGAAGCCTTATCCACTGAGCCTCTGAGAAAAAAAAATACTTATTTGAAATCAATCTGGATTTAACTTACACTATATGAAAAACCGGAAAACATAGACAAAACATTCAGCTAATAAATCACAAAGATATCTAATATCCGACAAGGATACGTCAAACACAGCAAAAACAATGATTGAGGATAGTTTTATCACGAATAAAGAATCACACTACGAGTCAGAAAATATAGACAAAGAATGACAGACACTGCTCATACATTTACTGTAGAGAAGAAGGTTATATGTTCGCTTAAGAACTTGGAAGTAATTTGTAATTATGTATCACCATTTGGGCTGAAACACGTCCTCTGCTGGTCATAGGCCGCCCCCAGCTTGAGGGGTTAGCCATAATCGCTACGCTTAGAAGGCGGGTTGCCGATCGCAGTACGGCGCGGTGGTAAAATGCATAGACGACGCTGTTCCCTATTCTCTAGTAAGTCCCTTAGTCGCCCCTTACGACACTCACGGGAAGAGATGGGATTGTGGTATTTATTCTTTACGTCCTGCACCACACGGAACTCTAGCTAAATGTATCTTATACCTTTAAACGAGCAATTTTTGTATATATATATATATAATCTGAATTTCGGAAACGGCTCCAACGATTTTCATGAAATTTAGTATACAAGGGGTTTCGGGGGCGATAAATCGATCTAGCTAGGATTCATTTTTATAAAATGTCGTTTTATTCGTGTTTTCCATGACCAACTTTATCGATAATCAACTTGAACATAAACTTATTATTTTAAACACAATTTACCAATAAATATCGAGCAAAGCTCGGTCAACCAGATATTTTTAATTATGCAGCAAAATATATTGTTCGTTTCATTATTATAAGAACCTGGCGCGAGCGTCTAATAAACATGCAGGAAAAAACGTTGCAGACCAGATAGAAGAATTTGATTCGGACATTATTTGGCACTGGTTTGATAGTGATGCCCACAGGAATGAAGAGAATGCTTTTGTTACAAATCAAATTAGAATTGATACACATACAACTCACTGATGAGCTGTTGAGAGATAGAACGGTTAGATAGATGACTAGTGTCAAAATTTGTATTGTATTGCATCGATTATTTTCCAAAGAGGTATTTTAATTCTGAATTCATCATCATCATCATTATTTCAACTGATAGACGTCCACTGCTGGACATAGGCGTCCTAATTCGGAGGGTTTGCTATAATCGCCACGCTTGGCAGGCGGATTGGTGATCGCAGTATGGTGGTAAAATGCATAGAGAACGCTGCCGCCCATTCTCTAGTAAGACCCGAAGTAGCCTCTTACGACACCCATGGGAAGAAATGGGATAGTGATATTCTTTACGTAGGACTCCACACGGAACCGTTTGACACCAAACGAAACAATTTTGATCTTTTTAGGGTTCTGTTGCCAAATGGCAAAAAATGGAACCCTTATAGATTCGTCATATCTGTCTGTATGTCTATCTGTCTGTCTGTCTGTCTATCTGTCCATCCGTATGTCACAGCCACTTTTTTCCGAAACTATAAGAGCTAGGCTGTTGAAACTTTGTAAGTAGATGTATTTTGTAAACCGCATTAAGATTTTCACACTAAAATAGAAAAAAAAAATTTGGAGTTCCCCATACATAGAACTGAAACTCAATTTTTTTTTTTCATCAAACCCATACGTGTGTGGTATTTATGAATAGGTCTTCAAAAATGGTATTGAGGTTTGTAACATCATTTTTTTATAAACTGAATAGTTTGTGCGAGATACACTTCCAAAGTAGTAAAATGTGAGTCCCCCCCTGACGAGTAACTTCTAAATTAAGAGAATGATAAAACTAAAAAAAATGTATGATGTACATTACCATGTAAACTACCACCGAAAATTGGTTTGAACGAGATCGAGTAACGAGATCGAGTAAGTAGTTTTTTTTAAAACGTCATAAATCGTAAACCGCAATTTACCTTTCATTCAATCAACTGAAATATAAAAATTAAAAAAAAAACATTTATTTTCATAAACATAAACCTTATGCATAAACCGAGAATACCTACAGGGTTGTTCGGAACCCTCGGTGCGCGAGGCCGACTTGCACTTGGCCGGTTTTTTATATATTTTTATTACGAATGCTTTTGCCGTTCTGCATTGTTCTCACATTTTATCATTTTATGAATGTTGTAACAAAAATATCGTAACCATGTTTAGATTTATAAATTGTCCGTAGTCTTCCTGGCCCGTTCTTATCTGTAGGTACCAGCCACTCTTTGGAATGGATGACTAGCTTCATCTTTCTAACTGACCGACCCACTGGCAATTCAATAGTGCCTGTAATCACTACATAGTATAGAACAAAGTTGCTTCTCTCTGTCTGTCCCTATGTATGCTTAGACCTTTAAAACTACGCACCGCATTTTGATGCGGAATTTTAATAGATAGAGTAATTCAAGATACGTATAAAACGCGGTCGAAGCCGCTGGCAAAAGCTTGTTATTTTGAAACAAAAGCTTTGAGTTTGGGTCTTTTTGGGTTCTCTGACCTCGACCACTTTGCTTAATATAATAATCGAAGCACCTGAATTAACTTAAACTACAAATCTATGTACTGTCAAAGCAAAAAATAAATAGTATCAAATGAATCTATGAAATGTCTCCTGGCGGCTACAATGTGAAGTAGCCACTGCCTGTAAGGTTTTAAATCATTTTACTCAGTTATGTGAAATGCAGGAGATTATGAAAAACGGTAGAGCTTATTTTTGTTTCGCCCTGACCCTTACTCGAGCCTGCCTGCGCCGGTGAGCCTGTCACATTAAATTCGTCCTATTATTCCAATAATCATTTCGATGCAGCCCTTTCCTTACGTCTATCTTCCAGCGACGCCTTAGGCCGAGGTCCGTCCACAGGGGATGCCCTTAGCGTGTAGTCACTAAGTTTTTCATTTTGAGCCCTAGCTTTAATTTATTAAGGTAGCAACCGGCAAGTCCGGTTAGGCAGCCGACAACCTTCTATGTTGACCTGCGAGATGTTCACGACAGATGAGTTGACAACTTGTCTGACTGTAAAAAATCTAGAAAAATATATTAACACAGAACAAAAGGAACGATATAAAAAAAAATATTCTAACAATAACACTATCTATGTTCTATCTTTATAATATTTTTTTTAAAGATTTGTCACGCGTTAGCACTAAGGAGAACACATCTTTTTGGTGCTAAAGCGTGACTCTCACAAGTCTCATCTAAAAAAAAAAAACAATTTTGAAAACACAGTGTTGTTACTTACGTGTTTGTACATTATTTTCTCCATAAAACGAAACCTTATTGTCACATTATCAGGGGCGGAAAATCTTCTCACTGTCACGTGAATGCGAACAAAAACCGTCTACCAAAGTTTTTCCCTAGGGGAGTTGAAAATAGTACTATAATGTGAAAAGGGTAAAATGTTTTTCCGATTCTTCACTTTTCATGCCGTCAAACTTTTCCGCTGCGTTTTTACATATGTAGTTTGACCTATTTATAGAAATGTGCTTTCAGTGTACAGCCTCAAAAATACACATTGGTATTCATTTACAAAAAAAAAAGAGAATGGTAGATAATTCAAAAGATAGAGTGACGAGACGACATCGTACAAATAGTCGAAAAAATATGGTCTGGACGGTAAAAGGATAGACTCACCTGGAACAGACTGAATGGCAAAAAACGCGGCCCTCTGGAAATCAATACATAATACAAAACTAAGATAAGATAATAACATGTAAGGGATGAATAAATCAAGCAAATAAAAGAAATAATAAATAATCAGTTTAACCCACTTGTTATGAATAGAGGCAATTCATATCTTCAATATCACGAATACAGGTGGCTAAAAAGTGAGCTCCTAAGACGGCGCAGGCTGACTTTGGTCGTCCATTTGTAATATTTCTTAAAAGCGTTTCATACTGTTGTTATTTCTTAGGTTTTCTCTTACCCTGCGTTTACACATAAATTACTAGTAATGGTGCTTGTTTCCAACAATTCTTGTAAAAGACTTCTAAAAACAAGTCGTTTATAAAATCTGTACCTATCTATCATACATGTATATGACGTGGTTTCAGATATGTGTTGTTCACATTTTTGACATGTTTTGTATAAAACTATTTTTTACAACTTCTTTGAGACGCAAACGATACGTGATAAATCAAAACAGTATTCACAGTATGTTGGATAAATATTTTATACCTTGGTGTAAACAGGGAGTTGTGGCTAAGTAATAGCAGCCACACAGGTCGATCGATCAGGTTAAGCTGCACTTGCCACGGTTGGTCCGTGGATGGGGGGACTATCTATACATACCAAGACTCTGCCGAGCCACGGAAAGCACGTTAGGCCGTTGGTTCCAGCTATCATCCGAGGATATTTACAGCCCATCGTTACTGGCCATCAGAAGCCCGAACGTCTGACAACGACCCTAACCAAAGGGTATCCTGATACCCAGTAACTGGGTTGTGGAGGTCAGATAGGCAGTCGCTCCATGTAAAATACTGAAAGTCGACCCAAACATAGTTTGGAAAAGGCTCGGCAGACTTTGATAAATAAGTTTAGAACTGCATAAAATGACAATTTAGTTTTATCACTACTTTCACACCGTCCAAGGTATACATCGTAAAACACATATGTATAGCCCTTAGTATAAATACCCGAGTTACAAGACAAACAATTTCCCAGTTTTCGCCGAATAGCTGTATCTTCCGTAGTAAATTATGTTCCTGTCCAAACAATACGAAGGAGTTGATGAGTAAGCTACCACAGCAGAACATGAGTCATGTCGTGCAAATTGTCGGTGTACCTCAACGTGAAATTGTTACATAGAAGCAGGAACAGTCGGACCAATTTATTTACTTAAACAGTAACGAGACCGTGTGTAAACCAGTACATTTACCATTCCTGCTTTTCGCGAAAGTCAAATTTTCTTGAACTTGGAAGGTTGTATTAATGATTCTAATCTTATCTTATATCTTTAAACGAGCAATTCTTGTACACAAGATTATTTTTAGTATATGCGAAACCTGAATATAGTTTGTTCAGAATCAGTAACTGAATCGATTCCTATAATTTTTACACCATGCTATATTTTGTACCAAAAATATTTAATTACGCTTCCAAGTCGCGGGCCTTAGTGTTTTGTTTCGATTTTAAAATTATCATGTCTTTCTCGTATTCAAACGTCCATTACACGGAGATGGTACGTACACTAGCTGTTTGTGGTGATCTGCATATGTTTTTGCGTGGACAATCAGGTAACTAATCAAGCTTATAACTTTGTGATTATTAATGATACAGTTTTGAAATTTTTTTCATAGATTCTTTATATAAAAATACTAGATTCGTGTTTCGGGTTTCGCATAAACAAAAATTAATGTTGTATGAATATAATCTGAATCTCAGAAACGGCTCCAACGATTTTCATGAAATTTTGTATACAGGGGGTTTCAGGGGCGATAAATCGATCTAGCTAGGATTCATTTTTAGAAAATTTCGTTTTATTCGTGTTTTCAATTACCAACTTTATCGATAATCAACTTGAACATAAACTTATTATTTTAAACACAATTTACCAAAAATTACCGAGCAAAGCTCGGTCATCCAGATATTGATTTATTAATGCATATAAAGCCATATTTCTTACGGTCACGAATCATATTTTAATCAACACCTGACACTGACTTGCAGTATGGAAACAAGAATGTCACGAGCTAACTTGGCGCTTTCCCTTAAAATAAAAACAAAATGACGGGAGAAAATAATGCGGGGCTTGATAAATTGGTTCCCTAGCACAATAGCATATGAAGGTAAAAACTTTAGGTTATAGTGCCAGTAATCAATATCAATTCGTGCCTCGGAAAGCACGATAAGCCGTTGGTCCCGGCTGTCTTTGTGGATGTTTGACAGTCGTTACGGGTCGTCTGAAGCCCGAAAGTCTGACAACCAGTCTTGTGCGGCTTCATGCAAAATATTGGGATTCAGTTGAGTTCAGTTAGACTGGAAGCCGACTCCAACATAGTTGGGAAAAGCCTAGGCAGATGATGATGATGATTCGTGATCCAAAAAGCACGAGTTTAGTGAAGTCTTAAAAATCTAAACAGTCACCGGCTCTTTCTCACTTTGCCTGTTTGAAAGAGATATGGATATTCTTAAGTCGATGTGAAACTAAATCTTAGTTGATTTCACGATGAAGTGCCATCGGTGAAGTTTAGTCTGTGTCTACGAACGGGAAGTTTCCCGCTAAATGCTTTCAATGTAAATGTGGGGCAGCGCGGGAAAAGTTCAATGGAACCTTTCGTTTACGAGTTATTATATGTACCTAAATGGTGAACCCGCCAAGCGAGGGCACTTACGTGCAGATCAGGCAGGTAAAATATGTTATGACGTTAGACTACAAAAACTGCAGGACGTTTCGAAATGTAAGTAGTATTTTTATGTAAGTAGATTTTTAAGATCCTTTTGCACGCCAATATTTTATATTTAGATAGCGCCGGCATCGCCTAGCTGACTGCTCTTTGAGAAGAAATGCCGAATGAAACTCAGAGGTCATGGTCTCTTTTAAAGTTCAAACATTATATTATTAAAATTTTATGCGAGCCTAACAAAGTACACCATGTCTGGAAGGCTTTTTGAAGAAAGAGCATTGCATCTTTGAGCTGACCTGTCCCAACAGACGGCATGCATACATGAGTCATCGTGTGGCTCAACCCTATATTATGGAGCTCAACGACCCTGCACAAGACGCTACCAGATCTGTAGGACATTTGCGTAAGCCATATACAACATACTCAAAACCGCCAGACAGTTATGAAGCCTGCAGCTGTACTCATATTCATACTAAGTTATCTCTTTGTCATCAAAAATATTTTAGTAATGTTATTTTATTACATTTAAATAAAAATTGTAAAATATTTGACAGGTATTATATATTTTCATTAACTAAGAGGACTAAGTTAATGAAAATATATATTTAATACGTATCAAATATTTTACAATTTTTATTATTTTTAGTCATTATTGCTAAACCTAATGATAAAATGTTGATTATTTAGTATAACGAAATTGCATTAATCTATTTCGTAACTAGTTGGAACTTTGAAACTTCAGTCCGAGGTTCGGTTAAGGTTATTATTGCAATTTACCCTACTAATATTATTAACGTGATTGTTTGTATGTTTGGATGCTTGTTATTCAATCACGCAAAAATAGCCGACCGAATTTGGATGAAATTTGGCACACAGAAAACGAATTACCTGAATTAACATAATACTTTTATCCCAGTAATACATTTCCGTGGGATCATTTCTGACCTCGGCGCGGGTGAAGCCGCTAGCAAATGCTAGTTATCAATCATTTAGTGTACTAAGGGCTAGGTTTCATAACTTAATGATAAAAAAGCAAACGTTTGACAGGTATTTGCGAACTTACCAACTTTCAGATTAAACCCATATCTTTGGCGCAAAGCAATGCAGTTTACATTGAATAAAAGTAAATACCTGTAAATATTGTGCCTATCTTTATTTCATACTTACTATTGTGTTTTCTTCATTGCGTGTTATGTCACAAGAATAAGTGTGTGCGTCATGATTGGTGACGAGACGCATTTGTAATGCAGAGCTCTAGAGACGTCATGTCCAAGTCGCATTATGCAGAGATGGAGTGATATCGATGCCCAGACTGAAACCATTATTTTTAAACTTGATTCTATACCTCCTAAAGTGGTAATTTTGCGTAGGTTATTAAAATAAATATCCTCCTTGAAAAGGGCACAGCTTCTTTTATTACCGACGATAAATGTCAACGCTGTGAGTTCAGAATCATGTACTGAATGTCATGTCATGTACTGATATACTGAATTTATAGAAACAGGTTGCGCGTCGAAGTCCCAGCCACGCTATATGAGCACTGTACTCTAATAAATAACTTTCACTTTTTTATTACAAAAAGAAACTTGTATTGTAGTCAGAAGTTGTCAATCTTTACTTCGAAGAACATCAGGGCTTTAGATGTTCGACCATTGTGACAAATCAAGGCTTACGTGAGATATTATAAAGTAAATGAAGTCCTTTCATACTTCATTGTTATACTTTCTTCTTGTTCAATCCTGGCTCGCTGTAGAAAAATTTATCGGAAAATAGAAAAAAAAATCTTTATTGAGTGGTTTTTAGGGTTCTGTAGAGAACGGCATGTTTTTTATAATCTACGATTATCATCTATCTCTCTATCAGCTCTTTTTAAACCGTAAAAGGTCAGTAGTTGTAAGTAATTATACAATCAATATGTCTAGCCTCCTCCAAACAATGTTGGGGTCGGATTCCAGCCTATCCGGACGCAACTGAATATCAGTATTTCAAATGGAGCGACTGAGGCATCTGACCTTTACAACCCAGTTACTGGGTGATATATTTTGGTAACTTTGGCTGTCAGCTTTTCGGGCATATGACAACCCGTAACGACTGTCGAAGATTCACGCATGACAGCCGGGACCAACGACTTATCTTGCTTTTCGAAGCACAGAGGAGTCTTGGTAAGTAGAAATGTTCACCTATCCACGGACTGATACTCGTAATGGCAAGCGTTGCCTAACCTGATCGATCGACCCGTGTAGCTGTTACTTAGCCACAAGCCCCTACTTACACAAAATGTACAAAATAAATACTAAAACATACTGCTTGGTTTCAAATTATTGTTTTTTTTTTTACGTAAAACTAGCACGAAAAATAAGAATCTCGCTTGGGCGGTTAATATACAAGGGCCTTTTATTTCCAACCATAATTCACGCTTGCTTAGACTTAATTCACAATACAAAAGATCCAGACAACTTAAATCTTCATAGGCTACCTAACTCAGACTTGAATTTAATTTATACAAAGTGTGGGTCTGGCCGTCATACGCCTATCTATAATCTTTTTGACGTTCGCCGCCAGCAAAATTCAATGTAGCAGTACTTGGTGAAATCGAATTCATTTACTATGAAACCTTGGCTTATCTTTAAGTAATTTAATAGTTTATTTGGTTCTGGCTCTTATTCCTTTTGTCTGTGATCTTTGGGACAATTAATAAAAAAGTGAACAGATTCTGTTAACAACGAAAAACAGAAGGTTGAATAAATTTACAAAAATTGTTGTCAAAAATAATTACATCTTTATTAGTGCATTAAAGTATTTTAAAAGAAAATACAAAAGAAATCGTTACGCAAATTGTAAACGTAAATAAAGAAATAATTTGAAATCTCTGGCGCTACGACGCGACGTAGCAAAGGTATTTCGATATCAATGCTACGCTGGCTACGGCTACGCTGCCGTAGCAGATAAGCGATGCTACACGTTGAGTTGCTTATTATTGCAAGTTTATGTGTATTGGTCTCACACGTTGAACACGTTTCGAATAAATTTATGTGTGAAGTATTTGCGGTATATTCTGTGGAAGGGCATTGTAGAGAAAAGTTTTACCATGGATATATAGATATTGTACACACAGAGGCACACAGAGGCAGACTTAACCACTTAAGTTATAACAGCCACATGGGTCGATCGATGCTACACTTGCCGCTGTTGGTCCGTGGATGGAACTATCTTACATTCCTAGCTTCGTGCTTCGGAAAGCACGTTAAGCTGCTGGTTCCGGCTGTGATTCCTGATTCTTTGACAGACGTTACGGGTCGTCAGAAACCCTAGTCTGACAATCAGTCTTACCAATGGGTATCATGTTACCCAGTTACTGGGTTGCGGAAAACAGATAGGCAGTCGCTCCATGTAAATACAGGTGTTCAGCTGCATTTGGTTACTCTGGAAGCCGGGGTAGGCTTCCAGTTTAACCGAATGCAGCTGAGAAACACATTGGGAAAAGGCAAGGCAGATAGATGGTGTTGTCATTTTAATTCCTGGAGTTGGAAGCACTATTTGGCGGAATCATCATCATCATTATTTCTACCGAAAAACATCCACTGTTGGACATAGGCATCTCTCAAAAGGAGGGGGTTTTCCATATTCGCCACGCTTCGCAGGCGGGTTGACGGCCGCAGTGTGTTGATAAAACGCATAGAGAACGCCCGTTGCCCAGTAAGTCCCTTAGTCGCTTTTTACGACACTAACGGGCAGAAATAGGGTGGTACAATTTGTTACGTCCGGAACCGTACGCACCAATAGTGGAATGGAGGAAAATAATAGACCCAACCGACACCGAATGTGAATGCGGCGCTTACCAAACTATGCTTGGTTTGGTAAGGTTCACCGCATTCCTGAACTGAGAACCTAAAAATCACCACTAATGCCATGATTTGCGTGACTAGGCTCAAAACCTCCCTACTAATATTATAAATGTCAATATAAGTTTGTTTGTTACACTTTCACGCGAAAACTACTTAATCGATCATCATGAAACTTTGTACACATGTTCTTGGAGGTATTAGAAGTAACATAGGATACTTTTTATGAAATAAAATCTATATTTATTGTTATTTTTAACGCGAGCGAAGCTGCGGGCAGAAGCTAGTCTAATATAAGAACATGTTTTATTCACTTACCATCGATTAAAGAAGAAGTAGAATGTTGAAAATTTTCATCGGTTTTAAAAACGTAAGAGTATTCGCCTCAGTTTACTAGTCACCATCATCGTTTGCCTGGTCATTTCCGAACTATGTTGAAGTCGGCTTCCAGTCTAACCGGATGCAGCTGAATATCTGTATTTTACATGGAGCGACTGCTTATCTGACCTCCACAACCCAGTTACTACTAATACGATACTCCTTGGTGAGACTGTTTGTTACACTTTCGGGCTTCTGAGGACCTGTAACAACTGTCAAAGATCCACAAATGACAGTCGGGACCAACAGCTTATCGTACTTTCCGAAGCACGGAGGGGTCTTGGTATGTAAAGATGGTCACCCATCCACAAACCGACCGTGACAAGCGTGGCTTAACCTGATCGATTGATTCATGCGGCTGATTATACTTAGCCACAAACCTGTCCTTGTCACCACGAAATAACAATAACTGCATGTCGTAAATAAGTTCTTTATGTCACTTGTTTGAAACCCATAAATAAGTAGCTATAAAATTGAGAAGTTTATATCCGTAACGATAAAGGTATTATATTCCGCTCACTACACGAACATAAAGACTTTCTACCGCATAACGCATAAACCTAGTTTCTTTTCATCGTTCAATACGAGGTTTAACGTCACACACACTTTAGTATTACAGAACCATTTTATATTTTCATGAAACAGACATACTGGTAATTAACTAAGGGTCATTTTAATTTGCTACACACGTAAAGTTTCTTGGTCTTCCATTTCTGGCACAGTAATATTTGTAGTCAGTTCAAGGATTACTAAAAATAAACCTTAAGAACACGCCATTGTACTCTATGCTGAATACATTCTAATGTAAAAGACACAAAGTCTTGTTGTTTGAAAGACATTGTCTGTTTATTGTGGAGTCACGTTTGCAGATGCAGTTGATTGCAGTTTCATTATGTATGCACATAATAATGTTAAAATACAGCATTTGTAGTGGAAGAAACCGCAGTTACAATAAAATAACACCCTTGGTAAATATAGCATTTAAAATGTGAAACGGAGAGTACGAAACGTGTACATTTGTTTTAAGATTTCATTCATCTTTTTCTTTCAAACAATACCCTCAACTTAAGTATGTCTTTGACAACTTCCTTTTGAATGACGTTGAGTGTACCTACCCGTAAAATGTCAAAACGTGACCAAGAAAAAAGTACGGACTACATAGGATTCAATACTGTATACATTAATAAACAGTTGGTACCTGTAAATTATTTGACGCTTATGTGTTTTTGTTTCATTTCTTGTCTTACAATTTAAAT
The DNA here is from genome assembly GCA_932294355.1 of Aporophyla lueneburgensis. NCBI lineage: Eukaryota > Metazoa > Arthropoda > Insecta > Lepidoptera > Noctuidae > Aporophyla > Aporophyla lueneburgensis. The sequence goes on from OW028740.1 coordinate 19,056,382, forward strand.
AAAGCAAAATTCGTATCTTTTCATTTTATCTCATAATTTAATGGCTTAATTATGGCCGTAAACTTTTTGAATTCAATGTATTATAAAATTTAAATATAAAACTAAAAACCCCGACCACAACAAATCCCGTAAAAAGTAAAAAAATATACCGTGTATTGGCCCTTTAAGTTTGATAAGAAGTTTTAGGTAATATTTTGATCATAGGATCATCGTGATGAAACGGCTTTCATAAATTATGTCTAAGAACAACTGCTAGAAAGCCTACTTTTAAATTTAAATAAAACCGCACCCTAGTCGGATCATCCGTTTAAGAGCTACGGTGCCACAGACAGACACACATAGCGGTCAAACTTATAACATGTTGACCATTTTTGTGTCGGGGGTTAAAAAGAGAAACACAATAAATCTACTACTACATCAAGCTTGTAACCTTTGTCTATTATAAAATAACACCATTAAAGTGTTATATGTACAAGAGCCGCAAGGATTTTAATCTACTTTAACGATTATTCAAGGCTTAGGTCTTTACTTAATACCCATTAATGAACAGTTCTAATGTATTTACTTAACGCTACAAGAAGGTTTCAGGCTTTATTTTCCAATAATGGGTTTTGAGTTTGAGTATTAAAGAGGTTTAACTGTTCATGTACTTAAAATATATACATTTTTTATATAATAAATTAATTGTAGATATATTGATATACTTAAACTGTCACCATCATCATCTCAGACAAAAGAAGTCAAAGATTGGGCTTTCACTGCTCGTATTCAGCGGACTCCCGTGTCTTTCACCAGGTTGTCTTTGATCTAAAACCAAATAAAAAATATTTAAATAAAAGAAAATGATTATAGAAACGTTGGGACATTTTCAATTAATCAACGTTCCCAATCAAAGCGTCGAACTTTGTATTCTGTTGTTTCAAAAGTACCCATGAGTCGTGAAATTCTTTTAAAGTATCGCGTCACAAGCGCCATCGTGCGGAAAACTAACAAAACGCTAACACTCTTTTCTGGAGCAGAAACCCAGAACACAGTTTCCTTTTAGTTACAGAAAATTCTGATAGATGGCGCTGTTACACATTGGTAGCCGTGAAAACTGACTATTCACAAGCTCGAGTAATTCTAGCAGCTGTGGATAGATGTCGCGCATGTAGCTAAGTTCTAAAATACTCTCAAATTATTCACCCTTTTACTTTTTTCGGCAAAACTGAATTTGTTTGTTTACTCGCACTGAATAAACTAGCCTTTCTGTGACCTTACAAAAAAGAGCCTCAATTTACAATAATGTTTAACTCTACAATTTTCTTAAATATTAATTATGTAGAGTTATTTTACAGGAGCCTATTAGCCAGGTGTGCCGCTTGATGTACGATTCCAAAATTAAATTTGCTCTGAGGGTTCTTATTATTAATTGATTTTCTTTATTAAAAGTTGCCTAAACGAACATGTGCTGTATATTCCACGCATAATTTTCCACCGTCTCTATTTAAATTTCTGTCTAAATGATTTTATGTAAGTAGTTGTTATTTAAACTAGGTGAAGATAATTAATACCTGACTTTTAATTTTGTGTCTTCTAAGTGTCAAGGCTTATCTGACAGAAAATTATTAATTCAAGATAAATAAAGGCTCAAAGTTTTTATTATAGCCGCACATTTTAGTAGTCCATTAATCTTTCTACCCACTACATTTGGTATTCAGCCATTATTTTTTGTTCATTTCATTTCATGTTAGACCTTTTAATAAGCCGCTGAAGATTCTGTATCTAGACAGCGATGAATTTTTAATAGTCTTTTTATTTATAACGATATTATTTTGTTCGCGTAGGTACCTACTCTATTTTATTATCCTTCTAATAAAAGATATGTGTGTGAAAATATTGATGAGTTACCTACACTTTTGTTCAATATTGTTTACATATTATGAAGCATTTCAAGTACAGGATGTATCTTAAAAATCTTACGTGTTTCTAAAGAGCTACCTCGTTGAACGGGAAGATTATCTTGTTGAAAAGTTTCTTGCAAAGTTACATGTTCCCGCAAAACATTATGTGTAGGTATGTAATTTCTCCCTGAAGTGTTCGTGACATTGGCCTAGATTTTAATTAAAGTTCAAAACTACTTACAAGACGGTTGATACTCAAAGGTCATGAGGCAACTATTCTGTATTATACAAATGGAATTTGTAATAGTATACGCCTCATCATGAACATTAAACAAGCTATCTTCTCATTTGTGGCCCCATCCAATATCTCTAGCTAAAGTTATTTATAGTTCTGGGTCTATCACCCCAGCTGACACAGTACACTCAAATTGCTCACTAACCACTAATATATTTTGTATTCGTACATAAACTTACGATTTCTGAAATGTGGCAGCCTCTATATTTGGTGCCTAAGTAAACATTTATTGCTATAACACAGACTTTATAACCTAACAGCTCTATCAAACATATTGTTAGCACGAGACTCCTAATTATGTTCGGATGTATAAATAAAACCATGCAAACGTACAAAGGGATTCATCCCTCGTATTTAATGTTCTCTGTGTTAAATTACTTATGCTCAGTGTCCTGTGACAGGCTAATGTTTGAAATATCGACATTGCACGCCTCTATTTTAAGCACGTGAAAAGTGGAAGGGGCGTTAAGGTCTTGGGGTGTCGAGGGTGGCGAAGGGGGTTGTCGGCATTCAACAGGCGGCGGTCGATACGGCCGGCGCCGCGGCGCAGCGGCACCGTTTACCTACCCTACATACTACTCTCCTCAGAGTAACACCACGTCACATATTTTTACAAAAATCTTAACTCATTACAAGGTTTCTTCGACTTCATTTTTCTTGTCACATTTCTGGAGCGCGTTTTGCGTTGAGAACCGGGCTTTTTTAGATGAAATGAAATGAAAAGTATGTTCTTATTGAAACTGACTTATGATTAATGAGCAACAAAAAATCAACCCTTTTAAAATGGTGATAAGGTAGGAATTGTGAACTGAACCAATATTCTCTATAGCTAGCTTTGCTTCTACAAAGAATTGCTTCACAATCCGTGTCGGCTTCCGATCAGAATAAAGCATCTATTTTATTTCATCCGGCACCTGGTAACGGGTGTTATTAGCTGTGCCGGTCGGCAGATTAAAGATCTTTAATTGAATAATCGCAACGGGTTTATTGTTTCCGATTTTAACAACACGTAAATGACTGCGAGGGTTTGTTAATTGTATATTCAGGGAAATGTATTGTTAAGCGGTTAAAACTCTACGTTTCGTATAATAGTAATTTTAAATGAGTGATTTTTGTTTTTTGAATATTTAAGTCGGTAGTGAATTTTTAAGCAAGAAGGAGCTTGAGAAGGACTTGTGGCTAACTAATCACACCCGTACGGATCGATAGATCAGGTTAAGCTACGCTTGTCGAGGTTGGTCCGTGGATGGATATCCATCTTAACACACCGAGACTCCTCCGAGCATCGGGAAGCACGTTAAGTCGTCGGTCCCAATTGTCATTAGCTGTCATCTTTGATTGACAGTCATTACGGGTCGACTGAAGCCCGAAAATTTGAGACCCATTCTTACCAAGAGGTATCGTGTTACCCAATACCTGGGTTGTGGAGGTCAAATAGGCTGTCGGTCCTTGTTAAATATTAGGGTTCATTTAGACTTTAGACTGGAAGCCGACCCCAACATACTTGGGAATAGGTTAGTCAATTAATAATGAGTCAATTTGCTAAGCAATCCGCTTCTTTGACTGTTCCTAAGATGTCTACGGTTTTAAATCAACGAAGTTGTAATTTCAAAATGAAAAGTAGCAAGATGTTGGCTGTCGTAATATTTGAGATAAAGACGGTGCACTAGAGTAATCTGGCTCGTCTGTTACTAGATTTGAGCCTTAGATTGCGACGAGTCTCTTCAGACCAAGTCCCTTATCTCGGCTCGGCTGCCATCTTTGCGAACAATGAGCTATACGCTAGACGCGTAAATTGCCCCGCTAATATAAATTCTCTTATTTATTGCTCGAGTTTCACTAGCCCCGCACGACGCATATGTAATACCTTTTGTCCTTGTGCCGCAATATCATGCTCAACGAGCAATGTTAATATTTTCACTGAAGCCTTTTGTAACACAGTTTTTTGTTCAGAACTAGTTTGTAGCTTTTTTAGTTTAGTTTTCTCTGATAAAGTATGATTTACGTTGTGAAAAATGTTTGTATAAATTGACTAGGCACGTTTTTATACTTTTGGCGAGGTAGAGTATCGTCATAAAAGAAGGAATCGACGAAGATCGAGTTATATTATGTTTTTTCACGAAACTAGTATGTTGATTGCCGCGTTTTACGGTTATTGAGAGTACTTATACGAGAATAGTCGTAGAGACATATGGCCGAGTTGTTCTGGTTCCGGCGTCTCGTCGTAAACTCGGTACTTTCCTACTTGTGTTAGTATGTAGTGGAACAGATACGCCACCAACAGATGTTTCCGTTTGAAAAGGTTACGATCGATACTGGCTGCATATTTATTTGCACTTTGATTATATTTGGAGTCTTATAAAATAACGGCGGGTCTTCCTGACCATTTAAAAGGGTCAGTAATGAAGACGCCGCTTTTTCGTAGAACTATAATTCCTACATTATATCAATACGAAATAATGTTCTACTAATGAACAATTTGTACCTATTTTATCTATAAGTTTAGATATAAAGTAACAATTAATCACTCTTTAACGGCTGAATGAATTTGCACTCAGGTACTTTGGATTAGCTAAAATAAACTTAACTTAAATAGGAATGTATTAAGCTTAATACGATATACGAACTAATACTAACATGATGTATTATGCACACATAAAAGAAATATAAAAAACATATTTTACAAATGAAAAATGGGAAATGCCCACTGGGTATCAAAGATTAGTCCGTATCGCTGTCAGTGGGAAAAGTACCCTAAATAGACCTATTTTATCGAGGTACATGTAACAGACACTCTAGAATGCGAGTCAAACCGTACGCAACAACTAGTTGAACGGTAAATCTTATTTAACAACTGGCTGTTTCCATCTAACCATTAGTGGAAAGTTCCAGAGTGCAATCAATTTAGTTATTCAAATATTGTTCCACAAACTTCCCTAATAACAAATCAGTCTCAGTGTGTACACAGTCAATAATTGCTGTCCGTTTCTATTAAAGGTTGTAATTACTGATCAGGCTTCGCTACAGGAATCAATATCTATACAAGATATCTATAGTAATATAGTTATGAGGAAATGTTTGTAAAATTGTAATGGATAAACTCAAAAACTATATAACCGATTTAAAAAATTCTTTCACCCATGGAAAACTACATTATTTCGGAGTAACATGAAGTATAGGTTCATTTCACGCGGATGTAGTCGCGGACGAAGTGCTAGTATAATTTAGGTGGCTTCTACCCGTGACTTGGCGATGGGATTCAACCCATCGTGTCGCATTCCATCGCTCGCTCGCGTTATTACCTCATTTTCGGTAAGCGTTCATTCGGATTTTTTGTTTTGCTAAGGGTAACGGTAAAGGCGCATTCAAACAAACAAACTCTTCAACTTTATTTATTAGTCCATAAATGTGTATAGAATATATTATTATAAAATTAAAGCATTAGTTTGTGCCTTTGCTTGAACGCGGTAATCTCTCAACCACCACTCGTATTTGAAAGTACTTTTTTATTTGATACCTCGATTTTTGAGGAAGATTGTGGGCTGTACGAGCCGAGCAAAAATTAAAAAGACAGCTAAGTGAAACGAAGTAGCAGTGAGCGGGCGTTGCGATGTGACGCGGGGAGTCGTGGATGGTGAGACCAAAACACAAACACACAAACGTAGTATACAGGGAAGTTTTATAAAATTAGTGTGTGTTAGTTTTAGTATAATCTTGGTGTAAGCCGTATGGCTTCCAAGGAAATCGGCATGTACAGTCTGTGCCCTACATTATCTGACCCTCTCGGTATGAACCACGCTCACATCGAAGTGCTAAGTCCCGCCCCATTGAAATAAATCATCTTGTTAAGCCATTTTGGTCATTATCTTGTTAGCGTTAAGATTGAATTGCGTATTAACAAGTAATATTCTCAACAAGTTACTGTGGCTTCGCGGTTCGATGCTAGATTGACGATGAACGGTGCGTAAGTTCAAATCACACTCCACCTGTTAACAATTTCTTTTTTTAGTTGTTTTCATTTATGATTTCTGCCATATTTCTTGCATTATTATAGAACTTCTGATATGATTTCGCCTAACGAACATATCTTTTAAACAAGTGGGTAAAACTTCCTTGAATAATAGCGAATGTGATCCTTATCGCGGATTGGAAACTCCTTTGGGTATTTTGATAAATCATGTTGTCAAGCGATTTTAATTATTATCCTACTGTCGTTAAGGTTGAGAGGATTAAAAGGTTGAGTATCAAAATGCAATAAGACTACTTAAAACAACCAAGGTGAGGGTGGATTAACAAAAAAATCGCGCGTCAACAACATCACAATTTGCTGTATACGCTTAGTATTCTGTGACACATTTTAATAACTGCTTGTGATTTTGCGATATTGAACTTAATGATACCTACTATATGGTTCAAATTCTATAGAATATTGCGTCCAGCTCACAAATAACAGCTAATTTGAAGACAGAATAGTAAGAGTTCATTTGGTCTCGTGGTCATTAAACAAATTGTTGTCTGGGTTCAAAACCAGCATAACCTATAGACTACTTTTTGTTCGTAATGGTTTGTTTATTTTTATATTTTTTACTTTTCTCTTTTGTTTATTTTTATATTTTTTTTACTTTTCTCTAAGGAACGAAGTCTTTAAATGTGTTTTTCAATGGGTAGTTTGTAAAGGAATGAAACAAAATCATTGCAAAAAAATGATAATCTTTATTAATTAAAATATACTATATACTACAAGTAAATAAAGTGAGTAAATGCTCATAGTTCAGAATTAATTAGCTTTTTTACTGTAACATTCAAAGTTAACTATTTGCTAACAAACATTTTTAACACGTTGAGAGCCAAACAAAAAATTGTTAGTAGCAAGCACGCGATAACGCGTGATCGGCCATAATACAGAGCCGACGAATCACGTGATACCGCGTGATCGGCACTCAACGTGTTAAGCATGACAATGCTTGGAAGTTTGTTGTTTATGTTTAACGTAAAGATTTTTTTTTTACCCACCTGTTTACAAAATAAGTTTTTTATTCGAAATTCATATCGGTCTTTCTATAATACTTCTTAATAAGCCTTTCAACCTTAACTACAGCAAGATAATGATTAAAATGACTTAACATTATTATCTAGATGTCGTTAAGGTTGAAGGCTGAAGATATGCAATACGACTACCAGATATAACCCAATCGAGGGTGGATTAACATAAAATTATAATAAAAACACCACTGTTAGCTGTCAATGCTTAATATTTAATTCCGTGATACATTTCAATAGCTGCTTATTGTTTTTCAATAATGAACTTAATGGTCTATATCATATGGATCAAATTCTATAAAATATTGCGTCTAGCATCACAACTAAAATTTAATTTGAAGTCATCTAATAAGAAGTGAATTGGTCTCATGGTCATTAACGCAGATAGATAAGCATCGTTGTCCAGGTTCGAAACCAGTATAACCTAAAGACTTCTTTTTGTTCAAAATGTTTTTTTCTATGTTTTTTTTTACTTTACTTTAAATATTTTAGGCGTCAAATGTTTTTTTTAGATAGGCAGTTTGTTTAGGAACAAAACAACATCATTATTAAAGAAAATATTTATTATTTCATTAAAAAATACTTAAGTAAATAAAGTAAGTAAATGCTCATAGTTTCAAAATTAATATATATTTTATAGTAGCACATTCAAACTTAACTATTTACTTAATAAGTTATATAAAACAATATCAATGAAATAACCACAACACTTTCTTCTCTTACATATATTATTAACAACGATATATGTTATGATGAGGACTCATCGGTAAGCTAGTTATTGTTCAACAAACAGTTCATTAACTGTGATTAAGTAATTTGTGAAATGTTTTACAGTTTTATAGGTATAAGTATGTGGTGAATCAACATCAGGGTTGCCACCTTTAGGGGGAAAAAAAACGGGACGATCGGGCATCCATAAGAGACGTTCGGATTTTGTTGAAAAAAAAAATTACCTATGAGACAGTCAAAGGAAAATGGACAGTCATAAAAAAATATTTAGTGTTTATATTTGTATTTATTTTATATAATTATTTGTTCCATGTGTATTTCTTATTGTTACGAGCCGCTTTTAGTAAATCTATATTATTTTTGTATTTATTTATGAAGTCTGAACAAGACATGTGCATATTCAAAGAAATTAGCAATTCTGTTTTTCTGATATTAGACCATTTCATGGTCATTTGTGAAAACACGCGCTCAACATACGCATTTGAAGGAGGTATGCTCAAAGCACGAGATACAACACTAAATAATGCGTTCAACTTCTGCTCCTTTGCGACTTTAAATACTTGGACCCATTTTTTATCAACGCTTTGCTTTTGCTCGATCTGTGGTAGTATATTCTTCACCACACTGTAGTCTTCAAATAACTCGTCCGTAGAAAATCCTTCTTCGGAGTCAAATCCCATAATTGAAGCAGCAACACAAAGTTCTGTAAAATTTAAATTCCCATCAATGACAATGCTTTTACAAATTTTATTAGCAATGTTAGCTTAAAACTATTGTTTTTATAACCAAAGCCATCGCTTTGTAACCAAATAAAACTGAAGATTAATCTCTCGACTCAAAGCGCGAAAATGCCGCAAACAGCTACAACCACAACATAACACCAACCAATGCAACATTACATTATTGCAATGCAATAAAACACCGACCGCTTGACTTAAATAATATATATGTAAACTTCAGAGATACTTACGTAATGTTTTTGAAAGTATGTAGGTATTGTTTAAACTCCAACGATTGTAATGTTTTCACTCAACTCAACGAAGAAAGAAACTCGCCGCGTACAACCACAGAGGCCGCGCGCGCGGGAGGAGGCGAAAACGAACGCGGTACATGCGGCGCACGGTAGATGACGCGGTGGCGCGTGACTGTGTTGGGTACCCGTGAATGAATTGGTTGAGCCTGTCGCATATTGTCCAAAATCGGGAAAAAATCGATAGGCCGTCGGGACGCGGAACAATATCTTCGAAATCGGGACTGTCCCGGCAAAATCGGGACGGGTGGCAACTCTGATCAACATGTTATTTAAACAGAAAAATGGATTTCCATTTATAACAATAACATCACCACAGAAATTGTAACATTGTAATGGTTTAGCATTCATTGAATTGAGCATTCACTTACTTAATATGTTTAAAAATTGCTATAAGCGGCTACGTATGCACCATGTTCCAGCACAAATCTTTTCCTCTCATGTGCTGCAGTAGCCCAGGGTCATTCTACCGATGGTTAGACAAGGTAGTAAGAAATATTATGTTTAATTGCAGCTAAGCGAATAGGCATCAATGGACATTGCATATGGTTTGCAACAATAAGTAATTTGGTGGCGTTTGGATTCGTGACTATACGATATACATCATGGGATTTGCTCCTGGACGATTGCACTGAAGATTTTTCAGTATTTCCATAAAGTCTTAACCATAACCTGACTGTATTCGTCTGAAACAAAAGAAAAAAACTTATTAACAATTTTGGAAACGTGCAGCTAACTTGTAGGGAGTGGGTGTAATGGAATAATAGCAAAATACAAGATTACTAGGCTATAACAAATTATAAAGGTCAATTTCAAAGAGTAAAATTCAAAATTAAAACACTTACCGATATATTAACACTACGAACAATCTCTTTGATTTCACCATTTTGCTCATGTAAACATAATTATTATTTTATGTCTAGTATAATCAGTAGATTGCGACATGACGCTTTGTTTACACATAACAAAATCAATAAAGACATGTCTAATGTTACTTTTCACGATTTACGTCAAACGTTTTACCAATGTTTTGCTTTGTCACTGCTATTAGGCGTAGATTGACCTGTGTCACTTAAAACAACTTACTTCAATCTACCCCACGAAGTCAATATATTTTACTTCCTTGGTAATTATAAGTTCTGTGGACATAAAGATTTCTTTATTTACCCTTGTTTGAAAGATATGTTCGTTAGGTGAAAATCATATCACCAGTTCTGTAATAATGCAAGAAATATGGTAGAAATCATAAAATGAAAACAATTTAAAAAAGAAATTGTTAACAGGTGGAGTGTGATTTCGAACTCACACACCATGCATCGTCAATCCAGCATTGAACCGCGAAGCCACAGTAACTTGTTGAGAATAAGCGAAATTTACGATTAGGTAGTAGCCGTGTAAACACAAACATATTACTTGTTAATACGCAATTCAATCTTAACGCTAACAAGATAATGACCAAAATGGCTTAACAAGATGATTTATTTAAATGGGGCGGGACTTAGCACTTCTATGTGAGCGTCGTTCATACCGGGAGGGTCAGATAATGTAGAGCACAGACTGTACCCATAAAATTCAAAGTTATGTGAAATTTCCCAACCCGCACTGGGCCCGCGTCATGGATTAAGGCCTACTCCTTCTCACTGAGAGAAGGCCTATGTCCCAGCAGTGGATCATTATAGGCTGATTATGCTGTAAAACTTCCACATGAACGAAGTCGCGTGCAGAAACTAAGTTCATGATTATTCATTTGGCGTTCGTTTCGCTTAGATACCGTATATTCAAATAATTATATTTTCATTAACATTTAGGTTACTTCGTCGTAATTAAGTCGTGATTTTATTGATGTGGAATTGGAATTGACGTCATACCGTGCCCACGTGTCAGAAATTATTATCAAATTGAGTAATTTCATGTGATATGAGCAGGTTACAAAGATAGACATTTTGAGTTTGTGTCGACTTTTGAGACCGGGCACTGTTATTGTGGTTTTCTATTAGAAGGGTAATAACAGCCGCACGCTTCGATTGATCAGGTTAAGCTACGTTTGCCGTGATTGGTCTGTGTATGGGTCTTTACGTACCAAAAGTCCTCCATGCTTTGGAGAATTGTTAAACCATTGGTCCAGGCTAACATACGTGTCGTTATGGGTCGTTCGAAGCCCAAAAGTCTGATAAAAACTCTCACAAAGGGGTTTTTTTTGCGGTTGGAAAATCATCAAATAACGTCTCCCGCTCTGGGTGGAGCAGGAGGGCGTGTCAGACTTTTACTGACTAAAACCCACCCGTTCCTTCAGTTGCCCATATGGTATGGTATGGTATGGTATGGTATTACCCAATAGGCAGTCGCTTTATGTAGACTAGAATAAAACCAAAGATAGTTGGGAAAAGGCTGGGCGGATGATGGAATAAAAATAGGAAGTATTTGCGCCTAGTTATCAGTAGAAAGCCTATCCTACATGAGGATTACCATCACTAGCAAAATGTCGATATACTATAGACATACCTCTGCCTTTCTTTTCAGGATATTCAGGAGTGCGGTAATATCGCGCCAATTACTTTTAATCGATTTGTATGTGACCGTCCTATTTTATGGGTTTACCCCTATTAAATAATCTATAGCTATTGGCTTCCTACGTCCCTACTGTAATGAGAAATAACTGTATGTTTCAGTGAAGTTCTTGTTTATTCATGAACACGGTTGTGTCTCTTAACCTAATTGCTGGAACTTGCAGCCGTGAAATTTAATTGAATCTATGGTCGTAGTCTAGATACTTAATGGTTTTGTTAGGTTCCATTGAATACAGAGTTTGTGTTATGTCCGTTGATTTTAGAAGTAGATACTTCAACGGAAAACAAAATCTAGGAGAGAGTGTCGCGTCGAGAGTTTACTGTGTTAAGAAATTAGAGTGCACTTCATAAATTCTATTTACGAAGCGCACTCTTTCTTAACAGACTATCAATCAGAATCTGAACAATTTTGAAGGATATTTCTGATCCATTGTTTCAACATAAATCTATACTAATATTATAAAGCCAAAGAGTTTGTTTGTTTGGTTGAACGCGGTAATCTCAGGAACTACGGATCCGAATTCAAAAATTCTTTTAGTATTGGGTAGCCTATTTATTGAGGAAGACTATACGTTATATAAAATTACGCTACAATTAAAAGGAGCGGAGCAGCAATGAAAAATAGACGAAAACTGGCACGCAATTCGATGCGACGGGAAGGGTCAGGGTAGCAAAAATTTGACGCGGACGAAGTCACTGGCATCTGTTAAATAACGAATAACGCATCGACGTTGTTGAACTGTCAAAATTAAAGTCAGTTTTAGTGTGTTACGCAAAGACTCCAAGATATTAATGCTGTCTTATTTTTATTATATTCAAAAGGACAACAATCAGCTACAATACAGAACATAGAGACGAGGAATACACGAATTTGACAATATTGTAGTCCACAACGCTGTTCACAGATTAACCAGGTATAGAGTACAATCATAACTGTGAAATAATAATCGCTAGGGTAACAAATACATATTCTTTCTGTTATTATAATATTGTAAAGAAATCAACCGAAGAAACGAATGAAATTATATGAATTAGAATTAGTGTACTTACTAATAAAAGCCGGATCACCAAAATTTCGGAACGTTTCGGCAAACGAGCATATAATGGGCACCTTATGCCGAAGGACAAGAGTTTACACAAGGCAATGGGGAAGGGCTGTCCACGGTACAGTCAGCCTCAAAAAGATGTCATCAAGTACGAGAAATAATTTTACTGCCCACAATTCCTGTTTCATAATACTGTAGCTACAATTAAGTACCTATTAAGTTATATGTTTCGTAGCTAGAATATTCTGGAATAGTTCAATTAATTCATGTTGATGATTATATCTCATTATCAGACTAGGCAGACATGATGGACAACCGAAGCAATAGTCAAAACACTAAGTAAGTATGTACAGATGTCTATCTAACGCACTAAAGTTTATTTATTACAAAAACATCACTTGAAAAGGCTGATGTTATCAATCGACATATTGTCATCATAGAAATCGCGGTAAATTCAATTAAAATGGCTAGACAACTTTTTGCGAACGCGTCTTGACTCAAACTCAGCTCTGTAACGAGCTCTAACATTAATGTTCGCAAAACTCAAAAATATCAACTGACAAGTGACAGCCGTCAACCCAGTGTTGCCAATTATTTTAAAGAACCCACTGTGCACTACTTGATGTTTCAGGTTAGTAATATTTAGTTGACGTTACTAATAATCCCACTTCCTACTAATGTTGGTATTATAAATATTATGTGATAGTTTGGATGTTTGTTACTCAATCACGCAACAATTGTTAAACGGATTTGGATGATTTTGGCACAGTTACAATTTATAACCTGGGTGTTATTCCAAAACCTAATAAACATAGGATAGGTTTTATCCCGGTAGTGCGTTCCTGTGGGATAATTTTCGACCTCCACGCGAGCGAAGCCGCTGACAAAATCTATTCGAAAATATAAACAGCTGACTGTACCTACCCTCTCTTACCTTTAACTGTCCTTTCGTGTCACGTGGCAACACCATTGCCATTTACAGCCACAGTTTGAGGACACAACCTCAATAATTTGTTTTGGCCGCCATCCAGGAAACAAGCAGTTAGGCGCGTTTCACGTTGGTTTTATTCGGCAAATCCTGTTTGTTTAAAGCATCCCGATCCCGTTACGGGAAGACCACTGTACTCATATCTTATTTGAAGAAAACATTTTTTCCTTCAATTTATTTTGTGAGATTCGATTTCAAAGGAAGAAAACATGTTTTGCATGAATTCTGCTCCGATTGAAACGTTCAAAGCGGCTGAAATAAAGTAATTAAGTTAACGTTCAAACGGGTAAAGAAATAAACTGACAGTCCGATATTCTACATATATACTTACCATTAAATATACCCTTGTTTTATTCGCTACTTACAAGTTTCTCAAAATACCAGACTACATAAATGAAACACTCAAGTTCACTAGCAAATATTTGATAATAGCAACGGGAACGCTGCGGGAGCACCAGCATACTGGGGCACACCCGCACCTCGTAACAGCATGACGCAATACTTGTAATACTAACCTACCTTACTACATGTTATAGGGTGAGAATTGAAGTTCGAATGTAAAATGGATTACTCGCATACCAAAAAAGGAAATAAAAAACAATTAGATAAACAGCTGATATCCTTCCCGCCCTGGGGCGGAGGGGTCTGTTTTACTGTTACTGACTAAAAATGCACCACGTTGTTCCCTTCGCACACTTGATCACGTGAATAAGACCAATGATCACCAGTCGGGAATATTCCAGAGCAGGGATCTTCCTTACAGTTCAACAAATCATTCACGGCCTTAAAGTCATCTAGAATTTTAAATATTTCACTGACATTTCGGTATTAAAGCTTTTGAAACCAATTTACAGAATAAACATCATTTATCATTTGTGTAAAATTATTTCAGGGAAGTGATCTATAGGTAAGCTGTTAAGGGAAAGATTTTCGGGAAAATTTAAAAGCTAGAAATAATGTCCGCATAATCCCGGCTGGCTTTTAATCAATCAATAAGTACTATCAATAAAGCAATTTCATTTTGTTTTCTCTTTTCTCTCTTACAAAGTATAACTATTAGTTTCAAAGAATATTCTAGTTCTAACTGGTGTAGTTACCAAAAATATTTGGCGGGAAAAGATCATCTTTTCTCGCCTTTCTTTGGTCCAACCTACGTGATGTCCATTAAAAGAATCCAGTTTGATAGATAATATTAAAATAACCGGATAAAAATAACGCGAAAAGGGCAAATAGATTGGAAAGGTTGCGTCATAAAGGTAGTGGTATTAATCCCCGAGGAAAATTTCAGCGGCATCTGGGTAAAAGACATTATATTTTAAGAATCATCAGTACAACGTTACATACATCTTTATTAAAATCTCTATTCGGTATGAAAAATAACAAGAAAGCATCTTGGTCTGATCTTATTTTGCAATTTTTGATATCATTATATATAACGTAGATACTGATCTTGCTAAAAAGATATACTGTGCACATTTTTTTGCGAGGTTAGACGAATATTCTCGTATGGGTTTCATTGAACCTAACGGGATTATTTTCTCTATCTACTTTATCATTTTTGGTGGCTGTTAGTCGAAACTAAATAATGTTAATGAATAATTAATTTATCTTCTTGAAAGTTAGCGCAACATGTCATTTTCTTCCACACTTCTTTATAGCAGCTTCCTCTTTTTATCCATATCGTCATTCACACAGTCCATCCATGGTTTCTTCGGTCTCCCCCTACTCTTATAGCCATCGACACTCATACTCAAACCTTTCATCTCGACATTTTCCTCATTCCTCCGTATCACGTGCCCATACCATGCTTTTTTAATGTGCTGAAATATTTGTAAGAAAATCTGTTTAATTATAAGTAGATAAAGTTTCGTATCTACCACGTAAGGTCGAAACGAAATTTACGTTTTTCGTTTGTTCCTTAGGGTTTTTCCTAATCTTCTTTTTTCCTAAACCGCATCTATACTAGGGGTATTCCGGGGAATAAAAAAACAAATCCTTCTAGCTATTTCGGGGTTTTGCGAGACTAACCCCCGGCAATAGATTTTATAGTACATTATACTTACGTTGATTTGAACGGCAACATATTACCAAAAACCTCAACATTGGTAGCAGTAATTAATTTTCAAATTAAATATAGATTCCACTAATGAATTCCGGTATTTACTCCAACAGTACTTGAATTCTATTCAAACTGTCCCGGTTTGAGGGTGGGGTGTAAAAGTTTACGAGTTCAGTGGGTCCCTGGGGCTGGCAATACCGGTGTCGGTCTATCGGCTTCGACCGCAAGAACAAAATCCTTTTAGATCTTCGAAAGTGCTTTATATTTTACATATCCCTAGATATTCGAGACATTTGTGTGTAGTGCTACCAGGTTGCTGCGGCACGTGACCAAAATCAAAACTAACGACGCCATCTTGTTTTCACGAAAAAAAGGGATTATGATCTTGACCAGTATGTATGTTTCATCATCATCATTTCTGGCATCCAACGGTATGTATGTATAATGTGGGTGTATTTATGCATGTTCATCTGTTTCTTTATAATTTCTAAACTATATACTTATCATAAGCTGACAAATGAGGTTAGAAGCGTCCGCTGATTATGGCTATATGACGTAATATTAAATTGAATATGGCGCCCTCTAGAGGACTTAACGTCATGAACTTAAAAAAGAAGCTTACCCAAATACCACCTACCATAACAAAAGATATATTCTAACAAATCAAATCAAATCAAATCAAAATATTTTTATTTCACATAAACCTACATGGGCACTTATGAAACGTTAGAAGCTAGGTGCACGGTTCCAAATTGTAGATTCCTATGAAGAAGAGCCGGCAAGAAACTCCACGGTTACTCTTTTAACAGTTTAGATCATAAGCTTTAAGGCAAAGTGGCATACGGTGATGACTTTCAGATGACAATATTTTCTTGTTTCATACTCGTAGAGCGTGATTTTTCAGAAGTCGGTTTTACTTTTTTCTATATAATTTCGCAATAAAAAGTACAACGGCGCAAGGGGCGTTGTTGTTATTGTTATTCAAGCGCCTGCAGATCATTGTAGTAGTATGGGCAGTAATATAAGGTGTATCTATTCATACACGAAATATTTTAAGAGGTACACCTGTAGGTGGTAAAGAAGCTATAGCAACGAAAAAATAATTTTCCAAGGGTTTTTTTTTAAATTTAATATTTATGAATTATTTGACGCACATAAGAAATACTGGCTCCTTCTTATTTTTTACGGCCCGAGACACCGCGGCCATGCTCGTGCCGTCCGGTCATCGCCCTCCAGCGTCAGGCGGGCCATTCATAGAATTTGGAGTAAAGGTTTTATGCAAAACGTCTCAAGTAGTTTTAAAATTATAATAATTACGAAAATTCAAAAACGCTTAGATACAAATTTTCTTTTTGCTTCTATAGCTTTTTTACTACAGGTGTACCCCTTAAAATATTTCGTGTTTGAATAGATACACCTTATATATGTTTTATAATATTACCTATAATTAAATAGTAACTTAAATGTATGTGTGGATGTATTTTTTTGCATTGGCGCAAAAACGGCTAAATGGATTTGGATTATATTTGGCACAAATATAGTGTATGACCTGCAGGGTATCTTTAGTTCTATTAGCATATTTCCGTGGAATATATTCCGACAATGTCTGGTAAACCCTCCTCCCCAAATTGAGGGCAGCTTATGTCCAGCAGTGGACGTGTTTTGGCTGAAACGAACGAACGAACATTCCAACATCCGCTCGGACGAAACCGTAGACTACAGATCGTGTATTGGAAAATTTGTCTGTTTTTAGGGTTCCGTTGCCAAATGGCAAAAAACGGAACCCTTATAGATTCGTCATGTCTGTCTGTCTGTCTGTCTGTCTGTCTGTCTGTCTGTCTGTGTATGTCACAGCCATTTTTTTCTGAAACTATAAGAGCTATGTTGTTGAAACTTGGTAAGTAGATGTATTCTGTAAACCGCATTAAGATTTTCACACAAAAATAGAAAAAAAACAATAAATTTTGGGGTTCCCCATACATAGAACTGAAACTCAAAAAAAAATTTTTCATCGTACCCATACGTGTGGGGTATCTATGGATAGGTCTTTAAAATGATATTGAGGTTTCTAATATCATTTTTTACTAAACTGTATAGTTTGCGCGAGAGACACTCCCAAAGTGGTAAAATGTGTGTCCCCCCCCCTGTAACTTCTAAAATAAGAGAATGATAAAACTAAAAAAAATATATGATGTACATTGCTATATAAACTTCCAACGAAAATTAGTTTGAACAAGATCTAGTAAGTAGTTTTTTTTTATACGTCATAAATCGTAAACCGCAATTTACCTTTCATTCAATCAACTCAAATATAAAAATTAAAAAAATAGGATTTATTTTCATAAACACAAGCCTTATGCATAAACCGTGAATACCTACAGGTTTGTACGGAACCCTCGGTGCGCGAGTCCGACTCGCACTTGGCCGGTTTTTCTTATATTAATATAGGACAAAGACTATAATTTCGTTTCATGTTTTAAAATAATTAATTTTCCCAGGTTTCATTCTATCAGAACGCTACTATGGAATCTAGGTATTTCTCTCAAGGAATGATTAAATAAAGGCGATATAATTTGCCTACTTTCGGTTTCACAGGCAATTTTCTTCGCTATTGAATTATTTTTGGATTCTATATTAGGTTTTCAATCTCAGTAACACTGAGTAGTGTTTTAATTACCCTGTTTCGGTCAAAATTATTTCAAAACTCGCCGAATTCGGTGTAAATAAATTAAATAGATTTGTGGAATACAAAAGGGCTTTATGCTGGATTCTAGTTGTAATTAAATTCGTTTGTTGTTTGAGTTTCTGATTGATAGCTTTAGTCTTTGAAATTTATAACAGAAAAGTGTAAGAAGTCAAAATGTCTGGTGAATAATTTTAATTCAATTTCATTAAGATATTATTAAGTTGCGGTAAGCCATTTCCTCCCGTGGGTTTAAGTAGAGGCGACCAAAGGAACTTACTAGAGAATGGGCAGTAGCGTTCTCTATGTAATTCACAACCATACTGCGATATCCAACCCGTCTGCCAAGCGTGGCGATTATGGCAAACCGCTCCTAATAGTGGGAGGCCATGTCCAGCTGTGGATGTTTTTCGGCTGAAATGATGATGATGATTAGAAAGTGTACTTAGGTTTTGATAACTAGAAAAGGAAAATCATTTGAATAGATTTACCAATAAAAATCGGTGTTATACAGGGTGATTGGATGATGGGTGCAAAGCTTTAAGGCGAAGATAGTACAGACAATTTAGAACCATTTAAGCCATGGTTGTCTTAGACGAAGTCATACCAAATATTTTTAACCAAATTTTTAAGTTTTTTTTCGGAAATTCTCAAAATTTAATGTAAACTGCATAATTATGGCCAAATTGAATGATAAATGAATTCATTTTTTATTTATTTAATTAAAGTAATGTGTAAGCAATCAAGCAAAAGATGTTTTAGGCTTCTGTGTCATTAGAATTTTTTTTTACAGACATTTAAAGCTCAGAAAAAATAAAAAAATTGTACAATACGTCTTTTAAACCTTATTAAAAAAAAAAACGGAGGGTGCTTTTTTTGTTCAAACCTTTTTGAAGACATGCTTGATAATTGCTCTTTCTTTTGAGGTATCATTTATGCGGATATCTTACAAATTATTGAAATAAGGGCCTACAAACCAATTTGAGGGAGAAATTTTTTATTTTAGGCAGACTAATTAAAACAACATTTGAATTAAAATTATTTATTTTTCATGTTCAAAATGACGGCCGTGATTCCTAATACAAGCACGGCCTCGTCTTCTAACTTCTGTAGTCGTTATTTTCAACATCATCTCCTGCTTCATTGTCTCAAACGCTGAATTTATTCTTTGTATCAATTCTTCTCTAGTGTTTATTTCTATGTTGTTATACACCAGTACCTTGGCCCGGCCCCACACGAAAAAGTCCAACGGGGTCAGATCTGGGGAGCGAGCGGGCCAAGGGATGGGTCCATCTCTGCCGATCTAGCTATCAGGAAAGCAATTGTTGAGGTGTTCCCTTACATTTAAAGTCCAATGCGCTGGACAGCCGTCTTGCTGAAAGATGACTGTTCGGTCTCTTTCGAAGATCGGGACACTTGATTCCTCTACCAGCAGTGGTAAATCAATTTGCAGAAATTGCAAATAATTTTCGCCATTCAATGGATCAGGCAAAAAGTGGGGCCCAATCAATGTTCTGCCAATTATTCCAGCCCATACATTCACAGAGAATTTCATCTGAAATGACACCTGCTTCTTAAAATGTGGATTGTTGTCTGCGTCGGCCCATTCATGGATGTTGTGAAAGTTTGTAATACCTTCCCTTGAAAATTTACTTTCATCCGTCCACAAGATTGATTTCAGAAACCACGCATCTTCGATGTCTCTGTTGAGGAGGAAACGGCGGAACTGAATTCTTCTTTGAGGATCTTGCTCTACTAGACCTTGCACACTCCTGCCATTGAACGGATACTTATCATTTTGGTGCATTGTATGCCACACCTTCCATTGAGAAATGTTTAAATTTCGAGCTACTGCTCTAGTACTGGTAGTAGGATCCGCTTGAAATGCTGCTAAAACGTCTTCGTCGACGGCAGTTTCGTGTCTGCCCGGGTTGACTCCAGGTTCCACGCGGTGAAACCCATCTTGGGCAAGACGACGAAACGTGTTGTAAAACACTCGGACATTCGGTATCCTGCGATTCGGATAGCGCTCTTGATACATCCGTCGCGCCAAAGATCCATTGCCGTCTGCTCTACCGTACATAAATACGATATCCGCATATTCTTGATTGGAAAAAGTAGCCATAGTCACTTAACAATTAAGAAAAACGGCGTAGGAGCGCACTAAACATCAACTCAACACAATTAAGTCAAAAATCAACACGTGCAGGAGCGCGAGGCTACGACTGGACACGGTGAAACTAAAAAGTTCAAAACGAACGCAAACAACACGTGCAGGAACGCAAAGGGCTACAACTGAACACGGTAAATTGTGAATCAACACGACAACGTCCACTCACAAGGGCAGTAGTTTGATTAATAAGTAAAAGATGTAACGGCTTCATCACAGACCGACTATCCTGACTAAAGAAAAACGACTTTGTTGCCTCAGTAACTAAGACCATTTTGCTGTAAAAACCAACTCTTATCGCTTTTTGCTATTCATTAGGCGTTCTACCTGGAAATGCCGTCGCACCGCACTCGGTGGCCATTGTTTAGAGAATCCCCTCAATGGGTTCCCCTCAATTGGTTCCTGCATGTGCCAAAAATTCTTAGAATTGAACAATGTTATCATTTCGAGCACATAAAGTATTCTTTTAAGCAAAAATTTTGTGTTTTGTTAGACTGCCTAAAATTTAAAATTTTTCCCTCGAATTGGTTTGTAGGTCCTAATTTCAATAATTTGTAAGATATCCGCATAAATGATACTTCAACAGAAAGAGCGATTATCAAGCATGTCTTCAAAAAGGTTTGAACAAAAAAGCACCCTCCGTTTTTTTTTTAAATAAGTTTTAAAAGACGTATTGTACAATTTTTTTATTTTTTCTGAGCTTTAAATATCTGTAAAAAAAATGTCTAATGACACAGAAGCCTAAAACATATTTTGCTTGGTTGCTTACACATTACTTTAATTAAATAAATAAAAAAATAATTCATTTATCATTCAATTTGGCCACAATTATGCAGTTTACATTAAATTTTGAGAATTTCCGAAAACACACACACACACACATACAATCACGCCTTTTTCCCATGGGGGTAGGCAGAAACCACGGAACGCCACCTGCTACGATCTCTACACACTCCTTTTGCCTCTTTAAGGTTCATACAATTGGTCATACACACACGCCGGTTGCGAGTACTACGCACCTGACCTTTCTGAAGAACATCACCAATAAGGTCACTAAATGTCCTCCTAGGGCTAAAAACTAAAAAAAACTTAAAAATTTGGTAAGACTTAGTCTAAGACAACCATGGCTTAAATGGTTCTAAATTGTCTATACTATCTTCACCTTAAAGCTTTGCACCTATCTTCCAATCACCCTGTATAATATTAGCGTGATTCTAGGCATACATTTTCTGATCTACTTTGTAGGTAAATGTAGATCAGAAACTAGTAGGAAGGGTTATAGGAGGATGGTATATAATGGTAATTTAAATGTAACACAAAGTTCACTCCTTTAAATACTAGGTATATTATCTTAAAAAAGTATTGTACAGAATTTATTCTTCACGATACAACAAAGTAAATCCGAACCAGTTAGATCAATATGAAATTAGAAAGAAAATAAGTTACAAAGGGAAAGATAATACCTGTATCAAAGCCACAATAGCCAAGACTGGATTAAGTAACAAAATAATGTTGCTACAGACTTGGCAAGGAGTCGTAAGGCAGTGTGGCGACTGGAGACAAAACTGACTCTCTTTTTATAAAAACAAAGATGGCGCCTACAGACACAAGAATAAATACGGACTACAAAAGCAAATTCCTCGTAAAATACTGATGCAAGTATGAGAAAAGATTTATTTCATAATTATGTTGTATGGTTTGAGAGTAATCTTTGTAGTAACCCATAGAACTTTTATCAATATTTCTGTAGAATCGCTCGTGACTGTTGCGATATAACTATTTTGTTTTCACCTGATGGAACTGTTCTATTTACAACTGGCTTTTTTTTTTCACTGTACTAAATCGTTTTAACTGGTCTTGG
The DNA here is from genome assembly GCA_932294355.1 of Aporophyla lueneburgensis. NCBI lineage: Eukaryota > Metazoa > Arthropoda > Insecta > Lepidoptera > Noctuidae > Aporophyla > Aporophyla lueneburgensis. Next base: position 19,078,733 of record OW028740.1, read on the forward strand.
TCTGAGTCAAAACTGACAAAAAAAATCCTGCATATTAAATTTGTAGTCTCGACAACCAGCAAAATTATTTCTACTTTCATACCCAATTATTTAACTCCTTGATATGCTATGGTCTCTGCAGCACCTTGATACATGAGGATTTAAGAGCTAGTGCAAATCGTGGGGTTCATTCGATTAATAGAGTCTGGTCCACGTCTGGTCAAACCATGCTAGAGTCGGAGCTTTTCATTCATTCATTTATTCACTCATTATTTTTTTATACTTACCTAATTTATCAATTTCATAACAAAAATCATTTACGGCCTACTTTTAAGTAAGACAAACTATTGCTCTATAGAAACAATACCGTGTTTTTGTAGTGATTTATAGGAACGGAACAAAATCAAGACAAAAATTTTCTTTGTGTTTTGCCGATGGTGTGCGCCCTGTATTAGAAGGGACTTGGGAGACGGGCGGCAGTTAGCAGATGGCGGGCAAAATGGATCGATACCTTCCCCATGAATAATTAAGATCGATGTACTGCTTTTTAGGCTTTCGTAGTGTGAACATTATCAATCTGATACACCAACTTGGTAGAAAATTTGATCAGAATTTATATACATCGCCGGAGAGGCTTCTTTTCGTTGAAATGTTGATAAATTAACTTAGTCTTCAGGTAGGTAATTAATGTTCATAGAAAATTGTTGATGATATTAATATACATGTACTGTATTTTTAAGGGTTTGTTAAGTACTAAAATTAGCATAGCAAAACATCGAAACGGGTTGGAATCCTTAGAGAGGACCTCAGCCGGGAGACTTATTATTTAAAAACATCGTGTTTTAAAGTTATTTACTTATAACAGTAAATAACTTTAAAACACGATGTTTAAATAATAAGGTAGGCGTATCAATTTATTCAAAAAAGGTAAAAATATGATATTTCATAGTAATCTTTACCTTTCCTAAATTGGTACCTAAATTGGTTCCTATCAATACATACATATATGTACCTATCATCTATACATATAAGAAAATAGTCAAGCAGTCGAACATTGAATATTAAGAAAAAGAAGCAATTGCTTCAAAGTGCGGATACAAGCCTGATGCCTAAAATATCGTTTTTAGATTTTTGTCCCAAATCAAAATCAAAAGTCATTTATTCAAACTAGGCTGAGATTCAGCACTTTTTGAACGTCGAAGTTACATAAGACAGTCCCCTCAAAACGCCCGTCCTTCGACACTTCCTAGTGCTTTAGCTGGGAAGAAGAAGTGGCGGAACAAACTCCTCAACAGCACAGCTGTCTATTAACTTAGAAGAACTTGATTCTATACAATATTGTGTAAGTAATTAATATTATAAAACAAAACATACATTATTCGCCATATGTCAGCTAGCACACGCCAATATAAACAAAACATTGAAAACTAAACTCAAGCTGAAATAAATAATAAAAAAAAATCGTAAACAGAACTTAAAACCTAAATAAAGCCTCCAGGCATAAAGGGCGTGCCCGCTTACATATTGAACGATGCATAATTATACATACATTGATGCATATAGCTAAGTTGAAATAACAATAGTTAAACTAGGACCTCAGGAGTAAAATTAAATAACAGTTAATAAAAATAACAATAACAAAAACCATGGTTAGCAAGACGACCAGTCACCACAAGCAGCACCCGTTCACGAGCATAAAGCAAAGGTCAGCCATTACCTCCCTCGCCATATTTGAGGGAAGGTGGTAACCCGACCCCCGACGCTACCGCAAGCAGTGACATCTAAGGGAGCATAACGAACTTGCTGCCAGTTGGTCAGGCAAGAATATTATGAACAGCTGACGAGGTCGCTAGCTAACTACATGTTGCAAAACAACTCATTTATAATCATTGTAGTGAGTAGATTATGTCTACAATAAATAAAATTAAAAGAAAATAAAAATAAATTAACAAAATCAGTAAAAAAAATAAATAAAAAAAAACAATTATATAAACTACCCATATAAAATGTCAGTAGGAAAGCTAATTCTGGATTGAAAGAACATAAACATTGTCCTGAGTTAATCACAGCGACCAACTATTCTTATCGTTTAAGTAGTCGTTGATAGAATAGTATGCCTTTGAACAAAGGTTGGATTTTACTTTAGCTTTAAACTCATTAAACTGCAAATCTAGCAAAGCAGAGGGAAGCTTGTTATAAAAGGTAAAACCAAGACCTACAAAAGAATTATGAACCTTATGAAGCCGGTGAAAGGGAGCACGTAGTTTGTCCTTATTTCTAGTATTAATGTTATGAATATCACTGTTTTTAGTGTACAGGTGTATATTTTGCCTTATATATAAGATGTTGGCGAAGATGAATTGTGATGCCACCGTAAGAATACCAATATCTTAAAACAAATCTCTCAGATAAACTCTAGCACCTAGTTGGTAAATCGCTCGAACAGCTCGTTTTTGAAGAACAAAAATATTTTGAATGTCCGCGGCTTTGCCCCACAGCAGAATGCCGTAGGACATTATGCTATGAAAATAACTGAAATAGACTAATCGAGATGTATCAACGTCCGTGTACTGTCTAACTTTTCTTACTGCGTAGGCGGCCGAACTGAGCCTTCCCACTAGGCTTGATATATGTGATCCCCACTGAAGTTTGGCGTCTACTGTTATGCCCAGAAAAACTGCCGAGTGTACAGTTTCAGGCACCTCATTATCTAAAACGACATTGGGTCCCAGATTCCTAACATTCGGTAAGGCGAACTTTATACATTTCGTTTTCTTAGCATTAAGAACTAGGTTATTTGTGGTAAACCAATCCGTAGCCATTGAGAGCGCATTATTCACGTCGTCAAAATCTTTTCTATTCCTGTCTACTTTGAAGATAACTGAGGTATCATCAGTAAATAGTACAATGTCACGGATATTCTTTAAATAGATTGGTAAGTCATTAATATACACTAAGAATAAGAATGGACCCAGTATTGAGCCTTGAGGTACACCTAACTGAACTAGTAGCCCGGAAGATTTTACACCATTGACATCTACACATTGGTGCTTATTTTGCAAATAAGAACTTATGACATTGAGAGCTTCGTTTTGAACACCGTAATAACGTAGTTTACGCAAAAGTGTGTCATGGTGAACGCAATCAAATGTCCGTTTGTCTGGATCATGTATGTATAAGCATATATATAAACTGAAGAGGTATTTGTTTGTTTGAACTCGGTAATCTCTCGAACTACTGGTCGGATTAAAAAAAAAACATACAAACATACAGGTAAAGCGTGTTAAAAAAATCGTTTGATAGAGCTTAATTATCAACATTCCGCGACCCTTAGGAGCCGAATAAAAAAAAGTTAAGAAAGGCCGCAAAGCCGAAATAAAGAAATGAGGCACATGTCTTTGCTATGACTGGTGAAGAAAGTAATATTTTGTTATGATGAAAAAGTCTTCTGCTTCTTCGTAACCAATTCAATTATACTATCAGACCTCAAATATGAGTGTAGATGTCGCAGATGGATTGTTGTTTGCGTGCGTTCAGGGTGCTCTTGCTTAGTTACTCTGACTAATTCGGCAGTAGAAGCCTCACCAAACACTCATGGTGACTGCATATAAAAAATTCCACATGGCGCCTGAACGTAGGTAGCCGTTAGGTTAAACGTGACGCAATTCAACTAAAATAGTTCAGCTGTTTTACATAACGGAGTTGTTTTATAAAACAGCTAACGGTTATGTAGAACAGCGGATTCGAGAATCAATTTGTGATATAGCTAAACTATACTAAACAAGAAGAGGCAATTATTATTTACGTAATTATCTGCCTAGATGTTTTTGTGCATTTCTAAGTATCCGCGAAAGGTCTAAAAGGGTAAAGAAAATGTTACACGAACATTTAAAAAGTTTATTTATAAATTGTTCATCGCGTGAAGCGTCCTGCGAAATGTCTGAACACTCACGTAGGCAGTTCAGGCACGAACTATCAAGTTTCGAGCTCATCTTCATTTTGTGTACTTTAGACGGAGTTACTGTTGATCTTCTCGTTTTGAATGAATATTAACGTGGAAATTCAACCTGAAGAGAAATTGAAATACAGCTGCGTTTAGTATCGATATGTTATTGCCAGATATTGAAAGGTGAGTCTACTAATTATATAGGGTCAAATGTAAATGAAAAATGAGATGGTGTAGGTGGTGTATGTGTGTAATGTAAAGTTATGTATGTGTGGGTGTATGTATGTTATGTAGGGTGTGTATGTAGCTGGAAATAATTTACTTACGTGTTAGGTATGTATGTAGGAAATAAATGGAACAAAAAACGTAATTTGCTAGGCGAAAATCAATGACCATAATCGGTCAGCTGGTTTTGTAATTTCACGAATTTCCAAGCATTCTTTCCATTATTTTTTACTTTTTAGTTTGGTTTTCTACGAAAGCGTGTTTAAACAAAAATGCGCATTATTCGTAATTAACGTTTTCGTAGGCCACGAGATTCTCGATTTACTTACATGCTTCTGAAATTAAAAACTTCGCCTAAACCTGAATATTCTTTGAGCATCACCCTTTGGAAGTAACATGTCATTTGAATATGCAAATTCTAGCTTACAAGGAGACGGCAAGAGTGTGGGGTCCTTAAATCGAACGGAGGTTCCGCGTGTAGTTAGTACTTAGTGAGTGTATACATCTAGACACGCGGAAGCGTGTCCAGCCAAGTTCAAGTACCAGAACTGGCGAGCAGCACCGTGTGTAATATTACACGAACCATTTGGAGCCACTTTTGACCCCCTCATAACTCACAAACTATTTCACATAAACGTGTCAAATTTGGCTCATATAGTGAGACTTGCAAGATACATATGTGCCCAAAATTTCATAAACACATCTCAAACGGTTATTTAGATATTAACGTCCAAAAATCGTCATTTTTATCACTGACTGACCTATAGATCAAAACTCTAACCCAGTTCCAGATGATCTAGAAAGTTCAAATTTGGCATACAGATAGGTAATTAGGTGAATACAAAGGAATAAATCAGAAACTGGTAAATCTTTATCATTTTCTTATAATTTTTCACTTAATTGATTCTATTAGGAACACTTATAACAAAAACCATTTGGTATTAATTTTGTTATAAATTTGTTATAAATAAGTACCTACTAATAATTTATGTACAAAAAGTAATGATATCCCATCAAAAACATAAATGTAAAATGAGAGCCAAGTTCAATATTATGATATATGCGTTGGTTGTTGAGTTCAACGACAAAAGAAGTGAGATCGAAATGGGTGCCAAGTTCAGTGGTTTTTTTTTTTTTTTTTTTTTTTTTTTTTTTTTTTTTTTTTTTTTTTTTTCCAGGATGGGAAATCATCAAATGACTTCTCCCGCTCTGGGCGGAGCGGGAGGGCGTGTCAGACTTTTACTGACTAAAACCCACCCGTGTTCCATCAGTTGCCCATGTGCCAGGGTATCTCTCTCGAACAATCACGCGACCCCGGCAGAAGTTCAGTGGTCAGTCCTGAAATTAGTTTATTACTACATAAGTAAAATATCATTTCTTCTGATAACTTAGGATAATATATTGTAGTCTAAGGTTTGACTTGGCTAGTTTTCATATACGAATTATATTATAGCCTTCGCAAGTTCTAAACCTGTTACTTGTCGGTTCTTATTTTATTATTCCGAAAATTTGGCTTGCTGGTAGAAACTAGCCATCGAACATAATAATTCGTATATGAGAACTAGCCAAGTCAAACCTTTGGCTACAATATATTATTCTAAGTTAAAAGAAGAAATGATATTTTACTTATGTAGTAATAAACTAATTTCAGGACTGACCACTGAACTTGGCACCCATTTCGATCTCACTTCTTTTGTCGTTGAACTCAACAACCAACGCATATATCATAATATTGAACTTGGCTCTCATTTTACATTTATGTTTTTGATGGGTATATTATACTCAAACCCTAGAGCACACCACTTTGTCATTGCCGCGAAATAAATCCTGAATTTTGTTTTTTTTTTTTAAATTAAATTTTAGTAACTCATTATAAACAATTCCTTTTGAACTTTTATGCATTATTCAACCGTGAATTTAATAATTTATACTTTGTTAACATTAAACATGAAAATTTAAAATACGCGTGTAGTTATTATTAAAAAAAATGTGCCGTCTCCTTGTTAGTTTAATTTTGTCCAACCATCTGCGACGGTTGGTACCTTACCATTACGACTCGTTACATAATGAAACGGGCGAGGCTTAGGGAACATAAACTTCTTTTTGCAATTAAAACTCGTGACCGTCATAGCCTTGCCCAGAAGATTAAACGACGCCAACTCTTGTTAACTGTAAAACATCTCATCTAAGCATTACTATAAAAAAATATCAATCAATCAATCAACTCCGCCCATCGCAGTCCACTGCTGGACAAAGGCCTCTCCCATGATGCGCCACAACATCCTGTCTTTCGCCTTCCGCATCCAGTCTGTCCCATCCACCTTTTTGAGGTCGTCGGTCCATCTAGCTGGGCATCTTAAAAATAATAATATGTTGACAACAAATTGTAACTGTGCCTACGTTACATTACCAAAATGTTACTTGTTTGTAAACGCCTTGGGTCTCTTTTTAAATCTACAATAAGATTAAAAATAAATAAATATATCTTTCCATTCTCTTTCATGATTGATTTCTATTGATTTTCTATTTCTATACTAGCAGCGCCTCCACTTTCACCATCATAAGGTTCAATACTATGGTAATATCGTGATGAAACGTTTTACAACTAAAATATATGTAAGATTATTTTTAAGTCACTATTGTTTGTCCGTATGACCGATATGGGGGTGTACCTACTATAGATACACCTCTGCCCAAACCTTCGGGGAAACCAGGCATGATGTTATGTTATGTTACGGATTTTCCCAGTTTTTTTTACTGTCATTACTTTTACGTTTCTTATTTATCTATGCAAATATTCTTAATGTAAAGCAAAGTCAAAGTATTTATTAGTGTGATTTTTGGTGATACAGTAGGTCTTATAGTTAGGTAAGTTGAGCTCAAAAAACTACCCGTTAGGGCATATACTATTTAACAATATCAAAAAAAAAAACGATTTTACATGCAAAATAACAGAGATTACTATTACATATTAAATTACTAAGCATACATCCAAGTTGAAATATAAATATTTAGAATACAATTAAAATGTCAAATTAATTAATTTTCATCATCATCATTTCAGCCGTAAGACGTCCACTGCTGGACTTAGGCCTCCCCCAATTTGGGGGGCTTTGCCATAATCGCCACGCTTGGCAGGCGGGTTGGCGATCGCAGTATGGTGGTAAAATGCATAGAGAACGCTGCTGTCCATTCTTTAGTAAGTCCCTTAGTCGCCTTTTACGACACCCACGGGAAGAAATGGGGTGGTGTTATTCTTTACGTCCGGCACCACACGGTACGACGGAGCGTACCGTGTACCGCGTGTTACCGCTAATTTTCATGCATAAATACATAATTATCATTTAGTTTACCATCTAAATTTTTTCAAGAAGGAATTCGTCAATGGTATAGTAGCATTTTTCAATATTTTTTTATTTAGTTTCCGTTTAAATTGTGTCAAGTTTAGATCTTTAATGTCATTTGGTAAAGTTACTAAGTAATAAGATATCCAAGGTAAACCTATATATTGCTATAAATTGGCTGGAAGATTTAGACACGCGGTAGCGTGTCAAGCTAAGTTCAAGTAACAGAACTGGCGAGCAGCACCGTGTGTGTAATATTACACGAACCATTTGGAGCCACTTTTGACCCCCTCATAACTCAAAAACTATTTCACATAAACGTGTCAAATTTAGCTTATATATTGAAACTTGCGAGATGCATATGTGCTCCAAATTTCATAAACACATCTCAAACGGTTGTTTAGATATTAACGTCCGAAAATCGTCATTTTTATCACTGACTGACCTATAGATCAAAACTCTAACCCAGTTCCAGATGACCTAGAAAGTTCAAATTTGGCATGCAGATAGGTAATTAGGTGAATACAAAGGAATAAATCAGAAACTGGTAAATTTTTATCATTTTATTATAATTTTTCACTTAATTGATTCTATTCGACTGGCCTGTTAGTCTAGTGGTTAGTGACCCTGACTGCTAAGACTGAGGTCGTGGGTTCGATTCCCACCCAGGACAAATCTTTGTGTGATGAGCACGATCATTTGTTCTGTGTCTGGGTGTAATTTATCTATAATATGTATGGATTTAGAAATATATAAGTATGTTTATCAGTTGTCTGATTACCATAGTACAGGCTCTGCCTAGTTTGGGATCAGATAACGGTGTGTTGGTTGTCCTAAGATATTTATTTAGATATTTATTTATAAAGAACACTTATAACAAAAACCATTTGGTATCAACTTTGTTATAAATAAGTACCTACTAATAATTTATGTACAAAAAGTAATGATATCCCATCAAAAACATAAATGTGAAATGAGAGCCAAGTTCAATATTATGATATATGCCTTAGTTGTTGACTTCAACAACAAAAGAAGTGAGATCTAAATGGGTGCCCAGTTCAATGGTCAGTCCTGAAATTTATTTATAACTACATACAATATCATTTCTTCTTAAAACTTTGGACAATATATTGTAGCCTAAGGTTTGACTTGGCTAGTTTTCATATACAAATTATAGCCTTCGCAAGTTCTAAACCTGTTATTTGTCGGTTCTTATTTTACTATTCCGAAAATTTGGCTTGCTGGTAGAAACTAGCCATCGAACATAATAAACTAGCCAAGTCAGGCCTTTTTTTTTTTTTTTTTTTTTTTTCAGGATGGGAAATCATCAAATGACTTCTCCCGCTCTGGGCGGAGCGGGAGGGCGTGTCAGACTTTTACTGACTAAAACCCACCCGTGTTCCATCAGTTGCCCATGTGCCAGGGTCACGGTATCTCTTTCGAACAATCACGCGACCCCGGCAGGCATCGGTCCTAGTAGACCCCTACACTGCTGCTGACATCTCTTTGAGGCGCGCGTGGAACACTGCGCGCCGTCGACCCGAGCCTGGTCCTTACCGGGCGGCGAGCCATCCATTGCTCGCCACCCGCAAGCTCGCGCCTACGGTGGCCGGGAGTCCGCAATTGACTCCCGACGCCCGGGGCGTCTCCTCCTGCGGCGGCTAGGGGCATGAGGGCGCAGAGACTGCCACTCCCTCACGCGCCCCGCCTCCTCCTTCGCGAGCATCACTGCTTCGCAGAAGGAGGTGACGGCTTCCCATTCCCTCTCGCTCCGTAGCCAAGTCAGGCCTTAGGCTACAATATATTATCCAAAGTTATAAGAAGAAATGATATTTTATGTAGTTATAAATAAATTTCAGGACTGACCATTGAACTGGGCACCCATTTAGATCTCACTTCTTTTGTTGTTGAAGTCAACAACCAAGGCATATATCATAATATTGAACTTGGCTCTCATTTCACATTTATGTTTTTGATGGGACATAATCTAACTGACAAGGTTAATTTAATAACTAAACAGGTCACGTTAGTCATAGACTCATAGTGTTCATATTACAATGAATTGAATCCTAGAAAAATTGCTTTTGTCAGGACCGGTTCATAAGATGTGCCTCATTGACCACAAAAAGAAAGACAAGACAATAAAATATTCTCTCAACACCTTTATCAGACCCTCTATTAGATTCAGAAAGTCTATAACCTAGAAAAATTGCCGACTCGAAACAATCCAGATTTACCCTACAGAGTATCCTATAAGACTTAAAAAACAAGTACGTATCCCTTTGATGTGTAACAGCCCAACTATCTTTTGTAGAGTAGAAAAATTGCTGCTTATTTTCCTTATAATTTTCAAAAAGTTATGAAACTAAGTCAACAACGTCACGAACATTTTCGAGTTTTAAAGCTGGCATTTTAATTCACAAATTCCCTTCCCGAACGTAGATAGTTTCAGCTACCGAGGAAAATGTCAACATCGGTAGAGATTTTACGACAAAAACTATCGATTCGTTAGTTCCAATTTGTCTAAAAATAAAGTTTGCGGGACGCGCTCTTTTGTCTGTGTGTGTGCAGGCAGGTCATCTCGAAAAAGGGTGAACTAATTTCCATGAGCTCTTTGCTGTCAGGAAGCATTTTTAGATAAGGTTATGTAAAACTTTATAGCGTTCATTGAAACAGTCGAGTGTTGAAACTTAAAGTTGGAATAGTCAGAACGCTGGAATTGAAACTGCTATCTGGATTTTATTATAAAAGCGCCAATTTTCAAAGGCATTCAAGGAACAGCGTAATTGGCGGTAATTGCGTTACACACTAATAGGTAGTCAAAATGGCTTTCATTTGGCAGTTCAACAACAATCATTGCGTTTTCTACGTTGTTGAGCAGATAAATTTTTCGAGCAGTAATGGATTCGCAATAACCTTCAAAATGTTTCTGATTGATTGTGTCTTACGCAATTAGGGTAAAGGCTTTTTTACGGTATATGGCACACTTAAAGTAATATTCTTTTTGAGATAGCTATCTGCTTATCTAGACCTTGTCGTGACGCAGATATTGTCCAATAGTATGTAGTAGTAATGATATTATAGTATGTATAACAAATGCAACCTCAAAACATTTCTTTGTAGAAATATTCTATACATTTGTAGGACTATTTCTGTACAATAGATTAAATAGAAAACTAAGTATCTATAAATTAAATAACTATAGCTGTAAAAATATATACTTCAATATTTACGAACCATAGATTATGCACATACAGAAGATCTACTAATGTTCTGCAAATAAAACTACTAACACCAAAGTTTTAATTTAGTTACTACATTGTTAATTTATTACATTAAGAATTTTGTAGCAGCATTTTGTAGCCTGAGACACAGATTCTGCCTAGTTCAGGCAAATTAGCACATCTGCTCTGTTTTAACCGTTTAAGGTATTTATTGATAATGTGTCCCTTTTATTAATACACTGTTTTATTATTATAATAAAGAGTTCAGTTTTATAGTAGCTGACGGAGTACCTTTCTAATTTGAATACGTACGTTTTCATAATTTTGAGTGATTTCACTGCATATTATACACTGCACAATATACAACTTGTATACGACAACACGTTAGTAAATGAAAACAATGCCAATATTAATGCATAGGAGTTACAAACTATACAATAAACCCTAACATCGAAATTATAAAGGTTAGTTTTTCACACACCAAATAGTAATGATGGGCCATAGTGACTAAACTATTGCATATACGTATTTGGTTACATTTTTATATGCAGACTAAGAACGATATACGAAGTTAAATTAACTGTCGTATTTTTTCATCTCCACCTTGTTTATAAAAATCTTCCCCTAGAAAAGGAAATAGACATGTTTTTCCAGATGTTTCTGAACATGTTACACACATTTTCATCATTTGATCTTTTTCAAGGAAGTCCTTGTTCCCCACTTCAAAAAAATAAAAAAATACAAGATGTCTTATTTTTAATTAAATAAATATCTCCATCAAGGAAATAGAAACGACCGTAATATTTCCCCTTCAGCAACAGAGATATTTCAACTCTAGTTTCGCCGCATTCGATTAAGAGTGAATTCGGTTTCAGACAAAAGGTACACAGTTATGATAAATAAAAAAATCAAAGCTTTTGAACTTTTTCAATTTAAACGATCATTGATGAAAATTCGTGGCACAGATTGTCTTTCGAAATTTAAAGTTTTCAACGGGCAGAACTTTGTTAAAATTCATCATAATTTCTGGAATCAGAATTAAATCGTTTTGGAAAAGGATTCTCCATTTTCCAAAACGACTTAATTCTCTATCGAACGCTAAAACTCTATCAAAATCGCGATATTACTGAAAGTTTATAAAGATTCTACTCTCATATTTAAATAATAGACAAAACTAGTTCAACCTGCCACGAATATCTTTCGAATGATTACTCTAAACAGTCTTATTTTATCAGAAAACCCAAATTTAGTTACTTATACATATTGTGTTAAATTCCCGCTAATTTTACACACATTTCTGTGTTAAAAGGAGTCAAGGTAGTAATGTTATTACACAAGTAGCTTTTCACTGCGGCTGCGCCCGCGTAAATAAAAAAAAAACATCCCTCGAAAACGTACTGTCGGGATTAAAAGTGCTCTATGTATTAATCCAGGTATCCGTGCCACATTTGCAACCGTTTTTGCACCAATCTTGAACAAACAGACAAACTTACAAGAAACTTCGTAACTATTTTAATATATGTGTTGATGGAATAATATTATACAATAGAGTACAGCCATAAATTAAATTAAAACACAAAAAAAAAACAAGAAATAACTGACTATTGACTCGAACGTTTCAATAAAGTGGTTATTGTCGCTGCCAAGAGAAACGTGTGCAGGGACTTCCCAAGTTTCTTCCTCCATACTGATGTCCTTTTCTTTAACTTTTTCTTTCAATGTTGTACCCATATCAGCTCGGTAACTTCAACAGAATTATCTAAGATTCCTTGAAATTTGTTGTAAATTTTATTTTACACTGAAGCTTTTTCTCGCAATATTAGTAGGACTTAAAATATTTTGCCGCACTTATTCAAATAACAAGAAAGTAGGTAAAGTCTGGGAAAAAATATGTTTCACGCAAGTTTTCTCAGTTAATCAATCTACCTAGTCTTTTCCCAACTATATTGGGGGGGTGGAAGCCCTCTAACCGGATGCAGCCGAATACCAGTGAATTAATATGGACCGACTACCTATCTAACCTCCACAACCCAGTTATCAGTTATTATGATACCTCTTGGTAAGACTGAATATCAGACTTTCTGACTACTCGTAACTTATTTTATATACACGTCTTTGTAGCCTTGTTTCGATCTTTCTTAACCGGTGAAGTAGATTCCAAGGCATTCGCCGAAACGGGTGAGGTAAAACGAGTAATAGCATTATTTTACCTTCCTATGTAAACATTGCTATTAATTCCTTTTCTTTATAACAAACAAATTGTAAAAAAATATCTCTACAATTATAAAAAATAGTGTAAAATGCAGTGTGGTAATTCACCACACTGCATTTTACACCATCCACCACCGCTTATCCGTCCGCTCTGTTACTTTGTTTTAGCTTAACGAATAGCCTTTAATTTTCCTCAAAAATTAGGCTATCGTATGCAAAAAGAATTTTCCAAATCAAATCAATAACACGGCACGGGTTCTTACACGTACAGTCAGTTTCAGAAATATCGGGACTAACAGACTTCCAAATGATCTCAGCAACTAGGAAACTTAAACTTTATCTCAATTGGATACAGTTCTTGTGAGAATGACTGTTGTCGTGTACTCTCATTATTTTGAAACATTGTTTTTGTCATCTATACTAATATTATGAAGCTGAAGAGTTAGTTTGTTTGGTTGAACGCTATAATCTCAGGAAGTACTAATTCGAATTGAAAAATTCTTTTAGCGTTCGGTAACCCATTTATCGAGGAAAGCTATGGGCTATATAACATCAGGCTACAACCAATAGGATCGGAGAAGTAATGAAAAATGTTGCAAAACGGGAGAAATGTATTTATTTGAGAATTGCCCATGCACATGCAACGGAAGCTCCGTTGCGTGTGCATGGGCAATTCGATGTGACGGGGAAGATCGGGGGAGCAAGAAATTTAAGGCGGATGAAGTCGCGGGCAGAAGCTAGTTAATAGCCTTTTAGTCAGATTTTAAAGTAATACAAAATAAGTGGAAATTTACTAATATAATTATATCAAAAACATATTCTTTATTCTAAAACTTAATTACTTTATGCAAATCTATTTGCCAGTTGGTACAGGCCTTTTTTTTTTCGTGGAGAAATGCTCATGCATACTACGCCACCACGGGCAAATAGCGCAGTTATGTGGGACTCCAACCCACTAAAACTCCACGGTGTCCTCCTACACCGCTTATGGCGGGAACACGGGGACGAAAAACTCTTCCGCGAATCTGCCGCGGCTGTCCGTTGCCGGACCCACCTCTGGGGGATACCCCCATTCACGGCGCGCATGAACACATAACACGCCGTGACCACCCCGGGGACCAATTAGCACATGGGCACCAGATGACCCAGTGAATGGCACCCTTGTTAGTTGGTACAAACCTCCTCCAACCTTTTCCATTCCGATCTCTCTTAGGCCACTCTGTTCCACAATACTCCTGCTACTTCCCTTATGTTGTCATCCCACCTTTTCTGCGGTCTTTGCTTTTGTCATTAAGTAAATATTTAATTTTCACAGTTATGGCGCTGACTGTACCTATGAGACTTCCAACTGTTCATTAATAGTTAAAAAGTCTCCGGTCGGGTTCTAGAATACTGGCAAGGTTATAGAAAATCGCAGTAAGAAAAGGTTAACCTTATTGGTTTATTTAGTAGCCCCACCCAAAGTCGAGCTACTTACTGTCAAGGGGCATTTATTTATGACCACTGCTTTATATCGCTGCTAACCCATGGGGCGACACTTTTCTATGGCAACAGATGCTACGGTTTATTATACTATAAATAACCAACTTAACGTATCATCGTTTTCGTATTCGCGAATAACAATAACCACTATGTAATAAATTACAAAACCGATAACCTGGTCAGACAGCTAGACGATGCTAATGACTGGAGTATATTTTACCCCTTTCGTACCAAATACCAAATACTATCTAGTTATCACTAGACCATCAAGCCAGTAGATATGATGCTTCATATTCTTCCAGGCAGACTCGTCCATGACAGCCAATGTCAATGGAGACTAGCCTTCGGCGCGGGAGATATTATAGTACAAAAGTGTGTGCGCAGAAATAGGTGCACTCTTTCTGCCGGCACTCTCATTGTCCAATTTTAGTCCGTTTTCGTTGCAGCACGAGTGCTCTAAGCGTGGAATTCCTGGGTTGGACCTTCATATACCATGTTTTATGCAAATAAATATTATTTCTATTTCTATTTCTATTTCAGGATGGGCAAAGTATTATTGGATTTTTCCATTACGAATTTCTTGGTGATAGCGTTTTGAAATTGGCGGTGTGATACCCGCCCACTACCAGAATCGCCGAGGGCACGGGCCTCGGGAAGCACGTTAAGCCGTTGATCCTATGCCTGATCTTTCTCAAGTGATATCAGATTGCATTAGTTGTAGGCAAGACAACGAAACACTATTCTTACTTGTAGCGATGATCATCTTTAAGCCTCGTTCACATCATGTCGCATTTCTTTCACCTTGAACGAAAAGTTACCCAGTTGAGAACACCAATACCTCCTATATTGAAATCGACTGCTCCACGGATTACTCCGTAAATACGCAAGTGATAAGCTATAGAACGCGGCTAATACTTCTAAGCCTTATTTTATGTGACTTTGCACGTCTAAACAAACCCTCAATATCTGATATGGATGGGTGGAAAGGAAGCGGTTTTGCGTCCTCCGTTTTCTTTGAGCATTATTTTCATCACATAATATGGAACTTAATAATGTTGTGAGACTTGTTGATGTCTGATATGAAAAATAGGGGTGTGGCACGTAACTTGAGAACGTCTGGTGAGGATAACTTTGACCTTTTCTAACCGGCAAACAAGATTCCACGGTACTAACCAAAATGGCAAAAGCAGTAATAAGCATTACTTAACATAGGAGCATCTTAGTCTACTGCAGACATATTGTAGAAATCTAACCAAACTGCATTAAACGCCATCCAATTATATACAAAACCACTGTGTCACACCCCTTTTTTGTGGGTGAGTAATCATCAAATGACGTCTCCCGCTCTGGGTAGAGCGGAAGGGCGTGTCAGACGTTTACTGACTAAAGCCCATCCGTGTTCCTTCAGTTGCCTATATGCCAGGGCCACGGTAACAGAGTGTGTCACACCCGCCTGCGCTATTGTTTCGGTTTCGCTTAGTGTTGACGTGACAACGTCTTATAAATTGGTTTGCCGGGTGACACTTCAAGAAACTGCGTTACGCTCCGCTCACGTTATGCGCTCACAATGAGAGCGAGTGAGAGGCACGCGCCCTGGTTAGCCCGCCTAAGAGCGAGAGAGACAGACATAAAAAGTGAAAGGCACGCGTCCCTTCCACTCGAGCACAGTTAGCCCGCCTAAGAGCGAGAGAGACAGAGCGAGAGAGAGAGAGTGAGAGAGATAGGCATACACACCGGTTCATGTCTTGCGCTTCTATTTCGCTTAGGCGCCTGCATATTATTTTACCACTCAAAGTCGTTGTCACGTAAAACTTTCGCCCGTATACCGACTTTACAGGCAACCAATTTTTTATCGAACTTAATTTCTTTTTGCTCGGTTCCTCAGAGTCATAGCGTGGTGTTAAAGAGCTTCTTAAGGAAATGATTTTTGTAAATCCAGCTATTAACTCGTTCAAACAAACAAACTCGTCAGCGTTACTAATTTTAGCTTCTGCCCGTGACTTTGTTCACGTGGAAGTCATAAGACCCTACAATTGACTAAAATTATAAAATATTTTGTTATAGCGATCAGATAGTTCCATAATTAAAATAATATAGACTAAGTAGCTACTGCCCGCGAATTCCTTTCGCTTGGAAGTCAACTATTCCACAAAAAATATGTTATGGCACTCGACAAAACTTTTCTATCATAAAAGATTTTTTTTCGTAATCGGATCAGAACTACTAAAGATTACCTCTTACAAACAAACAATGTTATCTCTTTATAATATTATAGTGAAGATCAACCTACTATAATCGTTTATAACGTAGATCAAAACACTCACCTAGCAACACGTCTTGTTTCATCGAAGGGTTGGGCAGAGTTGTCCCTAATGTAACCAGCCTATAGTGTTTCCACATGTGCCTAGTGTAGGTTGGTACCTATATTACACACAACTTTGCCAGTTATGTTTAAGTCACCATGTAATAGGGACGACTTTATTGCCATCAATTGCGCCCCGACTGAGAAATTCCATATAAAAAAACCAAATAACACTTTGCCTTTTTTTATTTTTTGGATGCGAAATCATCAAATGATTTCTCCCGCTCTGGGCGGAGCGAGAGGGCGTGTCAAACTTTTACTGACTAAAACCCTCCCGTGTTCTTTCAGTTATCCATATGCCAGGGCCACGGTATCTCGTTTGAACAATCTCGTGACCCTGGCAGGATAACACTTTGCCTGACCTGGGGATTAAACTCAAGAACTCATGTCTAACAGTAGGACCACCTCACAAACACTTGACCCACGAGGCTGCTTTTTTCGCAATCAGATTTTGCTGACCCAAATAGGTATGTATAAATAAATAACAAGCAACGAAATCACAATCAAACCTTGTAGAAGCCATTCAATATACATGTGACACGTAATAGGACCGTTATGAGGTCAATTGCTATCGCCAGTTGCAAAATTGTATCAATCAGTTCTATCCAGGACAATTAAAGCAATTGCTACGTCATTATTCTTTATTACTGACCACGGTCGTTATTTCTGCTGAGTCCTTTGTGGAACTTGTGTATTCACTAATGATCTTGTAAGATTATTACGAGTAATTCTATGTTTATGGAATTGTATGGTTTAGTTACTGGAGTGTATCATCATTTTCATCATAGTCTTTATTTCACTGTCCTATCTATTATTAACTAGGTACTTCCGGCGATTTTGTATGTGTGAAATTTCTTCTTTTAACATAAATATATCCTATGGCATAGCATCACATCAGCTGCGAGAACGCTAAGAAAAAACCAAATGATATCGCGATATTGCATATACTTCGTTTTCTCTTAGCATTCCCGCTTCCTCTGGGTCCATAGTGTGATGTTAAATCTTGCTCAAGAATTGAGCAAAGTATCAAATTCAAAAAAGATTTTTTCAAATTCCATTGGTAGTTCCATAGATTACACTCTACATACCTACAAACTTTTACCTCTCTATAATATTAGAGATAAACGTAAAGTTACAACTAGATAGTATCTAATTATTGCGGATTAACCATACTCATGCGTGGTTCAAATTTCCTTCACGTTTTTAATGAGGAGGGATTGGCTATTTTTTTTTGGCCTATCGATCTAATATTTATCAGCTTTATTTAAAAACCTACTCCAGATTGTCTTTTAGCATCGCCCAAAGTGTGTTCTGACTGACCATATAAAATTGTCCATTTTCATTTTTTGATTTACCAGAGGGGCAATTCCCGTATTTTTAAGAACGTTCGTATGACAGTTTTAATCTGCCAAATCTAATATATAAAATTCTCGTGTCACAGTTTTCGTTGCCATACTCCTCCGAAACGGCTTGACCGATTTTGATGAAATTTTTTGTGCTTATCCGGTATCTATGAGAATCGGCCAACATCTATTTTTCATCCCCCTAAATGTTAGGGGTAGTCCACCCCTAAATTTATTTTTTTATTTTTTAGACAAAATTTTTAATTTCTATTTTTTATGATACAACATACAAAAATACATACAATCCTCAATTTTCACCCTTCTACGATCAACCCTTATTTTTTAATAGCCATTTTAGTAATTTAATCATTTTTCCTCTCCGGTCGAAAACTGATCAATCGTCATTTAATTAGTTATCCCCGCCTAGGAAATTATTTATATGGCAAAACAACGTTTGCCGGGTCAGCTAGTAATCTCTAATTTACTTTGATGTCTGTCACGTTTCTGACTTCGAGATGCATTGCAATTGCGATTTGAATTTGACCGCTTTTATGTACCAGACTTGGCCATCTGATGTCGGTACCAATATTTCGAACTTCAAGGACACAAAATATCAAGGTCACCTTATCATCAACTAGTGCTAGCGACCCTTATGTTTAAGCCGAACACGTTAACCTCTATTCGTGGTTAAACTTCAGTTAGCAGTAGGTACATAAGTATGGTGGGGAGAACAAAGTGTGCGGTTTGGGAGATTTACGCCTATAATACAAGGTACACGTACTATTTAATCGTGATGGATCAGGCTGGGTAATCCGTCTCGAGGTGTAAAGTCAGACGTGAGGGCTGGGAGGCTAAGATACAGAGAACTTAGTGATCTCAGGAACTTGTAATATCTATTACTTCATGTTTATGAACGTCGGGGATTTATCTGCGTACTTAAGTTTTAATGGAAGTTTGTTATTTTTGCCGACGGGCAGCCCCAACGGACCAACCCCAACACATGGCTTGTTTAGCTATAAGTCCACTACTATGGCTTCACCAACCATCTTCACCAAAAATATTTGTTGCACCAACAACCGTTTTCTTACGCCATTTTGGCTTCTTTAATTCTTCTTTCTTGGTACAGGTGGTATTTTTTTGGAATGCGCTCCCTCTGAGGATCGGGACGGTAACCAGTCGCTTATCTTTTAAAATGAAAGGACTTGAAAATATACGTCAGAAGTTGTCGGAAACATACCTAGGGCTAATTTGCTGGATAATTTTCTCCTCTACCGATCGTTAGTTCTCCTGAAAAAGTTTATTTTTTATGTAAATGTATTAGTATTTATTCTTGTATTTTATAGTCGTTCCGAACTGTCTATCCCATATGTTGCACCTGCCATGTTTTATCTCTGCATCACCCTAAGGTTGACTAGTAGAAACTGTAGAAAATGGCTCAGGCATTAAGTCCGCCTTTGTAGAGTGTATTTTTACTCGTAAAAAGTTTTAATACAAAAACATTGCATTCGATTGTCATATCATCTGTAAAAGATATTTTGACCATACTAGACTACTACTATGACTTACATTTAAGTATTTTTGTACACTGAGTGTTTTATATGTAGAAGAATATATGAATAAGCGTGGTAAATTAAAAACATTACATAAAATATACCTACTACGCCACTTCTTAGACAACAGCCTTGCTTCCCATGGGTGATTTAAAAGGGATAACGTCAAAAGTAATTATTTTCGTATCCCACAAGACTGTTGATGGTGCAATCCCTTGGTAGACCTACCTTAATAGCGTGTAGGGCGGAATTTGACGAATTTATAAAATCGAAATGAGTTTTACGAGGAGGCCTTTTTGGGCCCACTTGCAACATAAATCACTTAAGACGCCATGTTCCAACAGAGACCGCGCTCACTAGTTTTTGATTCAATGGGAAAACATGGAAAATAGTGTTATAAAACTGTGAAAAAAATATATTTCGTATTTAAGGATCTGATGGATGTGCAGCAATTTTTAGAAACACGATTAAATTAACTTTGCTGGATAGAAAAAAAAACCAAAGATACCTCTTATCGTATTTTTTAACGAATTTTATAGCTACAAACCAAACGTTTTTTTATTATTTATTATGTGAATGAAAAGGTAATAAGATTGTTTAGGTCTGGGCCCTGAGTTTGTCCTGATAAAATCATTACAATAATTACCAAGTTTAAATACCTACCAAAATCGGGAGATCAACCACTTTCCTTGCCAATTTCAGTCCGTTAGTCGCGCGTTGGCGCTCTGACGGCGGACTTATATGTGCTTTCCGTGCGATCACGTGACCAAACGCAAAAGTAACTAATAAAACACGAAATATAAACTATGAACCTTATTTGTGTGAGCATAAGGTTCAAATTATTTTGTTGGCGAGTTTACACACGGTCCACAATGTCCCACCGCGCGGACCGCCTGAGACCCCTTTGACAAATGCCGCCACATGCACCGCGAATTGTTGTGATGTGATTTCAATGTTTCTATTTTATTTATACAACTGATTTTCGCGGAGGGAACGACGTCGGGTTTTTTTTTTACAAGCTTTTATTTACTTTCACCTGTCACGTTGTCTGTCTATAATCAAATCTTGCAAGTTAAATTTGATCCACTTCCCGGTTTCCGATTGAGCTGTTTTGCCTGCATGTATAAATAGCATGACAATGCAATATTATTATGACATAGAGCTGATCCGATGGTGGAGCTGGAAGGTGGCCATAGAAACTCCGTAATTAAATGACGCAACCCCATCGAGTTTGGGCTCATTTGATTCGTCTTGACGAGTACTTTGATACTATATGGTAACCAGCGTCTGATGATGGAGTTGGAAGGTAGCCATAAGAACTCCGTAATTAAAAGACTTAACCCCATCAAGTTTGGGCTCGTTTGATTCGTATTGATGAGTATCTTGGTAGGCGTGAATATGCATCTCGAACACATTTGGGAAAAAAATTAAAAATACTAAAAGTTAAAAATAAAATTAAAGAAAAAAAACCTGATTTAAAAAAAAAGCTCTGTTTTTAAAAAGGTTTTTTTTCTTTAATTTTATTTCGTTCTGCTATTTTGCGATTTTTAACATATGAAACATATTACGTGATTGTTTTGTTTGAAACAAATGTTTGATTTGAAATGGAAGTAAAATCAATTTCGAAAAACAAAACTGCTGTTTCAATGTTTAGATTTAAAATTGCACAATATTTAACGTTGCACAAGGGAGAGAGGCTTTCACAAATGTGACCAGCTGTGACACGGATGGAGGCCCACATGGAGGTCGGAAATTATTCCGCGGCAACTACTACTACCGGGGTAAAAGGGACCCAATGTGTTAATCCAGGTTATAAACTATCTGGGTGCCAAATTTTATCCAAATCTGTTCAGTAGTTTTGCGTGAAAGAGTAACTTATATCCATCCATACTTCCATACTCACAAACATTCGCATTTATAATATTTTTTTTTTGTTTTGTTTTTTTTTTTTTGTGAATAAGTCTTATGTGTAAGTACTTACTTACTTTTGTGTGTTTTGTATTAGTCCAGGTTATAAACTATCTGCAAGTTAAATTTCATCCAAATACGTTCAATAATTTTTGCGTTAAAGAATAACAAACATCCATCCATACATCCATACTCACAAACTGTCGCATTCATAATATAAGTCCAAGTTATGAACTACCTGCGTGCTAAATTTCATCCAAATCCATTCATTAGTTTTTGCGTGAAAGAGTAACAAACATCCATCCATACATCTATACTCACAAATTTTCGCATTTATGATATTAATCCAGGTTATAAACTATCTGCGTGCCAAATTGCATTCAAATCCGTTCACTAGTTTTTACGTGAAAAAAAAATAAAATAACTGTAAGTGTATATATATACTAATTATCAAGCTTTGAATGTCGGAATGGTAACGGCTTATTTACTATGTATAGGAAAGGGTTTCAATAAGTAAAGCACAGAAAGACAAATCTAGACATTTATTTCAATTAGGCTTGTCAGCAATTAATCTGAAAGCTAGTCGTCCGTTCCAAAACTAGGTCTTCATGGAGAAGAAGGACAAGTAACTCCATGGAAACAGTATTGAAGTATTAAATCATCACATTTCTTACATTGCCATACATTATCATTATCTTAAATACATTAATTCTCTTGGACCATTGTCCAAGAGAACTCAGAATAATATCAATATAATCAAAATACAACAATGATATCTAGGAAAAGAATTTGAATATTCCATTTATATGATTTAAAACATTAGC
The DNA here is from genome assembly GCA_932294355.1 of Aporophyla lueneburgensis. Classification (NCBI taxonomy): domain Eukaryota; kingdom Metazoa; phylum Arthropoda; class Insecta; order Lepidoptera; family Noctuidae; genus Aporophyla; species Aporophyla lueneburgensis. The sequence continues at coordinate 19,101,131 of OW028740.1, forward strand.
AATATTGGCAACACTATAAACAGTACAACAACATTGTCATAATAGGCAATAATTAGGATATAATATCAATTACTTAACTTACGTGACCTCTGGTCGATGCTTTCCACATAAAAACAGCACTAAAACTAACCAAGTGAACATCCACCAAGCAACTAACTGTTTCACTGTGGCTCCGGCCTTTTATACCCGTTCACAAACAAGTATGATTCAGAACTGACAGCTTGAGTCAAATCAGTGTTTCACTTGTACAAAAATATGTTTAAGTATAATAAAAATCATTTACTTAATTCAACAATTCAATATTAGACACATAATAATGACATATAATAATTACATATATCACATGCATGTTAGTATTTCATTTAAAACCGCAGTGTCCTGGTATTTTCCGTATAAACTAAAACAAATTGCACTTTTAGTATACCTACAAATTATTTTCATTTTATGATGATAAAAATCATATCAAAATTTTTGCACATATGAGTTTAATTTTTTTTAACAATAACGAAATTTTGTGAAAATTCGTAGGGTGGAGTTCTCAAGTTCACTCATAGCAAAATTTCTATCAAATAAAAAAATAAATAAATTGCTGATCTATTATGGCGGGAAAGAGTAATTTTAGAATATAGTTAATCTATGGAACACATAAATTTATTAAGGTCACTAATCACACATTTTCGGTCTGACAAAATTTTATGGAGTTTATGCATACAGATTAAAAAAGTTCGTGATTAACTGTTATTTTTCGAAACGTTGTAATTCTGAATACAAAATCGCGAGCAAAAACCAAAATATTTTTTAAATTCTACTTATAATATGTTAAGTCTTACGTCTTGCTACTTATGGATAACTCTATTACTGGGAGCGTCCAAGCCAAGCGGGCCACTCGGAGCTGGCAGCGACTTTTTTGCATAAAACACGTTCTGTTCAACTCGCTCACAAGCTTTGGGAAATAGCTAAAAAATTTTTTTAAATACATAATTTGATAGATTTTAAGTTATTCTTTCGAATGCTGCTATTCGTTTTTACCAAAATATTTTTCTTTTTAGTGAAAATTGAGTTTCAATTTGAGGTTAGATTGCCTCGAAAATTGTATTTTTTTTAACATCGGTCGAAAGTTCAAGTTGGGAAGGGCAACGGTTTGCAAATGACAAGCAAATCAAGACGTCGCCGCGACGTCTTGCGCCGCCGCGCGCCTGCCGCACTGTACTGCAGACGACGCCGCGACGTCGAGTGATGCGATTTTTTTCACCACCCACTTACAACGATCGGAGGTAAACGGACTCAAAATGCGATAAACCAACATGCCCGTGATTCTTTGGTTACTTTTTCTGTTGGTGCTACTGATATACATTCATATGATACTCAATAATAATTCTCAGTTAATTCACACATTAAAACAGCGAGAAGTGCATTTACGGAAGTATGAGTTCATGAAGCGATTAATAAAGATGCTATTTTTAGTATAACATCCAATAATAAGAATAACTTATATAACCATAACTTGAACTAACTTTATTTTTATCTTTATATTTTTAACTTTATTTTTGGTAAAAACGAATAGCACCATTCGAAAGAACAGCTTAAAATCTATCCAATTATGTGTGTCAAATTTTTTTTTAGCTATTTCCCAAAGCTTGTGAGCGAATTGAACAGAACGTGTTTTATGCAAAAAAGTCGCTGCCAGCGCCGAGTGGCCCGCTTGGCTTGGACGCTCCCTACTATGAATAAATCAACAATACCTTAAGTAATATGACTAAATAAACTCTATAATTATATAATATATACATAATTAGAAGTACCAATCTTATACCTATATATCGGTAACCATAGCTGGGCATTAACTCGTTAATCCGTTAATCGTTAATTAACGAAGTTAACATTTTGATTAACGGATTAACTTTTAAGTTAACTTTTAAAAATCTTAACGGACACGTTAACTTCCGTTAATATGCAGAAGTCCTTAAATCGTTAATCCAATGCCTACTATTTACCGCAATTCAATCCTGTCACTCACTCTATAGAAAAACCAAATAGCTCCAACTCTTTAAAAAGTAAAGCGCAAAGTCTAGTTAAAATGTGGCTGGACATGAAATCAAAAGACTCGTTCAACGATGCTGCAATCCTCGGGGAACAGATATTCATAAATCTATTCATTAAATACAATACTGCTACACCCTCAAGCGCTGCAGTTGAACGTCTGTTTTCCACGGGTCAAGATATTTTAACACCAAAACGAGCCTCGCTTTCAGACGAGAACTTCAACATGTTAATGTTCATGAAGGGGGATATGAACCTTATGCCCGACGATTAAACCACACATTTGAATTATACAAGTATTTTGTTTTGTTCCTAACCTGTTAACTTCCAGAACCTAAACCAACAGGTTTTATTAGTTCACTAACGCAACGATATGAAAATGAAATTTTACAGAATATTAACGGATTAACGATAAACGTTAATTCTTCTGAAATGTAACGCTTTAAAGTTTAAGGAAGCTAACTTTTTTTGTAGCGGATTAACGATTAACGAAGTTAACTATTTGATTAACGGTGCCCAGCTATGTCGGTAACTGTATTTCAATGTATTTGCTATCAGTATGAAAATATACTAAAAATGTGATTTTTTGAGGTTATACTGGAAACTGTAAAAAAAAATGAAGTCTTGAATGAAAAAATCTGGCTCGACAGGTCGATAGTATGACGAAAATTAAAAAAAAAAGCTCGTTATAAGATAAGAATTGACTTCAGAAAGTGCCTTTGAATGAAATAACTCACTTATGGCCACCATTTAAAAAAAAATCAATAAAAATACTCCAAAGTTGGAGTTAACCATTTTCCGAGTGGTCCTAATATTAGAAGATTGAATATTAGAAGATGGCTTAATGCTATTCAGAGTTTTTTGAAAAATAAAATAACATAATTAATTAAATTAAACATTTCGTCGGATTTAGAGACAGATTATGTCTAAAACATTTCTCGCGAAAGTGACAACTAGTTATTTGTGACACATTCAATTTTGAAAACACTGGAATATCTAATAGTGAAATGAAACTGAACTCATGAATGAACACGAAATGGAATGATTGGGGTAAAAACGTATTTGCTGTAGGCCGTAGGGCCCAGCTATGATTACGCCATCTATAAAGAGCTTTACCCGACCTTCCTCATTGTTTGAAGGTAACAGAGACAAAATGATGTTTTAAATATGAGCACTGAAGGTAATTTATGGTGCAAGTGGGCTTTAGTCTGTCAAAATAGCGAATTCTTCAGTCTATCTAATACGTAGTCTAGACGGTGTACTTAAATGAAGATTTCATTATAGAATCCGTTTGGAAGGTTTTTTTTTCTGCAAGTTTATACGGCAACATTTTGTTTTAGAAGTTACACATAGTAAATAAATAAACTAGCTTTTGCCCGCGGCTTCGTCTGCGTGGTTGTCGGAAATTATCGCAAGAGGGCGTACTACCGCGGTAAGAATGTATTAATCCAGGTTATCTATACATCTATACAAATAAATAAAATTTAAGAGTCTGTTTGTAATTTCAAATTAATAGCTTTTCATTAAATGCATATAAAAGTATGTACGGTACTTACATCAAAAAAACATTTTTTTTTCTGTCTGTCTGTCTGTCTGTTTGTTCCGGCTAATCTCTAAAACGACTGGACCGATTTTGACGGGACTTACACTCTCCGATAGGTAATATTATAAGGAGTAACATAGGCTACTTGACATGCCGATTCCACGTCCATTTTCACATCTATGCGGGCGAAACCAGCGGGCCCAGCAAATTCCAGTATAAGCTGACCTCTTATTGTACGAAAAATGTATCCAATGTGAGCTCACCTAAAACTGGAAATGTATAGCTTGATATGTAGCTATGTGTACATGATTCTGAACCACCTTAAGTTGATTTTCTTCGATGTTTATTAAAAAAAGGCTTATGTTTAACTTACCACCAGATATAGTAAGGGGCCGTTCAAGTATTACGTAAGCACTATAGGGGGGCGGGGGGGTCTTTGCATTGCTTATTCATGATGACATGGGGGGTGGGGGGTCTAGATGTTGATTACGTCAGCAGTAGTAACTTAGTTTTTTACACATATGGCAACCCAAAGGGATTGTATAAATGTTTGAAAACGAAACGCATTTTCGGGGATTTCCACAAAGCGTCAGCGCACACCAAGAGCAGAGCAGAGCATTTTCTGAGACTAATGAAAAATTTATCTTATGATAATTCCATACATTACAATTAAATACACGTCCAAACTTGATGCTCCACCATGTTTGGGCTTACAGGATACGTGTTCTAGCAAGCGTTCTGCAAGCGCGAGCAACCGCCGCCCGTGGTCAGTGTTGCCACAGTGAGTAAATTGTCTAGACGGGCGTGTGTTGGTGCAATTGTAAATCATGAACGAAGAAAAGTTGTTTGGTTAGGTGCAGCGTTTTGAATGTTTGTACAATATATCGAGTCCAACATACAGCGATCGGATGTTAAAAGCCAATGCTTGGGAAAGAGTCTCTCAAGAAGTCTTTCCTATTTCTTAGTCTCAGAAAATGCTCTGCTCGGCTCTGCTCTTGGTGTGCGCTGACGCAATAATGTATACGTTTAGGTACTCGCTTAGAACCGAGTAGGGGAATTACCGCGCGCTATTCAGTTGTCTAAATTTCTTTCGTCAGTCTATTATTTCGTTTCGGTACGATTGACGGTTTGACTATTGATTTGATAGTATTTTTAGCAAAGCAAGTTAATGTTTGTTTTACCATAGATCCATTTTCGCCAAAGGAGAATTGTTTAATTAAGATGTTGTTTCAAATAAATAAATGCAATTTATACCAAAAATTGTTCGAATATTTTGAAAAATCTCATACGAATACGAAACTACAAAATGTAAGTTAGTTAACGAAGTGTGGCGTAATTATAAGTTACAAGCAAAGTCCGACAATGAACTTAATATTATTGTCTCTAAGAAAATTGAAGAGATTTCTAAAATTATAACTGCTTCTCATTAATCAATAAAAAAACAATACTTTAAACGAAAAATGCATATAACAATGTTTACGTCAGCATGGGGGGGGGGGGGGGGTAAGAGCTTTGCTTACTTTTGCTGACAAGGGGGGTGGGGGAGTAAAGAATTGTAATAAATCTGCTTACGTAATACTTGAACGGCCCCTAACATATAACAGACAAAACTAGTAAATGATCACCAAAATTAAACCCGCATTTTAATGTAAAATTATAACCAAAATTTTAACATCTTGCTATCCTATTTAAGCAAACTGACTCCAAATAAATCATTGTTAATCCAAAAGTAGTAAATGATCACCAAAATTAAAACAGCATTTCAATGTAAAATTATAACCAAAGTTTTTACATCTTGCTATCCTATTTAAGCAAACTGACTCCAAAAAAAAATCATTGTTAACCCAAAAATAGTTGTGAACACGAAATTATTAAGAGTGTACTACGTGAGTTCGACAAATGGGTGTGCGAATAACACTTGTGCGACAAAACTGTACTGCGACTCACCATAGTTCGAATGCACGCTTATGCGACACACTGAATCTAGTCGTTTCTAGCACTCGCCGGCCGCTGCCGCGGCACCGCTTGCTTCGCACGCTCGGCTCGTGCATAGGAGGTCACAGTTTTAACCTAACCTAACCTAGTGTACTATGTGAGCTCGAGTGTATCGCACAAGCGTGCATTCGAACTATTGTGAGTCGCAGTACAGTTTTGTCGTACAAGTTATGATTTGGTGATCATTTACTACATTTGGTGTTCGAATACAATTTAAAGAGCAGTCGTGACTAAAATAGCTAGTACTATTGTAATTTTAGACTTTATTTTTCTAGTGTCAGGTATTTATTTTTGGTTAAAGAACTAAGGGTATCAAAGCATTTTATGGTGATCATTATATTTAATCCCTTAAAAAAAAAACACGCTGTTTGAATTAGAAATGATCGATCCGCAGGAGAATCGAGGTAACTTTGAAAATTGGATTTTCGTGGGGTAACGCCACGCGCTTTCGCCTCAAACGAAATAGCGGTTGCTTAAGGGTATACCGCCGTTTGCCCGAATTTTATTTGCCATAATATCATTTGCTATAATAGTCAACAGCCATAATATTATATGACGTAATATTCAGTTGCCCTACTTTTATTTGCTATATTATATTGCCCTACTCTTATCTATACATCTATACTCTATACAAATAAATAAAATTGGTGTGTCTGTTTGTAATATTAAGATAACCACTTTTTACTAAGTGTATATGAATGTATACACGGTACGTCTACCAAAACAACATTTTTTACAATGTTTGTCGGTCTGTCTATCTGTCTGTCTGTCTGTTTGTTCCGGCTAATCTCTGAAATGGCTGGACCGATTTTGACGGGACTTTCACTGGCAGATAGCTGATGTAACAAGGAGTAGCTTGGGCTACTTTTATTTTAGAAAATATCTTTTATTTTAGAAAAATACCTGCGTTAATTTCCGACATCCAAGCGGGCGAAGCCGCTGGCAAAAGCTAGTTTGCTATATATTAGTCACGTACTAGAAGCTTTGTTTCCCATAAAATCACTTACCAAAACATCATTTGTCATAATCATTGTAAGCCCTAATCATCACGTGCCCTAATTATCACATGCCCTAATTATCATATGCCATAACATAATTTGCCATCGACATTGGGTGTGTAACGGTTGTTATATTAGGAGAAACTGGATGCAATCGGGACTTTAAGGCACCCCGACTCGGATAAGTTAGATTAGAAGGCGAGCGAATAGACCCCGCCATCCCCTTCGTGGTTATTTTTTTATAAACCACCCAGAAGTAGGAGCCCCGCCTAGCGGGGCTCCGTCGACCAAACCCACCCTCGACCATGCATAGAATATTTTAAGGTAATTTGTAAGGGATTATGGCGTTTAAATATTTGTCTAATAATTATTATGGCATTTAAATATTATGTCTAATAATTATTATGGCGTTTAAATATTATGTCTAATCATTATTATGGCAATTAAAAATATGAAAAATAATACGTATGGCACTCGTATCTTATGGTATCTGAGTTTCGGGCAATTAAAAGTATGTCATATGTCTTTTAGGGCAAACAAAATATTCGGGCAAATGAAATGCGGGAATATGATGATTATGGTACATAATCTTCGGGTAAACAATAAACAACCGTTGCTGAAGAAATGTAAAATATATATTTTCTACGTATAATTGTTATAATCATTAATTATAGCAATTATACATATAAAGCTGAAGAGTTTGTTTGTTTGATTGATTGAACGCCCTAATCTCTGGAACTTCTGGTTTGAATTGAAAATTATTTTTGTGTTGGGTAGCCTATTTATCGAGGAAGGCTATAGGCTATATAACATCACGCTACACTCATGAAGACACCTATGAAGACACTCAATTATTTACCAGACACCAACTCGAACATTGTTATTACTTTAGCCACTGGCTTCGCCCGTATAGTTGTCGGAAAATATCACCCGGGAACCTACTACCGAGATAAAGTATATGATAAGTATCCAGGATAACCAAAAATACAAATCCATCCTAAAAACCTAAACATCTATGCCGTATTTCGCGGTCTTTTATTTGAAAAAATACAATTAGGTGTATTTTGGGACACTTGATATTCGCATTTACTATGAAGCTAAAGTAGTATGAATTACAATCCTACTACTCCTGCACTACTCGACCGCTACCAACCGGGACGGACGTACGGCCCGCTAGCCGCTCTGCCCCTGGTTTTTGAATGCCTGATATCTTCTAAAATATTAATTTTTATTGATATGCTGCAAAAAGCAATTTTGATCTACATGAAATGCACAACGTACCTATTGTATTTAATTGGATAAAGAACGATACGGTATTGTTTAAAATACACACATCAAAAGTGTCTAGGGATCAACATATATTTTTGCAATAACTTTTCTCCTGATTGATATTAATTAAAATTTTCTTTAAGGATTCATCAAATAAAGTGTTTTCGTTTGTCACAGTAACGATAAACCAAGTCACCTTTGCATTAATAAAGAAATTTGCCATTTTCCTAATAAAGGGATTTTTGACATTTGAACCACTAACACAAAAGTTCGAAAAAAAGACTGAAATAACAGTTTTCTTTAAAATTTTATTGGGTAACTTAAACAATTAATAATCCGTGTTTCTACCGCGAACACTAACAACACAAGAACATCGGTTTGGCATACTCAAAATGAGTTCATCCAAATCACGCTGTGGAATGGCCGCCCATGTTCGTTGCAACAACAAAAAAAGGTCTTCTTGCGACTGGATACCCTCCATATTCGGCAGAACTCTTCTCTGTAGCATATCCCATGCATGCTCAATCGGATTCAAGTCTGGCAACTGAGCAGGCCAGGGCAGGACATTGATGTTAGCTGCGGCGAGAGTCTGTCTTACAACTCTTGCGGTGTGCGGTCGTGCATTATCATGCATTAACTGAAATAAGGGACCGATTTGCACTTGTAGAGGAACGATGACGTCTGATACAATCGTCTCAGCATAAATTTGAGCGTTGAGGTTGCCTCTGATCCAAATCAACTCAGTTCTTCCGCCGATCCAAATACCCGCCCATACCATGATGGTTCCACCACTATAAGGATGGACTTCCTGGCAGGATTTTAATCGCTGTTGGCGTCCAGGGGTTCTCCAGTGTCGTATACGTCTTGTATCCGGTCTCATACCAAAACGAGACTCAAAAGCACACGAAACGCCATTGTTCTTCTGCCCAATTTCTGTGTTCAAGAGCCCATTGATATCGAATCCTACGATTGTGCATTGCTATAGGTGGTACCCGTAGCGGTCTTCGGGAATGAAGGTTCACTTCATGCAAGCGGTTTCTGACTGTTTGGTCGCTAATTAAGTTCCCTGAAGAGTGATGAAGCCTCACGGCTAACATCATGGCGGTTATTGTTGGAGCTCTTCGAGTTAAGATTTGAATGTATCGGTCTTGTCTCCGTGTGGTGCAGCGATACCGTCCTCCATGGCGCTCAGCCACGGTACCAGTGCTTCGGTAACGTGTCCAAAGTCGACTGATAACACTCTGATTTGTATTCAGAGCTAAAGCCACAGTACGTTGCCGGGAACCAGCTTTTATCATTCCCACGGCTCTGAGCATTTCTTCCCTGCTTAAATGACGTCGCCGCTCCATAATAACGTTGGTTTTAATCAGTAGTAGGGAAACAGTAGCACTAATAATGTCTTCAATGCGTTGTATGTTTTTATAGGGAAAATATTGACAGCTGATTTTCATCTTTTACTCGAATTTGATTCACAGTTCCTGATTCAAATTATGAAATGCACCAAAAAGGATCCATATAAATTTATAAAATCATAAATTTATTACAAAGCCACATCTCAATCTCAAGAAATCCGCATAAAATGCTTGATCCCTAGACACTTTTGATGTGTGTAGCTTAGTAAATGACCCATTTTTTTTAAATATATTTGTTGGTTGATTTTTGTTGGTTATCCTTACAAAATAAAAATATACGTATATTATTGCGGATTTTTATATCGATCTTTTTAAGATATACAGTACCGTAGAACAGTAGTTTGATCTATTTCGTAAGGTTTAGCCAGCTTTTGCGATGTAAGCGCACAAATAATATGTCTGTTACGACATCACATTATAAATCTTTGAATTTCTCGGCTTTTCTCTACTATAATATGTATGTAACCTTATATTAATAGTCTTTGTTCATTTTCGTTATGTGAAACTCCTGATGGGTGTCAGGAGTTTCACATAGGACCAAGGACAAATCCAGTATCTAGGTAAGTGTAAAAAACATCAGCCTATAATATTCTCACTGCTGGAACATTGGTGAGAGGGAGAGCCATAATTCAGTACGAATTGGTAGATGTAGAACAATAATATATAGAATGTAGAACAACATAGAACTTCGAATTTTTGGTTCTAGTACATGGCCGGTCTCTTCACGAAATTTTCATTCAACGTTTCAAGAGCTAGACGCTTTAATATTCGCAAATGATTTCCTTTTTCCTGTAATCACAGAATTCTAATTAAAAGTATGTTCTGAATAATTTCAACCTGTGAACGCATTTAGATACACAGTGATCCACTGAGTGAGTAAAACTCGTTTTAATCCGAAATACCAAGTGAAAACAGGAACCTTTATATTTCGGCGCTACGTACGCTAAATAACATTGCAAAATCCTCGGCCTAAGCATAAATTAATTTTAGCCAACGAACTGGTAATTCAGTACGAAGTTTGGCTACATTTTAATACGGATAGTTTTCTGTCTGCAGTTCCGTTTGTGTCGGCTGTCATATTCGGACGTGAATAGTTGAATAGTCGCTCTAAATACGCGAAATCAAGTACTTAGATAGTAAAGGATTTATTTAAAACCATGTCTGCGGCTTCCTATGTTACAAAGAGTCTCTTGTAATTTTCGAACTACAAAGAATATTTATAAAAAACGACGGGTTGCACTCCGGGAGTGCCGGCAGAAGTGAAAACTCGAATATTAACGTTGTGCATTTTTGATATTTTGGAATGGTTAGGTAATAATTTTGCACGAATTGCTTTAATTATCAGTATAGAAGTACTATCATTTATGTGGTAGAATACAATATTTATTTATTGCGCTATCGTACACAAACATGACAATTTATATTACACTAGTGATCGCCCACTGGTCGAAATTCGACCGTATTTCATTAGAATAGAAATACATTAGTAAATGAAAAAAACATATATAATTATAAATATTAAAAAATATGGTTATATTTGACATTTAGTAAAGGGATCCAGAGAATTTGACATTCAGTGAGACCAAAGAACTTAAATCCCTAAAGACAAATAATATTAAAAACAAATATTCTCGATATGATCATAGATTTTAAAAATGAAATAGGTTATATATCTATAAAAATATTTTTTACCTATGGTTATACTTGACATTCAGTAATAGTTAGGGAGCCGGCGACCAAAATTTCGATATGATCAGCACACAAGGCAGACGTTATTAATAGTGATAATTATACCCTAAGAAACATCAATGACCTCGTCTGCCACCATGGTGGCGCTGCGTTGTAAATCTACAACAATGTTTAAAAAAAAAGGTGTGCAGCAATATAGGACCTTAATTGATTGGACTAAATCGATTCGTAATGATTTGAACTGCAATCCACCTCGACGTGAAGCGTGTGCAAATCATTTACCGAAATGCTCGCCAGCTCCCTAACTATAAGACTATAGACACAAAATACAGACAGATATTCTGCCGTCCTTACGAAAAGTGCAATAACTAGGTTAAACCTGATTTCGAGAAAAACGCATGTAAAGATTTTATTTTTGTTTTGTTTGTATCTAAAATACTAATTAGGCTTAGTATTAAAACCGGCTACGTCATAGATACGTAAAAAGTGTCTAAAAAGAATATATAGATCTTGTTCTGCAAATTCCGAATATGTACTTATCTCAATTCGCGCCAAAACTCGAGTTATTGCACTTTTCGTAAGGACGGCAGTATTGTCAATTGGACCATAAACAAAAGAATATCTATGCATGTGTGTAATAAATACACGGTAATGAATAGTAGTGTGTGTAACGTGTTATTTATTGAAAATAACATATTTTTACGCATAATTTTAAAAAAAATATTATCATTCGTCACTTCTTCTCTGTATAAACTATAAGTATGCGAAATTTCATACTCCTCCGTCCGCCCAATTTTCGTAAAAAGGGATCCAAAGTTTTCGCTTCACGTATTAATATATAGATTAAAAAGTTTACCTTTCCGAAAAATCACTCTCCGTCCGTCTTACGAATTTTCGATCAGGTCACGTGTCCTGACGCGAGTTTAACATTTTTTACCCATTACAAAAAAAGTGCACAACGCCGCTAAAGAAGTTTTCATTTCAAAAATATTTCAAGTTGATACTCAAATTGAGATAAGATAAGATAAGCTTGCCGCGGTTGATTCGTGATTGGGTGACCATTATTATTTACCAAGATCACTCTGTGTCTCGGAAAGCACGTTAAGCCGTTGGTCTCCGCTGTCTTTGTGGATCTTGGACAGTCGTTACGGGTCGTCAGAAGACCGAAAGTCAGACAGCCAGTTTCACCAAGGGGTATCGTATTACCCAGTAACTGGATTATGTAGGTGAGATAGGCAGTCGCTCCATGTGAAATACTGGTATTCAGCTGTATCCGGTTAGACTCGAAGCTGACATAGTGGGAAAAGTTAAGCAGGTGATGATGGCGACTTTAAAATAAAATATTATGACGTTAACCAACACTTCTCCAGGCAATAAAGATTAAGATTTAAAATGTCTGCCATTTTGGTCGTATAATACCGAAATAAGTGGAAGAAGCATGAAAAATAGTCCTTGGCAGCATGCCTGAATGTTTTATCGGAAGGCGAAGATAAAAAAAAAAATCTTAAAGATTTTGAAAGAATTGCGCCCTTTTTTGCCAAATGTTGCAAATATTTTACCAGCAACTGAAAGTAGGTGTATTGATGGGGTTCGAAGGAACTTTTCAAATTCCGGCTAGGTAAGTTATTATAGTCCAGAAGAATAAGCGAATAATTTAAAGACTAACAGGCACTATACAGCCTGAAGGTATCAGAAACATAATATAACATCACGCCTTGTTTTCCTGAAGGTTTGGGCAGAGATGTACCCATGGTAGTACACATTTTGCCAGTTCATAAGTCGTCGAAGTTTCGGTATCAGAAAGGTGTGATTTTATTTAAGGTTGTGTTAACCAGTCAATTACCGTAATTACAGACACAATTAAAAACCATTGTGTCTGATATCAAATGTGGTTTCGCAGGGACTTAGAGGTAAAAAAACCGGCCAAGTGCGAGTCGGACTCGCGCACCGAGGGTTCCGTGCAAACCTGAAGGTATTCTCGGTTTAAAAATAAATGTTTTTTTTTTAATTTTTATATTTCAGTTGATTGAATGTAAGGTAAATTGCGGTTTACGATTTATGACGTTTTAAAAAAAAACTACTCACTAGATCTCGTTCAAACCAATTTTTGGTGGTAGTTTACATGGTAATGTATATTATATATTTTTTTTAGTTTTACCATTCTCTTATTTTAGAAGTTACGGGGGGGGGGACACACAATTTACCACTTTGGAAGTGTCTCTCGCGCAAACTATTCAGTTTAGAAAAAAATGATATTAGAAACCTCATTACCATTTTTGAAGACCTATTCATAGATACCCCACACGTATGGGTTTGATGAAAAAAAAAATTTTGAGTTTCAGTGCTATGTATGGGGAACCCCAAAATTTATTGTTTTTTTTCTATTTTAGTGTGAAAATCTTAATGCGGTTCACAGAATACATCTACTTACCAAGTTTCAACAGCATAGCTCTTATAGTTTCGGAAAAAAGTGGCTGTGACATCCGGACGGACGGACAGACAGACAGACAGACTGACGGACAGACAGACAGACATGACGAATCTATAAGGGTTCCGTTTTTTGCCATTTGGCAACGGAACCCTAAAAATCAAATTGAACAGCTTTATTCATGTGGATAGCATCGTAATCGTGAAATAAATATTAACTATTCCATACAAAACTTCAATAAGAACTCGACCCAAACGTGTAGGACGACTGATTAATATTTCACAATTACAATGCCGGTCCTATACAGAATGTTGTTCAATTTGACGGTCTGAATCTTTAAGTATGAGACACAATTCTGATGTGGGGTATAATAACTTTCTGTTGAGCTGTTTTTTAGGGTTCCGTACCCAAAGGGTAAAACGGTACCCTATTACTAAGACTTCGCTGTCCGTCCGTCCGTCTGTGACCAGAGCGTATCTCATGAAGCGTGATAATTAGAGAGTTGAAATTTTCACTGCTGATGTATTTCTGTTGCCGCTATAACAACAAATACTAAAAAACAGAATAGAATCAATATTAAAGGGATCCTATACCTATACCTATATCCTATGATTTTTTTGCTCGTTACATGCACATGTTTTTTTACTTTAAGTTTAGCTTTTAAATTTTGTAAACATTGTTAATTATTATAGTTAAATTAATAAAAAATATAATATAAGTTTGGTCAAAAAAGTAACTGACGTCATTGACGAATAAATTCCTCCATACACAACATTTCATCCCATTACTCTTGTGTGCTTGATTCCATTGTGAAAGAAGAAACAATGGGAGCGTCATGACATCGATACCAATAAAAAGCCTTTAGTTCCGGAAAACCAATCGGTGCGGATAAAAAACCGAAATAAAAACCTAGGTTCAGTCGGTATCATACTCAAATTATCTAGTCTGTAGTAAAATTGACGGTAAAAATAGCGTGGCATTTTGACAGTTATTTAAACTCCATTGAGTTATTTACGTTATTGAACTGACGAAGTTTTTAAAACATGAATCGATGGACTAGCAATTTCAAAGATAGCTCCTTTTACCTGCCCTACTATATTAGCTTAGCATTAAGTTCATAACTTGTGTAGAATTTCCTTCGAAATCTTCGGCTTGTGATTTAAAGTGTTTTACGCAATAAGGGTGCAAGTCAAGATGAGACTTGATCTCTTTTATACATGGCTTAAAAAATGCCACTAATACAAAACTTATTACAAAAAACATTTTTTTTTATTTCTATTCGTTCAGGCTAATTTCCAAAACCGCTGGACCCGATTTTGGCGGTTTTCCACTGGTAGATAGGAAATGTTTTATGGAGTAACATAGACATATTTTTTGTCCGCGGCTACGTTCCCGTTGGGTAATTTCCGACATCAATGTGGTCGAAGCCGCGGTCCCAGCTAGTTCAAATTAAACTTAAAGTTCCCAAGGTCTCTTTGAAATTCCAAATATTTTCGACCACTGGATCATATTATATAAGTGCCGGACAGAGCCTTGTCATGTTTGAAATGGCCTTTTCAGGAAAGAGTCATACATATTTGAGTGAACCTGTCCTGACAGTCGGCACGTAGACAGGTATGAGTCAATCATCTTTTATATTATCCCAACCCGAGCTAAGGAAATTCAACGACCCTTTGAAAATTACCATCTGTACTATAATACTAGCTTTTCCAGCGTGTATTTCGGATTTTCTCCCACATTTACGTACAACCGTAATAAAATATATCCTATATAATTAGTACTAAGTTCTCGTTGAATAGTTCGAAATGTAGCCACATCAAATTCACCAAGAAAGTAAATATAGTGAATTCGGCGTACCAAAAACACGGAATGAACTTATGCGAGATAGATGAAGTACTAGATTTGGAAGCTATCTTGGACTCTAAACTCACATTTATACCACATATCGAGAACATAATCAGTCGATCCCAACGTATGCTTGGATTTGTCATTCGTAATGGAAAGATATTTCAACGCCCACATACTAAATTAGTTCTCTACAATAGCCTTATAAGAAGTATCCTGGAATACTGCAGTGTGATATGGAGGCCTCACTACGCAACCCAGTCGCTGCGGATAGAACGAGTCCAAAAAAGGTTTATCCGATACCTAGGGTACTCAAAGTGAAGGCAATTTAAATATATCTCCTACCTTGATAAACTGGGCTTCAACAAGCTGAGTACTCTAGAAGCTCGAAGGGAGCTCTTCGATTTCAGATACGCATATAAACTGAACAATAACACCATTGACTAATTCTCCACAATTAGTGTGTATACGTAGGTGCAATCTCAGAGTACCCCGTAGACCACCTCGCAAACCTATAACACCTCTTCGCCGTACAGTGTCTGGTGCTAATTCGCCTATACCCCGCATGTGCAAACTCATATACAAACGGAGCGACCTGGTAGATGTTCAGACAGACTCAATATCGACGTTTGTCGGACGTAAGTAGTATTAGTTTTTAGTATAACTATCAAGACTTCAAGTACATTAAGTCTGTAAAAATTAAATTTATAATCACAAAGAGCATTTTGCATGCGGTATTTGCTTGTGATTGGTTGTGCAGTTAGATTTAAAACACTATTAATTATATGTCCCTGTCTGTATAATATCTGTACCAACTGTTGGTGAACCTTAATTACATAAATAAATAGTTAATCTAGACTATAGGCTATCTGTGTGTCAAACATTCAAATTTTTCAACAGTTTTTTGCGGGATTAAACTGGTTAAGTAACAAATATCCAAACATATAAAATTTCACATTTATGATAATACTAGCTTTTGCCAGTGGCTTCGCCCGCGAATCATACACACAAACCTTCCTCTTGAATAACTCAGTCTAATGTTGAAAACCCCGTTAAAATCCGTTGCGTTGTTTAATAGATCTAAGCGTACAAATGCTCCCAGCCACTTTGTTTTTTTTTTCTATGTAAAGAAGTAAGTTTATAAATGCGTAAGTACTGTTCGTCTCACGTCTAAACAGCTAAACGAAGATGGAATTTAGCATACGGATAGACGATAACCTGGTTTACGACATAGAATACTTTATATTCCAGTAGTACGTTCCCGTGGGATAGTTCTGACCTCCACGCGACCGATGTCGTAAGTAGGCAAAAGCTAAATAGTCATTATATAACTATAACACTTTATTGCGAGGCACCCACAAACCGATAAATAAAGGTAAAATGGCCCACAGAATCATTAATAATGCATTTAAATGTGTCCCGAAACAAAACATACGGTCTGTTTAATAAATTAAGCGAAGTCGATGGCAATATAAAGGTAATGGCCGATGAATATTCGCGTCGGTAACTCGTTATTGATATGTTGGTATCCATTAGCGGTCGCGTTTTAATGAATGTCGCTGATTCGGATACTTTATTTTATATTGCGTTGTATTTGTTCAACGGGAATCTATTATTTACTGACCGTTTTTGGATGTATTTAAAATTAGTGCGCCTAGTACGAATACGTAAATGTAACGTTAATTGGCATGATTTTAAAATTGAAAATATTCAACATGATATAACTAGTGTTCGAACAAAAATGGATTTCCAGCCAGAAAAGAAGCATCCGTTATAGTCGTATTTTCGGCCGAAAGCGACAACGATTTAGACATTAAAAAATATTAATATTTCCGCTGTATGCCATACGCATTAAGAAAAATACAACTTCAACTCGACGATCGGACTCAATTCACCCCTACCCTATATTATATTGTAGTCTGTGATTCACCCCAAAATCAGCCGAACGTCACCTGATATTGCCGAGCGAAACCTCTGCCGGTTTTTTGGCTGACAAAAGAAGACGAAATCGAAGCTTCCGTCGGTCAATAAATATAACACAACATCATGCCTGAAATCCACGAAGTGTTAGGCAGAGGTGTACGTAATTTTCCCTACATCAAAAAGTAAATGCTTGTTGAACACTGTGCTGTAGTCTCCTGTAATTGAAGGAGCATACGTAAAAGAAATCTCTATGACTGTGATTTATAATGTATATGTGTATCCTTTGTTTGAGATCCTAAATAAATAAATAAACGCATAATGTAAACTAATTTTTAAGACTTTTCTCATGTCTTATGGTGATACTTTTACGCTTGACGCGAAAATTATACACCAAAATGCTTTATGTATTTGGACAGCTATACAGGATAAGTTTTTAACCAGAGCGCAAATTTTAACAAATCTTATACCTTTAAACGAGCAATTCTTGTATATATATATATATATATGACGGATGTTCGAGCGGCTGAGGCACCACGTGTCGCTGCTGAACCATCCCCTGTTCGTCCTCCATAGTGGGCGTGTACTTGCAGGTGTTTTAAAAATAATACTCGCAAAATAACTCACTTAATTTAATTAAACTAATTAAAATAAAACTTAACGTTAAATAGTAACGATTGCAAAGATAAACACTGATTTAAATAAAATCACATTGATTGTTCAACTGAAGTTCAGAGCCAATGGATTTATGCGTGTGCACCGCGTGGCGATCGCATCCAAAAGGTGATCGCTTCCGCCGCCATGACACTCACAACCCCATTCGGTGTTACCCGCTCTAAATTAAAATTACCACTAACGAAATAAATTCTCAACCATAGAGTAAAAATAATCGATTACAACTTTTAAAAAGTGTTACAATAAATCGCCTAAATCATCACGCGCCGTTACGGCCGTCCTGCATTATCACACGACCTCGTGTGTATGGTTCTCATCTGTGAACATTAGACATAGTGCTTTTTGCTTTACTCCGTTCGGTCTCCCTGACGAATCAATAAAATTGATTTTGGCAACATTACACTGTAAATCATGAACTACTTAACAGTTTTGGAATACTTCAAAAACAGTACATACAAGTCTTACGAAGGAAATACTAAGTGTCTTATACGGCGGCCAACGCCACAAAGGTCAACTAATGCCACACAGGCTACTCAAGCCACACAGGCTAGTCAAGCGCCACACAGGCTAGTCAAGCGCCACATAGGCTAGTCAAGCGCCACACAGGCTAGTCAAGCGCCACACAGGCTAGTCAAGCGCCACACAGGCTAGTCAAGCGCCACACAGGCTAGTCAAGCGCCACACAGGCTAGTCAAGCGCCACACAGGCTAGTCAAGTGCCACACAGGCTCGTTAAGTGCCACACAGGCCAGTCAAGTGCCACACAGGCTAGTCAAGCGCCACACAGGCTAGTCAGGTGCCACACAGGCTAGTCAGGTGCCACACAGGCTAGTCAGGTGCCACACAGGCTCGTCAAGTGCCACACAGGCTCGTCAAGTGCCACACAGGCGTCAAGTGCCACACAGGCGTCAAGTGCCACACAGGCTCGTCAAGTGCCACACAGGCGTCAAGTGCCACACAGGCGTCAAGTGCCACACAGGCTACGAAACATCAAATGAATTACTCACCAGCGACTGCGCCGTTAACGGAACATTCTGACTCTATGGTGTTAATTGGCGTTTCCAGCCCAACATTCAACTTCAAAGGAACATAGCAATCGGGCATAGGCCGTATACGGTCATGTGCATACTTATACGTCCGATTAGAGTTCAACGCTTTAAGCAAATATCTGTCACCATCAAGCAGCTTAGCCACTTGATAAGTCTCTTTATACTTTGACTCTAACTTTGTTTTATTGCGTTCATGATTTTCTAGCAGAACATAATCTACCTTGAAATTATTTACTTTAGCTTTTTTTTATCAAACCTAGCTTTCTCTATATAACGACTTGCCTCTATTGCCTGAGCTGCTTGCTCTCTGATCTCGTCGAGTTCTATGTCTGTTTCGTCTGTATCAAGGGTCATTAACTGAAGGGGTCTAGCAACTTTCCCTATCAAAAGTTCTAGAGGACTTGCTTTAGTTGTACGATTCATGGTGCAATTGATGACAAGTTGGACTTCAGACAATGACTTCATCACTTAAGGTTCCCTGTTTTGACTGCGGTTATCATGTTCTTTAAAGTAGACATAACTTGCTCTACTTGCCCGTTAGCACGACTGGAACCCGTGGCTATCAAATGTAAACTAATATTGTGGGTTATACAAAATTCCCTAAACTCTTTCCCCGCAAAACACCTACCTTGGCCCGCTAATACACGCGTAGGTGCACCAAAGAGGGACACACTCGATTGCAAAGCTTTTATTGCACTGTGAGCGTCAATGTTCATAGTATGATGCAACAGAACGTATTTTGTAAAAGCATGGATAGAAACAAAAACATACTCTTTGGTATATCGTTTACCGCTTAGTTTACCCGTGGCATCCATATGAATGGTATGCCATGAAATCGTAACTTTAGGAATTGGATGGAGCTTGGCTTGAACCTTGCCCGAATGTGACTTAGACACCTTACATGTGATGCAGTTACCTACAAACGATTACTACAACTTATTCGTATTAGGAAACCAGTAATGACAGAAGGTCTTTTCTAGGGTTCTCTTCCACCTTAAATGCATCACACTCTCATGAATATAATTAATAATAACCCATTGAAAAGCCTTCGGTACCACTGGTAACCGCACACTCCTCTTATTACGCTCTATCTTTTGATGCAACACTCCCCTCCTTATTTCATAAGTTTTAACCATCTCGTCACTAAACCTAAGTTTTGAAATAATGAAATTAATCTCCTTATCTTTTCGCTGCTCTGCTTGTAACCAGTTATCTGATATTTTCGTCAAATGGACTTTTTCTGCTCTATTTTTGTATTAGCTAATTTTGGGGTTTCTGGTAGAGGGTTTCGTGATAGAAAGTCTACATGCCCCATATTGTTACCCTGGCGATACTCAATATCAAATTCTAAAGTCTGAAGAAAACACCACCATCTGTGGACATGAGGGGTTAGGTCTACTTTAGATTTAGATGCCTTGACTGCATTGCAATCAGTCACTACTAGGAACTTACGTCCTTGCAAGTAATGGCGAAAATGTTTTATGCTATTCACTACTGCGAGCGTCTCTAGTTCATATGAGTGATATCTTGACTCAGCGCTGGAGGTTTGGCGACTATAATATTCGATAACATGTGATTTACCATCAAACTTTTGCATAAGTATAGCACCATAACCTTCAGCGCTGGCATCAGTATGCAACTATCAGCTGGTTGGGATCAAAAATAGTCAGAACGGGTTTGTTAGTCAGTGTATCAATAATTTATTTTCTAAGTATTTCATAAGCTGGTGTCCACTGTATTTTGCCTTTAACTGAAGTTAGTCTATAAAATGTATGGTCTTTTGAGAGAAACATGGTAAAAATTGTCTAAAGTACGAAGCTAAGCCTATAAACTGTCGTAGTTGAGTAACCGTTTTGGGAGGTTCAATTTCCGTCAAAGCTTTAATTTTTCGTGGATTCGGTCGAATTTCACCAGTGGCCACGTGATACCCTAAAAACTCTACTTCAGTTTTGATAAAAGCACAATTTTTTTTAAGTTTAAAGAGAAACCGGCATCTGTCAATGCTTTCAAGACCCGATGCAAGCGACCAACACCCTCATCCACACCACGAGAGGGGATAATGACGTCATCTAAATACTTCATACAATTACTAGCACTCAGCACCAGAGTCAAAACAAATCGAAAACGACTCACCAGATTCGGCGTAAAGTAGGTCTGTAGCTGGCTTAATGGTACAGATATCCACACGTTTCTCAACTCGGCTGTTGCTTGAGCCAGTCTCCTTCTTTGGGCAGCTTGTGGCGATGTGACCCAGCTCGCCACAGAAGAAACAGGTCACCGGCAGCGAAGCTTTCTTCGGAACGCTGTCTTTGGCCGGTTACGATTCACTGTTTCCTGAAAACTGAGATTTAGTATTAGCAGAAGAATCACATTCTCCTTCCTTAGGACTCTCAATTAATAGCCTAAATAGCATAGTAGCAGGAGTTTCCACAAAATCGTATCGAGCAAGAAATAGGTCTTTCAATTGAGGCCACGTTATTCCAGGAAAAGTATTCTGAGACAGCTAAGAAGCTGCCGACCTCTTAGGGATTTACTCATTGTAATAATCAGCCTACTACTGGAAATTTGTTTTTCTTCCATGAACAAATCGACGGTATTGCACCAAGCACAAGCATCGCTATCTCGAGACTCGGGATTAAATTCAGGTAAGGCTAGTTTATTGCCTTCTGAACTAGGTTCTTTAATCGCACGAATCAATTCCATCATTTGGCTTTGTTGCATTTCGAATAACAAATTCCAACGATTATTTTCACTTGATAGTAAATCAACACTCTGACCTGTAGGCTGTTTCCTGCACCGTTCTGTCATCCACCACTTCTGATGACGGATGTTCGAGCGGCTGAGACACCACGTGTCGCTGCTGAACCATCCCCTGTTCGTCCTCCATAGTGGGCGTGTACTTGCAGGTGTTTTAAAAATAATACTCGCTAAATAACTCACTTAATTTAATTAAACTAATTAAAATAAAACTTAACGTTAAAAAGTAACGATTGCAAAGATAAACACTGATTTAAATAAAATCAAATTAATTGTTCAACTGAAGTTCAGAGCCAATGGATTTATGCGTGTGCACCGCGTGGCGATCGCATCCAAAAGGTGATCGCTTCCGCCGCCATGACACTCACAACCCCATTCGGTGTTACCCGCTCTAAATTAAAATTACCACTAACGAAATAAATTCTCAACCATAGAGTAAAAATAATCGATTACAACTTTTAAAAAGTGTTACAATAAATCGCCTAAATCATCACGCGCCGTTATATATATATATAATAATAATAATAAATAATAAATTTTATTTATTAGACCAAAAAAGAATATACATGTTACACAATTTGTCTTAGCTACATAAAACATATGCTTAAGAGTAAATCATTTACAACTGTGTCTAATTGTTAGCATCTGCTGCCGAACTAGGTTTATAGCCTGTGTTTCAGCACGCAGCGCCTCAAGCCCTCGGACTGGATATGCAAGTATGAGCTTATGAACAAAAGGAAACAGTTTATGGTAAAATATAAACTTAATTAAATTAAAAGAATGAAAGGGTTGGTGTCCTCTTGGTGTGTAAGGTGAAGGATGTGAATGTATGTGTGTGAGAGGGTGTGTAGAAATTTAATATTTTTAGCCAGTAGATTCATTTTGAGTCCATAGGATTATAAAGCTGCCAGTCATTGCGAGGATCGTCTGGAGGACACGGTGGAGCATACGGTGGAGGTATGCCCTGCATGGGCGGAGCACCGCCGTGTCCTCGTGGAGGCGATCGGCGGCGGCGACCTCTCGCGTCCGGCCCTGGTGCGAGCCATGGTACGGAGCGAGAGGGAATGGGAAGCCGTTACCTCCTTCTGCGAAGCAGTGATGCTCGCGAAGGAGGAGGCGGGGCGCGTGAGGGAGTGGCAGTCTCTGCGCCCTCATGCCCCTAGCCGCCGCAGGAGGAGACCCCCCGGGCGTCGGGAGTCAATTGCGGACTCCCGGCCACCGTAGGCGCGAGCTTGCGGGTGGCGAGCAATGGGTGGCTCGCCGCCCGGTAAGGACCAGGCTCGGGTCGACGGCGCGCAGTGTTCCACGCGCGCCTCAAAGAGATGTCAGCAGCAGTGTAGGGGTCTACTAGGACCGATGCCTGCCGGGGTCGCGTGATTGTTCGAAAGAGATACCGTGACCCTGGCACATGGGCAACTGATGGAACACGGGTGGGTTTTAGTCAGTAAAAGTCTGACACGCCCTCCCGCTCCGCCCAGAGCGGGAGAAGTCATTTGATGATTTCCCATCCTGAAAAAAAAAAAAAAAAAAAAAAAAAAAAAAAGCTGCCAGTCAGTTTACACTACTTTAAGATCGTCAATATATTTTCAGTTTGATCGTATGTTAACTTCCAAAGCCATTTAGTTACAGAATTTTTCATTATTAATTTATTCATAGAGTATAATTCAAGAATCTTATTAAGTTTGTCATATAAATAGGGGCCCAAAAAGGGGTAAAATCTACGAATAAAAGCGGTTCTTGAGTTTGATAACCTCTTGCAAACAGGTAAACCTTTCCGCCTTGCTACCAGGGTTGGATTGTACACCATGGTAACATGCTGTTTTGAAACTATTCCTAAGACAAATAGTTGGCGAACAGTCAGCACCTCACAGTATTCATAAAGAAGTGTGGTTGAGTAACGGAAAGGCTTAAAAGTACATAGTTTTAATATAGTTCTCTGTGAAACCTCAAGCTGCTTTATCGTAGTCTTCGGTGCTCCACCCCAAGACGAAATACAATATGTAATCAGAGACTGACAAAGCGCATAATAGATTTGCTTTAGGATTGTAGGAGTCACGATATGTCTCAATGTTTTAAAAATATAGGTAAGTTTACGAATCCTTTTACTCAGCAGTTGAATGTGCGCTTTGAAGCCAAAATTTTCATCAATTACAACTCCCAAGTATTTAATTGTCTTTGTCCGTTCTAAACAATTGCATGAGCATCTAAAATCACCCGACGCATCATGAGAGCAATTATGTGCGATTAGATTTAAAACCCCGTGTGAAGAAGATCGGATCGAGTAGGCCAAGTACTTTGTTTTTTCAGTATTCAAAGTAAGTACATTATCATAAAGCCACTGCTTTACCACATTAAAACCCTTTTGGGCTAGCTGGTAAGTCTCATTCCATGTTTTAGCAGCGAAAATGAGTGCATTGTCATCTGCGTATGAGATTATTTTTCCATGAAATGAGTTCAAACAAAGGAGATCGTTTATATATACGAGAAAAAGGGACGGGCCAAGAATACTACCTTGTGAAACGCCATAGGTCACTGGACGATCCGTACTCGTGTAGGGACCCACTTTTACACATTGAGTTCTGTCGGTTAGATAATCGGTCAAAAGGCTAAGCTGTTTCCCCCTAATTCCAACTTTTTCCAATTTTTCTACAAGGATTGGAACAGAAACCGTATCGAAAGCCTTTGCTAAATCTAAAAATATTGAAATACATTTATTACCTCTATCTAAATTTGTGGTTATAAAATCTGTTAGATTGCTAACTGCGTGATCAGTGGATTTACCACGTCGAAAGCCAAACTGATGGTCAGATAATATGTGATTACTTTCGAGATAGTTTACTAGACGTCTGTTAATTATTTTTTCTAGAATTTTAGAAAGTGAAGGTAATATTGAAATAGGCCTATAATTTTCAATACGGTCTCTGGGCCCACCCTTGTGAATAGGTCGGATCTGCGATTTTTTAAGATCTTTGGGAAAACAATCATTTTCTAGACACATATTAAAAATGTATGTTAAATGTGGCACAAGAATATCTTTATGATCTTTCAATAATTGGGTTGACAGATTATCCCAACCTACAGAACAATCATTTTTGAGTGTAGTTATCAGGCTCAAAATTTCGTCTTCATCCGTATCAAAAAGTACCAGGGAACTAAGATTTCGCTCTAGGGATTTTGTTATTTTTTTCGGGGCCGTGTCCTTTTCTCGGGTTATTTGTTCAGCCAGTGATTTGCCAACGTTAGAAAAGTAATAATTTATGTCATTTACAGATTGCTGCGGGGTGTCAGATATAGTAAGCAATTCCTTCGGATAGTTAACATTTTTTGCTGAATTCGTTATACTTTTTATTGTTTTCCACAACTTTTTGCTATCTTTACCAGCTTTTTGAACGAGTTCTCTATCATAATTACGTTTAACTTTCTTTAAAATTGAGCTACAAAAATTTCTGTATCGGATATAGGTTTTTTTTAGTATTAGATTATCCGGAAACGATTTTGATTTTTTGTGTAGTTTATCCCTATTGCGCATGCAGCGCAACAGGCCCTGTGTTATCCACGGTTTGATTATTCTTTTGCGACGCGGAAGTATAGTGGTTTCAGAATTCATACTCAAAGCGGTCTTTAATTCACCAATGATGTAGCCAACTGCAAAGTCGCAGTCATTAGTTTCATAAATCGGATTAAAGTTGATTTTGCTTATGTCCTGGGTTAATCCCTCTTGATTAGTTATAGTGCGCGTTAAAATGGAGTACTCACGAGATTGTTCTTTTTTTAGACAGAGTATGACAGATTTGTGATCAGTTAGCGTAGATTGTGGAACAATGGTGATGGAAGGAAGTTTGGTTTTCAAGAGCACATGATCTAAGCAAGAACTACTAGCGCCACGAGTGATAAAATAATGGGCTGGCAATAGACCGTGGTAGGCTGTGAGAGCCAGATATTGATTGGAAGAGATACTCAGATTCTCGGAAATTATGTTTATGTTCAGATCTACTATTATTGCAACATTTTTATAACCCGATAGTGTCACCAAAGTTTCATCAAGAGTCGACAAAAAAGCGTCAATGTTAGAATAAGAGGGAGATCGATAGAGAGTCAGTAACGCTGTGTCATTGTTACCTAATTTAATCAAGAGACAATTACAATTTTGTATGCTAGGTTCCTCAACGCAAAAGCTTAGTTCTTCCCTTATATACACAACCACGCCATCATTTTGAAGAGGGTTCGATGTAGTAACAAATGAAGAATAACCACTTATTTTCGGGATAGATGATACACAAGTCAACCAATATTCGGTTAGGACGATCACGTCACAATCGAACCCTAGTCTCGTTAATAAAACCTGAAGACCTAAAAAGTTACAATTCAAGCTACGAACATTTTGTGTAATAACAGTCAGGGATAAATGTGGTGGGATTATTTTGTTGCAGTCATCAACTTCACATTCGCAAGATTCCGATACAACAAAGTTATCGATATTATTAGCAAGATTTTCAAAATCAGCCATTGGAACGGAAGAAACATATATGATCAAGCTGAAAATAGTCCAGTGAAAATAAGTATGACTCTAACTTGAATGTGGTTTTTACATTTGAGTAATTACGATTGAATTGAAAGTTTTCAGTTTTGAAATTATAAAAAAAGTTGTGGGATTTTATAACAATAAATTGCAATAATGCCAATATAAAGTTGGCGGGTAATGTATTCACTCTGAGAGAATCTACAGCAAGTACGTTATCAAAGGTGTAAAGAGTAGTATGTGTACTTATAACATAAAAAATATAATTTTTTCGCATGCAAAATATACGTATATGATGATAAACGGAACGCAGAAGTAAAGAAAACATTAAATTGAACCTTATTAGTCCGTTACCAGGAATGGCTACCAAATAAAATAGTCATTCAGCTTTCCTCAGGTTATCGATATCCCTTTCAGAGGAAATTCTGATGTGTTGATCTTTTTCCTTTTTTTCTGAGATAAATAACACCATGTGATGTCCAGCAGAAAGAGTAATTGTGCTGCTGCTGAAATGTTCTGGATAGATAAAAAAGTTTTTGTGTCTTTGCAGTGAGAGTTTCCAATATGAAAACTGGTTTGGCTGGACCTTCAAAGGCTAGGGTGGATGTATTCAGTTTTTCACCAGGTTTCTTTGATTTATTGTAACGTTTAACGCTCCCAAGAATCTCTTCCTTACGCAGTACCGATGTCAGTTCAACAATGATTGGGTTAGATGCGTCCTTTGATTTTATCCTGTAAATATCCCTTACACAATTTTGGTCAATTTGAGTATTTATAGTTTGTCCGACACGTTCCAGCAGGGCACATAAATCCTGTTTAGTTTCACCCGCTTTTTTCGGTACATTTCTAATTTCAATACCTGTCGATCGGGACTTGCGCTCGAGATATTCGATTTTTTCTTCAAGAGACTCAATAGTTTCTTTGTCCACTCGCCTTTCAGATTCAAGCTGCGAAATTCTGGACAAAAACTCGTCGTACTTACTTGACAAGAGCTCCACACTTTGTGTTAATTTACTATTTTGCTCCTTAAGGCTACTGATAGTTGATTGTAATTCGTCAAACCTAGCTGCCTGATCTTGCGAAAATAGCGTGAACATCTCTTTAATGGCGTCGGTACTACAAGTATCGAATTCATCAAATTTCCTCTTTTTGTTTGCAGTAATATTTTCCAACATGGACCGTAAATCAGGGGCTGAATCATAGTGTTAAATTCCCACGGCAGCACCGCATACACTCTCACTGGTTAAGTCCTTGCTTGCATCTGAGTTTTGCGGTACAGGCGATGTTGATTTCGGCGGCGGCGTACGGTTTAGTGGCATCTTGCTAGGCGAAAGTAATCTTCGTTAATTGTAACACGCACCGCGACGTTAAGCTTGGTGATATTCGGTGCAAAACAAGTACACTTCAAGGGCACGATGGAGTAGGCGAGACGGCAATTATGGCGACTGTCCTGCTTCCTCGAGTGGGCGGGGCGCGACAGGTACGAAGGTCAGCGGCGCATAGGCAGCGCGACGACCGATCGAAAGTAATTAAAAGAAATAATTATCTTTACGCTAGAGTGACCGTTTTAACTTTGCGGTTACGGCTTAAAGTTTCTTGCACACTTTTAATGATTTTACGCGCTAACCGAATACACGTCCGCTCACAAATAAGATTTTGGGCGAAGGGAATATATATATATATAATCTGAATCTCGGAAACGGCTCCAACGATTTTCATGAAATTTAGTATACAGGGGGTTTCGGGGGTGATAAATCGATCTAGCTAAGATTCATTTTTATAAAATGTCGTTTTATTCGTGTTTTCAATGACCAACTTTATCGATAATCAACTAGAACATAAGCTTGAACCGAGAAAACGAGAGAACCGAGCAAAGCTCGGTCATCCAGATATTTAAACTTAAACGAGTTATAATAACCATGCAAACTTTATTTTTATATATCTTAGTACAAAAAAATTAGTTATCGTTAACGAAAGATGTTTATTTTGGAACTGGTTTTTATGGTAACTTGCGCGCGGCGGCGGCGGCGAAGGTGAACGACCGGGCGCAGCTACGAGTAGGTATTTACCAGCTGTTCGATCGTTCAAAATTCTAAGAAGTTCGAAGTACCTACGCCGGCAAGGCGGCGAAGTTGAACGACCGAGCGTAGCTACTTGTAGGTACTCGGCTGGTAGGTATCAGCTGTTGCGCGGTTACTGACCTATTCCTATTGTCGATATCATATTAGGTACGAAATATGTAGGGTGTCCACAGTTTACTGATTTAAGGTTAGATAGAAAATTAAAAAAAAAAAAATATTGAAAACATAGTTGAAATGTGTTCTATTACTGATATTGAATCAACAAAACTGCGCAAAAGTTTAAAAAAAAATCCTGTATTTTCCATTAACGATCGTTCTACTAACATTTTGTTTTCGTCAAGCGCTCGTATTAGTCTCTGTGTACCCATTAATAGCTACACAGAGACGAAGTGTGAATGTCTATAATCCTTCAAAAGCAGTGGCAGGTGAAATTGCTATGAGAGCCTTTTTAGGGTTCCGTTGCCAAATAGCAAAAAACGGAACCCTTATAGATTCGTCATGTCTGTCTGTCTGTCCGTCAGTCTGTCTGTCTGTCTGTCCGTCCGTCCGTATGTCACAGCCACTTTTTTCCGAAACTATAAGAGCTATGCTGTTGAAACTTGGTAAGTAGATGTATTCTGTGAACCGCATTAAGATTTTCACACTAAAATAGAAAAAAAACAATACATTTTGGGGTCCCCCATACTTAGAACTAAAACTAAAAAAAAAATTTTCATCAATCCCATACGTGTGGGTATCTATGAATAGGTCTTCAATAATGGTATTGAGGTTTCTAATATCATTTTTTTCTAAACTGAATAGTTTGCGCGAGAGACACTTCCAAAGTGGTAAAATGTGTCCCCCCCCCGTAACTTCTAAAATAAGAGAATGATAAAACTGAAAATATATGATGTACATAACTATGTAAACTACCACCGAAAATTGGTTTGAACGAGATCTAGTAAGTAGTTTTTTTTTTTAATACGTCATAAATAGTAAACCGCAATTTCAATATAAATCAATTCAAATATAAAAATTAAAATATAAAACATTTAATTTCATAAACATAAACCTTATGCATAAACCGAGAATACCTACAGGTTTTTTACGGAACCCTCGGTGCGCGAGTCCGACTCGCACATGGCCGGTTTTTTAAAGGACTTAGTAGGCAATACCGAATACAACCGTTTTGTGAAAAAATATCCGGTTTTGGATAGAAATATTGACGATACTTGTCTGATGAGCAAAACAGGCACATTTATTATTTAAATATGCTAATTTATAATAGGACTAGTTGTCACAGTGACGCTATTTCATTTTTTGATTGTAATAAATTTATTACTGATTACAAACTGACATCTTATACTTTGTATTTGCCACCTAGTTGTAGGAGACAAATTGCTAATCTTTTAGCATACAATTTACACCGTAACACTGGTACCTGTAGCGTACCATCGATTACTGTTGGTAGTGGTACTAACGCCTCTTTTGATACACCTAGTAGTTTAAACTGTTAGACGCGACAACGGGTAAGCCGCATTTGTTGAATGTTGTACATCAAAATATGCAGGGTATGTCCGGCAAAGAGCTAGAGTTAAGTTTATTTATTGAAAACTATGATGTTCAGGTATTATGTTTGACTGAACACTGGTTGAAAGAACATGAAATAGTGTTTATGAATGATGATTTTTTTACTGTGCAAAGTGCATTTGTGAGAAAAAGTGCTATACGCGGTGGATCATTAGTTCTTGTTTCAAACAAGTTGAAATGTAAACAACGTTCAGATTTAGTTAATCTTTCCATCGAGCGCACTATTGAATTGTCTTGTATTGAACTAGAGCGTTACGTCATAATATGCGTCTATCGTCCACCCTCTGGGGATTTTATTTGTTTCGAGTCGGTCATGGAGGACTCACTCAATAAATTAAAATCAGTTAATAAATGTATAATTGTATGTGGAAATTTTAATATTAATATTTTATATGTTACTCCATTAAGTATTAGACTGCTCAATCTGTTTAAGTCATTTAATTTAATAAATTTGTTTTTCGAACCTATTAGGATCACAGCATTGTCTTCGACCTGTCTTGATAATATATTTAGTGATTGTGATGCCAATAATAAGTTAGTGTTAAGTGACTTAACGTCTGACCACTGTGGATTACTAGCCAGCTTCCCTTTGCCATTACTAAAATAAGCCGCATAAAATAGAATGCAGGCCCTATACAGTTAGTCGTTGCAACAAATTTAAAAATAATATTGCTCATAGGATTACACCATCTATAGTAGAACACAAGAATCCTAATGAAATCTATGGAGACCTTTTTGATATTGTGCAAAAAGAATACCAATCTACTTTCAAGACCAAAACTATTGACATTAATAACACCTCTGTTAGCTTCAACCAATGGGCTACTCCAGGTATTTATAAAAGTAGAGCGAGACTTTACGAGTTATATGGTTTAAAAAATATATATATTTGATACTCCTTTTCTAGAGTATGTCAGAAATTATTCAAATTTATTTAATAAAATCTGTGCTTTCGCTAAATCTAAATTTTAAGCGATACCATAAATAAAATTCAGTAATAAAATAAAAACCACTTGGAAAATTATTAACAATGAAACGGGTAAATCAGTTAAACAGGAAAAACAACTAGAGATTATGATTAACAACAAATTGGTTAATAAAGCTGATGACGTAGCTGAGGCATTTAATGAGTTTTTTGCCAACATACCTATAACTACGACTTGCTCCTTAAATTTGTCCCCGTCTAAAGCTGAAAACCTTTTGCATAGTAGCGTGCCCAGATGTAGTCGCCTATTTAGTTTTGAACATGTAACGCCTCGTGACGTGGTTAATATTTTTAAGAGACTTAAGTCAAAAAACACTGGAGATTACTGGGGCATCTCCATTAAACTGTTAAGTAATATAATAGACATCGTAGCCCCTTATCTAGCTGTAACTTTTAATAAATGTGTTGATTCAGGATCTTTTCCTGACCTCATGAAGAGTAGTAAAGTCATACCATTATCTAAAACAGGTAATAAAAATAACGTTGGCAATTTTAGGCCCATTTCTATCTTACCTGCATTTAGTAAAATATTTGAAAAGTTAATAATCAAGCAGTTACTAAGACATTTAATTTAAATAGCCTCCTTCATAATGAGCAATATGGCTTCACAAAAGGTCGTTCGACAACAGATGCGGGTGTTGCTCTGCTGAAACACATTTTTAACGCATGGGAGAACTCGCAAAATGCTATCGAAGTTTTCTGTCATCTCTCC
The DNA here is from genome assembly GCA_932294355.1 of Aporophyla lueneburgensis. NCBI lineage: Eukaryota > Metazoa > Arthropoda > Insecta > Lepidoptera > Noctuidae > Aporophyla > Aporophyla lueneburgensis. Next base: position 19,132,616 of record OW028740.1, read on the forward strand.
AAAGCTTTTGATTGCGTTCACCATGACACACTCTTGCGTAAACTACGTCATTACGGTGTTCAAAATAAATCTCTCAATGTCATAAGTTCGTATTTGCGAAATAGGCACCAATGTGTAGATATCAATGGTGTAAAATCTTCCGGGCTACTAGTTCAGTTAGGTGTACCTCAAGGCTCAATACTGGGTCCTTTCTTATTCTTAGTGTATATAAATGACTTACCATTATATTTAAAGAATATCTGGGACATTGTACTATTTGCTGATGATACCTCACTTATCTTTAAAGTAGACAGGAATAGAAATGATTTTGACGACGTGAATAATGCGCTCTCAATGGCTACGAATTGGTTTACCACAAATAACCTAGTTCTTAATGCTAAGAAAACGAAATGTATAAAGTTCGCCTTACCGAATGTTAGGAATCTGGGACCCAATGTCGTTTTAGATAATGAGGTGTTTGAAACTGTAAACTCAGCAGTTTTTCTGGGCATAACAGTAGACGCCAAACTTCAGTGGGGATCACATATATCAAGCCTAGCGGGAAGGCTCATTTCGGCCGCCTACGCCGTAAGGAAAGTTAGACAGTACACGGACGTTGATACAGCTCGATTATTATTATTATTATGATTATTATTATTTTAGTTATTTTCATAGCATAATGTCCTACGGCATTCTGCTGTGGGGCATAGCCGCGGACATTCAAAATATTTTTGTTCTTCAAAAACGAGCTGTTCGAGTGATTTACCAACTAGGTGCTAGAGTTTCTCTGAGAGATTTGTTTAAAGATATTGGTATTCTTACGGTGGCATCACAATTCATCTTCGCCAACATCTTATACAATAAGGCAAAATATACACCTGTACACTAAAAACAGTGATATTCATAACATTAATACTAGAAATAAGGACAAACTACGTGCTCCCTTTCACCGGCTTCATAAGGTTCATAATTCTTTTGTTGGTCTTGGTATTACCTTTTATAACAAGCTTCCCTCTGCTTTGCTAGATTTGCAGTTTAATGAGTTTAAAGCTAAAGTAAAATCCAACCTTTGTTCAAAGGCATACTATTCTATCAACGACTACTTAAACGATAAGAATAGTTGGTCGCTGTGATTAACTCAAGACAATGTTTATGTTCTTTCAATCCAGAATTAGCTTTCCTACCGACAGTTTATAATTGTTTATTTTTATTTAACTGATTTTGTTAATTCATTTTTATTTTTATTTCATTTACTGTGGACATAATCTACTCATTACAATGATTTTAAATGAGTTGTATTGCAACATGTAGTTAGCTAGCGACCTCGTCAGCTGTTCATAATATTCTTGCCTGACCAACCGGCAGCAAGTTCATCATGCTCCCTTAGATGTCACTGCTTGCGGTAGCGTCGGGGGTCAGGTTACCACCTTCCCTCAAATATGGCGAGGGGGGTAATGGCTGACCTTTGCGTTATGCTCGTGAACGGGTGCTGCTTGTGGTGGCTGGTCGTCTTGCTGACCATGGTTATTGTTACTTGTATTAACTGTTATTTTATTTTACTCCGGAGGTCCTAGTTTAACTATTGTAACTTCAACTTAGCTGTATGTATCAGTGTATGTATATGTATCATTTTGCATCGTTGAATGTGTAACCGGGTACGCCCTTTATGCCTGGAGGCTTTGTTTGCGTTTTGAGTTCTGTTTGCGATTTTGTTTTATTATTTATTTCAGCTTGAGTTTAGTTTTCAATGTTTTGTTGGTGGTATATTGGCGTGTGCTACCTGACATATGGTGAATAATGTATGTTTTGTTTTATAATATTGGTTGCTCACACAGTGTTGTATAGAATCAAGTTCTTCTAACTTAAAAGACAGCTGTGCTGCTGGGGAGTTTGTTCCGCCACTTCTTCTTCCCAGCTACAGCACTAGGAAGTTTCGAAGCACGGGCGTTTTGGGGGGACTGTCTTGTGTAACTTTGACGTTCAAAAAGTGCTGAGTCTCAGCCTAGTTTGAATAAATGACTTTTGATTTTGATTTTTAAACTGAGAATCAGTTCGACCTCCCACACAGTAGTAGTGTATTATGTACATCGTCTCTATAGATGATAAACAAATTACACTACTACTGTAGACTGTGCCTGGGAAGGCATTTTATTCACAAATAATTGTTGAGAATTACGAATGATAGAGCCGTGCAGCCGCGTCACTAGATGGTACCGGACTAATATCAAGTCGGGCAATTGCCTTGCATTTATCTTGCGACACAATATTTCGCAGTGATTGCGATGCGATATCCACTCGATCTGTGTGGTTATTTCTTTAAAAGACCATTTCAGACACCAATCCACAAGGTCTTTACATTATCTGACCAAGATTATGTCTGGACTTTAAAAGAGACTGTGATCTCTGAGTTTGTTTCGGCCTTTCTTCTCAGAGTACTCAGATAGGAAACGCCAACCTCAAGTAGTTAAAAAAAAATGATTGACGTGTAAAAGTATTTGTACAAACCTACTTGCAAAAATAAAGTGATTTATCATTTATTGATAAAAAAGTAAAGTTTATTTACCTCATAAATTTATTTCGAGAGTACACTGTGAGTTGAAATGAAATAAAAGTTTCAAGTTTTGTTTTTGTTCGAGAAATAACGCTGAAAACTTTCGGATCATACTGTATAATTCAATTCAATCAATTCATCGATAATAAGATTGAGTAAAGTAAACATTTTGGTTTGTTAAACTGTTTTGTATAAATCCATTTGGATTTATACAAAACAGTTTAGAACAACAACAGTTTAGAGCCTAGAAAAGGGCTTATTTAATTACTTACTTCCTGAATATGATTTAATTACTGTTCATTCCCTTATAATTTACGCATTGGTACTAAAAAATCCAAACATAATGTTTCTAAAAATTTTGAACTACACACTAACTCTGTACAAATCACGCTGACACAATTTATTTCAGCTGTAACTACATGTAAGTTGATTCCATTACCTACAGATTAATTTGATAACTTGAACTTCGCCCGTGGGACCGCACCGGACACGAGTAACTTACTTACCCGCCTAATTTTCTCTTGCCTCTTGGGACTCATTAAAAGTCTGTCACTACTGTTTATAAGTGAACAATGTTGGAGATGTTTAGAACGAGTAGTCTTTTAACTAAAAGCAGCAGGCAAGCTAATCAAAAATGTCTAAGTATTTTTCAATGTTATTTCCTAAAAAGAAAACTTTACGTAGAAGAATATGTTTAAATGAATTAGAAAGTACTTGAAGAATACTCCGTGGTTATAGTCCGTAAGAGTCTGAAAGACCTGTCGTCAGGGTAGAAGACATAAGGATCGCCAAAGGCCAAGAAAAAAGTTTGACGTCGTTCTCGTCCTGGCCTTCATCATCTACCTAGCCTTCTTCCGGATCTTATCGGATGGAGCTGAATACCAGTATTTTACATAAGCCGACGACCTATTTGACCTTCACAAACCAGTTACTGTGTAATACGATACCTCTTGGTAAGACTGGTTGTCAGATTCAGGCTTCTGACAACCCGCAACGACTGCTAAAGACCCACAAGTGACAGCCGGGACAATGAGGCACGGAGGGGTCCATCCACGGACCAACAGCGGCAAACATAGGTTAACCTGATTAATCGAACCATGCGCCTGTTTATTTCTTAATCATTCAACACATTTTTCATTTAAATTAACGAGAACCTTAATGACCAGTCTTTCATTTCAAAGGCTTATATTCTAAACTCCTACATAGCTAATTTCTGTTACATATATTATCTATACCAAAACAGAAACAAACTCTATTTATATTACGATGGGACACCGAGATAAGAAATTTTGTACCTCCTAAAGGAGTCGGGTAGCTGTCGACGCCCTCCACTGCGAATCAAGGTTGTCATAGATATAGTGTGATTCAGAAAGGACAGGTGAAAAATACGAGTAATATTACTATAATTTGGATACATTGTACATTTGTGTTTGTCAAGTTATGAAGAAGTAAGGGCCAGCATTTGTAGGGGTCTACTAGGACCGATGCCTGCCAGGGTCGCGTGATTGTTCGAAAGAGATACCGTGACCCTGGCACATGGGCAACTGATGGAACACGGGTGGGTTTTAGTCAGTAAAAGTCTGACACGCCCTCCCGCTCCGCCCAGAGCGGGAGAAGTCATTTGATGATTTCCCATCATGAAAAAAAAAAAAAAAAGGGCCAGCATTATTTATTAAGAAAGAGTTATTGTATTGAATTTTGCAGTCTGTGGTGTAAAGCAATGTAAGAATGTTGTTTGAAATTGAAAATGATGTCTGATGATGAATGATGATTGACTATATATACCATAAGGGCCCGATCACAAGTCCGTATCGACGTCCCAACGTGTGATGAGGAACTACTCCTAGCACTGATTGGAATTGTTATTAATTCATCGAATAAAATCAACCTATGATGTTCCCACTGCTGGGACAAAGACCTTCTTTCGGTGAAAGTGAGTGGGCCGTAACCTACTACGCGGGTGTAGTGCGGGTTGGTAGATGTCACATGTCTTCAAATTTTTTGGAGCTAAAATACATCGGTTGCCTCACAATGTTTTTCTTCATCCTTTTAATAGCAAATCAAGTTCCTGCCTGTCTTCGTACCTAAAACTAAGGTCGCGGCCGATACCACTGGGTTACCATATATCTCGTTATTGATATTACGGTTAAAATTAAATTGGACCTCATTAAAAAAACCCTGTGTATTCATAGTTTATAGATTTAACTAATTACTACCTAGGTAACCTAAGGTTCTAGTAACGCTTTGAAAGGTGAAAATTTCAAATGTTTTCAGAATAAACTCCTGCTAACAAGTTGTGTATTCATTCTAATTGAAGGGTTCTACACAATCTATTCACTAAAAGTAGCTATCTCTTCTGGTTTGTAATGAAAACATGATGAATATGTGGTAGTACCAAACTGAAATAAAGGAGCGCTTTCAAAGCCAGAAACACACTTGTGGCACGCTGCGCGAGTTTCACGATCTTATCTGGCGTTGAGACACGGTCGCTGAGTGAATATTGCGTTTAAAGATGGCTGTGTTCGCGCTACGCGTAGTGTGTTATTAATATGTTCTTGGAACAATTTTCGGCGCCATCATATTCCTCCGTTTCTTCATTACATGTAACAAACAAACGCGTGGGTAATTTTGTGTAGGCAGCCAATTTACGTGGTGTAGCATTATTAAGACATAATTCATCCGCGAATGTTATTACGAATTTAGCAACCATATGTTTTTACTTAGGTACTGTTCTTAGTTTCCCATCTCAAATAGAAAATTTGTGATGTAAATTCAATTTTACTTTGCTCTATAATCTAGGATTTTTTCGGTTTGTTTTTCAAACCGAAAAAAAAATGATTGTGATTTGAAAAGAATAGCACCGTCCTATTTCCTCCCGTAAGTGTAGTACAAGGTGGCTAAGGACTTATTAGAGACTGGGCAGCACCGTTCTGAAAGCATTTTACCCGCCTTCCAAGCGTGGCGACTATGGCAAACCTATGGCCCATGCCCAGCAGTGGATGTCTTTCAGCTGTAGTCATGAATGATGATGATGATGAAATTGTGAACTGAATGAATTTGTGTCCTTTTACAGAAGCCAATAAACCAAGTCTGCTACTAAGAGTAATTCAGTAGGTTGTCGTATCGTATGACACAGCAAACCAGTATTAATGTTACAAATGTAGTTAGTAATTAAGTCTCAGCTCTAATCCCAGGTTGCACAGTGTAGGATAATGGCACAGTAATTAACATAGGGGATGCAAGTAATAGTTGAGGCTGTAAGCAATCGCGACACAGGACTGTACTATTATATCAGTTCAAATAGCGTAGCAGCTACGGTTTGCATTGTTGGAAAGAACCCTGAGTGTAAATAAGACAAGCTGGATTTGCAATAAAACACGATGCTACTTAACATTATACAACACAACACAAACGATACAAATCGTTTTCTCTTTAGCTCGTTTACTTTCTTTGTAAAATCTTTATTTTATTTACTTTAATTTCTGTCCACAGTGTATTACTGTGAAATTCAGAACTTTTATATGTTTAACTGGTGTTACCGGGAAGTACTGCAGAAAAACGGCAAGGCCTATCTATACCCAGTGGTGGGTGATTCCAGGCTGAAATGATGAATGCAGGCAGCATGTCTTCCTTAGAGAGGGAAAAGGGTGAATTTGTGTATGTATGTCGTTTACAATAAAATTTGTACAATATTTTTAGGACCTCGTTTACTTATGGAAGACCACAGCTTGCACAATAGAGCTAGCAAAGTTAAAATATAAATAGTAGATTTCAACATTAAGAGCATGCATTTATTGTGGCTTTAAAAAATTGCAGGACAGTTTTAACACTATACGACTTTCACTTCAAAAAGTTTTTCTAGCTACTACAGTACAGTGTTGAGTCTGCCGCTGAGAACATGAACTGTCAACACAAGTTTGAACATAAATCTAACCGGTAGTTGAACTTTCTTTAATGGCAAAACTGTCACAAGTCGCGATGAATAACGTTCCTGAAAAGAACTGAGATTAAATATTGAAAAACGAAAGCTAATTTAACTCCAATAATAAATTCTTTATTGGCATAAACTAATAGGCTAGGTTAAAGTACTTACCTGTATTTCAGGAGCCAGTGAGTTCTTCCAGTGTGGTTAGAATCTAGCAAGATTTATGTAACAAACTTCATAATTTCAGCCGTAAGACGTCCACAGGTCTCATCCAATTTGGGGGCTTTGCTATAACGCCACGCTTGGCAGGTGAGTTGGCAATCGCAGTATGGTGGTAAAATGCATAGAAAATGCTGCTGCCTATTGTCTAGTAAGTCCCTTAGTCGCCTTTACGACACTCGCGGAAAAAATGGTACGGTGCTATTCTTTACGTGCTACACCACAGGGAAAGCAACAAAATTAATTAAGTTGTATTACATAAAATTAATTTTAACAGCAGAAATAACTAAGTAAACCCTATTAAAATTAAAATATAATAAAAGCGAATTAAATAACAACTACTCGTTATCATTACAATAATCGACAACTTTCATCGGAATATTAATAGTGTTTACTGCTGGTAATACTTATCTTTTGAACTGCACCCTGACTGCATAACAAAATATCCACCACAAAAACACATAGAAAAATGTTCGGTACAACAACGTAAATGACGTAATTAATGTTGATGAGCTGTCAAAATGACAGCCATTCCTACTTTTAGTGTATTACGCAATCATCCCGCTGGCTTAATGTAAAACAAAGTCTCAATAATATACAAAGAAAGCTTAGAATAATTTTATTGCTACAAACGGGATGGTCGACTTTACAAGTAGCTACAAAAAAATACCCAAGCGACACATAGCTTCCCTTTTTTATACTTCGAGGCAGCCACAATTTAAATTGTCGCATGCAACGCTTTGCACGGCCCAGTTGATAAACCCATACAGATGCACCCAAGCGTGACTAAAAGATAATGCGATTTAGAATAAAATAACATGTTACTGTGTGATTTCCAGCAATGAATAGATCAACTAACCGTTGACTTATTGAATTTTTCGTGAGTGTTGCAAAATACATTGAGATTTATGCCATAATACTAAATATAAAAATGAGACCTTAGGCATGCTTTTTTTTTTTTTTTTTTTTTTTTCAGGATGGGAAATCATCAAATCACTTCTCCCGCTCTGGGCGGAGCGGGAGGGCGTGTCAGACTTTTACTGACTAAAACCCACCCGTGTTCCATCAGTTGCCCATGTGCCAGGGTCACGGTATCTCTTTCGAACAATCACGCGACCCCGGCAGGCATCGGTCCTAGTAGACCCCTACACTGCTGCTGACATCTCTTTGAGGCGCGCGTGGAACACTGCGCGCCGTCGACCCGAGCTTGGTCCTTACCGGGCGGCGAGCTACCCATTGCTCGCCACCCGCAAGCTCGCGCCTACGGTGGCCGGGAGTCCGCTATCGACTCCCGACGCCCGGGGCGTCTCCTCCTGCGGCGGCTAGGGACGTGAGGGCGCAGAGACTGCCACTCCCTCACGCGCCTCGCCTCCTCCTTCGCGAGCATTACTGCTTCGTGTAAAAAGCGAAGCAAAAAACAAATAAAAAATGTGGTCAATTTTCAGGAGCGTAAATGTTAGTTTTTCTTAGAAAGCTTAAGTCGCGGTGCTCTAGATGCTGTGAAAGACGATAAGTAACACCAACAATGTCACCAAGAATTCTCAAGGCTGAGCAAAGTGGAAGAGATTGTTTTCAAAAGCTAACGTTTCCTATAAGTCGCGCTAGCTCTAAAAAGAAGGATAATGTAAATAACGACGCGGTTATATTGTTAGACAAGGCTAGAGCGGTGGTGGGTGTGTCCCAGCAGTGGGAACAATATAGGCTGATTATGAAACCTAGCAGTAATCGAAAATGTAATACAAACATTTACTTGAAAATTCTTTGTAAGATAGGAACTCCAATCCTATTTTACATTGATAAAACCAACAAAAGTCACGTTGCTCTACCAAATTCATCGTATTTTCTATCGATGAGAGGAAAAGTTTACCAACGAAAGTGGAAGTAATATGTTAAAGCTACAAAGATTAACCAAGTTCCTCGTAATCCGCCGTCTGAAACAGCCAATTTCGAAACTGAAAGCAAACCAATTCATACTAATCCGGGTTAACATGAGGAAACATCGCCATAACAGTTCGTTCACTCTAGTTATCTTCACGTATACATCTGCATTGAGTTATTTCAGATCGGAGCCGAGCGTTCGGTTAATTCCGACGAGCGTCATCGTCGTAATCCACTTAACCACACTGTCGAACACCGACTGACGTTCCTCCGCATTCACACCGATGTGTATAAGAATTCCACAAATCCTGAGCTTGATTGCATTGTATTGTGTTGCGGTATTCCGATATTGCATGTCGATATTTGATTCTCGATATAATTTGTATCTGTTCTTTTTAAACGATTTTTAAAAAAAGAAGGAGGTTCCCTATTCGGTTGTATTTTTTTTAACCTCAGAAACTCCGTTATTTATAAACCGATCTCTTCCTTTGTTTGAAAGGGTATATACTTACCAAGACAGACCTTAAAAAAAATAATGGGACCATCCATATTAATTCGGTCAAGTTCTGTTTAGTGGTTTTCGAATTAGTTTCAATAATACGTATTTTTGCCACTTTGTGTTTGTTGATGATGTTATTATAATAACTACTGTTCTATTACATAGATTTACTTTGATGATATATTGAATGATATTTGTGGGGTGGTACCACAACTGAAAAGTAGAAAAAGGGGAAAGTTTAGCAATGTAAAACAAAAACACTACTAAGTGAAAAATTACTCTTTGGTTTTGTATTTTCGTTTTTTTTTTGCTAACGACTTCCGAAATTAGTTTTGTCTTTTTTGGAAGCCGGTATTTTTAATTTAGGTTGAACAACTGCACATCCGTGCGTGCCATGCTATCCTGGCAATGATCGCTGACCGGTTGGACTGCCCTTATATCCGGCATGGATGCAGCAGGCATGTTGCTGTTCCAATGCCGATCAGAAAATTTTAATTGTTTTAGTGTATGTGTTTATATTTATTTGATTTTTTGACAATTTGGTGATTTAATTTTAATATTGACTGATTAATTTTTTAATTTTGATTGTTAATTTTAATATTGATTGATTCATTTTAATTTTTTATTGTAAATTTTTATTTTGATTCTAAATTTTTATGTGTATTGCTTGTATAATTGTGCGCTTATGAATTATGAGTCCTTTGTTACTTGATTTTTAAATAAATAATAATAATAATAATGACTTATTTTGATTAATTATGGAACAAAACAAAAGTTAAACAGAAACATCACAGAAACTTCAATAGGTTTGTATCCGGATATTGAAACACTTTTAAACAATCTTAATTACAAGTACTGACTAACGTAATAATTATTGTTAATTGATGGTTAGCACATAGTTTAATGACAGAACATAGAAAGGTATTTAGTAAATCATAACAAAACGTACAAAAACAATGACGGCGAGCATCCTGTCGATGCTAATTACTAATTTAATTAAATTTAAACAGTATGATGCATTTTCAAAGAGGTTTTATTGTAATTTATATTTGTTATTTCCGATTGAATATTCGTTGAAACATCATTTCACACACACACTCACATTGCAAGCCTTATATAGTAACTGTTATTATTTTATTTATTTTAGGAAACTTACAGCAAAACAAATACAGTGAAGCGACAGACAGTCACAGTGTACAGTGTGTTATAGTAGAAAGAAAGAAAAACAAGAAAGAAAAAATGTTTATTCTGCACAAATAAAACGCACACTACGAGATAACGAAAAATATACATAAAATGCACACATACAACGTAGCCAAAAGCCCTGTATTTAAGTCAATAATAAAACAGTCTTATTTGTAGTGGTAGTGCTAGTTACTACGTGTACGCTTGACTGTACCAAAGACTTTTTCTCATTTCATTTACTGTATAGTATACGTGCTGTAATAAAAAATAAAAACATTTTAATACATTGCAGCGTCACAAGGCCAGAGTAAAATGATTGCTGCACAGTTTCAATCCATTAAAATTTCTTGAAGTAAAGAGAATTGAACGTGGCAGCAATGTTATTAAAATTCATAGTGATAAGAACTATGTTTGAGTGATAGATTACCATTAAAGCGTTATAGATGAAGTCAATTTGTGTCGGAGGCTGTCCCTCTAGTGAACAGGGTCTTTGAGAGACGTGTATGCATGCGGATTTACATAATCCTTACTCAATGGCTTGTGGTGGAACCGTGGTGGGCAATATTGCATGTCTAGGAGACTGTACAGTATCTAGATATTTGGGATCAGTGTAAGCCCTGATATTAAAGTGACAGTCGTAGATAGCGTTTGAATTTACTTTCTTTTTGAATAATATTTTTATGACAAATCTGACAATGTACTTTTCTTTTCTTTCGTACTAATATTATAAGCATGACAGTTTGTATGTTAAGTGTGTTGTAGATGTTAAAATGTTTGCTACTCAATTACGCATAAATGGCTACACGGATTTCGATGAAATTATTGGCACAAAGATAGTTTATTACCTGTTTTGCCACGTAGGATAATGTCAATTCCGGTATGTAAGCCAATATTATATAATGAAAAATACTGTTTGTGATATCCACATATTTAATATTGTAAATCCATACTAATATTATAAATGTGAATGTGTGTATGTCTGTTTGTCCGTCTTTCACGGCGAAACGGATCGACGAATTGACGTAATTTTTTAAGTGGAGATAGTTGCAGGGGTGGAGAGTGACATAGGCTACTTTTTGTCTCTTTCTAACCCCCACTTCCCTAAAATGAGGGGTAGAACGCGCTAATCTCAGGAACTACTGGTTCGAATTGAAAAAATCTTTTTGAGTTGGGTAGCCTATTTATTGAGGAAGGCTATAGGCTATATAATATCACGCTACGATCAAAAGGAGCGAAGCAGCAACATAAAACTGGACGAAAACTGGCAGGCTGCGATGTGATGGGAAGGGTCAGGGGAGTAAATATTTGATGCGGACGAAGTCGCGGGCAGAAGCTAGTTTGAAAATAAATCTGTATGTATGTAACCTTTTTACGACAAACCACTAAACGGATTTGGATAAAATTTGCCAAAGAGATAGATGCTACGCCATGCTTATGTCCCGGTAAAATGTTCCCGTGGCACAGTGGAACGAATGTATGGGAGCGGTTGGACGTAGACATGTCCGAAAAAAAAGAGTAAAATTATGCCAAACTAATGATGCCATCTTATTCGATTACTTAATGCCTTCATAACTTGTGGTGATAAATTTCTTCATAACTCCCATATTTCGGGAGTAATTTGAGAAAATGTGAAATTTTACTATGAAAATGAGTGTATCGAGCTCTCTCCCTCCTGATTCCGGGCTTGTTTCAAGTAGCGGTCTCTAATATCATAATGCTAATACTAAGAGCTATATTTAATACTAAGACACATAGTGCGCCAAATGTGCACTTTCTGGGATAAAGAGTGATGTTTATTTTATAACACAATTTTTTTATTTTTTGTTTATTTTGTTGATTAAAACCGTTTTTCTAAAGGTTTACCTTATTACAATAACATTTCTGAGCAGCCAATTAGAGAAGATATAAGCTAATTAGGATATATAATTAGGGACTTAAGGTTTACATATAAAACTGATGCACTAATGATTACTGATAAGAACATTGCTATTATTTAATTACTAAATGGCTCTTAATACACTAATTTAGCATGCATCATTTACTAATTATCACAATAACTAATTACCTTGCAATATTTAACAAAGGATACCTGGGATACCTGGATTTTATATAAATAGGTCACTATTAGTAACTTTAAAATCAGTGTTGATTTACACCTCGTTGTATCCAAGCTAATCTCGCAATGTATTTTCCAAATTTTAATACAAATCTTGATATTCACGTTGCTTTATGTTCACGCGCACATAAAGATTTACGCGACTTTAACTATTTGTTCAGTGTTTTAAAAGATAACAGTTGTGTTCAGTTATGTGAAAGTGCTGAAACAAGTTTAAAAGACTGGTGTCGTCGATTTTGCTACCGCATTTATGCAAAATGGACACAGTCTGGAAGAAGCACAGATAAGTTTCGGAAGAAACATGAGATTTGGCTACAGGCTGCAATTCAATGGCCGGAATTACAGAATGAAAATATGGAACCTTCTACAGAAAATATAAGTGACGTCATCGAGCCCATAATTTCTCCTGCTAAATCTGATGCTTCAACTTGTACACATCCTAGTCCTCGTAAATCTTTTGAGGACCTTAGTAACCGGCAAAAAAGAAGACGCACTGAAGATAGTCTTTCATGCAGCAGTAGCAGCGCTGAAATTATGTTTTCGGCCGAAAGAGCGCTTCAAAAGGCAGGACAAAGCGATACAGCTTATGTTATGAAATACTTGACGGAGAATCCAGAAGAGGCCTCAAAAATCAAAGCCTTCATTGAAGGTAAATCAATTCAGGTACGGGAAATATCCCCTTTGAAGGCATTGGCTCTTTATGTATCGATGAACTTATCGAAATGGCGCTATAACACTCTTCGGGATTTCAACACTCAAGAAGGAGCTCTTCAATACCCGAGTTACTACATGTTGGTTAAAGAAAAAATTAAGTGCTATCCGGCCAAAGAAGATCTCACAGTTACAGAGAGCTCTGCAAAAATCAAATTACAAGCCTTGATGGATTTAACCTCAAGAAGACTTATTAGGTCGTTAGAAACCCCTGTTGATCCCAATCAACAGCTCGTATTGACCAGCAAATGGGGTTTTGACGGATCATCTAGCCAAAGCATTTATCATCAAAGGACGAGTGAAGATGAGCAAATCGATCTTGCTAGTAATTTTATGATTAGTCTTGTACCACTGCGGCTCGTCTCAAAAGGTGTAACAATTTGGGAAAACGAGCGACCATCTTCCACTTCATTTTGCCGGCCAATATTGTTTAAGTTTATAAAGGAAACCAAAGAAAATGTGCAGAGAGAGATGGCTGAAATCGAAGCAGAGATTGAGATTGATAGCCTTAACTCCATCCACCATCACTGATGGAATTAGTGTCAAACACCAACTGCTGTTGACAATGATTGATGGTAAAATTCATTCCATTATATCCAATACAGCAGCTTCAGTGTGTGACATATGCAAGGCTTGTCCTAAAGAAATGAATAATTTAGAGTTAATCAAAGATAAACACGCAAACGAGGACATGTATAAATATAGCTTAAGCACCCTTCACGCTTGGATTCGCTCAATGGAATGCTTATTACACATTTCCTACAAATTAGACATAAAATCATGGCAAGTAAGGGGTGATATAGCAAAAAGGCAAGTTGATGACAGGAAGAAAAGAGTTCAAGAGGCTGTAAGAAGAGAAACGGGCTTACTTCTCGATGTTGTGAAACAAGGCAGTGGATCCACCAACAATGGCAACTCGGCAAGGAGATTTTTTGAAAACTACACTAAATCTGCTGAACTGACCGGAATAGATGCTATGCTTTTAAGAAAAATCTGTGTGATCTTGCAGTGTATTTCATCAGGAGAGAAGATCAACGTAACTAAATTCCGAGAGTTCTGCTTTGATACTGCTAAGCTTTACGTGGAGTTATACCCATGGTATTATATGCCTTCTTCACTTCATAAAATTTTAATGCATGGGCCAGACATAGTTCAGAACATGTCAATTGTGCCCATTGGTTTTCTATCCGAAGAGGCATCTGAGGCTAGAAATAAAGATTTTAGAAAATATAGAGAGGGGCATTCTCGAAAGCATAGCAGTATCTCATGCAATGAAGATATTATGCACAATCTTTTACTGTCTTCTGATCCACTTGTTACAAGTATCCGTCCAAAAGGAAATAAGTTTGTAAAAAAATCTTCTTTTAAGGAATTTTATGAGCTTACGGATTCTGAGAAAAGTGATATCGAATTTGTTAACATAAATGATTTAGCGGACATCGATTCTGAATTTGAATTAATTGATGATGATGATGATGACGAAGATAATTAAATGATGTTATTGTTTTAAAATGTGTAACTTAGTAAATTAGAGCTTACATCTTAATTATTTATTGTAATTTTAATGAAACTAGGTAATTTATTATCAACTTACTTAAAAGTCATACTCTCATCAGTTCTTGTGAATATTTTTGTTAATATATATTTCTGTATATATATAATATATTTATAGACCTCTTAATAAGTCTGTCTGCGGTTTAAAGTAAATACAAATGGGGAAAAAACGTTTTTTTTTTTAAATTTTCATTTCCTTTTATCCCAGAAAGTGCACATTTGGCGCACTATGTGTCTTAGTATTAAATATAGCTCTTAGTAATAGCATTACGATATTAGAGACCGCTACTTGAAACAAGCCCGGAATCAGGAGGGAGAGAGCTCTATACACTCATTTTCATAGTAAAATTTCACATTTTCTCAAATTACTCCCGAAATATGGGAGTTATGAAGAAATTCATCACTACAATTTATGAAGGCATTAAGTAATCGAATAAGATGGCATCATTAGTTTGTCATAATTTTACTCTTATTTTTCGGACATGTCTACGTCCAACCGCTCCCATACATTCGTTCCACTGTGCGTGGAATGATTTCTGACATTCACGCGGGCGAAGAAAATATAAATGGCGATTATACATAAAATGAAAACACATCGAACAACAAATACGTCATGTTTGATGTAACGTGTTACAGTAAGTTAGGTCCAGCGAATCATGTTTCCGGCCGCTGATTAATCTTGCTATTCAATGCGTTAAATCCCTTTGATGTGTCAAGTTTATCACCCGATTTGTCTTCCAACGCTTATCAACAGCATTTGACAAAGCAAACAACATATAGTGACAAATAATTTAGTTATTTTAAAATATCGTCCCGTTTTAGAAGCGAAAGTTTCCAGATGAATGAAATACTTAATCGTTTTACAATTTATTTATTCACATTGCATACAAATATAATCAGCTTGATTCATATGTTAAAAAGAATTCCAATACAGAAAAACAAGGACTTAATCGACAAGCACAGCCTTTACCCACAAAAAAAAACAAAAAACGGCAGCGAAATTCCACTATCCAGTTCACTTAAAAATCCGTCGCCAGTAATCCACTAATAAATGTTGCCTATGGGAAAATGTTGCGACAACGACGTAAATGCAATTACTGCCACTTGTTGCCGCGCTTCGTGGCTTAAATTGCGTGTTATTCTTGCTGCGACGGAGTTAAGGGTTAAAACAATTTCAGGAACAATGTTTTTAAAGCGACGCGCAGTTATGAAGATTGACAGTATCAATCAAATAGAATTGCCTATATCGTTGTACTCTGGATTGAGTTTTTTTGCGGTAGATTTTTACCAATTTTTACAGGCTGGATTTTTTTCCTGTCACGGCTGAAGTGTTAATTGAATTTTAGGAGAGCTATTGGTTTCGGGTGTAGTGATTGAGTTGTTTTTACATCAACATTTTATTGTTAAAAATACGGAGAAAATTCCGGGAACTAGAACCAAGTAAGATTTTTGAGCAGATGTAGGATAATAACTGGAAAATTGTTTAGGTACCTTTTTTAACAAGTTAAGAGGAGTAAGAGCTACATGATGACTGATACATGGCACATACTGATACATGCCGTCTGTTGGGGCAGATGGGCTCGAAGCTGAATTGCACTTTCTTCAAAATGCCCTTTCAGACATGGCCCTGTATTGTTAGCAAATTCTAAATGTTTGGATTATAAAAGAGACTATGACCTCTGAGTTCGTTTCGGCATTTCTTCTTAGGGATCAAAGGAGTTTTAAAATATCGGCCAACAAAATATTGACGTTTAAAAGTGTCTTAAACGATCTACTTAATAATCCAAAAATTGAGTTTCATGTACAAAACCAAACAGTTGATAATATCTGATAATCTTTGCGCGAAATCTGAACTAAACTCAAAACAAAATTTAATAAAAGTTACGGATGAGGCCTTGATATGATTTTATCGAAAGAAGATTGAAATAAAATCAACAAAGCTTCCGAATTCGATACTTTGACAAATACTTCAGTTCTTACGGCTGCCTTCATCCGTTTATTTTACTTTCTGTTACGTTTCGAATTACAAAAGAATATCTCCAATAGATTGTTTACTGTGTTGACAGAAATAGTCTGGGTTCAAATATCTCCTCTGTTTGATATGTTTAGAGAACAGATATTAACTTCTGGGTTTTCATCTCGGGGTAGAGATGTTGCTTCATGAAGGATTTCTTACGTGAGAGAATTATTAGGTATTATACAAGATGTCTTATTAAACGAGGTACGTATTGAATTACTATTTGGTATTCAATTCTCCTTCTTGATGTGTAAAACTAGGACTTTACTTGACAAAATCTTCCAATAAAATACTATCACATAGGCCCCACGTTGGGCGCCAATGTGACAGTTTGGAGCCCAACGTGGGGCCATTGGTCTTCTACGTGGGGTTAACTGAACTCTCGCATTTTAAAAGTATGAAGGGAAACACGTCATACCATCCTATCTTAACAATTACACAATAAAATATTTTCACACAGACCCACGTGGGTGCCAGTGTGATAGAATGGCGCCCAACGTGGGGCCACTGGGACATCTACGTGGGTTTACTGATTTTTCGCATTTTTGAAGAATGAAAGTAAAACTGTCATACCTTGTTGTCTTATTACGGGTCACTAGCCAGTTGCAGTCATTACTGCGGATTTTATTTCAGTTTTGTAATAGTTTAAGACACTATTACAAAACTAAAATAAAATCAAACACACATAAACACAAAAAACATATACATTAATACAAATATAAATCATCACATCTTTGTGAAGATTTATATTTGTATTAATGTTTTTGTAGTGTTAAAGACCCTACACAAGACGGACCGATAACCTGGTGTAGGCCGCAGGAATCCGCCTGATGCGAGAAGCACAGAACCTGTCGAGCTGGTGGTGCTTGTGGGAGAGGACATGTTCAGCAGTAGACGTCTTTCGTCTGAAATGATGATGATGATTAATGTTTTAATCTCTTTTTAATAGTTTGATTAATTATAGTACCTGGATGCCCGAGCTTAGCTCGTTTTTTTTTTTGGTAAATTGTGTTTTTTTTTAATTATATTTAAATACAAATTACATTTTGTTATTTTTCTTCCAATAATAAAAAAAAAAAACATAAGTTTATGTTTCAGTTGATTATCGATAAAGTTTATTATTGAAAACACGAATAAAACGAAATTTTCTAAAAATGAATCCTAGCTAGATCGATTTATCACCCCCGAAACCCCCTGTATACTAAATTTCATGAAAATCGTTGGAGCCGTTGCCGAGATTCAGATTATATTATATATATATACAAGAATTGCTCGTTTAAAGGTATAAGATAAATTAATTCTGGTAACCTTCAGTAAGTCCTTCGTTTAAACAGTCAAACTCTATGGATACTTAGTTAAGTCTAAATTGCCTAGCTTGCGGTTATCGTTATTTAATTACTTCTATCATTAATCTACCCAACAACCGCTGTCACTGGAAAATACGGACACCCAAGGGGGCCGTCCGTAATTTCCATTTTATTGTGAAGCTTTAAAATTAATTAAAACAAATGTGTTATTCCAGTTAAAACAGTTTTGATTATCAATAACCGTGTTTTTAATAGGCCGTTATCGATCATGCTTGAATGAAATACGGACGTTCGGAAAATAAAATCACTTTCTTGAGTAAAAAACGTCGAGTTTTATAATTCAACACCCTTTCAGTATGACAAAAAGGTATTTTTTCCAACTCTTTTAATTGTTTACTAAAAATAGGACGAGGGAAAATATGACCTGTTTCATTTATAGTCATCGATAACGTTTGCGACCACTAGCTAGACTATCGAGGAGGTACTGGGTTCTATTCCTAGGTCGGGCTGTGTTATTGGGTTTTTCTATCTGGAATTTCTCAGTAGCAGCCCGGAGTATGGATTTGTCCCCGGTTGACGGCAATAGGCTCGCTCCCTGTTTCATGGGACTTAAACATAACTGGCGAAATGTGGGTATAGAATAGATAGGTAAACCTCTACCCAACCCTTCAGGGAAACAAGGCGTGATATTATATTGTGTTCATTAGTACAGTATAAATAAACAACGACCAAAACAGACAGGTGTGCCTACCTATTCCAGTCCTAAATGACAGTTATCTCGTGATTTATCTTTTAAGTTGAATTCACAAGCAATCTGTTAGTGTCTATTTGTCAAATGTAAATCTAGCTCTTACAAAGTACTTACCCCGAAGCAGATCGCTAACGCGTTTTCATTACTTTGCTTACTTTCATAAACGTTATATTGATCAGCGGGGCAATTTTCGTAGTCAGTCTGATTTCAGTCTCAATCTATCATAAAAACCTCGATTTTCCATATATAGGTATTAGAGATGAGAATGCGAATAGATTTTGAACGTTTAACCTGTTGAATGCCGCTAATTATAGACACAATTAAAAACCAGTGTGTCTCGCGTATATCTACGTTCACGGCATATGAAAGGTTAAATGTGATGGGTTACATAAAATAACATAACATCATTCTTGTATTCCCCAAACTATGGGGCAGAGGTGTACCCATAGTTCACCCACATTTGGCCAGTAATTTTAAAGTCACATCACATTTAATAGGGGGCGAGCCTATTACCATTAACTACGGGTTGGTACTGAGAAATTCCAATAACGCTTTGCTCGACCCAAGAATAGAAGCCAGGACTTCATATTCAGCAGTAGCGCTGGCGGCCTCTAGACCAACGAGGCAGACAAAGTAAATAAAATATCTACTTGCTATTTTATTTACAACCGTAGATATTCCACGAAATAGCAGGAGTCGTCAAAACTCCCAACCTCCAGAAGAATAAAAACAACTGACGACCTCCGTGAGCTTCAAACAAAAACTAATAAAACCTCCACTGAGCTTGACATAGCTAACGAGTCTGTGCAGTATCTTGAAATGTACTGAACAAACTCTGTCAACTTTAATACAGCAAAATGGAACCGACTTAAATGTTTAATAAGATGTCTTGATAATTGCAGAAACTTTGTAAGCTTGGATTGTGGTTTCTTATTAGAATTAAGTGTTTTCGCGTTGGGGGCTTGATAAATTTTAAATATAGGTAGGTAGTCGCGAAATCTTGAGTCAGACTGTGAGCTTTGAATAATTTCAACGCATTAATTTGCAAAATTGGGCGAGATTGTGCCGAAAGAAAATTTGCTGTCGTTACAACGCTAAACATTGTTCAGATGAGTAAGATGCTTCTACGTAATTTTATCATATTTTTTTTTTGTTGTTTCAGGTAAGAGATTGAACGAACTGCACTCGGAATAAATATCGTAAGTAATTACTACTTTAATGTGACGAACAAAGTGCGAAAAAACACTACGAATTAGCATAAAAGTAGAGGAACGAGAAGAATTTATAAATGGTCGAAAGATGAATAAAACATTCTCATCGCAAATGCATTGAGCATTATTCAATCTGGATCCTTTCATGGCTATCACAATAACGCATAGAACTGTAAATAACGTAAGAGCACTCCTAGAGAGAATTTCGACCGACATTGTTTTTTACAGTTTTGTCTCTCTACTATAAAAAGAGATGTAAGTGGAATGATGTAGTTGTAGTTTCGGTCTCTAAACGTAAAACTGGTTTTGTAATATCTTTATTTATTTTTCAATCTGAGATTAAAGCATTCACATCGTTTGAAGCGAAAGCCAGGGACAAATATCCAACCAATCATTTGAAGTGCCATACGATTTGACGAGAGATTAAACTGTATTAAGCTTTTAGAGATAGGATGAAAAAATCGCTGAAAAGTTGTTCGTGGGTAGATGAGTTGTATGAGACAAGGCCATGACGTAAACTGTTACTTATATTTTTTTATTCGTTCACCATGATTTTATTCCAGAAAAAAGTAAACCATATCATCTAAAAGCATCATCAATTTTGAGTGGCTATTAGAAATTGATGAGAATTCATGGTTCCGGCCGTTGACGAAAATAAAAAGAAAGCCACGCATTCACAATCCGATTCTGCGACATCACTAGTAGTCCCGCGATGTCGCGATATTATTCACACATTTTCGAGATGGGCGAAATCGCACTAACCCGTCGCGGAAGATTTGGCATGCCCGTGAATAAATAGCTTTATCCGTGCGCAGTATTTCATTATGTCAAAACATTGGTAATGTGGAACAAATTGGAATTTCGTTTGATATACATATACCTAAATTGCAGAACGGGTGACATGTCGATACACGAGTTAATTAATCGAAGAGGAATGGCTCAACAAGCGTCGGTTCGATCATAGACGTCTGAAGTGCTAATACCTACCGAATTCCAACAGTAAGTACCTACTGGATGTGTGATTTCGGCGAAAATAGATTAACTTAGGATGCTGAGACTGAAGTGAAGACATACCACGACTGAAGGCGAAAACCACGAAGAAGTAGAATTTACAGTTAATATTTAACTCATTCGATGAATAAATATTTAAACCCTTCCGAGCCAAGATATTCCATGACCACAAGCCTTCATGATTTACTTAGTCGGAGGAACAAGTCTGAAGACTAGCAGGGAAATACGTTTCTAACCTATAAGCAATCAAAGTTTTGGGACAAGAAACTTGTACACATAAGGACTTGTTTCAACTCAGGGTTCCATGAATAAGTATCTGATTCCAACTTTAAACGCGTTTAATCTATTTTTCCTCTACAATATATGGTTTCACAAGCTAATGCTACGATGTATGTTTTTCGAAAGGATGAACTTATAAAAGCACGTATGAACGAATGAACGGTCGCGGTGCAGGTACGCTTTCTTGTGTCACGTTAAGATATCTCATATTGTACGGTGCACGAACAGGACGACTCTAAATCTTTTGGCCTTGTGATTTAAATATCATGTCCACGTGCACTATAATAGTAACGCAACACCAACCATTTTAGTTTATGCCGTTAAGGCAGGTAAACATTCATTGTAACCTACCGAAGCTCCCATTATTATCTCATTTTCCACTATTAAACTAATGCTCACATTTATCACTTGTGACCTTTTGTCACAATGGCGTCCGGTCAGCGCACGATCATAATGCCGGTCACAATAGAATCAATTCTGTTTTGGTCGCATTTAATGGTTATTCTATGTTTGCCAGCCTAACTCGGAGTGGGAGGTCTGTTTTTAGTTTTATAATTATAAGGCTATCTTACGGCGATGTACATACCGTACGATATTTTTAACCGACTTCAAAAAACTCATAAGCTAAAAAACAACTGGCTTCCAACAAAACGCTACAAAGTAAATAATAACTTTAATTTCGGAAGTCGCTGTCTTTGTATCTAGGTATACTTTAGATTTTTGATATCGACTTCCGAAATTAAAGTTATTTTCGTTCATTTGTTTTTTCGGCGTCGGTTGTTTTTTTAAGCAAAAGGGTTTTTATTTTTCACTTTTTAGTTATGGTACTCGACCCGCACTATTTCGCATACCACTACTGGCTAGGTCAATAGCAGTGACGGGAAGTGCCTATTAAAGTGGATTAAGTACGTATTATCGAAGCTAACACAAACAACTAGGCAAGGAAAGTCAATAAAAAATTATATTTACCCGTAAAGCATAACCTATCCATTAAAAAAAAGAATTGTTGAAATGGACCTACAATTACCGGAGATTCATTAAAAAAAAGACGTCTGTCTTTAAAATCTACCTGCCGATTCCTTTTTTCATCTACTTCAAAATGGAGGAGGTTCTCAATTTGAAATTGGGAATTGAGAACCTCCTCCATTTTGAAGTAGATGAAAAAAGGAATCGGCAGGTAGATTTTACAAAAAAAAAAAATTCTTCCTTTTCAGACTGTAGTTTTTAGGGTTCCGTTGCCAAATGGCAAAAAACGGAACCCTTATAGATTCGTCATGTCTGTCTGTCTGTCTGTCTGTCCGTCCGTATGTCACAGCCACTTTTCTCCAAAACTACAAGAGCTATGCTGTTGAAACTTGGTAAGTAGATGTATTCTGTGAACCGCATTAAGATTTTCATACAAAAATAGAAAAAAAACAATAAATCGTGGGGTTCCCCATACATAGAACTGAAACTCAAAAATGGTTTTTTTCATCTAACCCATACGTGTGGGGTATCTATGAATAGGTCTTCAGAAATGGTATTGAGGTTTCTAATATCATTTTTTTCTAAACTGAATAGTTTGCGCGAGAGACACTTCCAAAGTGGTAAAATGTGTCCCCCCCCCCCCGTAACTTCTAAAATAAGAGAATGATAAAACTAAAAAAAAATGTATGATGTACATTACCATGTAAACTACCACCGAAAATTGGTTTGAACGAAATCGAGTAAGTCGTTTTTTTTTAAAACGTCATAAATCGTAAACCGCAATTTACCTTTCATTTAATCAACAGAAATATAAAAATTAAAAAAAAAAACATTTATTTTCATAAACATGAATCTTCTGCATAAACCGAGAATACCTACAGGTTTGTACGGAACCCTTTGTGCGCGAGTCCGACTCGCACTTGGCCGGTTTTTTAAATACAAGCCAGTCAATAAAGCAGTTTTTTTTTTTTGTAAAACAGTATTATGTTGGTTTTTAAAAAATACATTCTGCTATTCATACAATTTAAAACAAATACTGTAAAAAAACTATCCGTGAAAAGCCATCAACATTTTACATTAAAATATCGAACAGTATGTACCACGCCGTGTGAACCTTACCTTATCAGAATGACGAACATTTTAACGGCTAAGAATCGATAAAGTCACATGGATTATGGTTTTGAATGGACATAATTAACAATAGTTATTTAGTCGTCATTATTACGTGCGTGTACGTAACATACGTGTTTGTATGTGTTATATACATTATTGGCCTGTGGTGTGCATTGGTATGAACCGATGAATTCTAGAGGTCTTGTGGTGTAGCGAATTTTATCACTGTATATAAAATAGTAGGGACAATGATTCATGTAATATTTATGAAATCTGAAACAAGGATTAGATCGTTTGGCTTGTTTTTGCCTTACTTGTTACGTTTTATTTCTACAACTGAACTAAACAATGGAAGTCCAGTATCCTAACTTCTAATAGCATTTCACCGACGTACATACAGACTAGTACAGTTCACAAAGATAGTCAGTGAATTTCAGCTCTATTCACAGCTCTTACGATTAAAATTACCGGAAAGATGACGATTCGGAACAAAAACAGCGAAATGGAAGTTCAGTAATGGATTTATTACGAGCAAAAAAACTTTTTAACAAAAAATTAAACCGCCAAAAAAACTGAAAAGCAAAAAATAATAAACCTTTCAGTCATTTTGAGTCGGTGCTTTGAGTGATCTTTGTTCATTGATTGTTTGAGTTATCTTATATATATAAAAATGAATCACTATTTCCCTTGGTCACGCCATCACGCATGAACGGCTGGACCGATTTCACTTTATCTTTTTAGGGTTCCGTTGCCAAATGGCAAAAAACGGAACCCTTATAGATTCGTCATGTCTGTCTGTCTGTCTGTCTGTCGGTCTGTCTGTCTGTCTGTCTGTCTGTCTGTCCGTGTATGTCACAGCCACTTTTCTCCGAAACTATAAGAGATATGTTGTTGAAACTTGGTAAGTAGATGTATTCTGTATACCGCATTAAGATTTTTACACAACAATAGAAAAAAAACAATAAATTTTGGGGTTCCCCATACATAGAACTGAAACTCAAAAAAAAATTTTTCATCATACCCATACGTGTGGGGTATCTATGAATAGGTCTTCAAAAATGGTATTGAGGTTTCTAACATCATTTCTTTCTAAACTGAATAGTTTGCGCGAGAGACACTTCCAAAGTGGTAAAATGTGTGTCCCCCCCCCCGTAACTTCTAAAGTAAGAGAATGATAAAACTAAAAAAAATATATGATGTACATAACCATGTAAACTTCCAACGAAAATTGGTTTGAACGAAATCCAGTAAGTAGTTTTTTTTTTAATACGTCATAAATCGTAAATCGCAATTTACCTTCCATTCAATCAACTCAAATATAAAAAAAAACATTTAATTTCATAAACATAAACCTTACGCATAAACCGAGGATACCTACAGGTTTGTACGGAACCCTCGGTGCGCGAGTCCGACTCGCACTTGGTCGGTTTTTTTGTTGTGTTTGTTATTGTCAGGAGAAGGTTCTTATGAATGAAAAAATTTAAAAAATTGCGCGGAAAATTAAAACACGGCCGTACCATTCTTCTTCAGTTCAGGCAATTTTCGGCTCCCTATAGCTTCGTTGTGGATTAAACTAGAAGCTTGAATTTTCAGTAACCAAGTAAACATTGTCTAAACACGGTATATTTCAATTTGTATTCAATTTGAACCAGTAGTTTAAGAATTATAATAAGTCAAATTTTCTTAATTTTGTCACTCACTGACTGACTGACCGATCATCAAAACTCTAAGGCACTTCTAGCAGACATAGAAGCTTTAAATTTAGAATACAATTAGTGTTTAGTGTATAAATCAAGGAAAAACTAAATTATTTTCCAATTTCATCCCAGTTTTCTAGATACACAAACTGCATAAATAACTTTGTAATTCCATGTAAATATGTAGGATTACAAAGTTACATCTGCATTTAATGAATCAGTGTACCTGTATGTGTATAACATAATGGAATAATAGGTGCAGATGGGTGAGTAGTTTTACGAAGGGGTATTGTATTATCCAGTAACTGGGTTGTGGAGATCAGATAGGCAGTCATTCCATGTAAAATACTGGTACTGAGCTGCATCTGGTTAGACTGGAAACCGATCCCAACATAGTTGGGAAAAGGCTAGGCAGATGATGAATAGGTGTAGATAGGTACCTACCTAGATTTAATCAATAAACATAATATAACGAAAGACCTTATCGACATGAGCGCTTCGCATTTTCCGCCCGACCGCAAATGTGTGTGTGGTAGCTAGAAAACGCTATAAGTCTTCGAAGTACCAGGCTGTTTTCATAACTTGGTAGGAGCTCACCTAACATGGGTGTGTGGTAGCTAGGAAACGCTTTATGTCTGAAGCGGTACGAAGTTCGCTGGGTCAGCTAGTATATATATATATGCGTCGAATTGAGAACCTCCTCCGTTTTTTTTCGTCGGTTAAAAAAGAAAATTGTCCATTATCCATCGATTACATCGCTTAAATTATTTGAGGGTATCGGATCAAACGCGGTTTCACTGTGAATGCATATGGCCGATTAAATGGCGTGTTTGTGACCCGCATCGCCTCTCTTTGATAGTATCGCGTAGTATACTGCCTATAGATAATCTTGTTTGGTGGAATGAACACATTTTGTTCCACAGCTCGTGTAGTTGTAGCTCATAAAACTTTCGCGTTGTCGTTTACGGGTCGGAAAAGTTTTGGTAAAATAATGGAAGTTGAGCTGGAATTTTGTACGATAGTCATTGTAGCTTTGAGTTCTTAGTCAAAAGCTTTGTTCTTCTGAACTTTGTTATTTACTGTAACAGGAAGCATGGACTTCACGGATTTTATTTTCAAAAAGTGCGACTTTTTTCAGTTTTCCTTAAGAATTGGAGTCGTAGTATATCATGTCATAATGATTGTTTGGTATTAATTAAAACAGTAAAAACAATAAATAATATATAGTGTAGTCCTATTAATAGTATAGTGCTGGAGCGTCCAGGGCGAGCGTCGTCATTCACATCTTTTCGACCTTCTGTTAAAAGCTTGTACCACTTGTAAAAATTTTTTTGGCTTAAAATAGACTCACCGTATGTTACTTCCAACATTTCAAGTGTTTTGGAGCACTTGATTCCATTTTTCACACAAAATTTAATGCAAACTCTTTGATCCATGTTTTTCGACAGCAGAAAATCGCCGAACACGCAAAACACTTCTAACTTTTATGCCTCTCACAAACAAACTAAATGTGCTATATAGCTAAAACTGTGAACATATGTTTAAAACAAGTGTACCAATATAACAAAATAAAAAAATCGATAATCGAATGTATGTAGCCCGCGAAATTTGAAAATTCACCTTATTCTTTTAACAGACCTCGTATATGTTTATCTATATAAATATACATACATGAAATACGATTAAGTTTACTATTATTATGTGCTATTCCACTTCTTCGAACACTTTTTTGCGGCAATGGACTGGCTATGCTTGGAGTTTCTCAACGCGATCGAATTCAATTCAAAAATGAAGAGATCCGTAGGAGAATCAAGGTAACCGACAAAGCCCGAAGAATTGCCAAACTTAAGTGGCAGTGGGCAGGGCACATTGCTCTAGAGCAGGTGGCCGATGGGGTCGGAAGGTTCTGGAGTGGCGACCGCGTGATGGTAAATGTAGCATTGGATGGTCGCCAACAAGATGGACCGATGACTTGGTGAAGACCGCAAAAATCCGCTGGATGAGGGAAGCACAGAACCGGTTGAAGTAGCGGTGCTTAGGGGAGGCTTATGTCCAGCTGCAGACAATTTTCTGCTGAAATTATGATAATGATTCCACTTTTTATATAGGTACCAAATAAAAGTCCAGCTATCGCAATGTCAAGTAAAACTTATTAAAGTCACAAAAGTAAAACGTAATAAATTCATAACCTTTGAAATCAATGTCTATTTTTACAGAATATGAAAAGTTTTCACAATTTGATTGAATGCCCTTCAATTATACTATCTAGGGTTGTTAAAAACGCATCATTGTGCCCTATTAAAAATAATTGAATGAGTTACGTATATAATGTAGGTACTAAAATAAAAATCTATAGCCTTGTGTACGTTTCGATCGTCATTTATGATAACTATCTTTTGTTTTGGAAACAGGTGAAGGAAAACTAAGTAGAGTTCATACCTATTATGGCGAGGTGCTTACTCTCTCTATGTATACTAACATGAGGAGATCAACTCTCGAAGATATGCCCGACTAATAAGTAGATCTTTTTTAAGAAGATGTAGGGCTTGTATTGAGGCTGATAGTAAACAATTTGAACATTTATTGTAATAAAAAATGTAATTTCTCTATCTGACTTTTATTCCAACAAACCTAAATTAAACTAGATCAAGATTTTTCATTATTTTACTAATTTTACTAACTTTTTTTCACTTTGGTAAAAGTGGCGTCACTATTTGTCTCGCTCACTCATGGCAAAAACATACCCACTATCCATCTCTCTCATCATTTTGCCTTAAAATTAAGAACCTACTTAGAGCTTGTGCGAATCAAAAACATTTTAATAACTGAGATAGCAAAAATCGGGTTACTTGAGGTTTTAATTTTTTTACTCTTTTTTATTGTATGGAACTAACAAGTATTGTACCATTTTAGAATTCTGATTAAATTCGCCAACAGATTTTTTTTCAGATTTTTCTCGTGATAGTTATGATCAATCCTGTCACCCCGTTTCGGCTTGACGTTGAGTTCTGGGACACCCTGTATATTAGCTTCTGCCCGCGACTTCGTCCGTGTCAAATTTTTGCACCACTGACCCTTCCCGTCGCATCGAATTGCCTGCCAGGTTTCGTACATTTTTCGTTGCTGCTCCGCTCCTTTTGATCGTAGCGTGATGTTATATAGCCTATAGTCTTCCAATTCGGACCAGTAGTTCCTTAGAATAGCGCGTTGAACCAAACAAACAAAGCTTTATAATATTAGTATGGATTTAGTGCCTATTACTTGACATAACGATAGGGAGGGTTTTGCGCACAAGTTGATCGATGAGGTTAAGCTGCGCTGGCCACAGTCAGTCCATGGATGGACCATACATTACCGATATTCCTCTGTGCCTCGAAAAGCCGATGATCCCGGCTGTCATTCATGGATCATTGACAGTCTTTTCGGGCCGTCAGAAGCCAGATGGTTTGAAAACCAGTCTTACCAAGAGGTATCGTGTTACTTAGTTACTGGGTTCGGGAGGTCAGATGCTTTGGCAGTCGCTCCATGTAAAATACTGGTATTATGCTGCATCTGTTTGAATTCAATTTTCAAAAACTCAGATTTTTTCCGTTTTTTTTTTGTTTGCTAAAGAACTGGAGTGTTACTCTACCATGCCATTATGATATAAGGTTAAGTAACGATTATAATGTAGTATATCTACGGCAATACTTTATCTACGTGTGGGGTTGACACAAAACAATTAGAACAAAAAGAAAAAAAAAATATGATTCGATGGGCGACGGTCAATCAACGCCCGTAATCGATTAGCTATTTTTGTAATTTTTCGTGTTATATAGATATTTATTTACGTAGAATTTTCAAAAATCTAAATATAACAGTCGTTTGGTTGTGGTTCATATCAATGTCATTTGTATATTTTTTTCTTTCGTTTTTGATAAAGATAACCAACACGTGGGTAAGGTATTGACAGCTAATCGCATCAAACTTTTTAAAGATTGACTGACTTGACATAAATACATTTTAATCTAAATTATAATGGGTCGGTACTTACTTTGTTGGTAAGAGTGTTACTCCATATATGTATATTTGCCTTATCTTTGCGTTCTCATTTAGAACAGTTTCATATTATAATCTATATGCCAAAGCTTTGAATGAATTATTTGGTGTCTTCATACAATTTATTATGGCGTAAATGAGATTTATTTGTTTATATCTTCGTACAAGGAAATGAGCTTCCAAATACTCGCGTCGTTTATACGGAAAATGGTTTTCTGTACTGAAAAGTCATGAATATTAACGGGATATTAATTTTTAGTTACATTATAAGTAAGAATTTTCCTAGCTTGTTACCTTGCTCAGAGCTCAAATAGGATACTTTTCAGAAGAAGTGACAAGCATACCGTAAGTGACTCATAATTTTTCCACTATCTATTTTTTTTTACTAGCCACAATTGTCCCACTCCTGGACAAAGGCCTCCGTCCATTTCTTCCAACCTGTGAGGCCGCCTTCCAGATTTGTTGGAGTCTATCCAGCTTGTCTCACCATCTCCTAGGCGGTATCTATTTAGCAAGTCTAAAAACCTACAATAGACAAACAGGACTTGCCATTGTTTGAACTCATGAAATCGATATCGATATCGCAGTATATTATGAAAGCTGCAAGTAAAGAAGTTTACTTGCAGCTTTCATAATATACTGCGCAATACGTTGCCTCGTGTGAGAAAATATAGATCTTAGCCAAGTCCTAAGGTCAAGATGTAAATGTCAGACAATTTTAAATATTCGAGGATATTCAGGTTAGACTTAAATGTCAGTAAATGTTAAACTTCAAACGACGTATACGTATATACGTACGTAACAGGTCGTGGCTTGTAAACAACGGTTGGCAACGTGCTCGGAGATCGTTCGATTGATCCACGCCGCAATAATTTAGATCCAGGCCCTGAATGAAGTCAGTGAACTACGATATTTTGATCCGAATAGAACATGTGTTATTTGAAAAACATTCATTTTTGTTGGCAAATAAATTTAGCAGTTGTTTACAAGCTTCAAAGTTCGCTGGGAAATTCAAACACGAGGCATAGTCAGCCTATAAGTTCCCATAGCTGGAACACAGGTCAATCTACCATGCAGACCCAGTGTGGGTTGATAGATGTCACAAGTCTTATTTTTTTTTGGGTCTAGGACATGCCGTTTTCATCACGATGCTTTCCATCACCGTTTTGAGAGCAGTGGTGTTGAATTTATTTACGATTTACAACTGGGCCACCACTGCTCTATAAACACGAGGCATTTATTTCAATTCAATCATTTAAATACACTTTTGATAACCAACAAATTGGTCAGTCAGTAAGGTGAAGCTAGTTGCTCATTCTAACGGAGTCAGTTTCCATCCTACGGAGAAGAACATGTAAGAAACTTTATTACACTCTTTACCCTTTTCAATGAAAAAGAAGAGTCTATCATCCATCAGAAATACAAACAGAATAAAAAAAGAAAAGATTGTTACAATAATAATACGTAATTAAGTGGAACAAGCTTTTATTAATTACGGTTAAAGAAATAACAACTTCGTCTAAGAAGTGAAGTGGAGATTTGAAAATGCTCGAACATTTAGTTTATTCTAGTACTTTTTAAAGCAGTTCAGTACTTGTAAAAACTTAGCAGACTGAACGATATTATAGTTTTAATGACACGTTTTTATGAAAGTTATTAAAGTGGTTTAATATTACAAAACCTTTTGTGAGCAAGTTCACATCGCCCGATGAGACGTTCAATGATATTCCGTGAAAAGTAGACGAGTAAGTATGATTTGTTCTAAAAGAATCTGATTATAATGTAAACAAATTAGAAAATGTACCCGGGGATGTCAGTTTACAGCGCTTACAAATTGAGAGCTTTAAATCAAAATTAAACTTTTAAATAAATAAAAAAAAAATTGTTACAATTTATTTGAGATTAATTTCATGACCTCAATTTTTGACGATTATTTTTCAATAAAGTTTAGGTTTAAAGATTCTGAAAAAAAAAAACATAATTTCACTTACACGAGAACAATGCTTTTGAGCTAATTTACAAATATTAAAATTCGTCACCATTCTTTCATCAATTATGAATTGATGAATGCACTCAGATTAAAGTATTTCATTTTGACTAATTGCGATTTAAAATTCAACTTCTTGAGTCTTGAATCGAATGGGTGTATTAATTTATACACGAGTATTTTGTTATGTAAACGTGGTCCTTCAAAATTTAACATGTTTTTGTTTAAACTCAGTTCTGATCTTTTTCATCGTTTAAGTAGGTTACAATTCAAAGATTGTATTCTTATAATAATTATTGAAAACAGTGGTTAGATATAAAGTTGAAACCGTCTAAAACCAGATGAATGTGTTACTGTTTAATTCCCTTTAGTGAGTGATTGCGCAAGAATGTAACCCTGCACAAGATCTGTTCACACGTCCGTCTGATACTTTTGGAACAGACAATAGAAGATAATAAAAAGAAAGTGTAACATTTTAAAAGCTGCATCAACCGATCCCACCAACAAAAGTGTTTCAAAGTTGATGTTTTAAACAAACATTTGTTTTGTGACGACACAGGGGTGTAGGCAGGCGCAGTAGACCGCCTCATATTATGTATATTGTAATGTACCCCAGCCGTGTTTGTGCATTAAATATCTTTTAAAATATTCCGTATTATGCCTCTACCGCATTGTTTACTTATTTTGTATAATTTACTCATAATATCTGCATTCATTCAAACTAGCTACTGTGGTAGCTTTTTCAAAAAGCCGTTTTGTTATAAAATTGCGTGTAGTACTAATTGATTACAGCAACGGAACTTATTAGACAGGTCCGCTCAATCTGTGTGGTTCTTTCCTCAGAAGACCATTTCGGGAATTAATCTGAATGATCTGACTAAGATTATGAGTGGACTGTAAAATATTGTACGGTACTATTATTATATTAACAAGTAAAACATTACAAGAAGTGTTTGGAGCCTCCTTTTAAGCAGATAAGACTGTGTTGTACATATTAGGACCTCTGAGTTTGTTTTGGCCGTTCTTCTCAGAGTATTCAGATAGTAAACACCGAACTCATCTATTCAAAAATGTGTGTGTTATTACGTAAAGCATCCTCAAGTATAATCAGCAACTGCTGGGATACAGACCTGCTCTTTACGAGAGGGAGAGTGAGCCATAATCTACCAGTCGGGCCCAGTGCGGATTGGTAAATGTCACATGTCTCCGAATTTTCGGTTCTAGGAAATGTTACCGGTAGGCTGGTTTACTCACGATGTTTTACTTCACAATTTTGAGAGCAGTGATGAAATTATTTACACAAACTAAAGAGCCTAATTGGCTTCGAACCGCAGGTCTCCAAACCTACTTATAGAAATAAAATCATTTATCACTATAAACAAGTAAGGCTATACTAGATTACCATTTTTTTACAAGCGCAGATGGATCCCTGAACTAGGCCAACCTAGTTTTTCCATCATCCGCTGGTTCATGTATGCTATTAGTGCATAAGCGGATTTGAAGCCACGTTGCGTTTTTAGTTTATTTTGTACAGACAATAGCTTATGATCAGGCTTATGGCCAAGTAAAATCCACCGCACGGGTTAATCCATCACGTGAAGCTACGCTTGCCATGGTTTGTCCGTGGATGGGTGACCGGTTTTACATACCAAGACCATTATGCCGTTGGTCCCGGCTTTATTCGTGGATCTTTCCTTGACAATTGTTGCGGGGCGTCAGAACCCCGAAAGTCTGCCAATTTAACTATGTTACCCAGTAACTGGGTTGTGGAGGTCAGATAGCCAGTTGCTCCATGTAAATTCTGGTATTCAGCTGCGCCCGGTGAGACTAGAAGCCGCCCTTACATAATTAGGGATATATAAAAAGCTTGTTACCGAAAACTCATTAGGTGTTAGTGAAAACTGCCAAAAAGCCAACATTTATACATGGAGGCTTCCCGTGGGATGTAAAACTAATTAGAATCTGAAATGAATGTACGGCACGTAGGACCAAACTAAACACAAATACATTTTATAAGCTTATTCTTTGTACGTACATTCTTCGTCACGTACTTAACTTTTCATGTAAACAAACGGCGCGTGATCCGATTTTTTTCTGTTAGCCCGTTTATTTTTATTTGCGAGAGTGTTGTTTCACGATTACATTTGAACCTTTGTGAAAAACGTTAGGTAATATATTTGGGCGCTACCGACCCCATTTACATCATTCAGTAAGATGATCGTGTCGCCTCGTGTTACGAGAACTGTGGGGTTATGTGTGTTTACGACCGCCAAATAAATAATAGTAGGTAGGTACCTATTTATAAAAAGAGGTCCAGGAAGAAGAGATGCAAATTAATTTTGAAAAATTTCAAACGATATAATTTAGTCTTTATTTGAAAGAAGGTACGTATGTAGGTATACGTTCCTACCTTCAAATCAAAGTGCTACGTACATTGTATACATCATAGTATCCATACTTGTTATAAAATATCAAAGTTTAGTTTTTCGTCAGAACGTCAAACATTATATTATGAACATTATCGTTAATTAAAAAAACTTAAAAGGAAAACAACCAACTTCCGGAAAAATAACTTTAATTTTGGAAATCGATGTCTCTGCACACATACCTATTTTAGTTTTTTGGTACCGACAGCATAAATTAAAGTTATTTGTAGACTTTGTAGTGTTTTTTGGAAGTTAGTTGTTTTTTTTTCTTTGTTATGGTAGGTACCTACCCCACACTAATTCGAATACGATTTCTTGCTTTGTAAGCAAAAGTGCCTGAAAACAGTAGAATGTCGTCTAGATATACAAAGTGAATTAAAAACTTACTAAAGTAAACAAAATGTATATGTGAGGCATATTCTATCCATTAAAAAAAAGGATTATCGAAATCCATTCACAATTGCCGGAGATATCGCGGAACATATGTATGTACAAAAAAAGACCTACAGGCGAATTGAGAACCTCCTCCTTTTTGAAATCTGAAAACTGATACAAAATCCCATTGAAGAAAGATTCTAAAAGTACTTATATTATCCTCCGACACATCTGCTAGAGCAGAAAACTTCACAACTAGGCAAGTAGTTCTGTAGAGAGCACTAGCTAGTTTGTTTGTTTGTATGTCTACAACTCACATCGTGAAGTTCTTGGACGTGGAACGTGGAAAAATTATCTTTGTATTATAGTTGATAAAACTGTCTGATGATTCTACAGTCTGTGAAAGTATATGTTTGTTTTTGTGCAACAATGTAAGAATGTTTCTTGTTTTTGTCTCTAACAATAAGACTAGGAGCTCCTTGTTGTTCTCCTCATCGCTGCCACTGTGGCGAAGTTGTCAACAGTCTAGGACACCACGGCCTGTCTTGTAGCCGAAGTGCAGGTCGCTTAGCGCGGCACGCAAACATTAACGACATCATCCGACGAGCTCTTGTCACCGTCGGCGTTCCAGCTGTATTAGAACCCAATGGCTTGGCATGCGACGATGGCAAGAGACCGGACAGTATGTCTTTGTTTCCTTGGAAGGTGGGTAGGCCTTTAGTGTGGGATGCAACGTGTGTCGATACTCTTGCGCCATCCCATCTTCCTAGCTCGGCTTGCTGCGCTGGCGCTGCCGCTGCGGCTGCGGAAAACCACAAGCGGTGAAAGTATAGCAACCTTATTGGTAATTATATTTTCGAGCCTTTTGGGGTTGAGATTCTCGGGCCGTGGGGTCAGAGTGCTCATGGCCTCTTTAAAGAAATATCAAAACGGCTGGTTGACACTTCTCGTGACCCAAGGGCTGGTTTTTATTTTGGCCAACGGCTAAGCATTGCTATACAGCGTGGTAATGCCGCCAGTCTCTTGGGTACATTACCGGTCGACAGCGATGAGGATGAATTTTTCGACGCTTTATTTTAGTTTGTGTATATATAGTTTTGGTTAAGTTAATATATTGTATTATGTTGTTATTTTTATTAATCAATAAAAACCTTGTGCAATTGAAAAAAAAAAGAATGTTTCAATTTCTATAGACGTTATTATTCATGAATAGTACCTAATTTAATCTTCATAATAAAATACCTACTTGGGACTAGATAAAGTCGAATATTTAACATGAAAATTATGTAAATCACTTATTAAAACATTATACACATCGATTTCGCTTTTATAGGAAAATTATTCAGGGTAGTGAGTAAGCTAATACCGTTCGATCTAACTCCCAAATAAGCTTAAAACTTAAAGCCAGACCGCTGTCATTATATTTTAACGACATTTCTTTTATGGTTCCTAATTTAAACTTTATAAGAGAATAACATTTCATAGACATTATACTACATAGGGACGCCCTCGCTCAGTAGTGAGAAGACACTTAGTCGATAAAGGCTCTTGAGTTATCGATTAACACGTAAAAGGATCAGGGGTAATTGACCGGCATTGGCGAGTTATCTCACGCGGAATAGCAGAGAGCCCTGAGCCTCTCTAACCGGCTACAACTCATCCGATTTGTTTCGAGAGTGTGCTGAGAGTATCTTAATTGAAGTCTTGAAAGTATTCTCAGTAATAATGTAATGAAACTTGCGTAAATACTGCAACTTATCTATGATACAAGGTCAAATTAGCTGGCAAATCTTTAGCCACTTGTTGGGTATGGATATTGCAAACGAAAGGTATGAAAAAAAAACATGATTCGATGTATGATCTACTAGATAATAAACAAAAACAAACATTAAATGCATTTTTATGTATGAAAGGCAACGCAGATTTATATAAAGCTCGTTTACTAACTTTTCATATTTTTAATCCACCAATATTTCTATTACCCACTCCAACCCATCACCGCAGATGAACCAAATCCGTACGGATAAAAAATAAAGCTCATGTTTATTTCCATTCATATTTCAGATCACTCCAACAATAATGTACAACAACCTTTTGGAACCCTGTCACTGCTACACGATATTACATAGAAACCTGTCCAATAAACTGGGTAACATGAGAAACTACGCAAGAAACAATAAGAAAAATAATGTCGGTTGGGTAGATCCGAAAAAAAACAGTAAATAGTGATATACGGGACCTCGTAGTCCTGCCATATTGTAACTTAGAGAACCATTTGTTAGGCCCACTGTCTGTTCTTGACCGCATTTGGCTTTCGTAGTTGGTCCCGTTAATCATTTTGATAGAACGTTGTTGGATGCAGGTCAAATCAAAGTTTATAAATTTTTATTGTGTCCCGATTTTGTGACTGTTTTTACTGTTTTATGAGGATGATGTACAGCCATTCTTCTCTATCTTAATGATATTTCAGTGCTGTTTATAGGAGTTAAGTTACTTTATCGAATCTTTATGAAAAATATCGTTTAGGGACAATATGGGAATATACATGTTACTTGGCATTACATTGCTTACCTATATTCATATAGTAAGCCCGAAAGTCTGACGGCTAGTGTTATTAAAAAAAGCATCGTTGAGTGCTGAGCGTGGGGTCCTGGGTTCGATTCCCAGGTCGGACAAAGTATTAGTGGGGTTTTCCATTAGGAATTTCTTAGTAACAGTTGGAAGTTGGCGGTGTAATACCTCCGTGCCTCGGAAAGCACGTTAAGCTGTTGGTCCTACGCCTGATCTCTCTCTGGTCGTGCCGGATTGGACATCGGATTGGATGGGATCGTCCCATCGGGTTATGAGTGTAAGGGAAGAGTGAATGCTCTTGTGTCTGCGCACACACTTGAGCACTATAATATCTCCCGCGCCGATGGGTAATCTCCGTTAAGATTGGCCGCCGCGGCCGAAATACGGTCTGGAGGACTATATTACTGAGTATCTGGGTTATGGAGGTTAGATTGGCTCCGTGTAAAACACTGGTACCCCAACATTTTTTCGGAAAGGCACAGCAGGTGATGTTACAATTATTAGATTAATATCTGGATGACCGAGCTTTGCTCGGTATTTTTTGGTAAATTGTGTTTAAAATAATAAGTTTATGTTCAAGTTGATTATCGATAAAGTTGGTCATTGAAAACACGAATAAAACGACATTTTATAAAAATGAATCCTAGCTAGATCGATTTATCGCCCCTGAAACCCCCTGTATACTAAATTTCATGAAAATCGTTGGATTGAATCTCGGAAACGGTTCCGAGATTCAGATTATATATATATATATATACATATATACAAGAATTGCTCGTTTAAAGATATAAGATTAACTAATTGCACTGGGTACTAATAAGTGACTAACTAACTAACCATACAAATAAATATAAAATACAACATTCTTAATTTACCTTATCATCATTATCCTACCCTTATCCCACTTTATTTGGGGTCGGCGCAACATGTTTATTTCTTCCTTTACTTAGTTCCTCTGTAATCACCCCTTTTCTATTCATCACAAATAGTTCTCAACTTCTCAATTTAACTATTTGTGAAAATCAGCAAAATAACGAATTTGTATTAGTTTTTCTAGTTTGATATGGCGCAACAGTTTTTGAGGCACGAAAATCGTAAGCTGTTGTTTCATAGTAGTGCCAGCAACGCTCAAAAGAAGTAAGGATTAAATTCATCCTGATCCGATTGGTTTTCATCAAACTGATTTTTTGTTGAGTCTTTTCAGTTACGGAACTCAAATGCAAAGCTCAATAAACGAGACTTTACGAATATCTATATATTAATACGTGAAGCGAAAACTTTGGATCCCTTTTTACAAAAATTGGGCGGACGGAGGAGTATGAAATTTTGCACACTTATAGTTTATACAGAGAAAATGTGACGAATGCTAATATTTTTTTTTAATTATGCGTAAAAATACATTATTTTCAATAAATAACACGTTACACGCACTACTATTCGTTACCGTGTGTTTAATACACACATGCATAGATATTTTTTGTATATAGTCTTACTGAATGTCAAGTATAACCATCTATACTATATATACTATATATACTATATTATTAATATTATAAAGCTGAAGAGTTTGTTTGTTTGTTTGTTTGTTTGAACGCGCTGATCTCAGGAACTACTGGTCCGAATTGAAAAATTCTTTTTCTGTTGGGTAGCCTATTTATCGAGGGAGGCTATAGGCTATATAACATTACGCTACAACTAAGAGGAGCAGAGCAGTAATGAAAAATGTTTCAAAAACGGGGAAAATTTATTCCTTTTGAGAGTTTCCGTTGCGTGCGCTGCGTAAACGGTTAAAGTAACACAAAAAACATGTATGACGGAATTGTTTCTTTTAAAAAGTTCTAAAAAAAAGTCCGCGAGAGCATATGTCTATCTTTTAAGGTTGACTCACTATAACTCAAAAGGAGCGAGCAGCAACACTAGCAGACAAATCGATGCGACGGGAAGGGTCAGGGGAGCAAAAATTTGACGCGGACGAAGTCGCGGGCAGAAGCTAGTAGGTAATAAATTAATTTTATAGATATATAACCTATTTAATTTTTTAAATCTATGGTCATATCGAGAATATTTGTCTTTAATATTATTTGTCTATAGTGTTACTGAATGTCAAATATAACCATTATTTTTTAAATTTATTATTATATATATTTTTCATTTAATAATGTATTTCTATTCAAATGAAGTACGGTCGCATTTCAACCAATGGGCGATCACTAGTATGGTATTTATTCGTCAAACTGCTCCAAAATTATTAAATTTCATAAGGCTGACCCAAGCTCTTTTCAAGGGCGATTTCATACATAATTTCAGCCCTGATTGTAACTCTGCTTATGAGACCATTGTTTATAATATACATATTTAATGACTGGCCTTTGTTCTCGTAATGTTAACTAGCTTACCCAAGGATTGTCGCAGTAAGCGGTTTAATAACTAAACATGTAAATTCATGTTTTGTACATTTCAGGCAAATGAGATTGTCTTGAAATTAGTATGAAAGCCTAAACAACTACATTTTGAGCCTTCGACATTTATAAAGTAATACATATATGTATATGTTTGATCTTCTAGCTGTTCATATGCAATATATGCACATTTAATTAATTTTCACTTGATACGAGTGAGTCGCTTACGAAATCTCTTATCTTCTAATTTCGTTTACGTTCCATTGCGTCAAGATTGTACAATTTATGATATAAGCTTTGTCTACATAACCCATAAAGATCGTTTCATATGAGCTTTGTTTTCAAAGTCTTGGGTATTTTATTTGAGTCGGTCGTATGGTTCTTTAATGCAAGAAACATTACTCTTCAAGGGTGTCGCGACACTTGTTGACTGCGGAAGCTTTCAGCTTATCAGGCGAGAGCAGGTGCGCCCCCTGACAGGACCTCCTTCCTACGCACGCTACTGAGAACACTGATCAAAGACTAATATCCGCATTTTAAGTGATTCGCTGGTTTAAATTAACCAGATAATCACGTAAAATGGTACTATAATACAGTGAGATTCTATGGCAACTGTTAATTAAGTACCTTTTTTTGGGTGGGAAACCATCAAATGACGTCTCCCGGTGTCCCCTCTCTGGGTGGAACAGAAGGGCGTGTCCCACCCGTGTTGAGTTGCTTTTGCCAGGGCCACGGTGACTATAAAACTCAAACAAATCCGTGACCGAAAAATGTTCGCAAGTCTGACTTGAAATAGGAACAGTTGTTTAATTTTTAAATTAAAAATTAGTGACTGAATGCTGAAACCAGCATATTTTTAATCGAAACCTTCGGTCGAAGATTCTTCGATACACGAACATTAGTAATACCCCATTAAACAACGACATAGTGGTAAAATGTGAGCAATAGTACTTGCTTGAAAAATCGCATGTACATCAAGTTTTTTAGAAAATTAGAGAACTTAACGTGCGGAAAAGCACGTAATCTGATTATAATAATGTCTTTTTCCAGTGAAAACGAATAAGTAGCGCAATAGAAAGACATTTCAATTTAAGGAATTGCTATCCTTTTAAAGTCGATTATCTAAACTATTGTAGAAAACTCGGCGATTATAGTTTCAATCTGTTTCTGAGTTTACTTAGGTACATCTATATCTTTATATTATATTATAAGTTAAACTCGCTTTTCGGGTTTGTCCATGTTGTTCTTCTAAACTAAATAACGGATTTCAAAGTGGTTCTAATCAACAGTTTTTTTTTTTCTGAAAGTTTTATGTGCTTGTATAGAACATTAACATTAAACTTACATTTAATACAAAAATATCGATGTTTTGTCAAAACCACATACAAAACAGGGTTGGGCCGCGCTAGTGTTGTATATTTAGATAAGGGGCCGTCCATTAATCACGTGATGTCTTTTTTGGCGTTTATGAACCCCTCCTCTCCGTTGGTGATACATGGTA
The DNA here is from genome assembly GCA_932294355.1 of Aporophyla lueneburgensis. Lineage (NCBI taxonomy): Eukaryota > Metazoa > Arthropoda > Insecta > Lepidoptera > Noctuidae > Aporophyla > Aporophyla lueneburgensis. The sequence continues at coordinate 19,172,882 of OW028740.1, forward strand.
AGGTTTAAGACTACCCCTCCCCCCATATCACGTGTATTTTTAGTACCTACAAAGAATCTATTTTTTTTGTATTTTTTTAAAAATACTGCTACAAGTATCATCTTATTAAAAAAGGAAAAAAAATACACGTGATACATTACTACACCCGCCTCCCCCTTTGTGATATTTCATGTTTGTTTATGGACCCCTCCCCCCCCTTTCGAGCCTCACGTGATTAATGGACAGCCCCTAAAGTAGTGTTAGGTAGTTATTCTTATACATACGTACATACATAAACTTATTAAAGCCATACTTGACACTCCCCATAAAACCACAAAAAATATTTCTTTTAAATCTAAACTAAATTCATATCGTCGCTAATACAAATAATATTAAAGACAAATATTCTCGATATGATCATAGATGAGGCTCGAAAGGGGGGGGCCCTTTCGAGCCTCACGTGATTAATGGACAGCCCCTAAAGTAGTGTTAGGTAGTTATTCTTATACATACGTACATACATAAACTTACGCCTTTATCCCATGGGGGTAAGCAATAACTACAGAATGCCACCTGTTACGATCCTTACATAATTTCTTTGCTTCGTTTATGTTCATACATCTGGTGATACACACAAGCCGGTTGCATATGTGTACCTGATAATTCTCAAGAACATTACCAATAATGTGACTATAATACAGTGACCTTATATGTTCTCCTAGAGCGTCTCCTTCCGTCGTGTCCAGTCACATCTACCTTGTAAATACCTTTTGTAAGCCGCCCTTCATTCATCTTCAAGATGACAAAACAATCTAAGTAAAATCTTTAAACTTTTGTCGCTACATATTCTTTTAAACAACACCGTTGTCTTATCACATCATTCCTCAGCCCATCATTCACAGTCGCACCACGCATGCTACGCAAGGAACGGATTTCCACAGCATTTTTCTTGTAGCATGGAAAAGTCTTTTTTGATAAGGACAGGAATGCTGAGCAATAAAAGATAAAAACTTTCTCATATAAGATGAAATATGCCGAAGAATGACTGCTTAGAATGATTGCTTTGAACATCTATATATATAAAAATGAATCCCTATTTCCCTTGGTCACGCCATCACGCGTGAACGGCTGGACCGATTTCACTTTTTTTTTTGTTGTGTTTTATACTGTCAGGAGAAGGATCATATGAAAGAAAAAAATTAAAAAATTGCGCGGAAAATTATAAAATTTAAGAACACTTATTTAAGAATACTTAGACAAATATTTTTGAATTTGATTAAATTCTTGAAGAAGGCTATAAGCTAATAAACATCACGCTAGGGCCGTTAGGAAAATATAAAGTAAGAAAGAACGCTAAGCTAAGAGATAGCGCGGGAAGACAAGGGGATGCGGTAAGGTGGGTCGGGGGAACAAAAAATTTCACGCGGACGAAGTCGCGGGCAGTAGCTAGTAAATAATAAAATACAAATTGTTAAATTACTTAACGAAAGACGAGGTGGCTAATAATAGAAATTGACTACATAGGAACCTACTTCAATTTAATAGGTTTTTGATAGATATCCTGTTCTTGTTTTATTAATTTACTTTGAAAGGTAATAAAATGTTCAATTTAATGGTAACGGGATAGGATGGGTCGAGTTCTTTTCAGGCCCAACAAAGCAGTTAAACTAGGTCCCGATCAGTGAAAAACTCATTTCAAGGGTCATTTAACGAGCTTAATAAAAGACTCCGGTTTGCAGGTAGCTTGTGTAAACCTACTTGTAGAGAGTACGGGCAGAAGGATATTTTAGAAAGTTATTTAGCATTAATTAAAATTCAGTGATGGCCCATTGGTTTTAGCCCCGATTTACTAGTTGTAAGTCGTGGTTGGAACCCAGGCAGAAGCTTTACTTTGTGTAAATAATTTCATCAGCACTGCTCTCAAAACGGTGAAGGTAAAAATCGCCGGGAAGCCGGATCGTGAAGAACCAAAAATTCGAAGTCATGCGACATCTTCCAATCCGCACGCCACACGCAAGCCTGCCCAGGCTTGGTGGATTAGAAAATGTGGAAGGCCCACTCCCTCTCACCAAGAGGGGGCCTGTGTCCCAGCAGTGGAGACGATATTAGGCTGATTATGATGGTGTTTAGTCACTGTCGGTGTGGTGCCAGACGTACATAAAACCATCACCCCATTTCTTCCCGTGGGTGTCGTAACAAGCGGCTAAGGGACTAGAGAATGGTCAGCAGCGTTCTCTAAGGATTTTACTAAATTTACTGTGATCGCCAACCGGCCTGTCAAGCGTGGCGATTATGGCAAAGCCCCGCAAATTTGGGGAGCCTTATATATATCAAGCACTGGACGACATAAAAGTCATTAAGTAACTTAGCGGTTACCACAGATTTGCCTATTAATGATTCATATTCCACATCAATCGACAGACCTAAGATCGATCTAAATATTTCCATACAACATGGCCGCCAGTCTCTTGGGTACCAAACCAGTCGAGATCGATGCGGGTGAATATTTCGACGCTATATTTTAGTTTGCAAAATGTTTTAGTTAATTTAGGATATTATGTTACAATTTTATTTATTAAATAGGTAAAAGTTGTTATTTGTGCATATGTTTATTGTAGTTTAGTGTATATATTTCAGATTTAATTCTGAACAAATTATCATCATCATCATCATCATTTCAGCCGAAAGACGTCCACTGTTGGACATAAACCTCCCCCAAGTATCGCCACTTTTAACAGTGTTATGCTTCCCGTGGAATCCCTGGACTTCCAACTCTACGCCTTCTAGTACGTGGCTGTCTGTTCTACGAGCAATGTGCAGTTCTCCTGCGGGTCTCTTTATTTTGGATTCAGTCACATACTCCATTTCATGTTCAAGTCATCGCCGAGGCGCACTAGAAAACCCTTTTGTGTTAGTAGTTTGGCCTGAAAAAGCAACAAATCGGACCTCTGTCATGAATATCTTGATACATGGGAGTGTCCAAGCCAAGCGGGCCACTCGGCGCTGGCAGCGGCTTTTTTGCATAAAACACGTTCTGTTCAACTCGCTCACAAGCTTTGGGAAATAGCTAAAAAAAATGTTGAAACACATAAATCGATAGATTTTAAGCTTTTCTTTCGAATGGTGCTATTCGTTTTTACCAAAATAATTTTCTTTTTAGTGAGTTTTCTTTTTAGAAAATTGAGTTTCAAGTTGAGGTTAGATTGCCTCGAAAAATGTATTATTTTATTTTATTTTTTTCACATCGGTCAAAAGTTTAACCTTTCAAAAACATCTCTGTAAAATTTCAAGTTGGGAGGGGCAACGGTTTGCAAATGACAAGCAAATCAAGTCGTCGCCGCGTCGTCTTGCGCGGCCGCGCGCCTGCCGCACTGTATTAGATACTCAATAATTCTCAGTTAAATCACACATAAAACAGCGAGAAGTGCATTTACGCTTCATTTTTAGGGTTCCGTTGCCAAATGGCAAAAAACGGAATCCTTATGGATCTGTCATGTCTGTCTGTCTGTCCGTCCGTATGTCACAGCCACTTTTTTCCGAAACTATAAGAGCTATGCTGTTGTAACTTGATAAGTAGATGTATTCTGTGAACCGCATTAAGATTTTCACACAAATTTTTTTCATCAAACCCATTCGTGTGGGGTATCTATGGATAGGTCTTCAAAAATGATTTTGAGGTTTCTAATATCATTTTTTTCTAAACTGAATAGTTTGCGCGAGTGACACTTCCAAAGTGGTTAAATATGTGTCCCCCCCCTGTAACTTCTAAAATAAGAGAATGATAAAGCTAAAAAAAATATATAATGTAACATTACCATGTAAATTTCCACCGAAAATTGGTTTGAACGAGATCTAATAAGTAGTTTTTTTTAATACGTCATAAATCGTAAACCGAAATTTACCTTTCATTCAATCAACTCAAATATAAAAATAAAAAAATAAACATTTAATTTGATAAACATAAACCTTATGCATAAACCGTGAATACCTACAGGTTTGTACGGAGCCCTCGGTGCGCGAGTTCGATTCGCACTTGGCCGGTTTTTTATGTGTGATTTAACTGAGAATTATTGAGTATCATATGAATGTATAACAGTAGTACCAGAAAGAGTAACTAAAGAATCACGGGCATGAGGGTTTATCGTATTTTGAGTTCGTTTGCCTCCGATCGTTGTAAGTGGGTGATGAAAAAAATCGCATCACTCGACGTCGCGGCGTCGTCTGTAATACAGTGCGGCAGGCGCGCAGCCGCGGAAGACGACGCGGCGACAACTTGATTTGCTTGTCATTTGCAAACCGTTGCCCCTCCCAACTTTAAATGTTATAGAGATGTTGTTGAAGAGTAAAACTTTCGACTAATGTGAAAAAAAAAAAATTAAAAATAAATTTTTCGAGGCAATCTAACCTCAAATTGAAACGCAATTTTCACTAAAAAGAAAATTATTTTGGTAAAAACGAATAGCACCATTCGAAAGAACAGCTTGAAATCTATCGATTTATGTATTTTAACATTTTTTTTAGCTATTTCCCAAAGCTTGTGAGCGATTTGAACAGAACGTGTTTTATGCAAAAAAGCCGCAGCCAGTGCCGAGTGGCCCGCTTGGCTTGGACGCTCCCACATATACGTATATCTTATATCAAAAGATATTCGCTTAACAATTGGACCACCAACCTTTGATTGGAGATGCCTTTGGTTGCCTCTCTCGAACGATTTGAACCAAAATTAAGAAACCAAATGAAATTCTTGTGGGTTGTTATAAATAGAATATATTGAAAGAGTGGCAACAGGTTTTTGTAAGAGTAACTCAGATTTCTCTTTGTAATACGAAATATTTTTATATTGTTTTCTTTGAATTCGGTATCAGAGTGCCAGGCACTAGTTTCAAATAGTAATTCAAGATATTTTGTCTACATGACATCGTACTTATGTGAAATTATGTTCCGTATTTTAACTATTACCAACATAAAATCTATCATTCTAACCACGAAACATTAAAACCTGTTTCAGGCGAGTTCAGCTCTTAGTCTAGAAATATTTTATCTGCCTACCCTTTTTCTGGTTGGTTTCCAGCGTGGTTTCCAGTCTAACCGGATGCAGCTGAATACGAGTTTTAGAAGGTGTGACTGTCTGTCCGACTTCCACAACCCAATTACCGGATAATACAATACCCCTTGGTAAAAGTGGTCGTCAGACTTTCGGGATGGCCCGTAACGATTGCCAAGATCCATGAATGACACCCGGGACTAACGGTTTAACGTGTTTTCCGTAGCATGGAGGGTCTTAAAACCATCCTTGCCCCACCGCAATAAGCGTTGCTGAATCTAATCGATTAACCTGTGCGGCTGTTATTACTTAGTCACAAGCCCTAATCTAGAAACATCTAGGTATACATAATAAAATAGTAACGAAGTCACAACTGTACATTCAATATTTTTGGCAAAAATAATTGCTACAAGCGAACGAGCCTAACGCCGAAAACATGTTTAAGTTCCAGATTGGCGCCGAACCAGCTGAACAAATTTGGATGAAATTTGACACACAGATAGTTTATAACCTCAATAAACACATAAGTTACTTTTAATCCCGGTATAACATTCCCGTAGAATGTTCACCGACACACACAAAGGCGAAGTCACATACTAATGCTAGTCTATACTAATATTATAAAGCTGAAGAGTTTGTTTGTTTGTTTGATTGAACGCGCTAATCTCAGGAACTACTGGTCCGAATTGAAAAAATATTTTTGTGTTGGGTAGCCTATTTATCGAGAAAGGCTATAAGCTATGTAACATCACGCTATAATTAAGAAGAGCGGAACAGTAATGAATAATGTTGAAAAAACGGGGAAAATCGCACGGGTAGGCGATTCGACGCGACGGGAAGGGTCGGGGAACAAGAAATTTAACGCGGACGAAGTCGCGGGCAGAAGCTAGTGAGAAGATAATTTCCATCATTTGTACAGGTGAGTCTTATCGATCACCCATAAATGGGTCAAAAGGAAATAACACGGCGCTAAGGCAAAAGGTAATTGAAAATCAAATTGAAACATTGTTTAAATACGACTAAGCCTTATTTAATGTTTTAAGGTAAATAAGCGTATCGTGCACTAATTCTGCGTGTGGTTTTGTTTCGTGTCACATTACAGATTCGTGGTGACGGTTTGATAGCAGGGTGGATGGGTATATAGGATAAATTAGGCTGTTAATTTTAAAATATTTATTTAGGGGTCCTGATCGGCAGTCGCTTCTGGTAAAATACTATTGGGTCTACCGGAAAGTTCTGTCGGTTTTTGTAAATAAAAGTCGTGATTAATTTTTAAAGCAGTTATCTATATTTTAGTAAATTACATACTGTCCTTGATTTACTACTACCTTCTTCCATCTATCTACTAGCATATAAATGTCATTCCTGTAAAAAATTATATCTTTTGATGCCAAAAAACTTTCAAGTGCTGCTGAAACCTCTCCTTCATTTTTAAATGTTTTTCCTTTTAAATTTGCGCTTAGCGACTGAAATAAATAAAAATCTGATGGTGCAATATCTGGGGAGTACGGAGGATGAGTGAGGACTTCCCACTTTAGTTCAGATATGTTATGTTGTGTTGTCTATGAAACATGTTAATTGTTAATTATTTTTTTATTTTCTTTTAATTTCACTTATTGTGGACATAATCTACTCATTACAGTGATTTTAAATGAGTTGTATTGCAACATGTAGTTAGCTAGCGACCTCGTCAGCTGTTCATAATATTCTAGCCTGACCAACCGGCAGCAAGTTCGTCATGCTCCCTTAGATGTCACTGCTTGCGGTAGCGTCGGGGGTCGGGTTACCACCTTCCCTCAAATATGGCGAGGGGGGTAATGGCTGACCTTTGCGTTATGCTCGTGAACGGGTGCTGCTTGTGGTGACTGGTCGACTTGCTGACCATGGTTTTTGTTATTGTTATTTGTATTAACTGTTATTTTATTTTTACTCCGGAGGTCCTAATTTAACTATTGTAACTTCAACTTAGCAATATGCATCAATGTATGTATATGTATCATTTTGCGTCGTTGAATATGTAAGCGGGCACGCCCTTTATGCCTGGAGGCTTTATTTAAGTTTTACGTTCTGTTTACGATTTTGTTTTATTATTTATTTCAGCTTGAGTTTACTTTTCAATGTTTTGTTCGTATATTGGCGTGTGCTAGCTGACATATGGCGAATATTGTATGTTTTGTTTTGTTTTATAATATTAATTACTTACACGATATTGTATAGAATCAAGTTCTTCTAACTTAACAGACAGCTGTGCTGCTGGGGAGTTTGTTCCGCCACTTCTTCTTCCCAGCTAAAGCACTAGGAAGTGTCGAAGGGCGGGCGTTTTGGGGGGACTGTCTTTTGTAACTTTGACGTTCAAAAAGTGCTGACTCTCAGCCTAGTTTGAATAAATGACTTTTGATTTTGATTTTGATTTTGATTTTGATGCGTCCTCGCATTGTCGTGGTGTATGATCACACCCTTTCTATTGGCCATATAAGGTCGCTGAGTTTTAATTAATTCATTTAATTTACTTAACTGATTTCAATATTTTTCAGTGTTAATAGTTTCCTGTGGCCGTAGCAATTCAAAATACAAAGGTCCCTTGTGATCCCACCAGATACATAATAGCTGTTTTATTTAGTGTGAATCTGATTTCGGCGTAGGAGATGCAGGCTCTCCTGGTTTTAAATAAACTTTCCTTCTTGATACGTTATCGTAGACAATTTACTTTTCATCGCCTGTAACGAATCTATCCAAAAATGGTTTAGTTTTGTAACGATTAAGATGTGAAGAATATACCGTTATTCTCTCTGCCAAGTTTTTTTTCGATAGTTCCGATGGTACCCACTGGGAATACCTATTTAAGTATATATCCTAACATATGAATATGGTCAGAAACTGTTTGCTGTGCTACGCCTAGTCTCAATGCAATATCTGATGATGTAAGAAATGGATCTTCTTTTGATATCGCTTCTAAAACGTCGTCATCAATTAAGGATGGTCTTCCAGAATGAGGTTCATCATTAAGACTTAAATCCCCTTTTTTGAAACTCTCAAACCATCTTTGAAATGTACGTTCAGAGACACTGTCGAGCCCAAAAACACTACACAAATTCCTACAGGCGGCTGCAGCGTTATTGCCTTTCTGGAACTCGTAAAGTATACAATGCCTTAGATGAACTTTATTGTTGACACTCGTCTTGACACCGCGGCTACTCTAGAGTAAATGATAAATTATTGCGCAACACGTCTATTTATAATACATATTGTAGAAATTGTGACGCAATATAATTCAATGTTTTTAACCCATTACGTCTAGAAATAAATAGACAAACTTTTATGTACTGCCAGAACCGACAGAACTTTCCGGTAGACCATTTATAACCTTATCTTTAAACTTCTGGCAACGGCATTCATACTAAAAAATACAGGGCCATAGGTAGGTATATTTTTATTTCTTCCAGCACTACCCAATAGTATTCAGCTGCATCAGTTTAGACTGGAATCTGACTCCCACATAGTTGCGAAAAGGCTAGGTAGAAGATAGGTTTTAGGGTTCCGTACCTCAGTTGGCAAAAACAGAACCTTTATAGGATCACTTTGTTGTTCGTCCTTCTGTCAAGACCTTTTTTTTAGGAATGCTTAGCGGTATCAAGCTGAATTTAATATCAAATACCCAAGTCTGTTACCCTTTGGCAGTGAAGAAAATAAAATTTCTAAGTCAACGCAATCTAAAGATAAGGCTATCTATGACCCATTTATGATGCATATTTTGATGCTCGCAAGTGAATCTAACCTCTACGGGACTTACCTTTTACCTAGAATCATGAAAATTGACAAGAAGCAATGCTATGTAGCACGACTAAAGGATCCGAAAACCGTCAAAGCAGTTACATTACAAAAAAAATACTTTTTTTGCGATTCTAGACTCGCACTTGGCCATTTTTTTATCAATGCCCTTGTTTTGTTACTGTATACGTAAAATATTACATGTCTTTTCTGGCAGTTCTTTATACTCAAGGCAAGACTAAAAGAAGAAAGAAAGAAAGAAAAGAAAGAAAATACGTTTATTTGCGGTTAACATGACGCACAGTAAGACTTGAAACATACAGAAATAAAAAAAATAAGATGTGGGAAAATATGCGTCATATCCACGCAAAACGGCCATCACTCAGCATAATGCTGTGACCCTATGCGAGACAGAGCCCCAGCGCTGGTTTTCAGTGACAGCCGGCGCCGACGTAATGACGTCGATCGGTGCAGCAAACAAACAGTACAATAAATATTAAAAACACTTTCGTTAGATTTAATGAATATATAAAATAAAATAAAAAACAAAAGTGGCAACATTCCATCCCGACTGCAATCTGACGCAGGCGCCGCCAGCTTTCGTAATCTGTGGGAAAACTGACAGACAACCAATTTGACAATGACAGAAGTATCCAATTATGTAGTCTGTGAATTGCGTAATAAATAATTATATAAAGCATTATTAGCATTATTATATTAAAAGCATAGCAACATTGGTAAATAGGTGCAAAACAGTGTAGACAAATAAAGATGTACCTTATTTTTGCTGCGTTTCTTTTGTGTTAGCTTAATGACTAGTTAGCTACCGGCACTGATGTTCCGACGTCATTGGAATGCAACCTTTTTGTTAGAGTCTACATTAATAGCAAATGTCATGCTATTTCGCAATAACAATTAAGAATGAATGATGTGTTTATGTCACAGTTATCTATCTAAACGCGTCTTTCATAATTTTATATACTAGTCACGATTCGGCCTTCTTACGTACTTCGTAATCTGAGAAGGGCCAAAGGACATTTATATTTTTCAGGGTATATTTTTAAAGCTCACAAAATTACGGCTTGTACTTTCGGTCTGTTTGCACGATAAACAGGCCTGTTACAAAGGCAAATTGAATGCGGATTTTAATTTTAATACGGGAATGTTAATTACACAATCAAATTAATAAACGTAATTGCCTCTCTACGTGGAAAGGACAATTTGATTGTGAGGACTGGACAACGTACCTTGCCGCCGTAGACCGTAATTTTAAGAACTAAAAATTCTCTTTCGTGAAAATGTTGAGTATGAGTTACTGAATACAAGGAAATAATATTAAAAACTTTTCAAATTTTCCATGAAATCCAACGTACGATGTTATATTTTCATACACGTTAATAGAGTAAGCCAATCAACTCCTTATTTCATATCAAATCTTAACAAAAAGCATGTGTGATGTATCTATCGTTAATTATAAGTACAAGGTAAGTAAACTGTAAATAAAGCCACAAATCAATGTCGGGACTTACAAGTAATGTTAGTTGTTCAATATTTACGTCGTGGAAGGCCGCAGGTGTCACATAAACCCTTCTACCAATGTAAATATATCTAGATTTATACTAATTATTAAGGTATAAAGTTTGTGAGTTTGTTTGTAGGAAGTAATCTCTGGAACTGCTAGTCATATTTGTTTTTTTTTTCATTTGATAGTCCACTTCTTGAGGAAAGTTATATACTACTAGCTTTTGCCAGCGGCTTCGACCGCGTGGAGGTCGGAAATTTTCCCGCGGGAACATACTACCGGGATAAAAAGTAGCCTATGTCCTTTCTCAGGCTCTAAACTATCTATGTACCAAATTTCATTTAAATCGGTTCAGTAGTTTTAGCAGGAAAGCGAGACAGACAGACAGAGTTACTTTTACATTTATAATATTAGTGTAGATTAGTGTAGATAGATGTAGATAGTGTAGATAGTGTAGATGTAGATAGTGTAGATTATATATATTATATTATATAGTGTGGATTTAACATCACGCTACGACTCTTGTAAGCAGAGTTAATTGAAAAAAAAAGTCGGAAAGAGTGCTAAGTGTAAATGGAGTAATAGCTAGGGTGGGCGATGCAATACGACGCGACAGGTCAGGGGTCAACATTTTACGCGAACGAAGTCGTGGGCAGAAGCTAGTTGGTTCTAACTAGACGGAAAATCTTAATATATTGGCAAACACTCGCTACTTCTCCAGTTCAATACATACGACATGTTATTTTAGTGATTTCTAAATTTCTAAGAATATGTGGAATTATTCTTAGATATTGGTCCGGCTACAGTGTACCCACGAGTGTTTGTTTAAGTAAGCGAGGGAGAGAGCTTTGCACTGCTGCGACTGACCATTATTGAGGAAGCAAACAGTTCAGAGACTTGTACTAAACGCTTTATGTATTAAGGAAGACGTAAAATATGACGGATGGTCGTAAAATTAACGATCGGATGAGTTTACGGATAGTTAAATTAACGAACGGTGTGCCTTATCTATCGGCTTTGGTAATAAATTTTGTATGCTTGTATGTTGTGCAGGTAGCTTCGATCTGTCTGTGATTAAAATCATATCCGGCCACAAACGTCCACTTTGGAGGAATGACGTCGCCGAGGGATCGCTACAATGAACGATCCGAGACTCACTTCCGTAATCTCCACGCTTGGAAGCGGATCTGTGCTCTAGCTACATACTCCGCTGTTGTTGTCCATCCTTGTATAATAGATTGTCTTACTAGTCACTCACGGCATATTCCTAATTAATGTGCAGTTTAGCCAGAACGTCTAGAAATTGAACTACTAACTTTGAAAGTGTAGGAACGACCGAAATTAAACTGGACATGAACGTGTGTATACGTAATTTGAGAGTATGTTAGCGATTTCTTACAGATGATGAAGCTACATAGTGTTAGGTAAGTCTGAAAAGTAATTTTTTATTCCAAATTCTGTAGCCAGGTAAAAACGGGCTCTGAAAATATCTAATTACCTATGTACATACGTTCATGACGTCCCTTTTTTTTTTTTTTTTTTTTTCAGGATGGGAAATCATCAAATGACTTCTCCCGCTCTGGGCGGAGCGGGAGGGCGTGTCAGACTTTTACTGACTAAAACCCACCCGTGTTCCATCAGTTGCCCATGTGCCAGGGTCACGGTATCTCTTTCGAACAATCACGCGACCCCGGCAGGCATCGGTCCTAGTAGACCCCTACACTGCTGCTGACATCTCTTTGAGGCGCGCGTGGAACACTGCGCGCCGTCGACCCGAGCTTGGTCCTTACCGGGCGGCGAGCTACCCATTGCTCGCCACCCGCAAGCTCGCGCCTACGGTGGCCGGGAGTCCGCTATTGACTCCCGACGCCCGGGGTGTCTCCTCCTGCGGCGGCGGCTAGGGACGTGAGGGCGCAGAGATTCATGACGTCCCTTGTGCGGAAAATCTTTAGTTTTCTGCAAATTACAGCTTGCAACGCAGTAATGAGTTGGGTGAAATTTAGTGTTGGGGAAAAGTGTTTCCTGTATGGGCGGGCACACAGGGAAACTACGGCCCAGAAAACTTTTTCAACAGCCGAGAAAATAGCTGGCTCTTTCTCTCGCAGACAATTTTAATAAAGACGAATATTTAAATGAATTATACTATAGTACAACGTGAAATATGCGTAGAAATATGTCTGGCCATTACTCATTTTTTAGTACATCTTCCCCCGCTATATCTCGTTTGATTCCCAACACCGTTCACGTAAAAACCTTCCAAGAAAAATCAATTTATGATGATCCAATCTAACCCAAATTTTCCAGGTGTGTGGGATTCTGTTATTTACAACTTATCGCCGTGGCTGTCTCAATACAATTTACTGTTTTATATTATAAGCTTGTATAACGACCTTGGTGTTTCGTGCAAGATTTCTATCTATAATTTGCTAATGTCGCAGAATATGAAAATAGACAGTCTCATACAATATTGAGATGTGTTTCGCTCGCTCTTTGATGGCGAATCGCTTTGTGGTTGCTGACAGTGTATTCTCTTCGTGATTACCACAATTGTGATTTGATTAGTTTAGAGAGTTGTGTCGATGTGACGCAAAGGGTTTATTTAGGCGTTGATTTTAGTTTTGTGATTGTATACATTATTTCCCTCAATTACCTTTGTGATCGTTCGATGTAACTGTGATTAGGGAAGCGAACAAACATAATTCGTATTTAAGTTGTGAAAATTGTTATAAAATTGATGAAAGTAAAACTAGAAGTTCAACTAGAGCTGTGTCGTTGTTTAAAGTGAGAGACAAAATCAATTCAATAGAAATATGGCAACAGCCAAACATAGGATATTTACGGTCTACTTAAACACATTCCCGACCGGGAGAATTTACGTTGTCGAGTAAGTACTTACAAGAAACTCCACAAGATCTACACAAGAAGTAGAACTATACTACAGGTAAATAATTATCTGTGAGGAACGTAAAGCAAAACAAGCATATGTCAGAATGCTCAACAATGGTTGATACCAAGCTGTTAATAGTATATTTCATTACAAGTGCGGAAAGGCTGTCATTGCAAAGAGTTCCGACAAATGTCTACCCGAGCCGAGGCGCAGCCGAAGGCGAGGGTTGACAGTCGGAACAAGTTGCAATGACGGTTCCGCAGGTGTACTGAACGACTATTTTTAATACAGTTGCGAAAAAATGAAGAACTTTAATAAAATAATAAAAACACAATAAACTCAACTAACTAATCATTTATTTCTTATAAAAGTTATAGTACACATGTACATTGAAATTGGTACAGTTTTTTAAAGTAACTGGGGAAGTTTTAGGTTGCATATTTACTGTTTGAGACAAACTATTATTAATTTCGTATGATTGTTCATGTATATTTGTCATACAATGGCGTTTGCTAGTTGATGGAATTGGATCTGATGAATTATCATTATAAACGAAGGTAGATGGACGAACGTTCTCTTCAACATGTGAAGAAGACGGACTGGACCTTAAATTAATGGATTGTGTGATTTTTTCCCAGTTTCTAGTTTGTTGTTTAATGAATCACCAATATAGCTTTCTGCAACTTTGTCTGATTTCCAACCTCCTAGTCGCTTTAAGGACGTCAAATTGGCTCCTGAATCTGCCAATAATGTAGCAGAGGTCCTCCTGAAGCTGTGCCCAGTATAATACTCAGCATCCGGCAGACCAAGAAACGTTGCTATTTCTTTTGGCATATTACCAAATTTGTTTATCCCGATTGCTTGAGCTGTACACTTCCCTTTTTGGTAATTTTGAAAAAAACGGTCGGTTTTTCCTTTTTGGGACCGCTGATTCATATATTTTTGCACTATTCTAAGAAAATCTCCTTCAACAACAAAGCTTCTCGGTATCTTATTTTTTGTGTTCGGAATCTTGATTAGTAGCATTTTTCCATGGGCTTCAATATCTTTTAAAGTAATATTGGCTAACTCCTCTCTGCGGCAAGCTCCAACAACGCCAAAAATCAGAGCAACCTACAAAAAAAGGGATTTGATTAATATTTTTTTAAATAATGTTTTGACTGTATTTTGCGATTTCGTAAACTGAATACTAAAGAAAAATATAAGTACTTATTAATAAATTACCTTTGTGGCTAAATAACGATCATCGGGAGCTTCGTTCAAAAACCTTTCCACTTCATTGGATGTTAATATTTTCGACTTTTTACTTGTAAAACCGTCTGATTGTCGTTTTAAGAAAGCATTTAATTTTGGGTATTCACTTATATCCACGTTGTTCCTTATTTTCAGCATACTTTTTATCATCGAAAATCTCGACCATAACGTAGACGGTTTTAATTTTGCTGAGAGTTCGGAGAAGTATGCCAACATAACATTTTCTGAAAAACTATTTGCTTTTTTCTCTTCTCTCCACGCAATAAATTCGTCGTATGTAGATATGTAACGACTTTTTGACTTTTCCGGTAAAATGTTCTCCGAAGCATTTTGTGCAATTATACTGAGTTCCGGTGGTGGTAATTCAAAAAAAATAGGGTCGAAATTACTCATTTTGTGCAACAAACAACTAAACTCGCAAAGAAAATTTCTGGAAAATGGCGCCAACCGTATAATATAAGCAGAGTTGTTTTTTTCACCCATTTTGGTAGGCAAAGGGAACTATCCATACAGCTTAGTCTTCAGTAGATTTTTTTTATTGATATGAAATGAAAATGAAATTTAATGAGATGAAATGAAATGAAACCTAACCTAACTCATTCAATTAAATCATTAAATCTGATATTGAAATAAATTAGTAGCTTCTTTTTAGAAATATACGTATTTGTATGAATCACAAAAACTCTTTAGTAAAAACTTCATGGTTGGTTTTTCTTTTTAATAGACATTATTTTGACAGTTGGGAAAGAGAACGCACGAGTTCGGGAAAGGTAAAAAAAAAGCACTAGTATGTAATAGCCCACATCCCGAACGCTATACGTCCCTGCAATACACCACTTTTTGAGCAACTGTATTAAAAATTACATTACCAGTCACCGGTCGCCAGTCATTAAGGATCATTATAAGATCATAGATTACCCACACCACGTGAACAATATTGCGTGCAAAAGCCAGTTAGTACTAGAATTGTTACTGGGATACGGCGACAGTCATTTATCTTATCCACTCCGTAGATCTATGAACAAATTATTCACGAGTTTCGCAGCTGTCCTTTGCTTCTCACTATGATAGATAGTCCGCTGTTTTGTTTAGAAAACACAAAATGTTTACGTAAAAATATCATAACTGTCCTTTTAATGTTGATAAATGGAACACATTAGTGTGCAAAATTTCCCTAAGGTAGTATTTTTTTATTATTAAAAAGGGTTTTATTTACACCAGCATTTTCTAGGATCAACCCTTTACAATGAATCAACGGAATTCATTATCTCGTTAATTGGATTAGAATTCCACCAGATAACTGAACCGTCGGATACATTACCTATGTATTTGGCATCATTATTTATTTAAGCTCATGCCGTCTCCTGCAGCCGGTCGCATTCTAAATTATCTAGAATTAATAAGCCTACTCAACAGATTATTGCATCGAAAATTTACAAGTCTTTTGTATCACTGCTATGCATGAAGATAAATCATTATTCCAATTATAATCGCTGGAAAATAGGCTTGAATATTCTCTTTAGTTAACACTGTTTAGTTGTGGCATTTTCATGCTAAAAAACCAATGGATTTGGCATACTTGAGTTTGTTCCGTTTGCCCGGATGAATCTTGCAACTATTGTTGCTGTTGTCATAAAAGTAGATGTGCAAGATATGTTCTTGCAACATTACAGATATAAATCCAAGTCAAGTTATACTTAGATGTAGATACAGGAAAGGGCAATTGAGAAGGCTATGCTTGAAGTTTATATACGTGATCGAATCAGAAACGGAGAAATCCGCAGGAAAACCAAGGCAACTGGCATAGCCTGAAAAATTACCAAACTAAAATAGTAGGGGGCAGGGCACATTTTTCAAAAAATAGATGGCCGATGGGACCGTAAAGTTTTGGAGTGGCGACCGTGTACCGAAAGAAACATAGTTGGAAGGCCTCCCACACAGTGGACTGATGATCTTGTGGAGTTCGCAGAAATCCATAGGATGCGGGCAGCACAGGACCGGTCGAAGTTGTGGTTCTTGGGGCTTATGTCCAACATTGGGTATTTTTCGGCTGAAATGATTGACAGGATAAGGCAGAAACGTTTGTATGTCAGCTAATACGAACTGTAATTATCCCACTGCCAAGTCAACTAAGCCGTAATCACTGGGACGTGCAAGATCATTATTTGTTGTGTGGGATTTATTTTGTGGGATATCATCAAATGACGTCTCCGCTCTGGGCGAAGCGGGAGGTCGTGTCAGACTTGTACTGACAAAATCCCACCCGTGTTTCTTCAGTAGCCTGTGCCAAGGCCACGGTAATGCGTGGGTACAATGTTGTTGTTCTTATTTATGTGACCGTGCTCTTTTGAATAATCAAGTACCTACTTGCTCCAAAACCTCATATTAAAACTCAAACACGTATCCATTTTTCATTATATCTCTTCTCGCGTCTCTCAGTAACAATGCCGCACCTGCACCTGGACCGAAGTATTTCCTTTTAACTGTAACAACAATTACTCGTCCCGTACAATACTCTGGCCTATTCAGTGGGCTATCGCAATCATACTCACTACAATGCTTGTAGCTTTATTGCCGTTCCGATGTGAAAATGTAAGAAATGTGCTGTCAGTTGCTGGGTCTGTATTGGATCGTATTTTTCAATTGCTATGCTATTTTGCATATCTATGGATTGTTTCATTGTTAGGTTTTGCAAGCTATCAAACCTAGCTGGTATTTATATTTGTGTTTGTCTTTTCACATCTGTTGATTTATAGTACTTGTTAAAAAGCCTAAACTGTCCTCCTATACATATTAACACCGTAATGAAAACATTGTAAAACTCAAATATTTTTAGAAGAGACACCGTGGAGTTTCTTTTCGGCTCTTCTTTATAGGAAACGACCAATTGGAATCGTGCACCTGGGTTCTAAATGTTTCATAAGTCCCCATGTACGATTTTAATTTTATACTTAATGCTTATTTTTGAGCCTAATTCGACGTCCACCTAGTAAACTTAATACCCCGAGATTAAACAAAGGAATATTTTTTTCTATATGTTGTGTCTATTGATCGTTAATCGTTTACACCTAAAACAAGCTGTAAAGACTAGTTCTATACAAAACTTGTGCAAAACTTTTGTTGAATGTAAAAAAGGTGAACAAAGTGGTTATAAAAACCTGTTGAAAGAACGTCAATATGATACATGTTTTTGACAAGTATATATATTGGGTGAGTGAATAGTATGTACTTATATAAGGAAGTATTTGTAGACTAAGCTGATGAAATTGGGAGACACAAGACTTAGTCAAAGCAAACTCGATAGTTTCCTAAACCCGCTTATACAGTTCTAGGAGTCGAATCGGAGAAACTGTAGCTGTGTCGCGACAATGAGCAAATTCCGGTGGCTATCTGGTAAATTAACTCTCTGGCTTCGGCCATGTTTTAAAAGCGGCAAACACAGGTGATATTGCAAGTGCAAGCTCTTTTGATCTCTAAAACGGAAGTGTGCGTGCGTTTAAAAATAAAAATGTAAATTCTGTTCGCATGCAGCTGAGCTTTAGAGTCCATCATACTATTGAGAAAAAGTTTGCCGAAAATATTTAAATGAAAAAATAATCAGCGTAGCTATTCACAAGCATTCGATAGGCTATCGTATTGAAAATGACACATTTTGATAACCACTAAGCAAACTCTCGTAATTAAAACGTTCTAAATCTGGGCACTGTCTCATCTCAGTGACAATCTAATGTCAAAAACGTATGTGAGGAAACTCGAGGTATTTTTGATAGATTGAGACTGAGATCACACTGTGAACGTTCAAAAAATTACAAAAATATCCTATCTGATTTACCTTGCCCTCGACAGAAAATAGCTCTAGCAGGAATATAGTCTATTTGATTGACAAAAAAATTACCCAAAAATTGTATAGTTTTACAAAAATTTTGTGATTTGCATTTGTGAATAGCGTTTATAGGAGTCCTATGACGACATTAATTGATGTTCAACTCGGTACGGAAGCGTATCGAATGGCTGTGAATAGCTACGCTGGAAGAAGGAAGAACAAGTGAGTTTCAATAAGTAATTTAAAGCGATGCCGAAAGATCTTTCATTCATCATCTTTCATTTCTTAAAGACGAGCAATATATCTTTAATCATAACATGCATGGCTCTTGACCCTTTACTACACCGAATGAGCGTGAATAATGTTCCTATAACTCTAAACACTAACGCTGGCATACGAGATAAAGCTCAGTCTAGACACAGACGTTATTTGCCGTAAATACCATGTGAAAGTAATGGGTTACTAACGTGTGCTCTGGACTTTAAGTCTCCGTTTGAGGAGAGTTACGGCGAAATGATGAAATGGCTACAATTAGTAAGAAGTTAGGGACAAAGTTGCTAAGTTAATGACCTCTCTATCTAATATTTTAGATTTCATGAAACTAATAGTGTACGTACAGTACGAAGGATTTTATTGTAGTAAACTTTAGCCGTGATAAAAGGAAGTAGCGAGATTTCGAGAAGATATGTGCGAATTCAATCATCTTAATGGTTGTATAGTTGCATTATATTCTGAATAGGTACTTTTTATTTGACTTTATCACCTGTTTGTTTAATCTGTACAAATCTCTAAACTCCATATGTCATGGGTACTGATTTTCAGAGGTCACCCGAAAACGGCATATGGAGTTTAGAGATTTGTACAGATTAAACAAACAGGTGATAAAGTCAAATAATGGTAGATCACACGTATAACATTATCAGTATCATAGTGGAAGCCTTGTCACGGTATCTAAGTGTTAATCAGTTTTTTTTTTAATTCGAATTATCTTATTTTTCCGTATGTTTGTGACAAATAATCCTTTTTTTCATTTTTTCTTTTCTTATTTGACATATTTTGTCCCGGACACTAGAAACACTATTAAAGGAAAGTAAAGCGTTTTGCCATATACCTGATTTTACCTCCTGATATATTGGTATTAATATGTACCTGTATGGTCTGTCTTTTGCTTAAAAAATCGCTCATTGCCCGGAAAATAACTTTCGAGAGAAATGCCAGATTTTATTAAAACATAATATCTTGCTGGTTTAATAATAAAAGGCCCTTCAAAGGAAGGAAACAGAAAAAAACCTCGAAAATATGCACGTGAGTAAGGTCGTATATATGAATCATAAACATGAATGTCACACACAAAAGTTATTATTATATTAAATATATATTTTGGTATTACTATGGACAAAGATATGAGTAAGTGTATTTTTCTTTTCTTCCTTTGAGAGTGTTGTTCTGTCTGAGCTTGTTGTTTTTTCTTGAGTAAACAGACATGAATGTAATGTACCTAGGTAAGGTAGGTATTCATTTATTACTAGCTTTTGCCCGCGACTTCGTCTGCGTAAATGTCGGTTATCGAGGACGCAGACAAAGTCACGGAATAAAAAGTAGCCTATGTCCTTTCTGAGGCTTTAAACTATCTGTGTACCAAATTTCATTTAAATCGGTTCGGTAGTTTCAGCAGGGAAGCGAGACAGACAGACAGACTTACTTTTGCATTTATAATATTAAGTATGGATGGATAAGTAAGATTTCTAGGAAATACTTTCCTTCATTAATTGATTCATCGCATTTTTGCTTTCAAAACAGGTAAAACAGTTCCCCATTTGTAATGACTGTGACTTACGGTTTGTAGGTTCGAAGCCAGACAGTTACTATTATTTTAATTAATTCATCACAGGTGAAAGAAAACATCGTGAGAAAGCACGCATGACCTAGAACTAAAATTTCGAAGACATATGACGTCTGCAAACCCGCACTGGGCCACATGGTTGTTTTAAGTCTACTGCCTCTCACCGAGACAAGGCCACAGTAGCAGTACCAGCAGTGGTAGTATAGATTGATTATGATCCAAAACATGGCAACTGAAATCTGTCCCATAGCAAAATTTTTAGAACCAAACATGAGAGCGGTTTATCAAAAACCTTCACACACAAACTCCAACACTTTTTCCTATGAAACAAAACGCGATTGTAATTTCGAATTTTAAAAACAAAAGTTTAAAATACACGGAGATATAAATCGGACGTTCACATTTCCAGGTAGAAAACAACGATGTATTTTCAGCCAGGCGTGTTATTTAAAAAGTATTAAAAGGGATCGACCTGTTTCCATATCGTCGCCATAATATGCTTTGATGATATTATTTGGATATTCATTAATCACATGAGCGAAAAACGCGAACAGATGTAAACAGATTTGGTTATGTCGGTGAAATGAATACCTCCGTTATTTACCTTTGTGTGAACGCTTTTAACGCTTGCGTGTAAACAAAATACGATTCGGAATATAAATTTCGTGACAACAGGAGTGTGAGCTAAATACCATTTAACTGTAAAGTACATCTAAGTATGTATTTAGCGCTTATTATCATATTTGATCAGAAGTCACAAGAACTAACGTAACTGAAAAACGTAATTGGGATTTTCCTTGACGAAAGGCAAAAAAAACGTAAATATGAACATATCCACAAAACGTTTTTCATCGAGTAATTACACTGGTTGTAACCCACTGAACGGCTGCGTACATGTGGCTGCTTTCAGCCTTATTACGAGTAAACACGGACTCACACTCCTACAATACAGATACAACATCCACGTCAATCTGAATCTACTCTTTGATTTATTATTCCATGAATCATCATATCGTATCTACAGACTAATAATACTAAATTACCTTTGCCTACATATTATTCATCTCGTAAAAAGATCGTAGTTCGGCCTGTTCGTTCTTAGTTATAAATAGTGATCGATTTGGCGGGCAAATTGACAATACGGTGACTAGTGATGCGAAATTGTGAGTTCGAATAGTTTGCCGGACCAACGAAAACTTTTTATACGGGTGACAGCTAGGTTTTATCAATCACTTTGTTCATTCGACTGAACTTTTCTCTTTTATTATCAGACTGAATTTTTCTCGTTTTATATATATAAATGATATTAACGTTCATCCGTCTTCTCTTTTTACATTTATGTTTTTTCCGGGCCCAATAAAATAATGTCGTTTCAGATATTTAAAGGAATATGACTCATATCTCGTTTATGGGCAAGTTTTCTTACCTTTGCGCTTCAAACGGCAGTAAAACGAAATAACAGTGGCGTGCCATAAAGTCAACCAGTTAAAATAAAATTGTGTTCATGGTACTGCCTCAAATTATAAATAGTTTAATCGTGTGTCGAGTGAATTTATCCTTCAAATAATTATAATTATGATCAATCCGTAAATATCCAATGAGAGTGAGTCTTCCTCATAAACGATAGGTATACGTGTATTGACCCATAATTGTCATAATATTGTGTATGCTTCCCTAAACACGCTGTGGTAGGCAGATAGACTATTGTTATCAAAACGTCTGCCCAAGCATGACAGCTGACCACTATACATAACCTCAAAATAACAAGCGGGAAAGTACCGTTATCATCATATATATGGAACGAAAACGAACTCGTACATACGAGAACTGTGCTGGCTATTCTTTTGACACTATCCTAAAGGAGAAAGAAGGAGGTCGAGGGAAGGGGGACTCTCATATAAAATCTATATGTGACCTTACTACGTATATTGAAGGGATTCTTTGTAATCACACGAAACGGATTCTCATTACATTAGAGTACAAGTAAGTAGGCTAACATAGATTTCTATACCGCCACAGTAAGGTGTAGCCGACAGTTCTCCTGGCACAATTAGCCTTCTCACACGACACCCACAGGATGTCACGGGGAGGTCAATTAGTTGCCGAGACTGCTCGGAAAATAACTAGTACAACACATGCTAGTAAATATATACTTTAGAGGAAATCCGGCGTGATGGCTCTTAGCTACAATCTATAATGTTGTAGCACTCGAGAGTAATCTTAGAATGTTTGACTAGGTTAAGTTGACTCTAGATTTTATGTAGTTTAAAGAAGTTCAGGCAAATTATCTTGTTCTTGGATGTATTTAAGATGTACCGTGTGGTTCTGGACGTAAAGAATAGCACCGCCCCATTTCTTCCCGTGGGTGTCGTAAGAGGCGACTAAGGAACGTACTAGAGATTGGGCAGCAGCGTTTTCTATGCATTTTACCACCATACTGCGATCGCCAACCCGCCTGCCAAGCGTGGCGATTATGGAAAATCTCCCCAAAAATTGTACCGGTCAAATTGGCGGTGCTTGGGGGAGGCCCATGTCCAGCAGTGGACGTCTTGCGGCTGAAATGATGATGATGATGACACGAGGTACGGTGGGATCTTACCCTCCATGCCTCAGAAAGCATGTTAAGCCGTTGATCCCAGCCGTCATTCGTAGTTATTTGGCAGGAGTTACTTGTCAGAAGCCCGAAAATATGACAACCAGTCTTACCAAGGAGTATTGTGTTATTCAATATCTGGGTTGTGGAAGGCAGATAGGCAGTCGCTCCATGTTAAATACTGGTATGCAACTGCAGCCGTTTAAACAGGGACTTTTTGATCTCGAGGTGGAGATCCTCATGGATGTCCTCCGCCCTGGGGTGGGCGGAGGGGCTGCCAGACTCTTACTGATTAAAACCACCCCGGTGTTTCACCCCATACCTACGTCACAATTTATCATATCATTATTATTGCCGTTAAATGATTCATTATTTTAACCACAACATATCATTTGACTAACAACACCAGCATGTGGTTTTTACAATCGATAAAATGGTATATCTTGACAATAATCTCACTGTAGCCCATCACTACGGATGATTGCCCTGTTTAGATGGTGCGCGCACGATGCGGGGCCATCATCGCTCCACACGCGCCGAGTGTGAATATTAGTTATACACGTAACATGTACATTCACATCTACATACGTTTTACGACTCTTTAACATTCATTTTTTGCTATGATGTTGAAAGCTTTCCTCGTTCGTAGCACCGCTACAAACTGTAGCTAAAATGGATGAAATAAAATTAGAAATCTATTTTACTTAACATTTTAGGTGAGGAACTTATTTTGGTTCCGCATCAAACGAATAAGGTAAGGTACCTATTTATAAATGGTACTTTAACAACAAAGTTTCAACGAGACGCAAACATCGACGTCTTGCTGACGTCGAAAATTCGATTTTCTATTTACATTTTCTGAGAAACACAAACATTTTCATAGTCGCAAGATTACAGGATCAATCTCATCCAGTATTCAAGCAAGTTTACTGGAAGCCAGTCCGTGGAAGCCGTGTAAGAGCCGACGGCGTTGTCTGCTGTAAAATCTCTAAAAGCAATCTTAGCAACGCGTTTTATGCATTGAAGTTTGCTCTTGTCTCTTCCTCTTTGAAGAGTCTCGCAAAGTCGATTATTTCGATTCGCTCCTTCCCCGATTGTTTATTGTTTTTGCTTGAACATTCGAAATAAAAAGATATTGCCATTTGGCGTATATTGCGGCTGCCTTCATACATATTTGATAGAGGTCAGAGCAGGCGGTTTTAATACCTACATTTGTGGAAAATTGGTTCTTCAGATCAAATAGGTTACACTTATCTTGAGTCCCTGTTCAATGATACGAGATACGACATAAGGCTCATGTGATCGATTACTACACGCTTTGATATTCGAGATAATCATATATAATTATACGGTCCAAGTAATTCTATTGAAATTTACGCTCACGTACCTAGCCCAATTTCAGGTAAATGATATCTTCGTGTTCAGTTCAAGATTTTCACTGAAAATACATTTAAAAACGTTCTCAATGAAGCAAGCGGTTCTTGTCGACGAAATAATGAAATGAAAAGTCTATGAAAGCCTAAACCGGGTAATGCCTTGCCAATATTAATACAATTAAATTTTCATTATTACGTCTTCGCGCTTTATTACAATGGTACCCTGTAGTGACAGGGTTCTAATTCATATAATGATGAAAGTGAGACGAGGGAGCGCTAAGTACTGCCTAATGAAATTTCGAGATAAAACAATGATATTAAGTAGGTATGTAGGCAGCGTTTTTTTATGCAGAGTCAGTCTTTTTCCTACCTTGTATGGAAAATTAAAGTACAGAGTCAGGCAATGTTTCAATTAAGCCGTGTAGGCAAAAGTACAATGATCGACATTCGGTAATTTACTTAGATTTTAGTCGCTCTATAAATTGAGATGGGTAAATTCATCTCATAATTTTCTCTCAAACATCAAATTTTCATCAGAACTCTTACATTAATCGTTTATTTTAGAACAGGATTTAAATTAAAGTGTATTCAGAACGTTAAAAGTAAAATGGATAGTCTGTGCGTCACGAATGTCCCTCAGGAGCTATAAATCATAATGGTCCAAATGAGTGCACGGCTGAAATACGTTCACGGCCAAACAACAAGGCACAAGCACGTTCAATAGTGACATAACATCAAAACGACCCGTAGCATAGGAAAGGCCACGCAGCATCTCTATCTCTAGCGTCTACGTAACGTTCACGGGATCGCCTCGCGGGGTGAAAACCCTTTTGCGGTCGCACAAAAACATAAGAGACGCGGCGTGAACAAGGTAAATAGGAATTAAGAGAGAAGGTTCAAGGGCTAGAATCGTGGGTTGAGCGCGCGAGCCAGCAGTATGTTCGTCCTGCTCGCTCGGCGCCCTAGGCTGCGACGCGCAGTGACGCTCCAGTCGCGGTCTGCCGGCCGTCGCGACGCTCGGGGCCGCTCCGCCGCCGCCGCCTCGCGCTCGCCTCGCCGCGAATGTGGCCGATGTGAGATGCACTGCTGAGCACCAGCTCGCTCGTCCAGCCAGCCAGCCAGTCCGGCTGCCCGTGCCCCGCGGTCCCTCTCTCGCGTAGTGTCTACTCTAACAGTGCAGTGTGCCACTGGGGCATTGTTTCATGTTTGTATATTTTGAATATACGGCTCATCAGTGACAAATTTGATCCGCTCTTGATTCAGGTTTTTTTATCTGAAGAGGTGGGAACGGCACGCGATTTCGGTATGGTATCGGATCACTCACGAGACCCTTATCCCTGTTTAGGTTCAGGAGTATATTATATTCACTCGTCGCGATTATTGTAACGAGTTACGACACATAAAAGATAACAGTTTAATCCGAATATCACGCAGTAAAAAACATGCATTAGCGCTTTGCGCAGTGTTGCTTACGAGTACTCTAATGTGTAAAATATAATTCCGTTAAAGTGTCAAGGTTCTTTAGAACACGCAACGTTTTTATGAATAACGTCAATTTTGTAATATGATCGCAGTAAAAACTACATATCTACAACATCTTTGGTAAAGGTTACCTAATAATCTTTCGTTAAAATGTTATTCATTTTTTTTAACTCTTTCAGTTATGTAAAGCTAATAGACATAAAACTGATAGGCTCCAACACAACGGCTGAATAAAATGGATTTTCTTCAAATTAACGTACCTACATTGAAGATATTGATTTTGGGAACAACTTGTTGCATGTTTGTTAGTCCATTGCGATATAATATTTGTAACGACACTTTCCTGGACAAAATAAAATAAAACGACGCTCTAGGGAAAATACATGAACATTCCGTTTCTGTATTTAGATAATGTTTAATATACAATAAACTATCTCTAGCAGCATGCAAACATATATTACGACATCTGCACACTTGCTGCTGCTATCGCTTTGGTAATTAATCTTAGTAATTTAAGAAAGTAGGCAAATTATTGAAGACATGCGCATCATCTACGTCTTATCATAATCTCAAAATATATTATTTTTATCGCTTCCTGTCATCAACTCTTTCTAACATCGCGGTTGCCTGATGTATTTTTAGGCAAATGTCGTGCTATTAGTTACACGTTTCGTGGTTATTTTGTTTGTTTTAACATTAAAATGTAACAAATTGGCCGTGAAGCCGAACGCATCAATGTCAAATATAATAACGCGAACTCACTAATCAATACTACACGTCACACTTTTCATCGTTCATGGAAAACAATTTTTGCATAAACTTTTAAAGGACATTAAAAATACATTTCATAGGACAGTTTCACATGAGTTACACGGTAATAACAGTCAGCAAAACAACTGTACGTATCACGTAAATACAGCTGACGATAAGATTACACTGTGATAATGTTAATGCAGTAATTAGATTGTACGTATGACGATGTAAATACAAATAAAAGGTCTTTTAGCGGCTGCTGTGATAATAGTAATTCAATTTAACTAATGCATTTAAAGCATTACGTTTCAACGTATAAAACTTCCAAGATTTCTGCCAAGTTTTGTTTTTCTAAAACTGTGGTTTTGCAAGTTCACTCGCGTACATTGGATTTGTGTTTACACGAGGCAGCGTCGTAACGAAGTTCTAATGAATGGTATGAGGCATCTAATTAGCATCGTATAAATCTTGAAAGCGAATTTAGCGATTGAACAACGAAGAGGGAACCTCGCGTCTCCGCCAGTCGCCGATGACGTACGGAGTAGCCACACAATTGAAACCAGCGAGCGCTCAACGAGTGGTAATTGTTTGTGCCGATCGCTATTGGGCCGGCAATTCCTTATACAGGTCATAATAATATCATTGAATAAATGAAAATGTATCTGATCAATGTGTTGTCTGACAATAGCAACTAGGAAGTACCACGACGCGTTATTTGGCATCGACACAATGTTCGGACTGATTATTTCTACGTACACCGACCTTGACCGGCGATGTAACCATTAAAATTGATTAATTTTAAAAATCCCCAATATCATAAAGTGTTTTATTATGAGCCTTTTCTGTTGTTTCATCCATTCTAATGAAATGAATGAATTTACTATTAATAAAGGCATCACAGCCATTATTATCGATTTTTAATAACAAAAGCTTTGTAGAAATGTAGAGCGGTGAAAGTCTTTAACATTGAAT
This sequence comes from Aporophyla lueneburgensis, assembly GCA_932294355.1. Taxonomy (NCBI): domain Eukaryota; kingdom Metazoa; phylum Arthropoda; class Insecta; order Lepidoptera; family Noctuidae; genus Aporophyla; species Aporophyla lueneburgensis. The sequence goes on from OW028740.1 coordinate 19,200,178, forward strand.
AAAATGGTTGGTAGGTAGTATTGAATTGAAATTGACGTGTTTGTCTAGACTTTATATATATAAGCTCAAATATAGCTGAGTAGATCTTTGTCGTCACGTTCAAAGGTTTCATTGGTTGCCAGAAGAGAATATTATTATGAAAATTCCTTTTTCATTTGAGCACAACCACGTTCTTCATTTCTAAAAATCTACCTCTAAGCTACCTCTAATTTTGAGCTCTTTATTTTGAAGCTATTAAATAAAGACATATACTTTATACTATAAGATATACTTTACGCGATACACAAGATTCCTATATTTTGGTTATTCAATTTTCAAATAAGTCACAAATATCAGTTTTATAATTCCTACACATACTGGGGAGGAAGTCCATAATGATTGCATACAAATTAAATCGGTATTTATTAACCGCGAAAATACGGAGCCCATTATGATAATCACCTCGTTTCAGGAATTGATTGATAGAAATTAATTAACAATCTGAGCTAATTAAATAAATCTATATTTAACTGAGGCTCACTTATTTCAATAGTAATGCTCGTTTTCTACTTAGTAGTCGTAAAATGGAATGGCTATTTTATGCGGAATTGAATAAAACGATTTGATATAAAATAGTAAATACATAATTTGGACGAATTGCCTTGTTTTACAATTATGTCAAAATTAATATAGAGTTTATTGACAAGTACAAAATGGATTTGGATTTAATATTAATTTATTATTCGATAATATTGTATATAAATTCATAAATAAACGGTCAAATCCTGCACATTTTTTTCATTATTTTCGAGAGACTGAATAAATTCAGTTTATGATATTCCTTTCAGCCATTACCTTCATTCAAGTGAAGATTCCGAAAAACTATTCAGCTTAAGGAAAACTTGCCTCATTTCCTTATTTGCTTTTGAAATTGATATAATATTTACCTTTAAGCAAATTGTATGAAATAAAAACACGTGGCTTGAATCTACCTATTGCAAGTCAGTAATACATAAATTTCTTGATATTTGGAATGTTATTAAATTTTACAATGTTACTGATGCTGATAGTATTTTTGTAATGCAGGGTCTTGTGGCTACTTAGCCACAAGACCCTGCTAAGGGTCGATCAATCAGGTTAAGCTATTCTTGCCGCGGTTGGTCCGTGGATGGGTGACCACCTTTACATACCAAGACCCCTCCGAGCTCGGGTCGACGGCGCGTAGTGTTCCACGCGCGCCTCAAAGAGATGTCAGCAGCAGTGAAGGGGTCTACTAGGACCGATGCCTGCCGGGGTCGCGTGATTGTTCGAAAGAGATACCGTGACCCTGGCACATGGGCAACTGATGGAACACGGGTGGGTTTTAGTCAGTAAAAGTCTAACACGCCCTCCCGCTCCGCCCAGAGCGGGAGAAGTCATGTGATGAAATCCCATCCTGAAAAAAAAAAAAGAAAAAAAAAAAGACCCCTCCGTGTCTCGGAAGCACGTTAAGCCGATGGTCTCAACTGTCGTTCTTGGATCATTCACACTCATTTTGGGTAGTCAGAAGCCCGAAAGTCAGACAGCCAATCTTACCAAATGATCGTATTACCTAGAAACTGGTTGGTGTAGGTCAGATAGGCAGTCACTCCATGTCAAATACTAGTCTTGTTACGGTCAATTAAATTGATTTGAATCAAAACATGGAGTGAACCAAAATCATTTGACGTAGGTAAGTAAAATCTTTGAAATATTTCGGGCTTAGGACTAAGCTGCATTTCCCAACGAGTTTATTTAATACTCCAGAGGGACAACTTAAATAGGTAACCGTCACATCAGTATTCCTCTTTAGCATAAAACATGGTCCGAATTCAATCGGTGGGGAAATGTTCTTCAAACACACGAATTGATTTACCCAACTTGGGCCTTTGGATGAATAAAAAAATCTTTTAGAGTAACCAGCTATGTTCAAAGTGAATTTGCTCCCATATTCAGGGAGACGCGGGATAGTAGCTAACGACATTATATCCAGCCTACCTACGATCCTCGAGATCGCACACGTGAATTATTTGATTGTGCCTATTGAAAGGTTTAAAGCACGATTTCATTTGTATTTCTTTCACACTCCCTTTTTTCTCGATTTCGAGACGGTGGCTTCACGTCACCGAATTTATTACGACATAATATATCCACTCGGCTTATTTTATACTTTCTGCTCTTCGAGTGGAGGAAAGTTTTATGATTAAACCAATCTAAAATAAGAAACTTTTTATCAAAATTACAGCCACATCATCCCATCAGCGTCGGTTCAGTGGTTTACGAGATAACTCTCACTCTAACTTTACATTATGTTTGTGGTATTAGAGGTTTACGGGTTCGTCATAATATCCTCTTCCTTTTTATAAATAATTCAAATTTAGTATCAAAGTTGTTACAAATTCATAATAATATATTTAGGATGTTACTTTGTGAGCAAAAGCACGTATTTTTGGAGGCCCAGCTGTTTAGTTAATGTCGCACAGACGGTATCGACGCGCGGTCTCTTATTGCTTATTTTAATATTTCAGTACTACTGGAGGTGAATTAGGTATGCTCAAAGTGATAGTCTGTGAAGAACTCCGCGACTTTGTTTGGCATTCGTCCAATACGGACATACAGCAACATCATACATTGCTATACGTACACCTGTATTCCCATCGCCATGAAATTTCAACATGATGACTATATGTATGATTTAAACATTGTAGAATGTACCTGATGTTCTAATGTGTCCATTGACATATTTATTTATATTTTATTCGATACATTCATCCACACGTCTGGATCTAGGGCATGTGAGTGATTCGATAGCATGTGATTCGATGTTCCAATGTTTCTGTTTCTCGTAGGAAGTTACAATAAATAGCTCAGCAATGGGTTAAAGTGAATTTATCATATTCGTATACGTAATAAACTTTACTATGATGCCGAGATAATAAATCCGATGTAAAGGACAGAAAGCGAACACAATTACTGGACATATTTGTTTTTCCTTCGCCCTCCCCTTCCGTCTGTCAAAGTTTTCCTCCTGAGAGTCCCGATAATAAGCGTTCATATAAGTCGACTGACATATCGATACCTTAACTTATCTTAACTTCTAAGCCAACTTTCAAGACTGAACTAGATCTTTCTAAAAATTCTTATTCTTAATATAAAAAGTGCCAAAACGTAGAAGATAAGGGGGTTGATTACTAGTGAGCCTAGTGACGTGTGGGGCAATAAAACAGTGCAGTGACGTATGGTGATAAGGTGTGCGTGCGCATGTGTGTGTGGTGTTAGTGTGTGGTGGAGGCGCGCACGGCGTCACCGTGGTGGGAGGCGGGGTGTTCCGTTGCTGCGTGCCCTGGTGCGGGGCGCGCGCGGCGGCGCCCGTCGACGACGCCGACTATGCGTTGCGGGACGGTAGCCCGCAACTCTTACACGATGATTATGGTAAGTCTCCTTTCATATATTATACTAATCAGTCATGTGCTAATCCCGGGAATATTGGAATATTTCATTTGTTTTTTGTTAGCATTGAGAATTGCTAGTAAGACCATTTTACTGTCATGCGGATTTCGTTACCTATGAGGACTAGTCTCATAATCTCTACTATATTGTTTTCTATAAAAAAAAAAAAAACACCCGCAATATCATCCGGCATGCGGTATGTACTCGCATGCGGGACGTTATCCACATGACAGAAAAAATGCTCTAAAGTGTAAAAGAATCTCCAAAATAGTAATATTTGGAAAGCTAGCAAAGTGCCCAATGTCCCCAATATGCCCCGGGAACGGCTACCCTGACTCTATTTTGACAAACTCAAGCATATGCAATTGGGCTACCGGGACGGCCGAATACCCGTATTATTCAGAAATATTGCATGTGATTGGTTGGGTTCGAGTGCCGATATCCCGAACCCATTAGGAATTTAGTTCCATGTGGAAAGGTTTAACCAAAAGAGGTCTCATTGTGTGATGGATTTCACAGATTTGAAGTAGGCTTTACTACGGGCACTATAAGGCTCATTATGTCACGTAACAAATCTGTTTGTTTTCTTGTAGATTCAACTGCCAAATTAGATGCAATATTGTCTAAATTGCTCCATTGATTTGACGATATCTCTTCTACAATAGGAATCTAGGCTTTTACGGAATATACCATCAACCAATATTAGTCATCATTACCTATTCATCATTGTTAGTCAATGTCAATATTAGTATTTATAAAGGTAGATACTTGATTGTTTACATTTCAAAGTGCGCTGCAACACATAGAGTAGACCATTACTTACATACATCTATTATTGTTGAACAATTATTATCTAACAACCAACTATTGACATTCAGATTGCTTTTATGTACGGTTAAGGTTATTTAAATAATGTTGCAACGTCGCAAATGGCATATTTATGATAATAAGCAGAGATGCAATAATACTGTGCAGCACAATACATCCACTTGGGTGTCTTATATTGAAATATTTGTAAGTTACGTTCAGTGAAATAAGTGAAAGAATAATATGAAAGGAAATGCATACGATTTAGCTATGTATTTTATTTAATAGTCCAGCATCTGGGCTTTTATATAGCCTCACGACTGTATTGTCCTAAGGGATGGGCAGAGTGTAAGGCGCATCCTCATTTCGGCAGTAACTTTAAAGTCTTTCGTAATGGTTGGGCGTCATGTGTGAGTCTTTTATTACCTTCACTTTGCATACAAGATGGTAGGAACTTCAACGTGCAACCCATAACTATCCAATCAGTACAGAATTCTGAATCCAAGCAATGAAAATTTTCGTCAGTTAATAAAAAAAATTGCTGTTCCATACATTATGTGCATCTGGATTGAGGGCCCATTTTTTGAACCCTTGCGTACCGAAATAAGATTTATAGAGAAATTAGTTAAAAATAGTAAAAACTTAAAGCAAAGGGTCATAAATTTCTTAAACGTGAATTAAAACTGTTATGATGAAATAACTTGGGCCCTCAATCCAGACGCCTGCATAAAGTGGCATAGCCTAAATCTCAGTAAGTACTATCTCTGGGTTAATAATTTTTGTTTAAGAATTTAGTTAAGAATTTCTTAAATATTTTAAGAAATTCCCAAAACTGTAAAATATAATATTACCGATTTATGGCGGCATATCTAGGGCCCTCACTTCATTATTGTTTGTACTGAGGAATCTGCAAAACAGGAATGTATCTGAAGAAATACATAAATACGACTTTAACATGTTTTACTTACATACCTATGTGAATTAGTTAAAAAGAAATAAGGACACAAAACTTAATTGTTAAGAAGTAAATGAAAGTCGATTTTTACTAAAAAGTCTGAACTGAGAGCCCAATATTTTCGGCTTTATTGACTAGGCTCAACCTCATAGATTAACGTAAATTAGAATAAAAGTTTTAACTATTTCTTAATTAAATTGTAACATATCGTTCGTTCTTCTAAATGTCATACTTTAAGAGAAAATTGATTTTCAATTTTTTGTAAGAGAATTATTTGTATGGTGACCATAATGTTCAAAGTAAGTACCTGTCCATTTTGTAAAGAGCATTCGGAAAGTCATAATATTTGCAGCTAAAAGAACTATATAGGTACCTACTAATTACAATTTGGTTTTCCTTATTTTTAATGTAATTTCTATTTATATGATGTTACTCTTTAAGGTAATACTATGGGTCAAGTTGCCTAAAGCAAATAAAAAAACTATAGTTAAAAAAAAAAACGAAAATGGAAATGATTTTTTTTTTATCAGAGATATAGTTGCACTCATCACTAAAAATTACTTCGCTCTCTCGCAATTTCGTATTTTTAGGATATAAGACTATTTTAAGGTAACATTTATGTGAAGTAAATAGTTTTTTTATAATTATACCGATCGTGTTTTATTTATCACAATGAATTTGTTTGATCTGGTGCTACAGTGATCCATAGATAGGATGACTACTTACATGTATAACATACTACTAGTCGGTTAGTTTGCCTTTCATTTTATGCAAACACTGTTGAAGCTAAATAAATGTTCTAGTTTTATTTATTTTTATAGAAATTACATTAAAAATAAGGAAAGCCAAATTGTAATTAGTAGTACTTTTAGCTGCAAATATTATGACTTTCCGAATGCACTTTATAAAATGGACAGGTACTTTGAACATTATGGTCACCCTACAAATAATTCTCTTACAAAAAGTTGAAAATTAATTTTCTCTTAAAGTATGACATTTCGAAGAACGAACGATATGTTACAATTTAATTAAGAAATGGTTAAAACTTTTATTCTAATTTGGGTTAATCTATGAGGTTGAGCCTAGTCAATAAAGCCGAAAATATTGGGCTCTCAGTTCAGACTTTTTAGTAAAATTCGACCGTCATTTACTTCTTAACAATTGATATATATAATAGATATATTCATGTTTTGCAGATTCCTCAGTACAAACAATAATGAAGTGAGGGCCCTAGATATGCCACCATAAATCGGTAATATTATATTTTACAGTTTTGGGAATTTCTTAAAATATTTAAGAAATTCTTAACTAAATTCTTAAACAAAAATTATTAACCCAGAGATAGTACTTACTGAGATTTAGGCTATGTCACTTTATGCAGGCGTCTGGATTGAGGGCCCAAGTTATTTCATCATAACAGTTTTAATTCACGTTTAAGAAATTTATGACCCTTTGCTTTAAGTTTTTACTATTTTTAACTAATTTCCCTATAAATCTTATTTCGGTATGCAAGGGTTCAAAAAATGGGCCCTCAATCCAGATGCACATTCATACATTTTGTATGATAAATTATTTCTGTAACAGGTTTGTACAAATACTTTTACACGTCAATCATATTTTTTAAACTAGATGAGGTCGCCGCTTGCTATCCGACTACTTTGAGAAGAAAGGCCGAAACAAACTCATTCAACTCATTTTAAAGTCCAGACATAATCTTAGCCACATCATGTGAAGGATCATTTAGAATGATGCATGAAATGATTTTTTGAGGAAAGAACCACACAGATTGAGTGGACCTGTTCAGTCAATGCACGCATTTGTCACTAATCGTGCAGTTCAACTCCTAGGTATTGCATTTGTCTATGAAACAGCAATACTTACCAAAAACGCAAGGGGTTCACATGCAGAGTAAACGGTTTTACAGTTTGCGCGTTAATGTTCCTACCACTCTATACATATAGAATCTCGGCTACCATTGGGAAGTAGAATACTCAATTTTAACTTCGAAGGTAAATATAGAGCCGTTACTAATAGCAAATCATTACCCAGCCTTAAATAACTTTCGAAGAGTCTAACTAATATTATAGTAATCTAAATATTGACTCTCTCTCTTGATTGCTATAACATAAATATAAAACCATCACGGATATATTTCTATAAAGGATAGGCAGAGGTGATATAGTATACGATTGGCATTACGAACGTCATAATAAACAAAGAGTGCTAATGATTTCTTCTATAAACATTTTACAGGAAATCGAACCTTGTAGGGACAAGCTCTTGGCAGCGGCTGTTCCAAACATTCTGTTGCACCAACTTTTCTTCTGTATTTTAGACAATTTGCATTAGTACATAATATTTTTTACTTCCAACTTACTTTGATTGGACAATGTTCTACTCTTTTCTTAAAATAGGTTTTGCCTTCACGTAACCCTGAGTGACGTTTATGACTTATTAGTCGATTTGCACTTATTTACTCGGTCGAATAGGAAACCATACTCGATATACGAATTAGGCAATTTGTACCTTTTGTATTTTATGTCAAAAAATACAAATATTTTACTTAATTTAAACCCACATGAGCACTTATGGAACGAAGCTAGGTGCACGGTTTCATGGTGACTCTTTTAAAAATAATTCGTTTTCACAATGGTTTCAAATTACAGAGTTAATAGGTATGGGAGGACAGTGTAGGCACGGTAATAATATGTGTAGGCCAGTCAACAAGTACCAGAGATTTACGATAATAGAAAATGATCTACAAATGTAACAAAAATAGTGTAGTTATACCTTAACTTTCGTTGTTTCCTTAACGTTTTATATAGTACGTATTTCTAAAACTGTCGATTTGCCTATAAGTAAAATTTAATTTATGCGATCGCCTATAGAAAATATTATATTATGTTATTTTTATTATTTTGACTGCCTCGTTGATCTAGTGGTAGCAAGCGCTACTGCTGAGCATGAGGTCCTGGGTTCGATTCCCAGGTCGAGCAAAGTATTATTTGGTTTTTCTATCTGGAATTTCTCAGTAGCAGCCTGGAGTCTGAATTTGTGCCCAGTTGATGGCAATAGGCTCGCCCCGTATTACATGGGACTTGAACATAACAGGTGAAATGTGCCCAACCCTTCGGGGAAACGAGGCGTGATGTTACGTTATGTTATATTATTTTAAAACGACGTTTCGCCCAATTCGGCCGAGTAATTTCATGCGAATAGAGTATTAAACCGAGTTTGTTGTGTAATTTTTTATTAAATATTTTCTTAAAGTAGAAACATTATCAATCCATCACTGAAGAAACAATAAGCTCACACAAAAGATTGCTTCCTTTTATTACAAAAGGTCTCGAGAGAATTTTATTTATTCTCAAGAACGATTCATCAATGGATTTTCATTTCCTTTATTGGCGGTAAATAAAGTTAAAGGTACAAAAGAAAATTCAATGCAATTTCAATTCACGTTTAAAGTATTCCTGGATCCAATAGTTATAAATCTAAAGTTAGTTTTGCTCGACTTGTTGGCACAGGAATCGAGTGTCGAAGTTTGCTAAACGACATTAAATTACTAGCCCGAGAAGGTTACTCGGTAATTAACTAAGAACAAAAGGTGGCTATTTCAGTCGCGCCTTAAAGCTTGATAACACAGTCAACACATAAGTACCTTACATGGTATTATTAAGTCAGTATTATTTAACTAATGATGTCTTTAAGGGAACTCATTTCATTTACTTTGATCCGATTTCACTCTCCGAAGGGTTCTATTTCGGTTTTATGAGCATTGGACTGGAATTCACTTATGCGTAGTAAAATTTGAAATGTTTAAGGCGTTGCTTCACTCACTTGGAAAATGTTGGCTAGTGATTTATTGAAACCTAAGTAAATACCATCGATTCAGGCAATTAGAGCGTGTAAGTTATTTATTCATAGTCTATTTTTTCTACAAGGTGAAGACGACAGTATGACCATAAATTAACCTTCGTTTATCATATGACGTACATAGATCTTTCACAGTCCTTACGGGTCTCAGAAGCCCGAAAGTCTGACAAACCAGTTTTACCCAGTGACTGGGTTGTGGAAGTCAAATAGGCAGTCTCTCCATGCAAATGCTGGTATTCAGTTGCAGCTGGACTGGAAAACGACTCTAACATAGTTGGGAAAAGGCTAGGAAGACTGATATCTTATAAAAATTCCCAATCATATCTAATAAAATTCCCAATCTGCTTACAAAACATCAGTCAAAGATGTCCAGTAGCTTAGACACTATAACTACTTAAAGAGTGGTTATGGGACTGACTGTGGGCCACAGCCCATAGTCAGCGAATCACTGATAGGTATTCGTTTGTCCGAATCACTTTTTATTTCAATGTAAGAACTTACAGTTTCAAAATACTCCAATGCATTAATTATGTTGTAATTTATAGTAGTACTAGCTGTGCCCATTTGTTTGCCCGTATGGATTTCAGAAATTATCCCACGGGGTCCGTGCTACCGCGACAAAAAGTAGCCTATGTTAAGCACTCCTTAAACATCTGTTATCTACCAGTGTGAGTCCCATCAGGACATTAGCTAGAACAGACAGAAAGGCTATCATTTATTTGTTTTTTTGTATCAGAACCTACCTTATATGTATAAGGTGTATCTATTCATACACGAAATATTTTAAGAGGTTACACCTGTAGGCGGTAAAGAAGCAACGCAAAAATAATTGTCTAAATGTATTTTTTTTTTCAAAATCTTAAATTTATAAATTATTTGACACACATAAGAAATACTGGCTCCTTCTTATTTTTTACGGCCCGAGACACTGCGGCCATGCTCGTGCCGTCCGGTCGCCGCCCTCGCAGCGTGAGGCGGGGCCATTCATAGAATTTGGAGTAAAGGTTTTATGCAAAACGTCTCAAGCAGTTTTAAAATTATAATAATTACGAAAATTCAAAAACGCTTAGATAAAAATTTTCTTTTTGCTTCTATAGCTTCTTTACCACCTACAGGTGTACCTCTTAAAATACTTCGTGTATGAATAGATACACCTTATATACTTTCATATGCCTGTAGTAAAAAGCTATTATTTTGACATTACAAACAGAAATTTGATTTATTTGCTCAGATTCAGGTTGTCCTCTTCACATTGTAGTGTATTGCGAAACAAGGGTATACGTATATTTAGCGACATATTCAAACTAAAGTTGCGGAACTAATTAAAATAACTTCACCCCATATTTCCCTGAAGTGAGTGTTTCATCGACTCACACTTCACGCCTACCAATTAGTTTACTAGTTTCATCGACATTTAAATGGAGTTTACATTGTGAGCGATCCTTATGTTGCACGGGACGAGCAACGGGCTATCAGGCTACAAGGCTATGGAGCTATGGGGCTATGGGGCTATGCAAGTTAACATAATGATGGGCGGGAGTGGTCGCATTTAGCTACACAAACATTGGCGGGAGGCGGATCGATGGCAGACGCCGCTGCGCGACCCCCTTTTGTTGACTTTAAATTAAGCCGAGTTTTCACCAGTAAAAGTCACGTTATATAATACATCTACGGCTACATCCAGAGAAGTTGTAGCTGTTTACACATGACGTGCATTTGCCTCTAATTGGCATCCATTTTTAAAGGTAAACTGACGTTTAGTTAGAACAATGGCAGCGTCAGAACAAAATACGGGTCTTACGTATAAATGAAGCATTTAAATCCGGTGGTCGTAACTTCGCCACCTCCCTTTATAAATGGTTCTGTAGCAATGTAATAACTTGGGCTATTATCGTAATAGCCATTATTTCATTATGATGCCCACAAGTTTGTACGCAGCAAAGCTCGTTTATCACAATCAACCCTTTACAGCATTACGTTTAGTTTCTCTATCCAATATTCTCCATTCTATTAGTCGGTTGACACAATCTGGTTAAACTCCCGTTACAGCAATGCTATTAACCTGTTGAATGCCGCTAATTATAGACACAATTAAAAACCAGTGTGTCTCGCGTATATCTACGTTCACGGCATATGAAAGGTTAAACGATAACCCCGGTAGTTAACCGGGGAAGTCGCATTGATTAAATTTGAAAGCGTATACCTATTCAGTGAGAGAGAATTCTCATTTATTATACGTCCATAATTATACGTTATAGCCCATAGCACAAAGTATGAATGTAAAACTAAGAGACAAATATACACGTTCATAAAACTAATATTGATTTTGCTTAAAATATAGGTCAAAGTTCCAATAATGTTTTGGAGACTACAAATATGATATTGACTTCTTCCTTTCGACTATCCAAAGGATCCAATAAACCATTCTTCTGTGTAACTTATTATAAAATTACGGGCACTTCTCGTTTATTCATATTTTCACAAAATACGAAGTACTCATGTATTATCGGAAATCGATATTCAATATCCCTGAGTACTTAGTTGTTATGATACTACTCAATTCTTTAACTATTGCTACTGAACTTTAAAGTAACCAGGATGGTGGGCTATCGATTCTCAAAGGCCTGCTCGTGAATAATTAAGCATTGTATCACTGGCTACAGCGATGCTCCGCTCAACCTCTAATTTCTCGGCCGATTAACTTGCCTGAATGTAACGAACACCACATGAGAGTAAACAACACCCCGGCTTATCAGGCCGACCTACACGCTAAATAAATTCAAGCCCATAATAAGTTACCTTATTAAACACCTTTGATATTGGCTGTAAGACTTTCGTGAAGTCCGAAAACAAATTGCTTTTCTTACCCTTATAACCTCTATTGAAATGTCTAGTTGACTCTTTGAGGGGTTCTGGTCGTAAACGCTTTTTAATACAAACAAACAGAATGTAAGTCAGCCTTAAGCTATGAAAACTGTTTTCTTAGCTATGAAGAAAAGAAAGATTTTGCTACTGTAAACAGTCAATGCGCGCTTTTATTATTTATTTCGTGACGAAATTTACAACAAAAATACAATAAGATATTGAAAATCATAAAATATAAAGGGTGCACATTATTCTAGACCCCATTCCATAGATAAGTGCAATATCTACGCATTCAAAATGAATGGAACAGCCTTACCTTTTAGTAAACCGATGACAGTAAAAATATGTGCAGGTTATAACGTTATCGCGGACTGAAACTTATAAGCTGTGTCTTATATTTCCATATATTTTACTTCGTGATACCGTTACGTGGACGTTGAATTCGACGACAAAATCGTCACGTTAGAAATAATATAAGCGCTCATTTACTCATTAGTAGTCTGTCAAAAGTGTCCTATTAATTTATTCTACCAAAAAAATATATCAAAAACAATGACAGGTAATAGCATATTATTTATGCTCGGCCAACTCCCGACATTTAAGTAGCTTTTTTTTTTTTTTTTTTTTTTTCAGGATGGGAAATCATCAAATGACTTCTCCCGCTCTGGGCGGAGCGGGAGGGCGTGTCAGACTTTTACTGACTAAAACCCACCCGTGTTCCATCAGTTGCCCATGTGCCAGGGTCACGGTATCTCTTTCGAACAATCACGCGACCCCGGCAGGCATCGGTCCTAGTAGACCCCTACACTGCTGCTGACATCTCTTTGAGGCGCGCGTGGAACACTGCGCGCCGTCGACCCGAGCTTGGTCCTTACCGGGCGGCGAGCTACCCATTGCTCACCACCCGCAAGCTCGCGCCTACGGTGGCCGGGAGTCCGCTATTGACTCCCGACGTCCGGGGCGTCTCCTCCTGCGGCGGCTAGGGACGTGAGGGCGCAGAGACTGCCACTCCCTCACGCGCCCCGCCTCCTCCTTCGCGAGCATTACTGCTTCGCAGAAGGAGGTGACGGCTTCCCATTCCCTCTCGCTCCGTACCATGGCTCGCACCAGAGCCGGACGCGAGAGGTCGCCGCCGCCGATCGACTCCACGAGGACACGGCGGTGCCCCGCCCAGGCAGGGCACACCTCCACCGTATTTAAGTAGCTTGGGCGCATGTTTTTCAGTCCCAGTCAAAATTTGCATAATAAATTATGTTGATCGTACTCGCTTGAGATTTCTCCAAGCTATATTGATTTTTAGAATTCAGGTTGATGGTTGGCCTTTTTATTTTAGATAATCTTATTATAAAATCATCGATAAGCAAGAAAAAGTCCTTATTTCATATTCTAATCAAATCGTGAACTCAATTTCTCAAGGGAAGTGGAAATTACTCGTTAAAACAGAGCCCCTCGGCGTAAAACTACGCCTGATGAATACATAATTTCAATGTACGCGTTTAATAACTCTTAGATACCTATTAGGAAGTACTGATGACTAATATTGGAGAAAAATGATTGTTTATTATAGGTAAAACAGCTTTTAATATGAGCAGTTGATTTTCTTTTTTATTTGTTACAATATAAGCGGTCTGTAACTATGAAAGACAGAGCAGTCTAAGCTTAAACAGTTTTACATGAAAGTACAAGGAAAATTCCCATCATATATTCCGAAGTTCCGTTTCTCATTAAGAAAATAACTCGAAGCTTCGTTTTCTTATTGCAAACTGTTATTTTAGACAAATTAGAGAAATTCAACAATTAAGGAGTTAGAAACAGCCCAATCTTGTGAATTAATTTTGATGCCGAAAGTCTTTAGCAAATTTTCCTTGTGCGGCAGTCGGTAGCTGAGACCTCTACGGTTAATACTTTCGACTTTGCTCGACCTGTTTGTTTAGAGCCTTTATTGTTTGTTTGCAGTCGCCCCAGAGTCTGTAATAAGCTCACCGCGTCCAATCGGTCAACAGTCCCCACTGCCGGGGATCGAGGAGGAGGACGATTCGGATTGGCCTCTCGAAGACGCCACAGACTTAACAATCACACCCTCTTACAAGAGTACACGAAGCAGCACTGACACTGCGTACACGTCCTCGAGAAGTTCTGGAAAGAAGCGAAGTTTTGGCAGCCCGTCGTCGGTGAAGATATGTATATCGGCGGCGGCTAGGAAGTCTAACAAGGCTCGTAAGCGTGGCTCGGGAACAGCTAGTGCGTCGCCTTCGCCCGGGCAGGCCAGCGAGGACGCTGTGCCGCCGCCGCTGCCGGCGCTCGGCAGGATGCAGGCCGAACAGGGGAGCATCGGAGAGCTGCAGAAGTATCACGGCAGATACCTCAAGAGCCGGCGTCATACCCTTGCTAACGTTCGGTGAGTTCAAACTCAATTAACTTTTATTTTTTTGACTATTCAAATGTCATCACTGTGCAGTGATAACCTCGTGATTACAATAAAAAAGGGAAAAACTGAAAGGGAAGGTAAAACTGTCTGCAAAATGGCTGCCACTGATGTTCTTTGAGGTTCTCATTACCAATATACATACCTATCAAGGTACTTACATATATTGAAACTGGCACTTCGCCCGTGACTTCGTCCGCGTGGATTTCATATTTTCCTCTACAATTTTCAGCCACCTTAAAACGTCGTTTTCAGATTGATTCAGGTCTTTATCCTCCACTTTTCTTCTCGAAACGGTTGATTTTTCAAAAATCATATACTTATCATGTTTTTCGTTTTTTACGAATGTACTGACTGTTTTTTTATTCTTTACGAGGTTTACACTCCACGGTGACGATATCGGATTTCACCACGGGGTTGGATCCTGATTTCTGACCTACAAAGACTAAAATGGCTTGCATAATTAAACAATTTTTACAAAGTTAAAAGTAGTCTGATAGCTTAATGATGCCCAATTGTTTATTAAACGTAGGCTCGTAAAATGAACTTTATGGCCTTACGAAGTACATTAGAGCCATTAAATGCTTTGCATGAGTTCATATACACCATTATAATGGAGGGTGTCACAGACAATTTATAGTTGTTAAGTGTTTTATGAACAACAGATTATATGTATAAAACTTGTAATCTAAGTTTGTAAATGTTCTATTTCTTTTTCATGTGGTGCGCACAGATTAAGGTACGTGAATTTTATTTTATTGAAATTAAACTACCTTTAAAACTATACACTTTCTTTAATTATGTATAATGGAATATATCGATATTACCCTTGGCATCACAGATTAAGAAACGGTTTAAATATTTCCGTCATTTAACAGAAATGTGTCGGTTTTTTTATGTTTGAACCGTGATAATTAATGAAAATTTAACGAAATCGTTAATTTTTAAAAACTTATTTTTACTTTAATTACTACGAAATTATATTCAGCGGTTTACTTTTATAACTGTGCTTGTTAGTGATCTTAGAATCTCTACTACTTTTTCTGTTTTTACCCGTGAGAACCTGTAATTGGCTTTATTTTTCATAGGTATACAATTGTTATCCATATGTTAGAGCTATTATTTCTCCTATGAATAAATAAATAAATAATATTATCGATTGAACTGTAATCAGACGTACGTCTCGCTGCATCGTCGCTAGCATTCATAGCTCCATTAAATGTTCCAAGTAGGATACATGCCACGCACGAATCTCGCTACCCGTCCGCTATAAAGTCCTAAATGGGATTTTATTGAAATTTACGTCGTATCTTTTTAATATACAGTGCTATACAAATATTAATTGGTATTATTTTAATATTGCCTCTTTTATGTATACTATAATAAACACATAAAAACAAGAAGAATTCCTATTTTTCGGAATAATAAAACCAATATTACATATACCGAAAATTACATATTTTTCTTATTGTGACTACAGTGTTGTTTTGTTAAGAACATACGTAAGTGGTAATTATATTAAATGAATAAATATGGTGTATTATCTTGTAAATATTGGAACGTAATGACTTCTACGTTTTCATTTAATAAACAGCTTTCAAAAAGATACACAACGGTCACTAAACCTTTCAGTTTAGTTTACGTTACCAAGCCTACTCGTGACAAATTGTTATCGTTTTTACTTGACCTAAGTCACCACAAATGTCTTTGGCACTTAAGTATTCCTCGGGACCAACGAGTAAATAATCACGGCCGGAAAGCCCTTTGCTCTAAATTAAACAATTATTCCGTCATTAAGTAAACAACGTTGCAGTAACTACGTAACTCATTTAAAATTAATTATAAACAGCCATCTTATAATTGCTACTGGATAATCGGTTAATGTAAAGAAATCTCACGAGATTCATTGTGATTAAGATTACGGAGATGCAAAAAGAAAATGTTAATAACTTGAGAAGAACAACAAGTAAGTAAGTACATATACGTTCAGGGTTCACAATGTTGCACAACTCGTATGTTCCTCATGTAATATTAACATGGTACTTTCAGAGGCTGTGCTAAGTCGGCCATTTCGTTTGTTTGAAAATCATTATTACTGCAAACATTAGCTGGGACAAAGTACTTTGTTTCTTGTTGTATGAATGCAGAAGTGTGGATGGAAAACGATAGCATGTGACATACTTTTTCATTTCCCAAGAATAGTCCAGTCAGTCTTTTTGCAGGTTTGCTATTAATCTGTCTTATTTTCCTGGTTTATAAATAAAAGTCACGTTTTTTCCAATCGAATTCTCTCGATCCCCCATTTTTCTCGCTCATAAAAGTCTTTATATTAACCAACACCGATTATGGATTTTTCATGTTCACAGAGTATTTCTTTAATGAAAATCGTGAATATTTCTTTACTTCCTGCTATAAGGGTTTCCACAAAAATACGTTTTTTACCGATATTTTCCTCATTATTGCGGAATTCACGATACTGAAGTTCTGTTCACGTTTACCGAATATTATAAGCAACAATAATTGAAAAGAATACAGTTTTTTCTATTTGTTATAATTGGATGAAAACTTGAATATTCTTGTTTTTTTTTTCCAAGCTTATTTTCAGACAATAGTCATATTGTTGCTTATTATTTTTATAGTGAAACTTAGGTTCATGCCACATCAAGTTAGTTGAACAAGTATGAAAAATGCTCGTCTTGTCGCCAACGTCGTCGTCGAGAGAGGACGTTGGCGACAAGACAACTTCCACATTTTTTGTACTCATTGTTTCAGCTTCAGTGCTTAACATCGTTTTCTTTTTGTATGCTTTAAAAATGTTGTAGGATTTTCTCAAAACAAGTAGACTAAAACAAAAACCAGTAACAAACGTGAAATATTTGTACTGTCAAATTGCAAAGTGGGCAATAAAAGATAGTGTAGACGAAGTATTGAATACGAAATTCTATCTAAATATTAGTAGAAAAACTCTCGACCCTTTTCAAGTGTTTCAAACAGATTGCTTCGATTTCGTGAAAGAAAAATATCGCCCTTGTGTTTTCTGTTTAGTTAAAGGGGGAAAACTTTAAAAAGGTCTTAAAAGTTAATGTATTACTGATGTAAATATATATGGTTAAAAAAAAACTCGCGTTTCGTGTGGTGTCTGACGTAAAGATTAGCACCAACTCATTTCTTCCCGTGGGTGTCGTAAAAGGTGACTAAGGGACTTCAACTTACAGAGAATGAGTAGCAGTGTTCTCTATGCGTTTTACCACCATACTGCGATCGCCAACTCACCTGCTAAGCGTGGCGATTATGGCACACCCCGACCACATTGGGGGAAGCCTATATTTATGTGCAGCAGTGGACATCTTTCGGATGAAAAGCCTTTAGCGGTTGATAAATAACCAGCTTCAAATAGTAATTTATACCTGAATTCAATTTATTGATCAAAACAGCCGTAATTAACACGTATAATGAAAATTGTACGAATTATAAAACGTCCCTGATATTGCAATATATTATTTTAATAAGTTCTGTACATGCATTTACATATCATACAATAAAATAAATAGTCCGTGGTGGGCTGAAAATTTAAGGCTTATTTGCTTTCCATATTTTATTTCAACATTTCAACCATTATAAATTTTATCCATATGAAGCGTTCAAAATAATGTTTTTTTTTTTTAAATTCTACCAAAACAAGCATGGAATAATTGAATCATACTATATTAAATTTACAAAATAATCTGTGTTAACGTTAATAAAGGCAAAAAGTATCGAAAATTCGAAATTTTATTAGTAAAATTGAGTTTACCTCCGGATTTATTGGGACGCGGCGCGGCTTGCGGGCATCCCGTTCTAATCCATTATGGCGTTAGTTCTGTATTGGAAAACAACGGGTCTCGAGATTTCGTTATATTAGACAACACTTTGCTTTTTAAGTTTTGTTTTATTATTAGCCACCCGACCTTCAAAATTTGCCTGAATTTTGAAGACCAGGTGCGTTTCAAGGTTATACGAACACGTGTTGCCGATGGCCATCATGGCTATATTTAATCTCACAAGGAGCAGACATTTGTTAGGCATAATTTCAGACTGAAAGTTTGAGCTAAGAATTTCCCACGATACATACAGAAAAATGAACACTTTTTCAACCTGGGAATTGATCTCCGCTTACTAACTACATACTGCTTCCCACTATACATGAAAGATACAGCTACTTACCTACCACCTTACTATAAATTACTTATTTACCTCGAAGGGCTAGACGAAACTTTTTATCATAAAAATGTTATTGATATTGCAAGTACAATATTAAGGTGGTGTTGGCACTACTGCCAACTCTAGAACCAAAACACTGTTTGCCTTCATATTATGCTAAATAGCACTTCGTTGTAGCAAACCTAGAACTTTTATTGACTAACACTGACTTTAATACAACCGTATACAATTGTATCATGTGCTTTATTTATGATTCAGTCAGCTCCCAACACGAAATGAGTCCTAAATAAAAGATAGTAACGCTGAAAGTCCTATAAGAATAATGACTTGAACTTACGACCTTTCAGTATTTCACACAGACAGCAACCATTTCTCTTCTGTCTTCTCTTAATCTAATGAAACATTGAACAAGTATGAAAAGAAGTGTATAAGCAGGTGGTGCTGTCAAACCTTCAGCGTGTACCTATGTTCCCCAATGATTGATCGACACCGCTCGGTGATTGATTCCCTGTGTCACCTGATATACGAACGTATGGCCCCATTTTATTCCAATACAATTCGAATACGCATACGATATTACCCACTCATATATGCTGGGATACATATGTACTTTGTAGACCCTAAATCGAAGGATATATTATGAAGTGTCTTACGTTACCACAAAAAGTGATAGGGTGTTCAAGAAATCTGCGATTTTTGTAATTGTGAAGAAATAAATTGTAAAACTGACGAAAACTGTAATTTGATTAGAGATTATGTAGATACATTTTGATCTGAAATAAAGATACTTATTCGTTAAATACTTTTCTTTGGCTGTATGCTGTATTACCTCGATATCGTTTGATAAAATAGAACTATATCGTTTATATAGTATATATACTTTTGGGTGGAAACAAGAACAAGGAGAATCAGTACTAACCCGAAATCATACCATTTTTTATGAGACAAACGCTAATGGTGAAATGATGCCCATATTCTAAGTAGAACCGTAGGAATCATACAAAAACTTTAAATCCGACTGCGGCGAAGACCACAAGAAGGGTAATGTTTTTACGGTTGTTAAAATCATTCACCATACTCTTATTCAGCCCTAGTTTATTGTATAGTTTTAATTAACACTAGTGATCGCCCATTGGTCGAAATTCGACCGTACTTCATTTGAATAGAAATACATTATTAAATGTAAAAATATATAACATTCAGTAACACTATAGACAAATAATATTAAAGACAAATATTTTCGATATGATCATAGTTTTAATAAATGAAATAGGTTATATATCTATAAAATTTATTTATTACCTATGGTTATACTTGACATTCAGTAAAGACACAAAATATTAAAGACAAATGTTCTCGATTGGACCACAGATTTGGACCATAAACATAAGAATATTTATGCATGTGTGTATTAAATACACGGTAATGAGTAGTAGTGTGTGTAACGTGTTATTTATTGAAAATAATGTATTTTTACGCCTAATTTAAAAAAATATATGAGCAATCGTCACTTCTTCTCTGTATAAACTATAAGTGTGCGAAATTTCATACTCCTCCGTCCGCCCAATTTTCGTAAAAAGGGATCCAAAGTTTTTGTTTCACGTATTAATATATAGAAGATAACTCTTCATCACCTGCTTAGCTTTTTCCAAATATATGTTGAGGTCGACTTCCAGTCTTACTAGATGCAGCTGAACACTGCAGCTCCCTTGGTAAAGCTGGATGTCAGACTTTAGGGCTTCTGACAATCCGATCAAAGATTCACGAAACGCTTAACTAGCTTTCCGAGGCACGAAGGGGTCTTGGTATGTAAAAATGGTCACCCATCGACAAACCAACCGCGGCAACCGTAGCTTTACTAGGCCTTTACTACTTAGCCACAAGCCCCTCTTATAATTTAACATAACTAACTATACTGTTATACATCACACCTACCTATACATATTGTTAAACAGATAACCTACTTGTAACGTCGAGTTCGGTTCGCAGGGAAAACCATCCAACTGGTTGAGGGATGCCCCTTTTTGATGAAAGATTAACATACTTAGTTACTCCATAAAGCATTTCTTTTGAGTGAAAATGTTATGTGTTGCTACAAATTCCATTCAGCATATTTTCAACAGCGAATCGGCGAAATCGGAAAGCACTCAACGTTTTAGTTGCTTGGATGAATATTATTGCGGCTTTTTTTAGCTTCATTAGCAAAACAGTTTTAGTTTTTTAAACCTCCTTGGTTGATGTGTGCAAATAATATTAAGCTCGTTATTTCACGCTTAAATCCTGTTTATTCATATTGATTGACACGTTTTGTTGAAGTTGTTAAAATAAAATTACCAATCAGTTGTAAAAACAAATATCGTCATAATTAATGTTCATTCTTTTTAATGAATGTGAGTAAACATTGGTTTTTAACATATTCGAGAACGCTTTTTCAACCAATTTAATTTTACCACTGTTTATTTTAATGAAATTTACGATGCACCATGAATTTAGTATAAACTCTCTATCTCCTTGAGTGTCTTAAATACATAATCACTCTGAGATATTAGGATGGCGGTGAAACGGCACTGCGCGGAGGCTGCGCAATAAAACTAGATGATCAAACCGTAAATTGAAAGTTATGACATATTTTATTTGCACTTTAATGGTTTCAGTAAAATAAACAAGTCGCCAGTGGCCGTCATAAAACAATTTAGAACAAGTTTTGTCCAAAGTGATTATTTCTTTCAGACGTTGCCTCGTTACTGAGGGTCGTGACTTCTAATGACGTTGATGAGTTATCTTTCTATTGATCTGGTTCTGGGTCTAATGGTAGAGCTGCCATGGGTGTATGTTTATAGCCTGTATAAGTATGATAGATGACATGTGTCATCTGAAATGTATTGTGTGTACCCCTATGTTTTTTGATCGATGATTGCAGATACCAACCATCGACCAAGTGGAAATGCTTAAGAGCGATGGTCATTTAGAAATTCTGTTTAATGATTTTTAACGTTGTTATCCCAGATCCTAATTTTGAGCTACACTACGCAGGTGTGAGTGATAGTAGTCAATGGTTTCGATGCAAAAACTTAACTAACATTCAAAAAACGTTCTAAATTTTTTACCAACGTTACGATGTCGGTGCCTATTAGTTGGGCTAAAGTGAACAGCCCAGAAGAGAGAAGCGCCGATAACTACATTTAAAATCGTTCGTTTTTGTTTTCGAGGTCGTTTTAATAGCCAGCATATTTCAGCCTCGTTTTTGTAACGATGAAACTCAATTGGCGAATTGCTTCTCCCAATGCTCGATAAAATTGCTTGAAACAGTTTGATTTTCAAGCGAATTTCGTTTGACGAGAGTTGGAAGATGAAATTGCTAATAGTCGCAGATTGAGCGAGTAGACGAGCGGGCTTGCGGTAAAAGCACACTTAGTACATTTTGTGTCACAGAAATTTTACTTAACATAACAGAACGTGGCTGTTCATCATGCTGTGTAATTCTCTACTTTCATATTTCAGCGCTGAATTTTCTAAAGTTTATTCTGCGGTGCATAATTTTATATCTTTCATGCTTAAACTTATTTAAACATTCACAGAGACTAAGCAAAACAAAACGTATGTTAGAGAATTTGCCTCAAAGGGAAAAACAAAACATCGTGAGCTGCCTGCCGTTGTGTTCCTCGACCGGCAAGCTATGAAAGGTACATGAAAGAGTCGGCAATGCTCACACACCTCCGCCGCAGGTTTCCGCTGCAGGCCGCCGTTCAAAGCGCCTTGCATGCTGTTTGGATGACCGGAGACATCCTACCCTCCTCAAAGTCCTTAGAAACTTGTGTGTGGTCGCGATGTTACGACAATTTGCTCGGAAAAGTCTCATGTTGCATCTTACAGGCGATGTACCGTCTATATTCAAAACTGTGCAGAACATTTAAAACATTTCTATAGAGTGGGTCACTAAAATTGACTATACAAAAATTATGCATTCACCGGAAACAACTCCGGAAAAATAGGGTGTAATTTCCCTGAAGAGACTGCGCCGTAAAAATAACAGAGCACTTTCATTTGTGAATGATAATTCATTAGGTGTCGGAGGCGTGACTAATGATGTCACCCCCATACATTCCACTAGGAAATTGCTACTTCGAAGGTTTCATTTGGAAAAGTGCTTATTAAAATTCATGTAAGATGTCTCTAGTGCCGTCTGTTTAATATTAAAAGAAAAAGATTTCTATTCTCATTATACTCCCCGTGTAGTGTCCCTGCTAATAATTTAATGGAGTCTACTATAAAAACCGGTCGTGGTCGGAAAGAAAACAAATGTACGTGCCTATTTTTTAATATTTCATGAGGCGAACGATGCTTTTTCTAGCGGTCTTTTGTTCTTTTTCTCGAAGTCACTCGCTTTTTAATGAAACGCAAGCCGTTAGCGAGGGAACGGATGCGGCAGCCTTTCAAAGGAATTGTGGGAGACTGCATAATATGTATATATCGGAGTGCTCTTAGCGTATCGAGTGGGTGAATCTCCACATTTCCTCGACCGACTCACTTGGCTTACACTGTTCTCGAACACGAGATTTGGATACGTACCGACGCGCTCGTAAATATAGCGCGTACGTATCCAAAACATTAATGACTTACCACAACAGACAAACGTTTGTAAACTTTTAAAATTAAAAAATAGAACGTTTACAATTTCAATAGTATGTATATTCAGATTTATGTCTGGATTTCTGCTAAAATTAGGTCAATCATGCACGGTGAATTGTGTACCGTCAGAATAAAAAACGTAGTCAATGACAAATCGTGCGCTGTATTTTACTTACAAAATATACAAATTGATGCTCTGTATCAATCGTAGCGTGTAATTCGTGTCCGTTAAACATTGTAAATGTGTAGAGGAATCGGTAACAGCCGTAATTATTCGTGGATTGCTATCACTGCGATCTATAATGGGACAGGGTGATGCAAACGGTATTTACAAAATGTCAACATAAATTCTACTTTAACGAGTACCTCGAATTAAAAGTAGAATTAGTGCGAGGTGTAAAGCTGAACCGCTTGAAACTAGTTCAGTTTCATAAATTTTTTCAACAAGAAAATATTCCATATCGAATGATTCCCGTAAACATATGAAACAACACTCAAATTACACGTCCTTATTTGTAAGTTTTTTGGCTATGTAATCACAAATATTTGCGGCAAACGAAAGGGTAGGGAAAACTTGAGATGGTTTGACAATACGAATTATCGAGATGTAATGACGCATAGATATTAGAATTAAAAAAAAAAACTCCGACCAATGCAAACCCTCTAAAAAGTTACAAAAGAATATATATATTGGCCCTTTAAGTTTATTAAGAACTTGTAGGTAATATTTGATCATAGGATCATCGTCTCGAAACGGCTCAACCGATTTTAATAAAAGAAGTCTACGAACCACTGCCAAAAAGCCTACGATTAAATAATAAAAAAAACGCACCCAAATCGGTTCACCAATTTAAAAGCTACGATGCCACATACAAACAGGCATACATACCGGTCAAACTTATAAGACCCCTTTTTTTGCGTCGGAGGTAAAATACCATATCGGTATTCCCATAGGAATGTGTTCAATATTTCTCATAACAAATCTCCTAAGGAAAATATTTTAAAATACAAATAAATATCAAAGTTGAGATAAGCTTTATCTCATAACATAACCGCTTCCCGGAGCGATGTAGAGCAAGAATATGATTTCAGATTCAGCTTTGCTGTGGCGGAGCGGACGAAATGAGACGTCTCGCCTGTCAACGCCTGAAATCGAGTAGGTATGCGATGTATCTGAGAGGGGTTTGTACCTAAGTGATATCAACCGCACGATTCAATCGATCAGTTTAAGCTGAACACACGGAAAATTGACGTCTGGTGTTGCTTAATAATTCCACGACTGAACATGTAAAGTACCAAGTTATTATTTTACGTTTTCATTATAAATATGGAAATTTTCACGTGTAAATGAGCAAAACTTTACTTGTTTCTTGTGTTGAACACTTCTTTATTCTAACGAAGACCCCTGACAAAAAACAGGAATGAAAAGAATTGAATGAATAAGCTCTCCCTCATTATTGTTGATTCTTAAATGAAGCTTCATGAGAATTTTGTCGGTATTCATTTTATTATTTATTTAAATGAGAAAAGGAACACGTAACGACCTTGACGCTTTTCAAACTGTATACATAGGGAAAATGGAAAAACAATAAATGAATGGCATATTTCATTGCCGACATTTAATTTGTATACATAAAGGTTTTCAGAATCACAAAAAGTCCGCTTTTTGTTATACAATATTTCGCCAGTAACAGTGGAAACCATTTTGTAAAGGGGAAAAAATAAATAAATATTAAAGTTCTATGATTTTCTTTTTCACTTTGTTCTTTAAATGTCGTCAAACGGCAAGAAAAGAAACCAAAACAAAAGCCGCCATATTGAGTGGGGAGTGAGTTTTGCTGCGGAGCTTGAGGTTTCATTATCGCGCTGGACGAATAACGGGTTTTAGGGACCCATATCCAAAGGTTAATAAAGATATGGAAAAAAGAGTAAATGCGGGAAATAAAGTAAATGATGCGATACATGCGATTGTGGACCGACCAGTTGAAGTCCGAAAAGGCTCGTCTGGCTTTTCACAATGGTGTGCTGGTACCTTACCACGCATAGAAGTGAATATTGGGTGTGGCAAAAGAAGCATGAAAGCAGAATTAATGCTGTGGAAATGCGTTCCTTGGCAAGCATGTGTGGTGTGACTATGAATGATAGGCTGAGGAATGATGTGATAAGACAACGATGCGGCTTAAAAGAACTGTAGTGACAAAAATTTAAAAGAGTATGCGTATATGGTTTGGTCAAGTTGAGAGAATGACTGAACTTCTCTATTGGTGATGTTCTTCAGAACGGAAGGTGCGTAGTACTCGCAACCGGCGTGTGTGTATGACCAGATGTAAGAACCTAAACAAGGCAAAAAGTGTATGTAAAGATCGTAGTTGGGGCCGTTCCGTAGTTTCTGCCTACCCCCATGGGAAAAAGCCGTGAGTTAATGTATTTATATATAAAGGTTGCTAACAGAACTCTATTACTAAAGCTTCTATGTCCATTCGTCCGTCTATCACAGGGCTGTACTTTCTCGTAAACAAAAATATTTATTGTATTTTTAAATATTGTACGGTGGTATTCTACGTGTGTGAGTCCAACTCCCATTTGGCAATTTTTTGTTCGGAGTTTCTTATGGTGCACAAGAATTCCTTGGTTCTCAAAGAAAATCTATACAATAGTTCTATACCCATATGAAAGTAAGAGACAATGCAAACGACCGACGTTGTGTACGGCCCACAGAAAGTTCGCGACACGTGCAAACAATATAATAGTTTTGCGAGCTGAGTGAGAGAGAAATGTATAATTTCATTCAATTTTTGTACATTTTGACAGACATGTAAAATAGTCGGGTTGACTCGTTCTACTAAACTATACGTGGTGTAACCGGAAGTACTGGAAATGACGTAAATTCGGAATAACGGGAGGATAATAGTTTATCGTAAATCTACACCTAATGGCGTGAAAAGGAGTATATATAGTACATGTAAGACCAAGGGATTATATTGTGCGTTTTGCTGAAATCAAAAATTGTTTAGGGAAACCTATAAGTCAGATAATAGAAACTTCACAACCAACTTTTAAATCTTATGTAGAAATAAGGGGGTAGAGTTTATATGAAAAATAATTCTCAGTTGACCAATCTTCTTGAAAATTGACCTGAATACGAATTAAGATAATCAGGCATTTTTGAAAAATACATTTTTGATAACATTCGAAAACTACGCCGATAAAGGCGCGGATGAATTGCTAGTTTCCTGTATTGTAACACCTCACTAATCCCTTTTTCCTATAACACTGAAATCATTCTGCCTACCTATTCAAGTCATGTAAAATAATTCGGTAACGCCTATTAATCTGCCATGACTGGCTGAAACTATAATCCCCTGTCAGTTTCTTCATTTGGGAATGCTTATTTAACATCCCTTTGATCATTTTAAAGGGTTATTTATTTATCTAATACACTGAAGCTTTGTTCAGTAATCTACAAAGTACTTGAATATAATTGATTTATTGGTAACAGTAGGTCGCTACACTGCACCGAAGTCACTCGGATATTTGTATGCAAAATCGAAAAGAATAACCACTTTTTGTGGAGTCCATTAATACTCAAATTTAAATTCAATTACGAAACTAGGGGCCTTCAAAGGACGACGCCCGTATTTTCGACCGAAGTTACGAGCAATTCCAACCCCGTATCACTTACGGACAATCATTTTGTTTAGAGACCAAACTAAAAATAAATGACCACACGATTTGACAGTTCTTCCTACTCCCGAAGTGTTTATGCCCGTCCAAAAAGTTAGTTAATCGGCTGCAGGATTCACTTCGAATTTTCGGTCTACTTTCGGACCGACCGTATCTTCTTTCATAGAGTTGTGGAGTAGGCCTTCTGAATACTAGCATCAGCAAAGGATACCGGCGAGAGAATTGTTGATGAAATTATTAAGCGTCTACGTATGTCACCCTACTAGATACCGACGAAATAATTTACTAAGTTTTATCAAATCAAACATAAGTACTATCTAAGTCTGAAAAAAAAAGTCATCATAATAAAGAGCTTATTTGACTAGATTATTGATGCTAAGAAATAATCATGGCTTAGTTTTTTTGCTTTCTTGCTCGACTTCATGACTTTTGGCTAAGCGATACTTTTAATGTTGCCATGTAATATAAATCTTAGTCAAGTTACATTCGCTGTAGCTTTACGTATTGCATTAATATACTAAGGAAATATATTTCTGCATCAGAATACAATTAATGTTAAAATAAAAATGATTGCTTGTGCTAAAGATTATAGTGGTCATAAGTTTTTAATACGTATATATAACACTGTAGTGCAATTCGAGTATGGCAACATCGCAAAAAAAAAACATGACATTTCAACTGTCAATCGGCCAGCACTGATAAGTTGTCGCTGTCTTCGCGTGCGTCTCGTTATTTTGTTTTCCATCGATTTTCCGTGATTTTCTACTTCCTCGACTGCTTCTGCTCATGGACTCTGAGATTTACGGTTCCCTGTGTGACTAGTGCTTGCCTAAGGATTCTGACTGTTTACCTATACGACGACATTTTTCTGTGACTCTGGATTCCGATTCTGCCTGATACTTTGGATTTTTTTGTGTGTGCATCGATTTGTTTATCAAGATGAGTAGCCGTGTAAGGCCTACACGCATCATGTGTGTCAACTGCAACATATTATGTGTCAATAATATGCGCAGATAACCAGCATTGGCACTTAACTCGAGAGTTGGATGTTGCGCTCATACAATGACTGATATCTAGGATGAGCCAGACATCAACCATAAAGCACCCGCAAGTTTTCTAGATGACATTGTGGTTAGAGAAGATGAGGAATAAATATTTAAAAAAAAAAATAGTTTTTTTTTCTATACCTACCAATGACCTACCCTTACCATGTAATGAATCATACTATATAACTAACTGCTCTAAAGGTAGTTGACTAAGATTATTAAATAAATATTCCTCTGAACATATAATTAACTAGGTAAGTACCTGCCTACTTACTTACGTGGACCATGTGGCAGACCTACGCACGTCGTTTGGACTTAATATTCTGAATACGTAGTCCGTAGTTTATTTTATATTTAAAATGCATTTCTGTCAATGATATTTTGAGCAATAAGTAGGTATTTCTATATATCTTTTTCGATACCTAAGTCTGTTGTTGACTAGACATAACCTCTAAAACTTCAACCTGAAATATCTTAAATTCCTGACTTCCTATAAAAGTATAACCAAAGACAAAACTATTCAGCAATTCAATCTCTATACTTTTACATATTTTTCATAGGCAGACGCTAAAAAAAATGTCAACAAAAATTTGTTTGGGAGTTCGCCACTGTTCTTTGAGCCACGTTCAAGGGCTGTCAGTGTCATCACTGTTGAATATTTCCTTTAGTATGACCTCCCAAGTCTCCTGTCCATTAAACGATTCTATTAACTAATAATAATATACTATAAACTTTCTTGGCACATGTCCTTACAATATGTTTAATATAATATTTAGCTAAATTTCACAATAGATATAAAAATTGCAACCCTGACTTCTAAACTATGAATACCTGTGACATAAGAGTCAGTGTACTATTGCCACTTGGACACAATAAACCTTTATAGAAATTAAGAGCGAGTCAGCTGATATTATTAAAAAAATATATAGTAAGTAGTCAATAAAAGGAAAATTTAAGTTAAAAAAAAAATGTTACATTAAGATTAAAATTATAAAGTATACAAAGACAGTGTGTTTTCTTTTGCGTTGTGTGAGTGTGTGTATGACTGGGGAACGGTGTGAGTGTGAAATAAGGAGTCTAAATATGTGAATGTGATGGTGTCGAGTGTAGGACTGTGTTTGACTTAGTGCGAGCTTGGTATCTGTTGTTATATTAAAGATGTTGGTGACTGTATTACGCGTTACTGTAGGGATTGTTGCGAGTAATAAAGATCAAATTCGCTAAACATGAATTCGTTTGTATGAAACTGACAGATGTCAAGAGCGCATTCTCTCGTCGGGCTCACTTGTAATTCCATATTGTCATCGACACTCACAGCTCTTAAACGTGGTGTATAAGTACTGATCGCATTTAATTCCATTGGTTTAAATCGCCCTAAAGGTTACTCCATCAAAAAATAAAACGAACCAGTCAAGTTTGTTGAACTGGTATTTGTATCGAAACCTTACTACGCCGCTTATTTACTTTGCAAATATAAAACCAAACATTCATAAACTTTGCTCCATCCGCTAGTTGAAAAAGTTTTCTCGTATAAAAACGAAGTTATTCTGTAGAGTTGAGTTGAACATAAATTACGCGCTTACTCGCTGCGAGGATACAATAGGTCTATTCGGATATATGAAGGCTCTGAAGGCTCTAGATATCTGTCTGTGTGTATTTAATTGACTGTTACTTACCTTTTCGTATGAACTGACATATAGATAGGGCAGATCTTTTCTCTGGTGAAATGATTTCGGCTTTTAGTCGTTTATTGGTTTCTTAGGACGTTGTGGCGAGGTTTTCTTCTGAAAAGGTTTATATGTCGTATTTAATATATGAATTTATTCTGACCCGGTTTTCCTTTAAATAATGAAAATAACTCAGATACGATCGATTTCTCCGGATTATTTTTGAGATGTCCTATTAATAGCTACCTACAAAATATTGTTTCACCAGCAATCAGATCGCAGTGACACATCATTTAGCCAGTGTCGTAACAATGATCTATTTGAATTGTCATTGGTCCCTAGCCCTGACAACAGTAAGCAATGGATAATTTCGTAAACTTTTTGTTGGACTTGAATATGGGGCTTTTGGCTACTTTGTCCGTGTGCATTTATTTATATCTTTTTATTTTATTCTTCATAATGTGCGTTATGTAGAAAACCATTTATCTTTCTTTTCTTTATTTATTGACGTGTTCCAATATGATTGATTACTTTCCCGGCCATTATAAAAATAACAAAATCTTCTGTCTAAAGTATTATTCACCGGTCCAGACTACCCCTGCTCACGGAATTAAAAGCCCGTGAAACTGATCGTGGGACATTCAATTATATTCTTATAACATTCCACTGAGTTCGGGTCGTGAATTATGTGATGGGGACCCCCCAAATTTCCATTACCATGTCGGAATATCGGTGAGATAGCAAAAATACAATTTATGAGTTAGATGCTCTTGATAGATTGATATCAAAACCTTATTTAAAGTTTTTGCTTGCATACGCAAACGTAGAAATCGTAGAAAATACAATGCCTATTTGTGATTCAGGCAAATGAAAATGTAAAGGGAAATATATTGGTGTAAGTATCTGGTGGCTGGTTTTCAATTATTTCTATATATGTATTTGTTTACGAACAATATTGGAAGTAATTACTTGGAGGGCCGACGTGAGGTGAATGTCTTGTGTGTGTTGGTGCTTCTTTGCAGGTGTTCAAAGGAATTGAATTATGACGAAATTAAATTATAGCAAATATAACTACTGCGAGACAAGTACGTGACATGCGTTTGAGAGAGAACCAGGTAAGGGAAGGCGAACAATAATATTTTGATAAAACATCGGAAAATCTCGTCGTCTCTACGTTTTCTAACATGGGAAAGTTTCTTTTTAACTTTGACTTAAATCTTAGACGATTTTATTTCTGTGTAGTTTTTACAAATACTTTTACGTGCCAATCATATTTTTAAACTAAATGAGGTCGGCGTTTCCTATCTGAGTACACTAAGAAAGAAAAACCGAAACAACCACAGTCACAGTCTTTTATGAAGTCCAGATATAAATTTGGTCAGATCATATGAATATCATGTAGATTAGTTTCTAAAATTGTCTTTAGAAGAAAGCACCACATATATTGAGAGTAACTGTCCAGTCAGTGCACGCATTTGTCAGTATTCTGCAGCTCAACTCAGAACTTAATTAACTTTTTAAAAAGTCAACGTTAATAATGTTGACTTTAACTGTTTAGCTGCAATCAATCAAGCTGACGCACAATACATCAGTTTTTTTTTACAAATGTAAGCTATTCGATTGAAAAGTGTGTACACCGTGAGACACAAAAAGTGTAACATAAATCGTAGAACGTTTAATAGATGGGTTTTTAGGCTAATAGCCGTTCTTGGTATCCCTTGTTCGGCAGATTTACGATGTGCTAAACCACAAGCGTTCGAATGGGACGCGGTTTTCCTCCCTCTGACAATAATATTAAAATATATATTCCTATTTATCAACGATCGAGGAATTTATGCATTATTGATGTTCAATTTGAAAGCATTAATGCGTAGGTCGATACGTATTTTACTGTATTTTATCTTTGTTTTCAATTGCAACTACTTTCGTTGCCTAAGTTTCGAGCTAAGAGCTAGCTTTTAGGACCGACAAACAGGAGCGTCTCAGATAGTTCTTATTGGTCAGACGCTCATATATCTGCAACTAATAGCAAATAGAAGAAAGCGAATAGGTACTGAAATAAAATGTGGCTGTGAATCCAATGGAAACACATTCAATACAAAACGGTTTATTATTTCTCACAAAAATATTGAATTTACATTAAGTTTTTATGAGAAGCTTAGCATTTTAATTAAAAAACGTAAATTAGTTGATTTGCACGAATTTACGCGACACTTGGATAACAAATTATTTTCAATAGGCGACTCGCATGAAGTAAATTTATTTGAGAGTGTATTATATATATTTATTTTAGGCAATTGCCACGTTCTGAATTTTATTAAATAAAGTTAAGGAAAAGCCAACTAGCGCACAGACAAGTACAATAAGACACGAAAAAATAAAATAAGAATTAAAAACGTCCCAATAGCCTAATAAGTGATTCTGACGTAGTCGATTCGCCCATGAATAAATGAACGCCGTGCAAGTAGCTTACAAAAAATTATATATTATTTAAAATGTTGATTCGCCCATTCTGGGCGAGTAAAGTAAATAAAGGATCTCAATATCTCGTTGAAGATAAATAAATGATTATCATAAGAAAATTGACAGTTATGCTAATAAACTCGAGTTACATTAACTGAAAATGAACTCTGAAACGTTTGAATTTCTCAGAAACAACAGACAGTTTCTCGGGTAAAGACAAATACTGTTTATTTCTATCTTAGATGATTCCGTGAATATGCCAGTAAAGTGCTTATATTCCCTTACTGGCACTTCGCCCGAGACGGTCCTCGTGAAATTTTGTCCACCGACCCGACCGCCGCGCCGTGTCGCGTCCCATTGCTTCGTTTTCACTTAGCGATCATACATACTTTTTCATTTTTGCTCGTCTCCTGAAAGTTGTAACGTTATACTTAATAGCTTATAATATTCCTGAAGAATTTGGCTATCAAATTCAACTGGTAATTCCAGAGATTATGCCTTACATACCAACTTACAATTTTACTTCTTTATAGTATACATAGATAAGACCTAAGCGAATTGCTTGTAGACATTTTCTACGAAAATATTCTTGTTCGTTTTGCTATGAATGAAGTGAAGTGATAACGATCAAGTAAAAGGTACGAACCCTTTCAATATATTGTAAAATACACATATATTTCTCGAAATATAAGAATTTATTTGTGTATTCACTGGAGTGTAAAGTATTTTGGTCCATTTTTATGTTGCCTTTATGTAAAGCCATATTTTGGAGTCTATTGTATTGCCAAAATTACTTATAAATGTACCTAGGTACTCGTAGGTACTTACCTAACCTGCATACTATATAGTCAGCCCATAATGTTTCCGCTGCTGGAACATAGGCCTTGTCTCTGTGAGAGGGAGTGGGCCGTAATCCACTACGCAGGCTAAGTGCGGGTGGATTGATGTTACATATCTTTGAATTTTTGTTCTAGGACATGCTGGTTTCCTCACAATATTTGCCTTTACCATTTGAGAACAATTGTGATAAAATAAATTACACCAAGTAAAGATCTTAGGTTCGAACCCATGATCTACAACTCGTTAGTCGCGGCCGTTGACACTGGACCGACACCACATACTACAAACCCTGCCCCCTGCATACCTACTACACAAATACAGGGTGGGCCATTTAAAGTGGAAGCATCGGGCAACCCAATCACTTTTGACAGAATTGTCAGATCGACTAATGACATACCGCGTTGGAAGCGTCATTCCAAGAAAATTTTACCATGAAACAGTACACACCAAAAGAACGCTCTGAAATTGTTCAGCTTTACATTCAAAATAACTATCGAAAAACTGTGATTTTGACTGGCCCCCGAGATCACCCGATTTGACGCCACCAGACTTTTTTTTGTGGGGATATTTGAAATCTAAGGTATACGCTGATAAGCCAAGGACCATAGCTCAACTCAAAGATAACATACGACGTGAAATGGCCGCCATATCGACCGATACATTGGCCAAAACGATGGAAAACGCCAAAAAAAGGGCACATTTTGTACTCAAGGCCAAAGGTGGCCGTTTACGCGACATCATTTTCAAAAAAATAGCTGTAACATATCTCCTTGAACCAAAATAAATGGTAATCGAAATGAAAATAAATAATTATAAATGTTTTTTTCATATATTTTTTCAGAAACAATTGCTTCCACTTTAAATGGCCCACCCTGTAGCTTTAACTTTCATGACACTACATCGAAGCTTCAGAACGCCTTGGATTAAGACCCATTGATTAATTATTGTTTTGATACCAACCGGCAGCGTTTGTAATTGTAAAATAATGATTGGAAATGAAAGGTCATGAAGAATTACAGCTGTACCTAAGCCTCGTCTTCACTCCGAGAAAGGTCACGATACGATGTTTCACTTCTTAATATTTTTATTTCATTACTGACAAGTAGTCGGCACAACTTGAATTTCGAATCATATGTCAGTGGGGTTGTGGCCAAGTAATATAAGCAACACGTGTCGATATATCAGCTTAAGCAAAGTTTGTCGCGGTTGTTTCGTGGATGGGTCATCTTCACACACCAAGATGAGGGATCTTCGTGGCTTGGAAGGCAAATTAAGCCGTTGGTAGAAGCAGTTATGTGTGGATCTTTGACAGTTGTTTCGAGTCGAAAGACCTGAGAAGCCCGAAAACCTGACAACCAGTCTTACCAAGGTGTATTGTATTAGTGAGAAATCGGGTTGTGGCAGTTGGTCCATGTAAAATACTGGTACTTAGCTGCATGCGGTTAGATGGGAAGCCGACCCAATATATTTGGGAAAAGCCTAATGGTGGAAAGGCCGATGAGATGCCTTGCGTCTCAATTTAAAATTGTCGTAGTGCAGACAAGGCTTTATTGAATAAACAATGCACATATAAGCTTACTCAGCGAGACAACTCCGAAATTTACGCTACGGAAATTCGACGTGTTTATTTCGGTTTAATTTTTTCTAGGTGATTGAAAATAGAAGACGCAACTTTTCGGCCCATATTGCATACGGATATCGTCGTGTTCGTTCATCATGTCGTAAATCTCCAAAGGTCAAAATATATGAACCATTTGTCATACTTATTCATAACAATAGAGTACATTCAGAACATTAAGTAAAAGGTGTTAGAAAATTATCGTACCATATCTAAAGGGAACTCTTTTTAACAGACCATTGAACACTTACAAACGATTTAGTCGCTTCTTAGAAACACTCAGGCTCATGATTATGTATGTCCTCTCTGTAACATGGACAGTGACTGAAGAATATTTTATTTAGTAATACTGTATAATAGACTTGTCTGTTTCTGTATAACCAAGTACAAATGATTGGCAGCTGTGACATTTTGAAATGGAGCAGAATAAATCGGTAAAGCTCCAACTGTACGAAAAATTCGTTTCAATTTCACAGATTATTTTTGCGTTTTTAAACGATTGTCATTTTTCTCGAACTATTTTTAATTGTCTGTCTACATGTCAATTCACAAATGTCATTAAAGGTACTCAGGATATTGCACTGTCAAGATTATTTACATTTTATACCCAGCCGTAGGTAATGGAACTAAAATTATATTACAGTCCTTCGTGTATTCTCTATGTAAAACATTTTAAGTATGGTACTAAAAAAAGACACCAAAACCATTTTTACCCAAATTACGAATGACATTTAAAAATTTTATTAGAGCAAAAACAATGACTGTCAAACAAATTTCAGATGGACATTCTAGTTAACCTGTTTCAAGAGATAATCTGATAAAAAACGGGACTAAGTACGGTATTTAAAAATAAAAACGTTGAGATAAAGCTTAAATCTGCGCTAGCTGTATCAACACTTATCTATATAGCTCCTGCTTTGGCGTTAATTGTTTGTTAAAG
Source organism: Aporophyla lueneburgensis (assembly GCA_932294355.1). Taxonomy (NCBI): domain Eukaryota; kingdom Metazoa; phylum Arthropoda; class Insecta; order Lepidoptera; family Noctuidae; genus Aporophyla; species Aporophyla lueneburgensis. The sequence continues at coordinate 19,235,640 of OW028740.1, forward strand.
ATAATATCGGATAAAGTTCAGCTATTCAGTATTATATAGAACTAGCTTTTGCCCGCGGCTTCGCTCACGTTAAATTCGGGGTAACACGGTTCCCCTTTCCTAATTTAGAAAACAGAAGAGAACTCGGAAAATAATGTTAATTTAATACGCTACTGTAGACGATATTATATGTCTTTCCATTTGGGGATAGAATGTAAATATTCTAGGCATTGGATACACGTGAACATGCTACATACAATTATCCATGGGAGAAAGCACGGCTTTTCTAAGTTCACCTCAGCCAACTAACAAAGAAAAAAAAGTAGCCTATGTCACTCTCCATCTCTTAAACTATCTCTACTTAAAAAATCACGTCAATTCGTCGCTCCGTTTTGCCGTAAAAGACGGACAAACAGACACACACACTTTTCTGTTTATAATATTAGTACGGAATGATACACGAACAGCAATGTAGTAATGGCAAGGACTACCCTTTTTCCTGTACGTCTTTATATCAAAACGATATGCAGTTGTAACCAGGACGCTAATTACGGTAATTAAAAACGTCCAAAATCTAGTTGCAATCTCATTTTAGCGATAAATGCCAAAAAATATTTAATCAGAGCTAAATTTGACAATTTGAAATTAAAATACGAACGTTCTTAAAAATAAAATAATAATGATATCGTGCTTAATCTACATGAAAAAATCTCCGTTTTACGAAAATTACACGGACGGAGGAGTATGAAATTTAGCACAGTTAAAGTGTATATGAAAAGGAAGGGTGGATTTTTTTATTGACAGCCATTTGGATCCCCTAGTAAATTCAATACTTAAAAAAAACTATAATTATATATTGAAGGTTAACAAAAAACGCGAAAACAATAACTTCACGCTAACCCCACAAATTATTACATAATCAGTCTATATTGTTCCCACTGCTGGGACACTGGCCTCCTCTCAGCAAGAGGGAGTGGGCCGTAATCTATCACGCGGGCCCAGTGCGGGTTGGTAGATGCCTCATGTCTTCGAATTTTTGGTTCTAGGACATGCCGGTTTCCTCATGATGTTTTCCTTCACCGTATTGAGAGTAGTGGTGACGAAATTATTCACACAAAGTAAAGCGCCTGCCTGGGTTTGAACCCACGACCAACAACTCGTAAGGCGGGGCCGATACCACTGGGCCTTTCTCTTCAAACACAAACTATTACCCTCACTTTAAAGCTCATATAACAAGATTCTCCCAACATTATTTTCCACTTACAAAACGTCATAGCGTCCAAGTTAAATGATCTTTGTTACACAATTTTGCATTAACTAAGTTTGCGCCGGAGTTCCGCTTACCTGGTGGCCTACTTATGCTCGAGATTTATAGTGCACGGTGAGAAAGATGCGGGATATAGTTGGAAACTACATTCGTGCATACTTTAACGACGTGGATTTTCTGAGGTAGATTATGAAACTAATAGATGTTGAACATTTTGGTTTGTTACATTTCTGGAAGCTTCTTTGGTTGATTTCTTTAGTGGTAATTTGTATGTTAGAGGCAATTTTAAGGATATTTTTAGCTTATCCTTTTACAGTCAGCCTGTATCATCCCACTACTGGGCAAAAGATCCTAGTTTTTGCAATTTAGGGCTCATGTGGACCATGGGTCGTTTTATTTGTCCAGCTCGTTCCGACATATTCTATGGTATCTACTGTGGTGACAATCCTTGATGAATTCATGTGTTGAGGGGCTTCGGCTTAAGGCGTTGCTGGGAGACCCCCTTTTAACCTAATACCTAGGCATAGGTATTCCAACGTGACTGTATATTCAATTACCTATATTTCTATAGCTAGTAAATGTCAGCATAGACCAACTGGTAAAGCATCATGAAAGGACTAAAACTTTCATGGTCTGAAATTACCAAGGAGTGTGAAAAATTGTAGTGATCAGTGGCGTTAAAACTTGATCCGTCTTTGTATGACAAGGTGTTTTGAAACATTGACCTTAGCAGAACTGCAACAGGCTGTGGTCATCAATGTCTAAGTACTACACAAAAAAAAAATCTTTATTTTCCAAATCTGTTTACCCACATAATTTAATTTTTTTTCTGCTATTTTGTTTTTTTGCTGTTTTGTTTTGTTATTTTATATACGTGCATCCGTGCGTACATATGTGCGCTCTAATATTAATCTTAATTTTAAATTTGTTTCTCAGTGAGTGAATTTGTACTGCATTTTTTTATGATAATTAAAGTTGTTCTAAACCGAAATCATTGTAAGATGTTTTACAGACCTAAGCAGGGTCACGAGAATGTTCGAAAGAGACACCGTGACCCTTTTTTTTTTTCGCGCCTACGGTGGCCGGTCGGTCGCTATCGATTCCCGACGCCCGGGCGTCTCCTCCTGCGGCAGCTAAGGATGTGAGGGCGCAGAAACTGCCACTCCCTCACGCGCCCCGCCTCCCCTTCGCTAGCATTACTGCTTCGCAGAAGCAGGTGACGGCTTCCCATGTCCTCTCGCTCCGTACCATGGCTCGCACCAGGGCCGGACGCGAGGGGTCGCCGCCGCCGATCGCCTCCACGAGGACACGGCGGTGCTCCGCCCAGGCAGGGCACACTTCCACCGTATGCTCCACCGTGTCCTCTAGACGATCCTCACAATGGAAACACCCGGGCGTATCCTCCCACTTTTATCCTGAACAGGACCCGGTGAGAACCTGCGTCAGGCTGAAGGTGAGGACGCCGTGACGCCACTCTATCCACTCCTTAAAGAGGGGACTTACCGCCGCAATTGTGGCGTGCCCAGCGCTGGGTTGCGACAATCGTACCCGCTATGTCGCCATGAGATCCTACCGGAGCTCTGTCCGCCGTGCCGCGATTAGTCACGTCAACGGAGTTTCGCCTCCTCGCGCCACTCCCACATGTGCGCGAGGACCTTTGCCTCCAGATCCCATGGCGAGCAATGGGTAGCTCGCCGCCCGGTAAGGACCAGGCTCGGGTCGACGGCGCGTAGTGTTCCACGCGCGTCTCAAAGAGATGTCAGCAGCACTGAAGGGGTCTGCTAGGACCGATGCCTGCCAGGGTCGCGAGATTGTTCAAAAGAGATACCGTGACCCTGGCACATAAGCAACTGAAGGAACACGGGTGGGTTTTAGTCAGTAAAAATCTGACACGCCCTCCCGTTCCGCCCAGAGCGGGAGAAGTCATTTGATGATATCCAAAAAAAAAAGGTGGCTTGGAGGCGCAACCCATAACCACACAACATTCAGAGTCCCGGTTATTGAAAATAAAAAGCTGTCCCATTCATAATAATCGCGTTGGTATTGCATTTTTTTATGAAACCGCTTTTTTATGACGAAAGATTAGTAAGCAGGGATCAGAATCATGTGCTGAACTCATGGTTAGTTTGCTCGTCAATGTCTCTGCCACACTATATTTGTTATTATAAATGCGAAAGTAACTCTTCGCCTTGTCTGTTTGTTGGTTTTCACACGTCATAACGGCTGAACCAACAAATTTAGATGAATTCGAGACTCGACTAACCGCGATTAGGATACTTTTATCCCTGTACGACGACGTTCCGAAAGGATAATTTCCGACAACAACGCTGGTGAAACCACAAGCAAAGACTAGTATTATTATAAGTAGAGCACGACACGCCTGTATATGGTAACAAGGGCAAGGAAAAGGTATTCCTATTTACACATTCGGTTCAATAAACACATGGTACGGTCCTTTATAATTTGGGACGGACCTTTCGTTATTTACGGGGCATTACAAATTTAAAGTCGGGCAGAATTTCTTTAGGGAAAAATGACATTGTTCAAGTTGAGAACCGAAACATGAAGCTTTCACAGTATCTAGCTATTGTTTCAAAATTAAAATGTACTTTGTTTTTGTTAGGGTAAAGGGTTCACTTAGATAGAAGATAGAAAAAAGAACTTATTTTATTAATATAGGGTTCAGTTATACATAAAATATTACAGTCTGTGGAACTATGTCTGCTTTGTAAACTTACTTTACAAATATTGGGCAAACAGACCACATGAGTAAGAATAGTCATCATCATCATCATCATTTCAGCCGAAAGACGTCCACTGCTGGACATAGGCCTCCCCCAAGCACCGCCACCTCGACCTGTTCTGTGCCTCTCGCATCCAACGCATTCCTGCGGCCTTCACCAGGTCATCGGTCCATCTTGAGGGAGGCCTTCCAACGCTACGTCTTCCAGTACGCGGTCGCCACTCCAGAACCTTCCGACCCCATCGGCCATCTGTTCTGCGAGCAATGTGCCCTGCCCACTGCCACTTAAGTTTGGCAATTCTTCGGGCTATGTCGGTAACCTTGGTTCTCCTACGGATCTCATCATTTCTGATTCGATCGCGTAGGGAAACTCCAAGCATAGCCCTCTCCATTGCTCTTTGGGTGACTTTGAGCCTTCTTATGAGGCCCATTGTGAGCGACCACGTCTCAGTACCATATGTCATCACTGGCAACACACACTGGTCAAAGACTTTTGTCTTGAGACACTGCGGTAATTGGGACGAAAATATACCGCGTAGCTTCCCGAACGCTGCCCAGCCGAGTCGGATTCGACGATTGACCTCTTTCTCGAAGTTGGACCTACCTAACTGGACCGTCTGTCCTAGGTACACATATTCGTCCACAACTTCGAGTGTAGCGCTTCTGATCTTCATTGGAGTGGGTATCACATGAGCATTGGACATGACCTTTGTCTTGTCCATGTTCATCCTAAGACCCACTCTTTCGGAAGCTCTACTGAGGTCATCGAGCATTGTACTGAGGTCCTCCATAGTCTCAGCCATGACTACTATATCGTCGGCAAATCGAAGGTGAGTGATGTACTCGCCATTGATGTTGATGCCAGCCCCTTTCCAGTCCAGAACCTTGAAGACATCCTCCAGTGCAGCGGTGAACAGCTGCCCCACTCGCAGCTCATCATCGCTTTGCTTGCCCAGTTTCGCGTTGAAGTCCCCCATGACAACGGTGAAGTGAGATTTGGTACCATGCATGGCTCTGGAAATATCCTCATACATGGTCTCCACCTCATCGTCGGGGTGTGTCGAGGTCGGGGCGTACACCTGTATGACCTTCAGCGAATACCTTGCGGATATTCTGAGTATAAGGAACGCCACCCTGGTCGACACACTCTCGATCTTCACAACGTTGCTCACAAGGGACTTATGGACGATAAACCCGACACCACCTTGGGACTGCTGGTCGCCCTCCCGGAAATAGAGCAGGTTTCCAGAATTTAGGATTATCGAGTCCTCCCCCTGTCTTCGGACTTCAGATAACCCTACTATGCCCCATCGTAACCTGCTCAATTCTTCCTCAAGTTCAGCGATCTTCTCGTCGGTCCGGAGTGTGCGCGTGTTGTAGGTTGCCAGGTAAGAATAGCTTTCTATATTATTGTACTTATTTTAATGTCATATGAAGTAGAAAATAATTAACCAATATACCTTAGGTTATCCTTTTTTTATCAAATGACGTCTCCTGCTCTGGGTGGAGCGGAAGGGCGTGTCAGATTTCTACTGACTAAAACCCACCCGTGTTACTTCAGTTGCCTATACCAGGGAAACGGTAACTCTGTCGAACAATTCCGCGATCCTGGCAAGACCTTAGGTTATCCTATCACCTGAATCTTCACCTTTTTACATTCAATGTTTTATGTCTATGTTATGGCAAAGGGGAATAAACATACATTTTGAATATCGACATATACTGGCGTCAGAACTCAATCTATGGTAATAACTTTAAAACTATTAAAAAAGTTGCATTCCGAATTGAATACTACGCTTATACAATTAACTCTTTATCGATTCAGAATGGATATGGCCCATAAATGAAGCCGTAGATATTTTACTCCCGTCCGTTGGCTCGGAGAATATTAAAAATTCAACCTCCAATGCTGATTGGACAATAAAAGAAGAATGCTGACCGTATTCGCTGTTTTTCACTTCACATATATTGGAAGTTTCCGGTTTATTTGGTTAAACTGCTAATGGCTATGACCACCACGTCAGATTTTTTTTTATCGGGATCAAGGGTTATAGGGTTATGTTGTAATAGAGTTATGGGCTTATGTAATTATTTAAGTAAAGGGTCATCGAGTTACTGTATTATGGGATTATGAGGTTTTAGAGCCATAGGGTTAGCAGTTTAACCAAATATAGTAAATTCGAGGGTATATTTTGAGGTTATGGCCGAACCCAGACGTGCTGGAATGGAAATGACCCCGGATTCAGATTCAGCGACCCCAAAAACACATAGTACACATTTTGAGGCCCCCACGTCAGAAACTTCGTTATCGGGTTTAAGGGTTATGTTGGTAAGGGGTTATAAGGTTATGTAGTTATGGGACTATGGGTTATGTAGTTATTTAAGCAAGAGGTCATCGTCGTCATGGAGCTACTGTAATAGAGGATTATAAGGTTTTAAAGCCATACGGTTAGCAGTTTAACCAAATTTAGCAAATTTGAGGGTATATTTTGAGGTTATGGCCGAACCCAGATGTGCTGGAATAAAACTGACCCCAGATTCGGATTCAGCGACCCCAAAAACATATAGTACACATAGCGCGACCTCCAGGTCAGTTTTTTTTTTTTGTGTGGCTGTATAATTTGTTATTCATTCTATCATACATCTATTTTCTCTAAGATAACACAGTGACCAGGTCTTACCAATACCTACCATTATAACCACGTCTCGGAAAATTCGAAACAAAAATGTTCAGTAGAAGAGCCACGGCATTTGAAACTTTTTAATAACACTGTCATTTTGTCTTCCGTCGGTCCCTCGTTCCCGTATTTAACCGGCTCTCGTAAAACGTTTATTGGCATTTTGACAACTTAGATCCACGAGCACTGCTCGTTTCCTTTTTATTTCCAACGAATAGAAACAGTAAAAAAGTATTCCTCATTATTATATACTTCGGATGCACGGATGTACTCCATGACATACTTTTGAAGTTTTGATCTTTGGTACGTGTCGTAACACTCAGTTGCAAACGAGTATTATTATATTTTTTTAACTAAAAAAATAAACCAGCAGACTTTTTCTTGTTTATTTTTGTGTATTTACAGATATAATCTAAAAACACTCAAATTAAACGCATTCATGTAGTCGATGAAACATTCGTACAGTTACGAGAACTTGCAGTAATGCATGATATTCACTGTTATGAAGTAGGTCTTTTCTCAAAGTTGCAATTTTTATTTCACAAGAAAAGCGGTAGAATTTTGTGTAACTGAAAGGTATTTTTGGTCGTGATTGTACGTATATACCTTGTGGAAATCAAACCCTCTGCCAATAGCGTCGACAAACAAAACAAATAAAATGTAATACTAGTTTATTACTTTTCAGAAAGTATACAACGTGTTCCGATTGATATCCCATAACCACAAAGTATTGACAAAACCATGTTAAAGAATCACTTGGCATATGATTTATTTTTATTATGCAAGTATTTAATGGACCGACGATCTTCGAAGGGTGGTTGGTAGCAGCTGGATGTGAGTAGCCGAAAATCGAGTAGAATGGCGTGCAATTGGAGAAGCCTATGTCCAGCAGTGAACTGCTATAGGCTGATGATGAAAGTATTTAATGGTTTTGTTTTCTTGAATACGGGTGTAAGTTTCATTGATAAATACGAGTAAACATTTTAATTCAAATTTAAAGCTAAACAAGTCCAAAAATTAAACAGAAAATAATAGCTTCGACATGGTCTCAATTTATGGGATATCCAAAAGGAACACCTTGTTTACGCACAGTCTAGGCACATACAGGGTTAATTTTGAAATATCTGTCAAATTTAAGGTATGGTTGGTACAGACCATCAGACTGAAAAAACAGCCATCCCATGCATTTGGGTTGAGTGAGTATTGAAGTTTTGTATGAGACTGTTGATAAATTTTTGTTAGTTACGCTATTGGTCCCATGGAGAAAGTTGTTTAGTTAGATGATCTGCACCACACCCTTAAATTTATCAGGTCTTTAAGAATTCACCTTGTATAATAAGGTGCTATATGTTTCCATATTTCGCTTGCAAGTTATGCCATGTGGCATAACTTGCAAGCAGAAATTTGTAAGTAGTCGCGGCTTGCTCAGTTGCTCACCACTTGGAAACTACATAATAATCCGATTTCAGCAGTTTACTCACACAACTAACTGTGGTGATGTTGGTAGATGATCGGCACCAGCTACGATCTATTTCGGAAATAACACTTTTAGAAGACATATCAATTGATTGGATTAGCTTTGATTTGTTGTTTTTTGATACGTGTTTATTTGTTACTTTTATTTCAATATTATCCGTATTGAAATAAAAGTAACAAATAACACTTGTAACGAAATACGAAGTAATAGGCACAGAAATATAATAGTTTCTCCCAAAATACGTAGGAAAGCAATAAGTAATAAAAATAGCGATGCAATGTGTGCTCGCATATTTAATGCTATTAGTGGTCGCCCACTGGTCGAAATTCATCCGTAATTCCTTAAAAAAAACTGCGTTACTTCTCCATATAAACGTTAACTGTGCCAAATTTCATAGGGGTACAAAGTTATTGCTTCACGTATTAATTAATAGATACCTGATAGTATTTAAACCTTACCAGCTAATAAAGGAAAGGAAAATAAATATACTTGGTAAGTGACGTTCAAATATAAGTACCTGGATGCCCGAGCTTTGCGCGGTATTTAATTTTTTTTGGTTAATTGTTTTTTAGAAATTATATTTAAATACAAATTACATTTTGTTGTTTTTCTTCCAATAAAACAAAAAACATAAATTTATGTTTAAGTTTATTATCGGTAAAGTTGATTATTGAAAACACGTATAAAACGACATTTTATAAAAATGAATCCTAGCTAGATCGATTTATCGCCCCCGAAACCCCCTGTATACTAAATTTCATGAAAATCGTTGGGGCCGTTTCCGAGATTCAGATTATATATATGTATATATATATAATATATATACAAGAATTGCTCGTTTAAAGGTATAAGATTAACAAACATCATCTACCCTCTCACATTTTTTCTTTCCATAGTATAAAACAAAGTCGCTTCCCACGTTCGTATCTTTTAAACTACGCAACGGATTTTAATGCGGTTTTCATCAATAAACAGACTGATTCAAGAGGACGGTTTATGTGTATAAAACGTGGGCAAGCCGCTGGCAAAAGCTAATAGTATATAAAATTGGAACTTAATTTAAACTACAGTCATTACAATCTAAGTATAACCCTAAATGTTTGCATGTTCCATTATTATGACTAAGTGTTATGGATCTGAATAATTTATTTATGTTGTTTACGTGAGGTACACGATACCTAACGATATGATGGTGCTGGTTTGCAAAACATGGATGGCGTACAATTACTGTTTGGAGGGAAATTGGGCGATAAACGACCATTTGTACAAGAGAAAGGGTGTAAAATACCTTACGTGACGATACGTACATATCTATGCAATTTTCACTTCTTTCTTCGAGTTCGAACACAGATTTTACGCTCGCGGTGTTCTTCAAACACAAACAAATTCGCCATCTTTGTTTTCTCTAGTTAAAGTTCTTCACACGGATTGAGAGTGGCTACTTATTGAAACCGTCTTGCTCATACTCAAACGAAAGACAATGTGCAAGAATGGGACAAGAAATTGCAAACCAACTTTATCTTTTAATTCTAGTTGCCAACATAAAAAAAAAACAATCAAAACATTATAATTCTAATCAAATCAGCGCACAACCATATGTTAAGATCGAAATTGTACTAACACTTGCAGAAAATAAATTGCTTTGATTTGATGTTATGGTCAATTTTTATTTTGTTTAAAAAAGTGTCCATAGTGTTTGCTTGCCCTTTCTTCTCTATAGGCACCTACTGTGCTTCGGAATGGGTCGGAGCTTCATATTTCTGACTCACCAACTCCTTCAAAGTTGCCTGTCCCTAATTGAATTAAAAGTTTGAGTTTGCCTCTATTTTCTATAAATATCTTGTTACATTTAACCAAAAATCTCAGCTTTAGTTACCTTCCAACGTTTATTACCGAGAGGATTATCTTTAGCTTCATCGTCAGCCATTTAGTACGGTTAAGAGACAATCCCGGTAGCTGTGTCTAATACGCACAATTCTATTATACCTGTGGGAGAGACGGTCTCTTGATGACAGCTTTATAGCTGATAAGAGGGGGAAAATACTTCTTACTCTTCCCTTCACATAATTTAAGTGTAAAAGCTTTGTTTTCCTTATATATATTCGTGCCCTTAAATATTTTGTACTAGCTTTTAACAGCGGCTTTACTCGCGTGGTGATCAAATATTTCCTTGAGATATAAAGTATCATATGTGTTAATACAGTTTATAAAAAGTCTATGTGCGAAATTTCATTGAAATCCATGCGGTCGTTTTTACATAATCTAGTAACAAACATCCAAACAAACTTCAACTTCACTTTTATAACAGAAGTAGGATATAAATAAACTTAAATATTTAATATTCTCGAACATTTTCAATCAGTGAAATGGGTTCGTTAACGCAGAAACTGCACGGCATTCTATCAATAAAATTTAAAGGTGGAAAAATAAAGTGAGCTTTTTCGAAACTGGATGTATCATATTTTTATTTATAAACGAGAGCAGGCATTAATCACTTTATGTCCCAAATAATGCAAAAAGAGAATTTATTTTAATCAAAGAATTAACATTTCGCATTCGAACGTTTAATTTTCTGTGAAATAAATATCTTGTTGGACAAATGGAACATCGAAACTGAGAACAATTAATAGGCACCGAGTTGTGTGATTCATGCTGTTTGCAGCTAAAATAATCTTTACAAATATAATAATAGCTGAAGAGTTTGTTTGTTTGATCACGCTAATCTCTGTAACCACCAGTTGGATTTTTTTTGTTTTTTTTTTGTGGTTGGTAGCCTAACTCTTGAAGAAGATTATTTAACGTCAAAAAAAATGCATGAAGAACGCTAACTAAAAACATAGTAAAAGCGTGGACGGGAGAGTCGGGGGCCGAAGGAGTTTTAAAAAAATGTGTCTGTTATTCTAGTACCCAGTATAAAATTTTAACCAGTTCGTAAAAAACTGTAACCATGAATTCAGCGTATAATTCTAGAGCTGGCAGCTAGGGGGCTAGTGACATTTGCCGACAAAAATAATCTGTGATACCGGTCTAAAATCGTATGCTAAATTCATGGCTACAACCTACACCCTTGTTGTGGACCTGGCATAGGCAACTGAAGGAACACAGGTGGGTTTAAGTCACTAAAAGTCTGACACTCGCTCCGCACAGAGCGGGAGAAGTTATTTGATGATTTTCCACCCAAAAAAAAAACAACGCATGGGCCCAGTGCGTGCTGATAGATGAAATATGTCTTCGAATATTTGGTTCTGGGGCGTGTCGGTTGTCTTACAGTCGTCCAGTTAATTCCAATTTGTCGCTCGTCTGTTCACTGTCTAACAAAAAGGCAACTGTCTGCAGTTATCCACTGACGTGTATAACAAAATTGTATTAAGCGCTGCTCCTATGGCCACTTAGTAACACATTAGTTATGATCCTCATTGGAGTAATACAATCTAATGGACTAGCGTTATGTCGGCCACTGTTTTTTTATACCTTTCTATTTTATTCTTTTGTTTTTCACGGGCACGGGACGTTTCCTGATTTTATTTGTATGGAGGTGCTTTCACTAATGGCCTTTATTGATTTTGATATAACAGTGCGAATAAAAAGTGAGCGGAAATATGGAGCGTGAAGTATGGATTTGGAAAGTTAAACCCTGAATGCTCATTAAATGTACGTCCCGGAATTGCAACATATTCTTTTTTTACCTGGGCTATAAGTTGGAAATCGCCAACCCATCACATAAGCAAGGGTGGTGATCAATGGTTGTTCCTTCTCTTAGACCTTATCGACCTTTGCTTTGCAGAGGAAATTGCTCCATAATAGTACAAAACAGTCATAATCATTTCAACCATAAGAAGTTCACAGCTCCAATTAGCACGCTTTGCAGGTGGGTTGGCGATCGCAGTATGGTGGTAAAACGTATAGAGAACACTTCTGTCCATTCTCTAGTAAGTCCCATAGTTACCTTCTACGACACCCACGGGAAGAAATGGGTCGGTGCTATACTTTACGTCCGCCAACACAATGAACAAACAGTCATAATAATACCCTGGAATTATTATTATTTATCGCTGCACCACAGTACAGAAGAATCGCCTTGTGTAAGTTTTCCTGAAACAGACACGATTGCCCTTCCTTCGTTACTCAAGCAAACGTTTTCTTCGTAAACCGGCAATGTAATTGATTACAAAGAAAACTTAGCTATCATTTTATGAACCTAAACCCGTCGTAGTAGACGTAGTAAAATGATTTACCGTCTAAACATTGTTCTAATATCCGAAAGTTAGTGCAGTTTGCAAAATAATTCCTTAGTCAGCGGAACGGGAACAATTTGAACTAATCTATACATGTATACAAATAAATACAATTGGAGTGTCTGTTTCTAATATTAAGATAACCACTTTTTACTAAGTGTATATGGATGTATACACGGTACATATACCAAAACAAAATTTTTAACAATTTTTGTCTGTCTGTCTGTCTGTTTGTTCCGGCTAATCTCTGAAATGGCTGGACCGATTTTGACGGGACTTTCACTGGCACATAGCTGATGTAACAAGGAGTAACTTAGGCTACTTTTATTTTAGAAAAATACCTGCGTTAATTTCCGACATCGCGCGGGCGAAGTCACGGGCAAAAGCTAGTCTACGAGTAAAATTGGGAAATTGCAGTTAAATTTGAGAGATAATATGCAATCTGATAGTGTTATAGTAATTACCGACACACTAAGAAGGAAGCTACGTTTACCTACTTATTAGTTGCAGCTTCCGCTTACATTTACTGGATCGTGCTATCTCCATCCTAGAGATCAGAATTTTACGTCTATACAAAACAATCATGTCAAAATAACAGCCTTTTTACTAAATAAAATTCTTTTTCTTCTTCTTTCGTGTCGATGGTACTCGTACACTGTTAACTATATTGATTGAGCCCAGTGGCCACGTTTATTGCGGCATCAGTGGCATTTTTGAGATCATCTGAGGTGTAGGTGAACGTGATCTGCAATGGCCTATACGGAAAGCTCTCAATCGATTGCGTACGCAAGTAAGCTGCTGTTGACACAATTTGTCAAACTGGGGGATTATAGACTCATCCGACACCCAGTGCGAGTGCGGTACGTCTGATCAGACCATGACCCACCTACTGGAGTGTCCCAAGTGCCCATTCACATACACTAAATAAAATTGAACTTATATACGGGAAGTTTGTTTTAGCTTTTCTCCAAAACAGCTTGACTGATTTCGACGGGACTTTAACTGACAAATAGCTGATATCTTAGGACTATTATTACTTTTAGACTATTTTAAATCTAGAAAAAAATAATAGTACAGAGACACATGATTGTTTTTCGACATCCACACGAACGAAGTCGCGGGCAAGTAAGAAATAAATTGTCTCTGTATATTTTACATCGGTTTGAGTATTTTTTTTTATTGTGATACACTATGAGTGCATCATTATTTTTTCTGACTCGAGGGACAAACTTTTCCATCGAGGAATGTACTGTGAATTGTAAATAAAATGTGTTTAAGTAGATTAGCATACATTAGACGGCATTAGATGTGCACGCGTTCATTATTACATTGTGTACCTATTAATTTTCCTCGCAGCTCCGCCCATTCAATGTTATTTCATCATAACATCATCCCTGTATTCCCTGAAGGGTTGGGCAGAGGTGTACCTAGAAAACGCCGATTTTTTCAGTCAATTCAGTTCAGTGTTCGTGTTAGTCAGTCAGTGTCAGTAATATTTTTGTCTCATGAGGGAGGAGACTATTGCGATCAACCGGGCACAAATTTATACTCTCCAACTAAAAAAACCCAATTACACTTTGCTCGACCTGGGATACGAACCAGGAACCTCATGTACAGCAGTAGTGCTTGCGACAATTTGACCAAAGTTTCAAGCAATGAGTTTGATATCCCTAAATGTAAAGCAAGGTATCTTAAATTTAGGGCAATACCTACTGTTAGCAGAGATGTTAGTTGTGACATAAAAATAGACTGTAATATCGTTTGTCTACCAGCCTCTATGCCTATGCATATTTCAGCAAGTGAAATTCAGGTCAAGAGCACGTTAAAACGACACAGCCGGTTCCGTTTGTCGTATAGTATTTTGTATCATTGGTCTAATCAGATGACACTCACATCATGTTAAATTTGAAACCTTGACTAGATAATCTATTTTAGGGAAAATGTAAGAGTGAGGATGTGAACAATAATAATGTACGACTCTCAAAATTACTGCGGTTAGTCCGTTTTGGTTGATACTTACCTACCTATGGCAATGGTGAATTTCTTTTCCATGAGATCTCATGTCTCCAACAGACATAGAAGGACTTTATTTTCGTTCTTGTAATGAAGAATGCTAGAAGCTATCCAAAAAGTTGTTACGGCACCTACTATGTAAGGCGTAATTGAAATGACTTAAACGCTAAAAATAACTTAAAACTCTTTAGATAATGTGTGCTTTTTTTACATTTCGTTGACAAAATCGAAATTCGAAGACATATGACATCTACCAACCCGCACCGGGCCCCCGTGGTGGATTATGGCCTACTCTCTCTCACTGAGAGGAGTTCGATGTTGTAGCAATGGAATATTTAATAATTAAAAGATTTTCAGATATTTCATTGCACATTATCCTCAGGCCCACATGAGGATAATTTATGTTATGCAGCTTGGTAGCTGGATACTCTCAGACTATCAACATAGTCAGACTAAGTGAATGCGGGGCACTTAAATGTAACTTCGTAGTCGGTAGTTTTTCACCACGACAGCAGGGGTCTGGAGGACTTAATGTCATCCGCCTTTTACAATTTATTTTCATTGCAAAGTTCAGTTACAATGTAACTTTAATTATTATTTAGAGCGTTATCTTCTCTTGGGATTACTTTTTATTGTTTTATGCAAAGATTGTGAATGCTTAATTACTTCTTAATTGTGGTTACAGCATAGTCAGTGAGAAAAAAACTATGTTCTTATATCGATAGCTTTTACGAAAATGTTTTTTTTTTTAAGATAATCGATGTATTTGTAATCTATCGCAACTTCGGTTCTATTTAAAACTGTATAGTTAGCTAAACTAGCACATTATATTAATACTGTGCTAGGCAAAAACAGATTTTCAGTTGATACCAAATCTCTGTTGTTCGGTGTGAATCATATTGCGCAGCTTTGTAAAAAAAAGTACGTAATTAATCAATAAGTTTCAAAATGTTCTTCCTGAGTTTATCTTGGACATTATTGACATCGGTTAAGGAAAAACTTCGTGGGGAAAACTGGACTTATACAAACTAATATCCTAAACCTGACTAATAACTGTCACAATTGCGAAAGTGATTTTTAACTTACGAAAAGAAAAACGGAGGAGGTTCTCAATTCGACGCGTATATTTTGTTTTTTTTTTTATGTATGACCACGCATAACTTTTTACAGAGTGGACCGATTTTGATCATTGTTTTTTTATTGGCAAGGGTATATTCCGAAGGTGGTTTCATGTAAATTTGGACAAAATTCTAACCCTAAGGGTAGGAAAACAGGGGATGATTGATTGTAATGCATAACTTCTTACAGAATGGTCCGATTTTACAAGCATATAGTAATTAGTAGATTATAGCCATTCATCATCATCATCATTTCAGCCGTAAGACGTCCACTGCTGGACTTAGGCCTCCCCCAATTTGAGGGGCTTTGCCATAATCGCCACGCTTGGCAGGCGGGCCATTATAGCCATTAAAATTATAAAATAAAAACTTTTTAACAAAAAATTAAACCACCGAAAAAACTGAACACCAAAAAATAACAAACCTTTCAGTCATTTTGAGTTGGCGCCAAACAATCAATGAACAAATATCACTCAAAGCGCCGACTCAAAATGACTGAAAGTTTTATTAGTTACCAAAACGGCTAAACGGAATCTGATGAAATTAGGCAAATATGAGTTAGGACACAAGATACTTTTAATCTCGGTAGTACGTTGCCGAGAGATGATTCCCGACGTCTACGTGGGCGAAGCCGCGGGCTAAAGCTAGTAGCCTACCTTAACAAGAGTGGTGCTGAGTGCATTGCCTTCTCGATATGAGAAGAAGTTATTGACCTGCAGTGGGCCAATAATAACCTATACCAGGTTATTATTGGCCCACTGCAGGTCAATAACTTCTTCTCTTCTATTAAGTTAAATAATGCATTCTACTGTACTGCGTTCTTTAACCTTTACAAAACCCCGATGCTTATGTTAGAAATTGGCTCACCACTGGGGTTAAATTGGGCAATATTAGAACTCAAGGCCTCTCCATATTCCCCATCAGTAGTTTATGTGTTACCGTCGGGCTATTACCGTTTCAAATTCTGAGTGATAAGTGGAGATATGTTAACCCCTTCCAAATTGGAACATAACTACATCTTTGCCACAAATTGCCCCAGAGGCAGGAAATAGCTCGCGTACGTTTATATTTATGTAAGTTTGAAAAAGAAGCATTTCTTGTACGGATTTCTTGAATGGAAATTAATTTTGTCCATCATCATCATAATCAGCAAATATTGTTCCCACTGCTGGGCACAGGCGTCCTCTCAATGAGAGGGAGTGGGCTGTAATCTACCACGCAGGGCCAGTGCGGGTTGGTAGATGTCACGTCTTCGAATTTTTGGTTCTAGGATACGCCGGATCCTTCATCGTTTTGAGAAAAGTGATGATGAAATTATTTACACACTAGCTTTTGCCCGCGGCTTCGCCTGCATGGATGTCCGAAATTATCGCAAGAGGACGTACTACGGCGGTAAATGTATTAAAAATGCATTAATCCAGGTTATATAGGTAATAAGAGAGCAGTTTCACACAAATTTCCATCCCCTACTCAATTGTTTTTTGCTCCATACAAACTTTCACCCCCCATTTTAGGGAAGTAGGGGGTTAGAAAGAAACAAAAAGTAGCCTATGTCACTTTCCATCCCTTCAACTATCTCCACTTAAAAAAAACATCAATTCGTCGCTCCGTTTTGCCGTGAAAGACGGACAAAAAGACACACACACTTTCCCATTTATAATATTAGTATGGGTAGTAAATCGCCTGCATGGGTTCGACTCTACGACTTACAACTAGTAAGTCGGAGCGGATACCACTAGGCCACCAATGCTCTCCCACTGCGCCCCCACTGCTCTCTGATTTTGTCCGATGAAGCGATAAAGTATAGGAGCTTGCGAAACTAAATATCCTAGACAGGTTACGTTCAATAGCATTATGGTTACGATTCAAACGGAATATTCTTTGCTTAGAAAATCTTTGTAAGCAGTGCAGGATAGCGTACTTACACTTGTATGAAAAAAAAAATACATTATATTTTTCCTCGTTTTTGTTGTGGTCTCAAGCAAGTATAAGGTCCTAGGTTCAGATCTCAGGTCGGAAAAAGTGTTTTTGGGTTTTTTATCTGAAATTTCTCAGAAACAGCCCGGAGTCTGTGCCCGGTTGAGTGCAATAGGTTCGTCCCCTAATATTATATGGGACATTAACATAGCTGGCGAAATGTGAGTGTACTTTAGGTACACCTCTGCCCAACCCTTTAGGGAAATAAGGCGTGATGTTAGTAAAGTTTTGGAACTAAGACTTCAAGAGTACCTACTAACGTCAAGATGCAAGGTACTCTAAGAATCGGGGCAAAATTATATTTTTGTAATTGTTTGATTTTTAAGAAACAGAAATGTAAATGGATGTACACCAATGACACGACTTTATAAATGTATGCCTAATGCTGTTTATTGCTTGCTTGCCATATGTCAGGAATAGCAAAATTTAACTGAGCAATTTTGGTTCTATCATCATCATTTGCCTAGCCTCTTTCCCAACTATGTTGGGATCGGCTACCAGTTTTACCGGATACAGCTAAGTACCAGTATTATACATGGAGCGACTGCCTATTTCACTTCCATGACCCATTTTTTGGGTATAAAGGCTCCTACACACAGTGCCGGCGGCAGGGCCGCCGGGCAAGCCGCTGGCCAAGCCGCCGTGCACCTGGCGGCATTCAAAGCCGCCGCCTTTGCCAAACAAAGAAGCCGCCGGCATGGCTGCCGGGGTGTGCCGGCTTTGCCGGCGGGTTACGCGACTTGCCGGCGTCAGTTCGTTCCTGGCATTCGAGCGGTAGTGGTGTGTGGTTTGTTTGTTGTTCACAACCGGAATGATGCTTGGCGGCTTTGCGCGGCTTGTATTGCCGGCGGCATAGCCGCTCGGCATAAGCCCGGCGGCATTGCCGCCGGCACTGTGTGTAGTAGCCTTAATAATACACCTTTAACGACTGTCACGACTGTCAAAGATCCACAAATGACGGCCGGGCTCAACGGGTCACCGTGTTGTCCGAAACACGGCGTGGTCTTGGTAAGTAAGATAGTCACCCATGCACGGACTAACCGCGGCAAATCGACCCGAGCAGCAATTATTATTTAACACGTTAGCTGCCATGTCGGACTATGTGTCCGACACTTTTTGTTTCATTCGGGCCTTATCGGACTATATGACCGACAACACATACAAAATCTGAACATGTCGTTGCTGCCTGGCGGCCATGTTTATGGAATAAATAATTTATTTATGGAATAAAAAATCTAGTGAAATACACTAAGTAGTTTTTTTGACTTTTTCTGGTTTTCAACCGACGAAAAAAAACGGAGGAGGTTATCAATTCGACGCGTATTTTTTTTTTGTTTTTTTATGTGTGACCACGCATAACTTTTTACATTGTAGTCCGATTGTGATAATTCTTTTTTTATTGGAAAGGGTATACTCCCAAGGTGGTCCCATATAAATTTGGAAAACAAAATCGAACGCTAAGGGTCGGAAAACAGGGGATGATTGATTGTTCACTCACCGATTGTAATGTATAAGCACGCATAACTTTATACAGAGTGGTCCGATTCTGATAATTCTTTTTTTACTGGATAGGGTATACTTTGCCAAGTATTATGAGTCCATTAAAGTCACAGAAAAATATAAAATAAAAACTTTTTAACAAAAAATTAAACCGCCGAAAAAACTGAAAAGCAAAAAATAATAAACCTTAAAATTTTGAGTCGGCGCTGAAAAATCAATTAACAAAGATACTCAAAGCGCCGACTCAAAATTTTAAGGTTTATTATTTTTTGCTTTTCAGTTTTTTCGGCGGTTTAATTTTTTGTTAAAATGTTTTTAGTCATGGCAGTTAACGTATTAACGTGTTGCCCCTGTTGGTTCAATTATATCTATGTGTAATGAAAAGATGTCTAACACTTTATTGTTTTTGTCCCAAATCTAGTACGGTATAAGAAATAGCTAGGTTCCGAAATGTTTATCAGTTGTATAAGAATAGGAATCAGTAATTATTTCTCATAACTCAGTAATTATTTCTAAATACTAATAATCTTATATTTTAATTACATGGCGTGTAGCGACGAAGTAAGCAATCAAATGCGTACCGCCTTTGTAATAAAATTAAATAGAAACCCAGTCGTTTGTCAGCGCAAATAGAACAATTACGTTATAATTCCGCCTATTATGAAACAGCTGGGAAGGAAATCTATAAGTAAATATCTATTTTCCACGAAAATGTACAACATACCACTTGGTATTTGCGACTGACAATAGACAGATATCACTCGTATGTTTTTCCAAATAGGTACAACCGATACGGATCAAAGGAGTCAACTGTCTTCACTTTTCTTTTGCTCGTTGATTATTTTCGTATCCACCGAAATCTTCGTCTATAACCCTAGGCATGAAAAATAATTCTACGAAAATACTCGTCGCGTGATCTTTGTAAATATACGTGAGATGTTTCTAGATATCTATACATGTCACATTTCTGATAGGTCAAAGCTCTTGCTTTTGAGACTAGTGCGTCAGAATAAGAGCCGCCATGTTTTTTTCTAGTTTTAGTAGGCATGTTTTAGGGATCGTAGCTCGAACAGCAACCCAAAGAGATGGCACGCATTGTTCCATGGATTTCAATTACGAAACTAGTAGTAGTACTAACTAGTAACAAACTTAGTTATTCATTGATAGATTTGCGTGTAAATAATTATCTGTTAACGCATGAAACTCATCATCATCATCATCATTTCAGCCGTAAGACGTCCACTGCTGGACTTAGGCCTCCCCCAATTTGGGGGGCTTTGCCATAATCGCCACGCTTGGCAGGCGGGTTGGCGATCGCAGTATGGTGGTAAAATGCATAGAGAACGCTGCTGCCCATTCTCTAGTAAGTCCCTTAGTCGCCTTTTACGACACCCACGGGAAGAAATGGGGTGGTGTTATTCTTTACGTCCGGCACCACACGGTACCATGAAACTATCAATGAATAACTATCTAAATGTACGGGTCGTAGTAGTTAATTCCTTACACTGATTTGTCGTGAAGTTTTTAAGCTTAGTTAGAGAAACACATTGCACTACGATGCAATAAGTTATTAAGTTTATTTAAGTTAAGAGTAAGTAATAATAGTAGAATGGAAGGCGATTATTTCTCTCGGTTGATGATAGCTACCCGGTTATAAGTACACTATAATTAAATTCGTTAGTCAAGTTATTTGATTATGCTAAATGATGACGCGCATCGTTGGTCTAAACTAGGTTATCAAGTAAGCAGAAAAATGTACGGCGATGAGATCGTACACTATATTTAACCAGGAAGATGAGCCATCGTGGGATGGCTGTGCTTGGTGATGGGGCCTGCTAAGCATGGCGGGCTGATGCTGATACCAGTCGGGGGTGCAGTGAAAGTAGAAGTACCTCCCGGACCCCCAGATCATGATGGTAGAAATAACAGCGGGGGTTCAGCCGATAGGAGTCCGACATAACCTTCCACTCTCCTCAGACGGAGGGTATCCATGAAGATTTTCCCATGGAAAAAAAACTGAAGAAGGTTTCTTAAAAACAATTAAGCGTAGTGTACGCTTCATCAATAAAATTACTTTGTCTAGAAGTTTTTTTAGTTAGATATTTACCTGCTCCAGTTGATTTCCTGAACTTAATTAAACTTAAAAAAAAAACTGGATTTTTTTCTTCAAACTAAAATATAATGTTACGGAGTAGATACCTAATATTTTTGACTAATATGATTAGATCTGTATTCTGTCTTAAGTAAATATTTTTGTGTACTGTCAATAGATTGAGGCCATCATTCGGCCTCTCGTCGTCTCGGCGACAAAGGCTAGACATGTTCTAATTAACGATAACATCAATAACTTGAAGAAAGATCGTGTATCAGTAATGTGTTTGTCTACTAGATGACTAATGGGCCCATACAATACTAATTATAATTACGTATTATTTAGTTATTCAATAATACGGATGTTTATTCTCGTGTGTTATCCTACTGTATCACTTTATATTATACTAGCTTCTGCCTACAACTCCGGCCACGTCAAATTTTTTGTTTTAACATTGCATTGCCCGCCTGTGATATGACTTCTGTTTGTCTTAGTGTTCGTTCATACTTTTTATTCGTTTTGATTGGCTCTGTGACGTTAAATAATAGTTAATACTTTTCTTAAAAATTGGGCTACCAAGTGCTAAAAGGTATTTTCCAAATCAGTCTTTTTTAACCGACTCCAAAAAAAGGAGGAGGTTTCTCAATTCGACCGTATTTAATTATTTTTTATGTGTGTTCCGCATAACTTCGTCGCTTATGATCCGATTTTGATAATTATTTTTATGTTGGAAAGGAAATATCCCAAGGGGAGTACCATGATAAGGAAATCAGGATCTGATGATGGCATCTCAGAGAAGTCGATGGGAGCAATTGAAAATCGTAGTGGCGACTAGTGCGTAATAAACGCACTAGTCGCCTACTTTTTTCATTAATTATCTTAAAGCACTACTATTTAATGAAGGTCTGAATTTGCTCTGATGATGAAGCCAAAAGACAGTCGAGGAAACTCCTCAAGGACTTACAGCAATTACCCGGTGTTTGGACTTGATTCATTTCTATTGATGAGAATTTTGCACCCATATGGGTTATAAGTGCCATTACAGGTCTGATGATGGAGACCATATAGAGTTGAAGGAATTCCTCAACGATTTACAGCAGTTCCCTATTGTTGGGCTTACTTTATACGGTACAAAGTGCCAATTTTATCACTACTATTTAAATAAGGTCCGGAGTTGATCTGATGATCGAGCCGAAAGACAATTGAGGGAACTCCTCAACGATTTATAGCAATTACCTGGTGAACTTAATTCATTTCTATTGATGAGAAAGTCCCCATAAGGCTTATAAGAACCATTACAGGTCTGATGATGGAGACCATAGACAGAAAGTCGAGGGAATTCCTCAACGATTTACAACAGTAGTAAAGTATTAAATTTCACCTGGCGAGTAGTTATATAGGAATTAGTGCGTGGTGGATACCATAACTAAAAAGTTAAAAATAAAAACTTTTTTACAAAATATAAAATAAATCCGACTTCCTCAAAAACACTACAAAGTGAAAAATAACTTTAATTTCGGAAGTCGGTGGCAAAAAACTCAAATACAGATCCTAAGACACCGACCTCCACCCACCGACCCCTTCAATTAGTGCTGACATTTTTTAGGCGCACGTGGAACACAACGCGCCATCGACCCGGGTTCCAAATCAGTCTGGAAGTTCCAGAGATTAACCTCAAAAACAAACTTACAAACAAAAGATATAACCTCTTTATAATATTACCTACTTGTTCCCCCGACCCTTCCCGTCGCATCGAATCGCCTACCCGTGCGATTTTCCCCGTTTTACTCAACACAAAAAGAATTTTTCAATTCCGACCAGTAGTTCCTGAGATTAGCGCGTTCAATCAAACAAGCAAACTCTTCAGCTTTATAATATTAGTATAGATAACATATTATAATATTATATATAGTATAGAAGTAAAGATTATTAGTACCGTAGTGATACCTTTTAGTACATATTTTACAACAATCAATAGTGTAATAGAAAACACTCTACTTAAAAATATCTGTTTAAAACTTATTTCTGGTAAATGAAGCGCAAACAAGAGCCGCCATTATAGTAATTAATATCAAAATCTCAAAATAATCTACTTATTAAGCTGACGGTACGTCTTTTCAGTAAAAGTCGGCAACTTTCCTTTCGATAAGTTCTCGGCTTTATTAAGTGGCACGTACCTATTGAATGAAATGATTGATCGGTGTTTTGAAGTTGATTGAGATGCTCGTCTGCCAATGCCCTAATAGCTTTAACGTAGCGCAACAAATATTACCGATGCCGATATTATGTTGCTGATTTTGTGGGTATTTGGGTTCTCTTTATCCCTATTTCTGCTTAGTTAGCTAGCTGGTTACCTATTTATATTCAGTGGTTTGTTTGTTTGTGTGTGGTCGAGATTGACCAGATAATCAGATTAGACGAAACAAACCATTTACTATTTCAAAAAAGTGGTCTTTGAATATTTTTTTAGTTCAGATACCTTTTTCGGTAATATTTGTCACAGGTAAGAAACGCCATCGGAAAATCGGTTAAATAAATAAACTTTATTAAAATAATGTAATCAGACCGCTTAGGATGAGTAAAGAAATAAGATGAGATGTTAAAGAATGAATACGGCACAACTCCCGAGAGCTACATATGAATCCACAAGCGTCATTAATTCTGATTTTACTTGAATGTTTTTCATCTATACGCTATTTTAGCGTCACCTGTCCCGGTGTATGTCTGTATACAAATCTTAAGAGTTAAATTAGACCCACTACCCTGTTTCCATTTGAGCAGCATACAAATATAAATTGGATGACAATGCAACATTATTATAACATGGAGCTGATCTGATGGTGGAGCCGGAAGGTGTCTTCGGAAACTTTATACTAAAACAACGCAACGCCATCGAGTTTAGGCTCGTTTGATTTATCTAATAATCTGGTTCTAAATAATATTTTTTTTTAAACCGAATAAGATAGAAATGTCTGAAATCTTTTTTTTTTATATCGAAAATATAAAACATCTTAGAATATGTTACTGTATTAATCTCTAGTTTAATGTAATTTATATTCAAAACCATGTTTCTCTCTCTGCCTAGCTTTATCCACTTCCATCCTTATTGAAATAATATTTGTTTGTTTATTTTAGTGAAAAACCCCGGTTTTACATTTCATCCACACTTCATTAACATATCACTCACAGTTCTCGCTGAGTGGAGTGTCAAGCTTCATTAGCGCACCTTTTCGAAATAAGCGTGGGCATAAGTTTAGCCGGCGTTTATTTAAATATAGCTGAAGTGCCTCCCAATTAGTGTCCCGCCATAATTCTGCAATCAATTGCATAATTATTGCGGTAAATAATGAAGACTGAGCTAGTCTTGCGTACAGTTGGAGTAAAGTGGGTGTCGACGGATTTAAGACTCTTATACTGACTCAAATTAAAGTCATTTATTTTCTGTAGGTACCTACAGATTTCATTCTAAAGCTCCTGAGCAACCCACTTTTAATCTAAATTCGAGGTAATGGAAGGAAATTCCTAATCCATTACTGCATATGTTTGCAAAATCCGTCTGCTCAACGACGTAAATAACGCAATATACGAGGATGAACTGTCAAAATTAAAGACATTACCACTGCCATGAAATGTCTGTTGTGCAATTACCCCGTTGGAATCCCTAGTGTCATAAGGCATGGATTAATTTAAAGATCAGTGAACTTTCACAGGAGCAGAGAAGAGAAGAAGAACATTTCTATAGCAACCATCTTTTTTTTGGATAGGAAATCATCAAATTACTTCTCCCGCTCTGGGCGGAGTGGAAGGGCGTGTCAGACTTTTACTGACTAAAACCGACCCGTGTTCCTTCAGTTACCCATATGCCAGGGCCACGGTATCTCGTTTGAACAATCTCACGACCCTGGCAGATACCAACCATCTTGACGCGGCGTTTAGCAAGACGCTATAAGTGACGATGACGTTAATCGGAGACCTTACCCGAAGCCCAAAGCAAAATTCCGTATTAATTTAAACCTATGCAATGATTTGGTTTTATTTATCTGTGTTTCGACTTCTATTTTCAAATTGGGCCTTTCTGTTTATTTTTACTTCCAAATTCAAATTTTACTCGGGTTACTAGAGATTTGTACATCCAAATAGTAATCTTACTGGGGCAGATTAATCAATTGTTACTTCGACTTTGCGCTTCAGTGTGTGCTCTAATGAATGAATTCGAGGGCGTACATTGAATGTAAGATCACTTGTGCGAATGAATTTTTAATCTGTGATCTGGATTATATGTGTGTATTAGGAAAAGCAATTTTGGGTAAGAAGTACCTATACCTATTCACTATTATAGGTACCTAATTCTAAAATGTATGGTTAAAATTTTCGAAATCAATGATTCTCTTTTTTTCAATCTTATCAATTAAGTGTAAAAAGTAAGTAAGCAAGGTGCATTCACATTAGACCTAGGTAGTACCTGGCTAGTAGTTCTAATTATTAAGTTATCAACTAAGTAAGTACTTCTGATTCTAGTAATAAAGTAAACCTGCACAAGTTTAACTAGTTGAGCTCGGATGAACTGCAAATGACTCGCTGTTCCAAGGATTTATGTTCACGTTTATTCCGTAAATTGTGCTTACTCAAGACTATCCACCGCACGCGCTCCAAAAATGTGCAACTCCTTAAGTTTGAGTGTCTGCGTCTTAAGAACGGAGATAATTCACGTTGTATTCGTAAGAAAAGCGGTTTTATGCTAGAATATTTTAGTCTAGTACACTCAAAAATTACAGATTGTTAAAATGCGAGTACCCTCAAAGTTTCATCTTCAAGATGACCACATCTAGAACTTTTTGAATAGGAATAATAGACAACACCATTTTCTATTATTTTTTTTTGGTTCGTGGTCGTCAATGTCAAAAGGCTTTTGTGTATAATGTGTATATGCTTCGTACACGTGTGACTTGTTCCATAATTTAACGCGTTCATGTGGCTACGTGTTGCGTGGAGTAATTACCGGCCGCCCAAACCGTGAACGTTCTTTATTTGTTTTTCATTACACCACCCGAATACAAGAAAAAAAAATGTTTTAGGGTCACTTTTAGTACTTAATATCTCTCAAGTAGTCAATTCAGAAGATTTTGAAGGAAATTGCTAAGCCATCCTTTGGCTTTTTAGTCAATTCTCATTGAAAGGTTGCATATTAGAAAATCAAAACTTTCTCGAGCAAATTTCAAAAGAACAATAAACAAAATAACAAAATTTAAATGACCAAATGTTTTATTTAGAAAAAAATTAGAATCCCAATGTATGTGACATCAAATGAATGACTGATCAAAAGTTCAATCAATCAACTCAGCCTGTAGCAGTCCACTGCTGGACATAGGCCTCTCCCATGCTGCGCCACAACATCCTGTCCTCCGCCTTCCGCATCCAGTCTGTCCCAGCCACCTTTTTGAGGTCGACGGTCCATCTAGCTGGGGGGCGTCCTACACTACGTTTGCCGATACGCGGTCTCCACTCCAGGACTCGTCTGCTCCATCGGCCATCAGTCCTTCGACAGACATGGCCAGCCCACTGCTAAAGTGCCACTGCAAAGTTGCTAGATGTAATTTTAAAATATCAAATCATTACTAATCAAATTACATAATCACAAATGACGACTGAATAAATTTGCTAGATGTAAATATAAGTACCTACCAAATCATAACTAATCAAATTTTATAATCACAAATGATTTCTTATTAAGAATTATTTCTGTCACGGCTTCAGCGCTGCAGGGCTCCGACAGTCCCACGCGACCTTAACGTCGCAGATGGTCTAAACGCGGGTGTTAAAACTATCTGCTCCTCAGCTCGCGGGCTGCCTCGCCCCTCCGCGCCTACGCAATTCTGAATTACACTCTAGGGGTAGGTAATAGGTAATAGGTAGAACGGGCTGGTGTCCGCAACTCCACGTCTGAGCGCGTATTTTGCGTACGTATTTTTCACTCTAGGGGTAGGGCAGACAAGACTACGTGGAGTCGGTTTTGCAGCGATACGTTTCTGTCACTCACTTTAGTAGCACAACATATTGACTTTCAAGAAAATATTTTAATTTAAAGACCTAAATAATACCTTCACGACTGACCTATGCTTGTACACTGGACACTGTTTTTCATGGATAAAATAGGTCGAAATTGTTCCAAAACCGAATTGGGGCACCCCGAATTTACGTAGTCTTTTGGCTGTTACCCCTAGAGTGTATATAAAAATCCGGAGGCGCGAAGGGAGGGCAACCCCCGCGGAGGTGAACATGGGTGCCTATCCTTTGTTACACAAGGACGAAGGGGTTGCACTTCCCGTAGCGCCGGAGACGTTGCAGAAGCAACCTTTTTCAAAGCAAAGCAGAATGCCTATCGTCATAACTGTGTTGCAGTGCCATCTATGAGTAATCGCGGGAACTACGTCGTTGCTCTTTGGGATTTCATCCATCGGTATTTCGTCCATTCGGGATTTTGTCCATTCGGGATTTCGTCCATTCGGGCATTATTATTTTTACCTTTTTCAGTTAATCCATTTGATAATTAATAATTTATCCAGTAATCCATTTTGACCTTTAGACGATTTGGTCAATAGTGTAATAAATAATTTAAACATTGAAATTCCAGACTTTGGTCAGCTGAACTTTTGATCAAATGACCATCGTTATTTTAAACTTTGTTGATTTGTACGATGTTCTTTTGAAATTTGCTCAGGAAAGTTTTGATCTTCTAATATGCAACCGATTGAAATGGGCCAATAGGCACTTTTAAATACTATATTATTTTCTGTAGACGAATTGTATGAAACTAATTTCTTTGTGGGCGAACCGATAACTCCAGAAGTACGTATTAGGAAATAACATATTAATTAAAAGTGTCGGTTCGACAGGTTTGTGCGAATACATTAGTGCGAATCGACTAATAGCCAAACTTTAGCCTCATACGTTTGAAAAATGAATGTTGTTGAACTGTCAAAGTCAGGCATTGCCACTATAAGTGTGTAATGCAATTACTCCGCCGTTTTAGTTTTAGAGAAAAAAAAAAAAACAAGTAATAACCGCTGATTGAATGTGTTTACCAAGAATTATTGAATGTTTAGTTTCAAAGATTAAAGAAGGCGGTTACTCAAAAATAGTTGGTAGTATTTCATCCATGTTATTGGTTCAAAATTAGGTTAACATTCCAAAAGGTGCGATGGTAGTAGGCGTAACTCGTTATTGGTAGAAACTGTTTTATTTTTGTTTTGTTTGTTATACTTCCGTTCCGTTATTGATCCAACGCGTCGATTTGAGCTTCTAAAAAATATTGTTTACGCTGACGTGAATGATAAACAACTCAAATTATAATTCATAGAAGGGAATACAATTTAAGTTGTTTACGGTATCGTGGCGTAAATATTCGTCGAGGAAAATTAATTTTCACGAGAGCTTTTACGAATCTTGTGAATGATTAGGATCATTTAGTGTTCTGGGTGAATTGGGTTTGGAAAAATGGTGATTAAAATAATTAATTGGATGAAATATAATTTGTTTGTTCTTCCAACTGTATAGGTATCTTAAGAAGGGTGTTTGTCCTTATTCTGGAGATTATCCCGGCGCCAACGTGGCTTGAAACGTACTTCAGATGAAACAATTATGTAAATAATCTACTCAGTAATTGCTCTACCATTCTACTTCATCCGTGATGAGAACCAGTAAAAATTTATCTTCCAAAAAAATGTGCACAATTGCTTAGACTATTTAATTTCCATTACTATGCTAATGTGAGTCTGTGGTATTATAATTTTGTGAAGAAAATTGAACAAGGTTGTTTTTTTACGGCTTCTTGTTTTTATCAAAGGAAAACTAAGTTTTCTTCAAATTATTAGGATTCCCTGTGACTCCTGTCGCTTAGGTAACGTACCTATAATTGTTTCTGTCTGTGCAAGTATGACGGTCATAGTTTCGATAGCGGACTCCCGGCCACCGTAGGCGCGAGCTTGCGGGCGGCGAGCAATGGGTAGCTCGCTGCCCGGTAAGGACCAGGCTCGGGTCCACGGCGCGTAGTGTTGCACGCGCGCCTCAAAGAGATGTCAGCAGCAGTGTAGGGGTCTACTAGGACCGATGCCTGCCGGGGTCGCGTGATTGTTCGAAAGAGATACCGTGACCCTGGCACATGGACAACTGATAGAACACGGGTGGGTTTTAGTCAGTAAAAGTCTGACACGCCCTCCCGCTCCGCCCAGAGCGGGAGAAGTCATTTGATGATTTCCCATCCAGAAAAAAAAAATGGGTCATAGTTGGCTCTAACTTCTCACTAATGTGCAGCTTGGCACGAACATCGACGTACACATTGGTACCAATGTATTCAATACTTACATGGTTCTGAATCCCCCTGCTTTGAAATTTGCTGTCGAAATCTATACTAATATTATAAAGCTGAAGAGTTTGTTTGTTTGTTGGGTTGAACGCGCTAATCTCAGGAACTACTGGTTTGAATTGAAAAAATCTTTTCAATATAACATCATGCTTAGGACCTGTAGGAGCCAGGCAAAAATAAAAGAAATTTACGAATATAGAAATGTGCGAGGTCTTCACAGGTAGGCGATTCGGTGCGACGGGATGGATCGCGGGTGCAAAAAATTTGACGCGAACAAAGTCGCAGGCATTTTAACAGCTTAGGCATTGCACTTTCCTATGAACTTTTTTTTTCTATAACTGACTTATATGTCTACGCTTAGGGGTTTAAAATCATATGCCGAAATCATGGTATCAGTTTGCGCATCGATGGCCCTTCCACCTTGATACTGCGTTCCTTAAAATCCTCCTGTCAAAGGTAGTGATCCTCATCCCAGGTTTATTTTATGCATTTCTAGAAGTATGTTTTGTACGATTGCACCTACTTTGTATGATAGGTAGGTATGCAAGTGGGTATTAGTCATGTCATGTTACTTTTAATGAGTATAGTTATTGAGACAACCCTTTACTAGATAGGTAGGTATCTGTCTTGCATTTTCACAACCATGTCTGCTTTCAGTATAACCAGATTCAGTTGAATCCTAGTATTTTACATGAAGCAACTGCCGATCTGACCTCCACAGCCCGGTTACCGGGCCTGACGCAGGTTCTCACCGGGCATGGGTGCTTCGGTGGGTTCCTGTTCAGGATAAAGCAGGAGGATACGTCCGGGTGTTTCCATTGCGAGGATCGTCTGGAGGACACGGTGGAGCATACGGTTGAGGTGTGCCCTGCCTGGGCGGGGCACCGCCGTGTCCTCGTGGAGGCGATCGGTGGCGGCGACCTCTCGCGTCCAGCCCTGGTGCGAGCCATGGTACGGAGCGAGAGGGAATGGGAAGCCGTCACCTCCTTCTGCGAAGCAGTAATGCTCGCGAAGGAGGAGGCGGGGCGCGTGAGGGAGTGGCAGTCTCTGCGCTCTCACGTCCCTAGCCGCCGCAGGAGGAGACGCCCCGGGCGTCGGGAGTCAATAGCGGACTCCCGGCCACCGTAGGCGCGAGCTTGCGGGTGGCGAGCAATGGGTAGCTCGCCGCCCGGTAAGGACCAAGCTCGGGTCGACGGCGCGCAGTGTTCCACGCGCGCCTCAAAGAGATGTCAGCAGCAGTGTAGGGGTCTACTAGGACCGATGCCTGCCGGGGTCGCGTGATTGTTCGAAAGAGATACCGTGACCCTGGCACATGGGCAACTGATGGGACACGGGTGGGTTTTAGTCAGTAAAAGTCTGACACGCCCTCCCGCTCCGCCCAGAGCGGGAGAAGTCATTTGATGATTTCCCATCCTAAAAAAAAAAAAAAAGCCCGGTTACCGGGTATACGATACCACTAAGTAAGACTGGTTGTCAGACTTTCAGGCTTCTGACGACCCGTGACGGCTGTCAAAGTTCCACGAATGACAGCTGGGATCGTGCTTTCCAAGGCACGGAGGGTATGTAAGGATGGTCACCCATCCACGAACAAATGACTGCTAGCATAGTTTAACCTGATCGATCAACCCGTGTGACTATTATTACCTAACCACAAGCCACACGTACCTGAGATTTCTTTTATTTTCCTTAAATGTACAATATTTTTTAGAATAAATTTTCCCATGTAACTTAAATCATGATGACGAACACACAGTTTTAACCTAACCTATTTCACACAGTTCAAAATGACAAATCATACAATCTGGCGCTGAAATATTTTTACCATTGTCTAATATCCACTCGCAGGCAAATTGTATGATTAGTCATTTGAACTGAGTGAAATAACAAATATAACAAATTTTAATTTGATTATTTACCAGCCACCGCAGAATAATTGAATATAAATTATTTCAACGTTCTCTAATAAAATGTTATTTAATTAATCATGGGCTGGACAAAATTATTTCGTGCCTCGTTTGCATTGTAACTAACACAGCGATACGGTTTATGCACTAACTCATTTTATCATCATCATCACTAACCTATAATGTTCCCACTGCTGGGACACAGGCCTCCTCTCGGTGAGAGGGAGTGGGCCATAATCCTCCACGCGGGCCCATTGCGTTGGTAGATGTTACATGTCTTCGAATTTTTGGTTCTAAGACATGCCGGTTTCCTAATGTGGTAAGGTGGTTCCCCGTTTTGAGAGCAGTGGTGATGAAATAATGTACACAAAGTACAGCGCTTGCTTGGGTTCGAACTCACGACCTACTTCTCGTAAGTCGCGGCCGTTACCACTTGGCCACCATTGCTCTCTGCAAACTGATTTAATTATCCATAAAATAATAATCAGCCTCTATTGTCCCACTGCAGGGCAAAGGCCTCCCTTTCCTTTTTCCACTCAACTCTATACTGAGCCAATAAGGACCAATCCCTCATGTAGGCGTCAAGTTCGTCCCGCCATCTACGCTTGGGTCTACCGCGATGCCTTATGGCGTTTTCGTGGACCCATGTTGTGGTGATCTTTGCCCACATTGCATCCGACATACGGCAAACGTGTCCGGCCCAGTCCCATTTGAGCTTGGCTGCTTTTTGGGTGACGTCGACGATTTTTTTTTAATTTCAAAACAAATCCTAGTTTGGTTAACTTTTAATTTTAGTGCCACGCGTCGTCTTGGTACGGTATAAATCTTAGCAATTTTCAGCCTTTTTAAATTTTCAACCGACGAAAAAAAACGGAGGAGGTTCTCAATTCGACGCGTATATTTTTTTTTTATGTATGGCCACGCATAACGTTTTACATAGTAAAATAAATAAAAATAAAATAATGTTTATTTCAATTACAATAGGCATTTTGAAACATATTATTTGAGATCACCTTTTAAGCAAGGAATTGCTTGTATTAGGAGATTAGGAGATTTTTAATTTTTTAATTTTTTTACTGTATACAGAGTAGTCCGATTTTGATAACTCTTTTTTTGTTGGATAGGGTATACCTTGCCAAGTATTATTGGTACATTAAAGTCACAAAAAATTATAAAATAAAAACTTTTTAACAAAAAATTAAACCGCCGAAAAAACTGAAAAGCATAAAATAATAAACCTTAAAATTTTGAGTCGGCGCTGAAAAATCAATGAACAAAGATCACTCAAAGCACTGACTCATAATTTTAAGGTTTATTATGTTATGCTTTTCAGTTTTTTCGGCGGTTTAATTTTTTGTTAAAAAGTTTTTTTTTTTTTTAATTAAGTATAATTCTCTTCTAATAATAAATAATTTTCTGTATTGCTATAGAAGCAGGTTACAGAAAATTTGAGAACCTGGCTCCAGACCTAGGTTAAAGTATCTGTATTTCAGAAGCCAGAAGAAGAATATGCATGTATTATACTTACAAACCTTCCAAAAAAACTAAATGATAGTGAAAACCGCATCGAAACTCGTAGTGTGGTTTAGAAGAAGTAGGCGAAGAAACAGATAGACGAAAACCAGCTGTAACAGCCACTATAGCAAAATCAACTTTTAAGATACAGTTCGTTCGTTCGTTCCCACTACTAAGATACAGGCTTCCTCTAAGCGAGAAGGAGTGCGCCGTGATCCAGTTACTATGCGGGCCCAGTGGCAGCAAAACAGCGTCTTTACTTTGTAATAGTTAAAGAATTGATAGGTAAACTAACGTAATTGTCAGTTCGAATATGGCAGTAGCTTTGATTACAAGACGTTAATGAGCGTAAATTTAGGAGGGTTGTGGCTGGTGAATTCCAGCTGCACTGGTCGTTTGAAGGCCACAGTCAGGTCCTGGATAGCTGTTGATCCATTACATATCGAGATTATCGAGACTCCTCAATGACTCGAAAAACACGCTAAGCCATTGGCTTCAGCCAGCATTCGCAGATCTTTAACAGTCGTAACGGGCAGTCAGAAGCCCGAGATTCTGAAGACCAATCTTGCCAAAGGTATCGATTAAAGCTATCGCGTAGCTGCGTTGAGGAGGTCAGATAGTAGCTCCCTGTAAAATACTGGAGCTCAGCTGCATTCGGTAAAACAAGAAAGCGACACAAAAATTGCTGGGAAAAGGCAAGGCAGATTTACTGAATGAGTATAAGTTTCAAACATGAGTCCTATTACTAGGCATGCCTTTTAAGTTCTGTCGTTACCATATTTCCCGGCAATTTTGAATTTGGAACTGTCCCATATTCGAATGTGTTTAAATTTTGAATCTCAAAACAGTTAAAAGTATTAGGATTAATGCTATTGTTTAGTCACAGCGTCGATTGGAATCTGTTAGGTAATGTAAGAAAATGAATCTTTCTAAGGAAAATGTTCGAGCAATAATTTTCTACGACTTTCGAAGAGGCCTGACACGGCTTCAGTGTTTTGAAGAGCTAACATCTGTGTTCAGTGATGAAGCCCCATGTCTGCGGACTGTCGAACGCTGGTATTTAGAATTCCAGCGTGGACATACGAGTGTTAGTGACAAATCTCACGAAGGGCGCCCAAAATCCGCCTTCACTGAAGATAACATCATTGCTGTGAGACAACTGATTCTCGAAGATCGTCATGTGATATATCGAAAGAAAGAAGCTCTATTAAGCATCTCAGGGACTATCATTCAGAAGATCTTGCATGAAGCGTTTGGTGTGAGAAAGCTAGTTTGCCGTTGGATACCGCATCTGCTTTCCGACGATCACAAGGCGCCCGTGTCAGATGGTGTAAGAAAAATCTGTAAAGGTTCAACCAAGGAGAGTCAAATCACGTCTACGACATCATCAGTGGTGACGAATCTTGGTTCTATGCCTACGATCCTGATTCCAAACAACAATCAACAATCTGGGTCTTTCAAGACGAGCCAAAGTCGACTAAAGTTGTTCGTTCTCGAAGCACTTCAAAGAAGATGGTGGTCACGTTCGTTGGAAAAACCGGCCATGTTGCGACTGTTGCACTTGAAGATCGTAGAACAATTAACGCAGAGTGGTATACCACAGTTTATTTACCACAAGTCATCGCCTAACTTCGAAAATCTAACTCAAAGCGACGCATCATCCTGCACCACGACAACGCAAGCTCACACAGCGCTCGTGAAACGATTGAGTATTTGAAGCAGGAAAAAGTAGAAATTCTTGACCATCCTCCATATAGTTCTGACCTAAGCCCTAACGATCTCTTTACATTTCCTAAAATTAAGAAAAATCTTCGTGGTCAAAGGTTTCAGTCCGGTGAAGAAGCAGTCGACGCTTTCAAGTCAGCCATTTTGAACACCCCCACTTTAGAGTGGAATAAATGTTATAATAACTGGTTTGAGCGAATGGAAAAGTGTATAAAGCTACGTGGTGAATACTTTAAAAAACAATAAAAAGTACTATAAGGTTCTAGTTGTATTTTTTCTTCAAACGACAAAACTTAAAAGGCATGCCTCGTAGTATACACTACATAGTATAAAACAAAGTCGCTTCCCTCTGTCTGTCTCTATGTAAGCTTAGATCTTTAAAACTACGCAACGGATTTTGATGCGGTTTTTTAAATAGATAGAGTGATTCAAGAGGCAGGTTTATACTACAAATAAGCGGGCGAAGCCGCTGGCAAAAGCTAGTATATAATATTTTACCAATTACCTACACAGATACCTATTTTGGCTCTAACATAATGACCCACACAACCAAACCATCTGTTATTGAAGAAAATATTTGAAGTAGGCAGTAATTTTGACACGATTTTTTCAGCCTACTGAATCGTTCAATATTTCTGGCAAGTTGTCACAAAACCGACAACGTTGTTTTGTGTACTAAAATCGATGACAAACAAATATTTAAACGTTTACACAGCATATACACCATGTTGAAGGTCTTACGTTGCCGCAAGTAGACACACACACACATACACATACAATACACTTTTCACAGAGAGTACGAACAACCAAAAATCTGCTACATTACGCCCGCGTGGATTATTTAAATGGGAACTATCACAAATCTTAGTAAGTACACAGTTATCCGTCAGTGGGCATTTGTCATCATCATCATCAATTCAGCTGGACAAACGCATCGCCCAATCATCGCCACCTTGATCGGTTCTGTGCTTCTCGCATCCAGCGGCTGCTGCGCTCGTTACAAGGTTATCGATCCACCTTGTGGTGGGCTTTCCAACACTTCGTCTACCCGCATACGATCGCCAATCCAGATTCTTTGGACACCATCGACCATCTGATGTTAATGTGCCCTGCCCACTGCCACATAAGGTTAACAGTTCTTCGGGCTATGTCAGTTGGGCGGTTGTCAACCCTACTTAAATTATATCGCTTGTAACCTTCCTTACTGAAAGTTGACGTCAGACCATTTTAATGGATGCCTATTTGTAAGTATTACCTACGATCAAGTTAACTCGTCTATTAAGCACCGACCGCGACGTCGGTGTCGCGGCGACGGCGACCGAAAATGAAGTTACCCTTCATTACCCTTAATGGGGGGCATTAAATAATAAAACTGTATTCGACTTACTTTAACCGACTATGGTAATTCCGGCATACGTAACGCTTCATCTGAAAGTATTACAGAATCATAAAGACACCGCGACAAAGGAATTATCATAATACGGTTTCATTAAAAGAAATTCAAGATGGGAGGAGGCCCAATTGAATTTGCAAAGTTTTCCCAATTCTCTGGGAATATTTTAAATATTACAATGTAAGTATGACTGACATTATTATATTCTATGTCCACATACGTAGGTATTGAAACATGAGTTTCAGTGTTGTAGTGAACTTCTTTTTATTTATTTACTAAAACGTCTCGTAACATCTGTTTCCTACATCCCGAATCATTCATAAACATGTATGCTGCTCTGTCTTTGGTTTGTCAGTGTTTCAAAATTAAGTCCATTCCAGGTGCACAGCGAATGTAATCTATCAATCAATCGCCCCTGTCCATTCGTGTGATGAACTGGTGTATGATTGACGCTCCGGAAAAGCCAATTATTCCCACCCAAGTGGCGCTACCTATCACATGTTAAAATTAAGCCTAAATTTGTCATCGCAAAACTTGGTCGGTAACCCTTATTTACATAATATTATTCATGTGATAGTTATTTGGATGTTTAGATGTTGGTTACTCAATCACGCAAAAATGGCTAAATGGATTTTTATGAAACATGGTACACTGATACTTTATAACCTGGATTAACTAACACATAGAGTACTTTCTATCCCGGTAATACGTTCCTATGGGGTGATTTTTGTCCTCCACGCAAGCTAAGCCGCTGGCAAAAGTTAGTAATATTATAAATATGAAAGTTGTTTGAATGTATAGTTGTTTGGATGTTTGTTACTCAAACACGCAAAAATAACTAAACGGATTGGGATGAAATGGTACACTGATAGATTATAACCTGGATTAACACATTGGATACTTTTTATCCCAGGAGATCGTTCCCATGCGATAATTTTCAACTTCCACGCGAGAAAAGCCACTGTTAAAAGCTAGTTTGATTATATAAAGAATCAAGTCAAATTATAATTGCAGCTATTGTAAATTTTAGAAAGACATGATGTCTGCGTTGTTTTGAATACTAAAACGATTTTAATTGATCTGAAAACTCAACATAGCCCGTAGCCATAACACGCGATATCATACATTTTTATTTCGAAACGATATTCCTTCCTGAGCGGAAATATAAAATACTTTATTCAATTTCATGTTCAGACCGGTTTCAAACGTTGGCTCTTTAATCACTTAACAGCTTCACCATTCCCGAGTCCCGACATTCCTTGCGTCCAATAAGCGACTACCTTCCTCCTTTTTTTTAGCAATCTGAAGCAAGTCGACTTTCTCGTAGTAGTTTTTCTAACTGTATAGGGTGACTGTGAGCTTATAAATGTCACTGAAAAATAACCGTATTTTATTTAATTCGCTTTTATTAGCTTTGTCTGTACATCTATGTATGTATTTCACTCCATGCAAAATACTAGCTCAGCTGCTTCCAATTTTACTTGAGGCCATCCCTAACATAGCTAAGAAAAGGCTAGGCATATCATGATAAGTTGAAGACATCCAGATAGTCAATTATTCAATAAAAGTGACTTTATCAAAAGAACAAAAATGATTTAAAAAAAACAATTGTGTGTGTCTGCTCAGACGCACGACTGACGTTTAATTCTTACGAAAGATTATAAAATATATACATTAGTAAACGTAACATAACGTAACGGAGAAAGATTGGTTTTACTCCCCATAAACTTTCATACCCCGGACTTATTTAAGAAAATCGATTCACTTCAAAAAATTGTTTGTATTAACTTCGACGCACGACTGGAATTTACTCCTTACGAACGATTATAAAATATATAGATTATTACATAGATTACTATAAAATATATACATAACATAACGCATAACGTAACATATCATAATGGAGAAAGTTTGATTATACTCCCCATAAACGTTCATACCCCCGGGCTCATATGTATAAGAAAATCGATTCTTATGGAGGAAACTCCAAAATACAAAGTTGTGCTTAACGAAAAAAAACAAGCAGACACTGATTCATCATTCAAAGAGCTGGTCATTGAGAAATAACACAGAAGAAAACATGCCGAATGTAAAGTTTATTGCTAATTAGCTTCTCACAGTACGTCCATACAACTTTACAGCTGTTTTATTTATTCTGTAAAAGTTTACGTTGCTTCACGAACAAAAGTCATGCCTGTACGTAAATATTATTTTAAGGTAATTCGTGCCTCATTTACTAAAGTTATTTTAAAGATGTTGAGTCATACCGTTACAAAGTCCGTCTGATACAGTCATTTCATCAAAGGAATAGCATGAATTTTATATGGTAGGAACATACTTAGAACGAATTGTGCTCAAAATTGTTTGATCTTCTACCTTTATTTTATTTTGTTATGCGGTTCTTGCGAACTGTAATTCGCAGCTTGTGGATTCAGTGTGAGTATGGTTTCAACGTAATTGTATAGTAGGATTCATTTTATCTAAAATATTTCCTCTTTCCGATATTGCAGTGAATTTTTCTGTAGTGGTCTACATATTAATTCCTTGTACTTATCAATATCTTCTTCTTCTCTTCTGTCTTAGTATTATTTATTCGCAATTGTGATGCACATGAATTATTATGTAAGCAATGGGCTGGTAAGGGCTTACCAGCCCATTGCTTACATATATTTATTACATTATAAATTCCAGTGACTTCAAAGCGTGGAAAGTATAATTATAGTTTATCTAGAAAAAGGGCGACACTCAACCTATAGCGAGATAAAATATTTATTTTTATATAAAAAAACACATTGTACAGAATATTTCACAACATACTAAAATTGCTTTAATTTATAGTGACATAAATAAAACTTGTAAAGAATGTGGCGTCTCAATTCTTTCAATTTGTCACCTGGCCACGTTCCTAGTGGAAAACTACACTAGCAACGGCCTTCATAGAAGAAATCTAAAATATAACAGCAATATATGAAGCGTCATGTTCAACAAGTATTATTCATCGTATATTTTCATGTGATAGTGATATATGAGCTCATCTACTCTACAGGTGAATAAAAACGCGTCGCGAGACGTCCGGATTATAAGTACTCGACACTGCCAAAGAAATGGTAACGGACTATTTTTGGGCCATTTTCGTCCTCTACCCTTCAAAATTTCGACGTCTCAAGAGCTCTCATTGTGATGAATATTTCAGTACAACAGTGAAAAACAAAACTAATCAGACTATAAACAAGTAAATGTCAAAGTTTGTTTATCCAGTCAGTCGGGAGTTATTACAAGAAATATGAAAATATATATTTCTTAGTGGTTCGTTACTTCAGGCTTTGTAATAAACTTGGCTTAGAATTCAATAAGACCTCAAGGCTGATATAAAAAATAGAGGCTGTCCAAATTTTGTTGGTTATTCAATCAAATTAATAATACATGACTTGGTTGGATCAGAAAAACCGAAATCCGGCGACGGACGAAAGGTCTATGACATATTAAATAATAAAAGGGATGACTGGAAAGTCACCTTTTTTGTCCATTTCTATTTAATGATTCAAATGGTAGTGGGCAACACACGTAACTGGGTGAAAGGTTGGTGGATAGGATCAAACTAAGTGGCCAAGTCAAGACTGAAGGAATATGGGCTAATGGGGGAGCAAGTTAGGGATGATACTAGATTAGAGGAGTTTGTGGTTAGGTTAAGATGCGCTTGTCCTCAGTGCCTCGGGGAGCACGTTTAGCTGTTGTTCTCGGCTGTCATTCTTGGATCGTTGACAGTCGTTACGGGTCGTCGAATCGCGAGGTCTGACAACCAGTATTACCAAGGAACATCTTATTACCCAGTATCTGGATTGTGGAGGTCAAATAGCCAGTCATTTCATGTAAAATACTGGTATTCAGTTGTATCCAGTGAGATTGGACGCCGACCTCAGAATAGTTGGGAAAGTTACCGTGGCCCTGGCATATAGGCAACTGAAGGAACACGGGGGGCTAGTACCTAGTCAGTAAAAGTTTGACACGCCCTTCCGCTCCACCCAGAGTGGGAGACGTCATTTAATGGTTTCCCAACCAGAAAAAAAACACTGTTGGGAAAATACTAGGCAGATGATAATGATGCTCAAACTAGGGACAATACTGGAACCAATTAGGAAAAAAGTTACGACTAAGACCATTATATCAATTACAGTAATTAAAAACGTTTAAAATCTAGACGCAATGACATCTCACTGACAGCCGACATTGATACATTGACCGAGGTTATTGAACCTCGTTAAATGACAGTTTAAAACTGAGATTCGAATTAGAACGTTCTTTAAAAATATAAAAATGTAAAGTAAGGATGCTATGGTATGGGTAGCTCGCTGCCCGGTAAGGACCAGGCTCGGGTCGATGGCGCGTAGTGTTCCACGCGCGCCTCAAAGAGATGTCAGCAGCAGTGAAGGGGTCTACTAGGACCGATGCCTGCCGGGGTCGCGTGATTGTTCGAAAGAGATACCGTGACCCTGGCACATGGGCAACTGATGGAACACGGGTGGGTTTTAGTCAGTAAAAGTCTGACACGCCCTCCCGCTCCGCCCAGAGCGGGAGAAGTCATTTGATGATATCCCATCCTGAAAAAAAAAAAAAAGGATGCTATGGTATTTTTTTTTCTACCCGCAATTTTGAAATATTCCTAGCTCAAAATAAACTAACTATAGAATGATTCTATTAAAATTGGTATAATATCTCAGTAGCGAGTATAATGAAGCTCTCCATTGTAGGTACTGACAGAGACTGATCGCTTCGTTGACAATATTACAGCTGGCTAATAAACTCAATTGATATGACTGCTCCAATAGACAAACACGACGCGCCATTAGTCGGGCACTGAATTCATGAGAGTGGTATTATTGTTGTCAATTTATATCTGAATCAACAAGATACACCATTATTATAAAGCTGTTTTAATTTCTTTGTGACGCACAATATATACTTATCGCCACGTTTAAATTCCCCGATGGTTTATTCAGAGGTGTAACAGTACCCACATTTCGCCAGTTAGAGTCCCGTGTAATAGAGAGCGAGCCTATTGCCAGCAACTGGGCACAAATACGGGCTCTAGCGACTATTGAGAAATACCTGTGGCAAAAACTCAGTAACACGTTGCTTTTTTTTTGTGAGTTGGAAATCATCAAATGACATCTCATCGTCAAATGACCACGTTAGACGGAGCGGGAGAGCGTATCGAACTTTTATAGACTAAAACCCACCCGTGTTCCTTCAGTTGCCTGTATGCCAAGGCCACGGTAACTCTTTCGAACAGACCTCGCGACCCTGGCAGGACGTAACACGTTGCTTCACCTGGGAATCGAGCCCAGGACCTCATGCTCGGTACTAGCGTTGGCAACTACTATACCATTGAGGCAGTCCTAATAATGTCTAATTTTATTAAAAGCAGAATAAAATGTAATTATTGCGTTTACTTGTATGCAATGCTTGAAAACTCATTGAAATTGATTGTGGCAATCCTTCTTTTATTACACAACTTTTAAAATAAGCATTTATTTACAAAAGCTTTCACAAATAAAGTTTTGACTTTGAATTTAAAAGATTATATGAGACCAGCTTCTGCCCGCAACATTGTTCACGTGGAAGTATCAAGACACTACGAGTTGCGTAAATAACAGACACATTTTTAAACATTCCTGTATACATAGGTTGCACTAAAAGTATCGGGAATGGAATATTTCCACGGTTCCTGTCATATTCAAATTTTTTAATTGAAAACTCCTTGGTTTTCAAAATCGAATTCCATTTATTTATTTAAATAAAGATTTTCGGTCTTGTCACAAGGTTTTGTCAAACTTTTTTAGTCGTTGAGAAAATGTAATTGACTCGAGAAAATTCAAGAGCGATGATTTATTATGACTTTCGAAGTGGTTTAACACAAAAACAGTGTATTGACCGGATGATTTCTGCATTTGGTGATGAAGCCCCATCCAAAACCACAATTTATCGCTGGTTTGCAGAATTTCAACGTAGACGTGTTAAGCTCAGTGATGATCCCCGTCAAGGTCGTCCAAAAACTGCAGTCACCCAAGAAAACGTTGATGCTGTGCGTAAGCTGATTGAGGAAGATCGACATGTGATATACCGCGAAATTCAGGCAACTTTAGACATTGGCATGAGTCAAATACAAATAATCTTGCATGAACAATTAGGTGTAAAAAAGTTGTTTTCCCGATGGATACGGCATTCGCTCTGTGAAGAGCAAAAAGTGGCTCGCGTTACTTGGTGCGTCAGAACTCTTGAAAGATTCCACGCAGGGTCCTCAAATGCTGTATACAACATCGTATCTGGTGACGAATCCTGGATATATGCGTACGAACCCGAAACAAAAAACCACTCATGAGTTTGGGTGTTCGAAAATGAGTTAAAGCCAACAAAAATTGTTCGTTTACGGAGTGTTGCAAAATAAATGGTGGCCACGTTTGTCTCCAAAACCGGCCATGTTGCGACTATTCCTCTTGAGTGTCAAAGAACGGTTAATGCAGAATGGTATGCTAGCATTTGTTTGCCACAGGTCGTTTCTGAACTCCGTAAAGAGAACCGCAACCGCCGCATCATCCT
Source organism: Aporophyla lueneburgensis (assembly GCA_932294355.1). Taxonomy (NCBI): domain Eukaryota; kingdom Metazoa; phylum Arthropoda; class Insecta; order Lepidoptera; family Noctuidae; genus Aporophyla; species Aporophyla lueneburgensis. The sequence goes on from OW028740.1 coordinate 19,278,215, forward strand.
CCATCACGACAATGCGAGTTCTCACACCGCGCACAGAACAAAAAGAGTTTTTAGAGCAAGAAAACATAGAATTATTAGACCATCCGCCATACAGCCCAGACCTAAGCCCTAATGATTTCTATACTTTCCCTAAAATAAAGAATAAATTGCGTGGTCAGAGATTTTCATCACCTGAAGAAGCTATGGGACGCTTACAAAACGGCCATTTTGGAGACCCCAACTTCCGAATGGAATGGTAGCAACCAAGGATTGGTTCCATCGTATGGAAAAATATGTAAAATTTCGCGGAGAATACTTCGAAAAGCAATGAATACATATTTAAATAGTAATGTTGTGTTACTTCCTTGATTCCTGAAATTTTCAGTGCCACCTATAGTTTTGATCTCAGCAGCCAAAATATGAAGAGTCAGAAGACGCGAGAACCGACGAGGGAATAAGTATTTGTTATGAGAGATAAAAACCATGCATCCATTCCTGACAGGTGCGATAACCATCCGTCAGCCAAGTGATTACGGCAGTTTCCCCTTTCACTGTTTATTGTAGCCATGTAACAAATTATAAAGAAAATAGGTCATTTGCAAATGGGACACAGTGGAATATTAGAAACATTTTTCTCTCCGTCTTCTGTGAGCAAAGTTCCTCGTTGAACCGAGCAAAAAATGTTTTAATTTTGTCAAATTAATTGCTATTATAACGACTGTCGATAGAAAGTTTGATATTTTATCGACACCTTGTTAAATGTCGGACAGTATTTTCTCGGTAAACCTTTTCTAGTCTCTCAAATGACTTACTGTCTTGGGTTTAAGTGAATTGATTTAGAAGGAAACACGACGTTATTCGATTTCTCGAAAACATTATTTTCTCACTTTCTCATATTTCGTGTTTGTAATTTTAAGTTCAATAAATATTTTATTAGGAATGACAGCAGTTCAGTTTTTGTATACTTATGTTTGTTACTTGTTTTATTTTCTTTATTCGACGTGTGACGCGGCCTTATAGCTGACCTATTCTACGAATAATACTATTTTATGATTTACATCTGTAATTTATATTATTTATCATACAACACTATTTACAATTTGCAGATAGGTTTGTGGACTTGTTTACGAAATAACGGTAGGGGAACGACACAAATAGACGTTTCTATTATTAAGAAGGAATGTAGAACTATAAATAGTAGCGAGAAGTTAAGTTCTAATCTCTATTTGAAAAGAAAAAAGTAAAGTTTTCTAAACAAGCCTTTGTTCATTTGTATTGTATTTAGGAGTACAGTTAAGTTCCAGTACTTAGCAAGAATTCATTCTAGATGTTACAATCAGTAGTCCAGGGCCTTCTAACAAAGGGCCATTTTTGTCATCAATCTCAATTATCAAGCATTTTTTTGAGCAAAGATATTCCATAGATTAACTTCATCATCATCATCAGCCTATAATGTTCCCACTGCTGGGAAACAGGCCTCCACTCGGTGAGAGGGTGAGAGGATTAACTTACTAATATTTAAATTCTGTATTTTTTTGTGTTGATGTTTGAATGTTTGTTACTCGATCACGCAAAAACGGCTGAACGGATCGGGATGTAATTTGGCACACATGTAGATTGAAAGTTTGATACTTTTTATCTCGGTAGAATTTTCAACTTTCATGCGGGCGAAGCGGCTGGCTAAAGCTAGTAAGATTATAATTTAAGGCAAACAGTACTAGAGAACTATATAATTATACTGTCTGTATAATATACTGCAGCCAGTTAAACGCTCTGTGATGCTTGAAAGCAGAACCTCGTAGGTAATCTTCGTCTTATTAAGTTTGCATTGTACTAATCTGTCTGTGAAAACTGAGTGACTGTTTACGTATTTACTTTAGGGTATAAATGAGACGAGCTGTAGAGCGGTCACCAAACGAACGCAGATGCATTTCTTTTATTTTATTTACAAACTTCTTCTCATGAAAATATATGTTTATCTTGTAAAAAGCGAGTTACTATGTTATAACTAGGGTAGTACCTGGATGCCCGAGCTTTGCTCGGTGTTTATGATTTTTTTGGTAAATTGTGTTTTTTAGAAATTATATTTAAATACAAATTACATTTTGTTATTTTTCTTCCAATAAAAAAAACCAAAAGTTTATGTTTAAGTTGATTATCGATAAAGTTCACTATTGAAAACACGAATAAAACGTCAATTTCTAAAATTGAATCCTAGCTAGATCGATTTATCGCCCCCGAAAACCCCTGTATACTAAATTTCATGAAAATCGTTGGAGCCGTTTCCGAGATTCAGATTATATACATATATATGTATACAAGAATTGCTCGTTTAAAGAAATAAGATATAGGTAATATTAAAAAACTATTTGTTAAACTTATACGTAGATACTTAAGTTTTGCAGATAGAAATTTTAAGGGATCTGCGTGTAATTTGTTTATTACTTATCAGCATGGCACATAGTATTTAACAATTTTTTTTTGGTTTGGTAATCATCAAACGATTTCTCCCGTTCTGATCGGAGCGAGAGGGCGTGATTCTTACTGACTAAAACCCACCCGTGCTCCTTCAGTTGCCTGTGCCAGGCCACGGTAACTCTTTCGCCTAAGACCCAAATTAAAAGCTTCATTAAGCCATTTGTTGGTCATGTTGGCCACCCTATAGTTTTGCCGAATCATAAGCCTATAACGTTCCCACTGCTGGGACATAAGTCTCCTCACAGCTGATATTATTTACACTCCAAAGCACAGTACTGCTCCTAAGCTGATTCGTGAATCGTGAAACAGATACATATCTACGACGCTCTATTTATGCAATATTAAAAAAGCAGTTAATATGAATAATCGTACATTTGCGTCTGATTACATGAAATAGTGTTTCATTTATTATAATTTAATGAGAACTCTAAATTATATTAATGTTCCTGATATATGGGTTGTCTAGGGCTATTTATAAGTCTCCCCTATACTTCCCGTGTGTTATTAAAGGGTCTGAAGGGTTCAATAAAGTAGGTGGGTTGCAACATCCACATGTAGATATTAATAACCTTTTATTGGGATGAGGATTTGTATTCCCACGATACAATTTCAAAACTAATGTGGGAGTATCTATTATTATCTATTTGAGTATTCCTAAATATACGTATTAAAACCTGCCTACGTGTTACACGTGTTACAGTGGCTATTTTAAGCGTGGTTTTAATTATTTTTAACCTATTTTTTCTTTTTTGTGAATGTTATCTCGCAGGTCAGATTGTCCGCTGCTCAATCGGGCTTGCCTGTAGCCTCAATAAATTCGCCCTTAAAAACAAAAAATCTAGTTAAGAAATCGTAATTCTACACACTTGTAAATACTGCATGGAAAATAAAAACTCCAAGCCGTGTTAAATTAAGGTCAGTTTAGACCAAACAAGCGAATGCACATTTTATTCATCCCCAATGTATCAAATTCTTTTGGTGTAAACAGGGACACAAATAATTATTTCTTTGGGACGCTCAAATCCCGGTTCTATAATGGTTTTTAAAGTCGCCAAAAATTCACTTCACGCTATGATTAAACCTTTTTGGAATTATATTGGGATGGGTGTCAGTCAAATCGAAAGCAGCTATATACCAGTATTTTACCTAGACCGACTGCCTATCTGACCTCCACAACCCAATTAATGGGTAAACCAATACCCTTTGACAAGACTGGTTGTCAAAGGGCATCGATACTTTGATACTTTCACTTCCTTTGCTTGTGACTACACGTAACGATTATCAAAAATCCACCAATAACAGCCAGGATAAACTGCTTAACGTGCTTTCCGAGGCACGAACTGGCCTCAGTATGCAACAGATGGTCACCCATCACGGACCAACCTCAATAAGAGTTGCTTAGCCTTGAAGAACGAACTGAACGGCTATTGTTATTATGCCACGAGACCCTTATGTTTCTTGTTTACCCACTACATGTGATATAAAATTACGTATGTGCATTGTTTTACTACGTGCATTGTTACGCACGGCACGCTTGTCATATTATCTAGATTGTCATTTGTTTCCATTATCTTGCATCCTACCGGGTTTATATTGTAGCCTTTATTAACTGTTAACTAAGGTCTATAATAAATGCAATAGCGCTTTGTTTACATTGTGATTAGGTGCTGTTATGAGACATAGACTCTGGCTTTGTTAATAAGCGTTCTTAAGCTGTTTGTTCTTGGTTTAAGAATTAACATAGAGCGATCTCTCGACGATTTTCTGTTACGGTGCAGTTGTTGCATTCGTATAGATGAATAGTTAAAAATCATTTATAATGTAAGACTCTTTCATATTCTGAAGACAATGCGAGTGTTCATAAAAGTCCCCACGTATTGTCATAAACTGGGAAGTCTGATCTTAGGATATTTAGGTATAGGTACCCTACAATCCAGAATGATTGCACAGGTTAAAAATCAGGTCGTGTAAAATAATTAAATGCAGGGTGAAAAACAAACGCGTGAGTGAAATTACAAAAAAATGCTGTCCACTACATACATGTATGAATGTAAAAGAAATAAATCAAAGAAAAACCTTTATTTTGTAAATTCGTAAAATTGGTGATCTTCTTTAGTAAGGTCAGGAGCGTAGTACTTACTTGCTACTGGCGTGCGTGTATGTCCAAATGTATGAATGTAAACAAGGCAAAAGTAGTCTAAGGATCGAAGCAGGTGGGGTATTGTAGTCTCTGCCTAGCCTCATGGGAAAAAGGCGTGAGTTTATGTAAATAAGCAAAAAAAAATTTGAAAAAATAATGTAGGTGTGCTATGGTAAATGCATGTAGGTACTTATTTTAACAAATTAGCGTGCACGGAGAAAAAAATAACTTTACCCAATAACACAAGTCATTAATGTAACATTATTGAGCTGTGTTATCGAGTAACATAATTATACAACATGTCGGTATACTATTCTATGCAGCCTCCATTTGTTTCATCCTGTATATTCACGATGTACCAAGGTAGTTGTATCTATTCTAACTTACATATTATCGAAGCACTTACTTGGAAACCGCATAGTTCAGTTAGATTTAACTGTTTCGCCGGAAGGTATGAAATTGCAACTATGAAACTTTAATAACTAAGTGGTACATTCAGTACGGTAAACTTTTAATAAGCACAATGAAAAACTTTGCTTCATTAGCGCTCTGCAAAATATAATTATTAATTGTATCATTAATATGCATGGAACGCCGTTCATTTTATGTGGAACTGAGAACCAATAGAAGGAAATGCATAATTACTGTTGTGGCCATATATGTAGATGGGTAAGCCATCTGTAAGTGCTGCAGGCAATTTTCTTACTTAACTTAATTTAAAATTCAAATTCTTATAAATATAAGATATTCTTACTGCACTGTGGTATATGTTGTCTAAGTGTCTTATCTACGGATAAATATTAGTAACAATTATATTTATTTATTTTTATTTCATACAATCGTCAATAATATACAAGTCGCTAAACATAATTAGTCCTCCAAGTCAAATTTTTAAACATGGCGGCCAATTTCAGTGGAGATTTGGGAGATATTAAATAGCACGATGTGTGTACGCAGACAGGTGCTCTCTCTCTCTCTTGCCTCACTCTCATAGTCCGATGGGACGGTAATCCGACAAGACTATAGAGAGATCAGGCCCATACAAAAAACATACATAACATCGTTCAATAGTTGTCATACGAATGATTTTATTTAATTCAGCGTATTCTGCCATTTTCCGAACCCTTACGATTGGAAACCCGTGATTACGGGCAATCGGATTACTTACTTACTTCTCTTCCCATTTTTATTGAAAAAATTACGTCAAGTTTATACTGTATACTTTCCGTGAGGCGCCAGAAACTTGAAAATAACTTATTATCTTCTTATCTTCGTAAAGTAAATGGAACTCAACAAAAGCTCGTACACAAGTAAAATGGTTTCCAATGTGGAAACTTTTGATGGAAAACGAATGTTGAAGTTTGGTCAGCAATAAATCAATACCTTCTAACTTAGCCTTGCTAAGTTGAACGTATTTTTTACAGACTTTTACTCGCTAAGCTATCGAAGCTATTCTAAGTTAGGTCTTGCAGAGAACTTCGTAATTGGTGCTTGATTAAACGATGTCAGATTTCAGCTCTATAATCGTATTATACGCAGCCCCAGGGATATTAAAACATGAATATTGTTGTACTAATAATATCTTATATGTCTTACGTTTAACAAGATACAACAGATTAATTTGGAAAATGTTCGCAACATTTTGTAAATGTGTACCATTATTCTCATACTGTTTAGTAGAGATTACAGCGTAAAATGAAATGTTTGGATGCCCATAAACTGCTTGTGCTTAAGTGATTTGGGTAGGACTAGAGTCACCACTCTAAAATTTGCATGTCCTCGGGGACGTAAAATTTAGCTACAAACTGCCACGTTTTCTAGTAAAACTGCAATACTATAACGAAGATTTATTTGTAAATTTTGACTGGCTTAGTTATTTAGCTGAATTCTTACTAACAATGTTCTTCAGAATTTAAAGTGTTTAGATTTAGAGCCTTAGAATTACTCCCGAGGACAAGCGATAATTTTTAATTCTCTCAGTTCGGCTAGAAAGAGCCCAAAATATGATATTTCAGATAAATTAGAACCATAGTAATAACTATTATCCTTTAGGTATTATTTAACTTAACGAGAAGACTTTATGTTAACTTAAATACCTCACTTACGTTATGGTTTCACGCAACCAGGGAATTTAAATTTTCTGGCCAAATTCTGTTTTTTTTTAACGATCGGATGATTTGTCCCTTGTAATGAGGGAAAGAGAGACGAAGAAAATGACTGCAGAAATCATGAAGAACAAGCAGAGTCGATGAACATCGACCACGTTTTAATAAATGTGATGAAACAGGAACAGAACACATAAATGGCTACTAGATCCGTCATTTTGCTGTCGACAGCGTGCAGTGCGAACAGGTGAAGTTTACGCGGGAAAGTTGGAAGTTCTAAGTAATGCCCCAAGCACCTGCTACAGCGTGGAAACTTATGTTATACTTAGGTTACCAACTAACATTAGCAATCTGTACATATAGCAATACTCCACCTCTTTCATATCTAACCGGGATCACAGCGTAAAAACAGAAGGTAAATACAACAACATTTAGTTTACACGTTACAGCCAAGCTCAAATGGGACTGGGCTGGGCCGGACACGTTTTCCGCATGTCGAATGCACTGTGGGGTAAGACCACCACAACATGGGTCCCCGAAAACTTCAAAGGGCATCGCAGAATATAGTAGACTAGCGATGCCCGCAGCTTCGCCCGCGTGCTGTTCGGAAATTATCACATGGTCAAGGATCTCATGGTGACAACGCCATCTATTGGTAGCAATTGAACTTGAAGATCAATACAAAATATTTAGGCACCTAAGTATTTCTTTTGGTTTTGCCATTTTATTCATTTGAAAAAATATATATGTATACTTGGTTTGGTTGTTTATTTTCATTGTTTATTAATGTTATTTTTTTTTGTTCAGGTGTAATTTTGTATAAATCTTCTTGTCTATTTTGTTTAATGTTTTGTGCAATTTATGTGAAAAAGTTGTTGTTTTCGGAATCAGCGACTCGATAAACCATAAAAACGATACCCATGTTGATTTTCAGAATTTGTCACCCCTTTTCCACCTTTTAGGGGTTGAATTCTGAAAGAGCTTTAAACACTTGTTTACTCATTTATTGATAGGAGTACTCCTGTGAAAATTTGAATAGAATAGTTTAACTAATCTTGTTTCCCCATACAAACGTTCAAGCCCTTTTTCACCCCCCTAGGGGTGAAATTTTCAAAAACCTTAGGACACGTAATTGTTTTTTATTATTAATTAATTATTAACCTAAAAACAAAGTTTCAGGCTTCTAGCTCTAAAAATGACGGACTTCCATACAAAATTTTAAGCCCTATTTTACCCCCTTTTTTTTTTGGATGGGAAATCATCAAATGACTTCTCCCGCTCTGGGAGGAGCGGGAGGGCATGTCAGACTTTTACTGACTAAAACCCACCCATGTTCCTTCAATTGCCCATGTGCCAGGGTCACGGTATCTCTTTCGAACAATCACGCGACCCCGGCAGGCATCGGTCCTAGCAGACCACTTCAGTTTCGCTGACATCTCTTTGAGGCGCGCGTGGAACACTACGCGCCGTCGACCCGAGCTTGGTCCTTACCGGGCGGCGAGCTACCCATTGCTCGCCACCCGCAAGCTCGCGCCTACGGTGGCCGGGAGTCCGCAATCGACTCCCGACGCCCGGGGCGTCTCCTCCTGCGGCGGCTAGGAACGTGAGGGCGCTGAGACTGCCACTCCCTCACGCGCCCGCCTCCTCCTTCGCAAGCATTACTGCTTCTATTTTACCCCCATAGGGGGCGATTTTAAAAAACCCTTTCTTAGCGGATACCCACGTCATTACAACTATGTGTACGCCAAATTTCAGCAAAATCCGTTCAGTAGTTTTGGCTGTGCGTTGATAGATGAGTCAGTCAGGTTTGCCATTTAAATATATAGATAGCGGGATGAAATTGACGCCTTCATGAGGGATTGGTCCTTATGGGCTCTGGATAGAATTGAGTGAAAAAGGGATAGGGAGGCTTTTGCCCTGCAGTGGGACAATACAGGCTGATTTTATTATTACGAAAACCATTTATTTCACCTTCAAATGTTGACGTGATGTTGATTGTGTCACACATAAATTGATGCAGAACCAGTACGTTACAGAAGTACTTGTATCGCAGCTAACTGAAAAAATATATCTATTGAAATTTAAAAAATATTACGACCAATACTCCGAGTTCAAATTGAGAGGATTTTTTTCTCCAAATAGAACGAAAAGCTTTCCAATAAATAATGGATAAGTAATGGATATCCACAGGATTTAAGTTATTCTGATGACAAACAATATTTTTCTAAGTCGACCAAAAAAAATCATGGTTAAACATTTACGGGGAAATTGGTTTGATTTGGTAAGAGTTCTTTACCAGGAGACTTAGAAGACTTATTTCATATTTCCGTCCTATAGCAGGAAGTATAACTGTTGACCCCTCGAAATGCGACTCAATTGCCGAAAAGGTGATGAAATTTCGTGAAACAATTCAAACAGTGTATTTCGATTTCGACAATCCAAAACATGGAATGACAAATAAAAGCTGCAAATTAGCTTTGAGCAAGGACTCTTTACTTTAATTAAAACGATTCAAAGGATTTTCAAAGGGATTTCGAATGACAGAAAAGTACAATGTTGCCATTGTTTTCTAATATTGTAGAGTTTACTAAACGAAATAAAATGCCGTGCAGTAACCGTTCTATTGCTAATGATATTTTTCTTTGTGACATGAATGGTAGCAACCAGCATCAAGGTTAGTAGCATATGCGTAGCGTTATTAGCATGCAATGTTCTCATTGCTGGTGCACAAGCCTTTGAGGGAGTGGGCCACCCACTACACATGTCCAATGATGGTTGGTAGATGAGACATTTCTTCGAATTTTTGCTTCTAGAATATGTCGGTTCCCTCACGATGTTTTGCTAACCATTTTGAGAGCAGTGGTAATAAAATTATTTACACAAAGTAAAGCGCCTGGGTTCGATGGTACGACCTACAAATCGTAAGTCGCGGCTGTTACCACTGGGCTACCACGTTTCCACGGTTACTAAAACCACTAAACTGCATCGAAGTGTTACACAGTAGTATTACAGGACGGTAATACATCACGTTTTACTTCAAACGTGCGTGCATACCACATAGGCTCAGCCGCAGTGTCTTTGTCGCTTTATTACCTGCATCGGATACAATGCTAATAATATTAATATCTCTATTCGTTTCAAGGCAGCGGATTCTAAGGGTTTTTGTCCACCGCCACCGACAACGGAACGTAAGCGACAAACAAGATTATTCAAACAAAATTAAAATCTCAAAATAATATCGTCCACAAATATAGCATACAACTTTCCCAAATTCATAAAATATTATATAACAGAATCGTCGCAATCTAAAAGATAAATTAGTAAACCGCATATAAAGTTTAAATTGAAATTGTAGGTATTTAATGTCAAATAATGATAAGATTAATGTCAAAGAAGGATGTAAAAATTAAAATAAACATCGTTATTTGGGGGCAATTAATAGAAATTGACAAAGTTATGCTGTTTATCTGGTAGGTACATGGGAAGCCGATTGTCTAGAAGGAAAATCCGAAAGTGACGTCTTGGTCTCGGCGTGCGATGGACACGCAACCATAGTAAATGTATGCATCGGAACTTCGGTGCCGTCATCTCGTTCTCATTGACAGTGACGGTGGACAGACGCCCTAAGAATTCTTACGCCAATACGATTACAACACTAATAAAATAATACAATTTATTACGAGGATAGAACGCTCCCGGTCTCAAGCTAGGAATCCGTGCTCAAAGGGCCTTATACCAACATGTCTGAAATTTTATGAGCATGCATCGTACAGGAAATTTAATATCTTTTGCTTTTAGTACGAGAGTCGGGTTCAACTTCTACTTTATCGGAGGGAAAAGATAACACACCTTGAAGCTATATTTATTTCTTATGTACCTACATATATCTAAGAGATGTATGTAGACCTCTACATACATCTCACCTGTCGTGAGGAAAGTTTTGAGTATGAATGTCGATAGCTTGAGTAGAGGAGACCAAAGAAACGATAAATGGACTGTGTGAATGATGATAAGTTAGAAAGGGGTAAGATAGGATTATGTTTATTTGCCAAAAACAGTGCTTTACATTTCTTTGAAATCCACATTAGTAGCTAGGTTCATCATTTCAGCCACGAGACTTCGACCGCTGGCCATAAGTCTCCCCAATTGCGCGGGCTTTGCTATAATCGTTACACTTGGCAGGCGGGTTAGCGATTGCAGTATGGTGGTGAAATGCATAGAGAACGCTTTTACGACACCCTTGAGAAGAAATGTGGTTAGATATGCTTTACGTCCGGCTCAACACGGAGTAAGTAGCTTGGTTTAAATTAAAAAAAAACAGGCTTGAAGATGAGCGTTGAAGACCCAGTGCGCTAAAAAAAACCGCCGTGATGTTATTACGACTGATTCTTATTTGATTCGACTCTGATTTGAAAGCATAAACTGAGAATATCTCAGTCAGGTAAAAAGAGCGTGATTCTAAATTATGTTTACCTACATCGTATATTTTTGTTTTATAATAGATTAATAAATAACGAGTCGTAACAGGTCACATCATGCAGGGCACGACATCAAGTTCTGTACAAAACATTTGTCTGTTAGCGTAAACATTAACAAAATTATATAGAAATTTTATTACCGACAACCACCCGTTATTTTGGCGTGACCATAACAATAATATACGATGTTATAAAACCGTGTGACGCATGTTCAGGAATATGTCCCAGATTTTTTTGTTAAATGTACCGTCAACAAACGTGTTTGGTATGCAGGCGAGAAATAAACATTCTTGCAATACACAGGCAATATTTTCGGTAATTATAAGCCTAACAAAATAGTATATTGCGAATAATCAAAAAAAGCTAAGATATTATGGAAAATAATTTAATCTAATGTTTTGTGTTTCTATTGTTAGACAGGAAGTCGCTCTATGTACAATAATGTTACATCTGCATCCAGTTAGACTGTAAGCCGACCGCAACATAGTTGGGTAAAGGCTAGGCAGATGATTGAAAACAGTAATTACCTACTATTGTATAGAATCAAGTTTTTCTACCTGAACAAACATTTGTGCTGTTGAGAATTTTGTTGCGCCACTATTCTTTCCAGCTAAAGCACTGGAAAGTGGCAAAGAGCGGTTGTTTTGAGAGATTTTCTTATGTAATTTTGTCTTTCGCAAAAGGTTGATTCTCAGCCAAGTTTGCATAAAAGTCTTCTAATGTTGAAAAAAAACATATTGATGTGAAAGTCCTGATTTCCAAAATGACAATAAATCAAAAGTAGTGTTAATTACAGTATTTACAGTTGCTACCATACTTCTCTCTTTTGCTGACTGTACTCATTTAAATCTGAACACGCGTTATTAACGTCAATTTAATGTTTAATATTTTGTAGTATTTAAAAGTAAATTGCGGTTTGGTTGTATAAGAAATTAGATAAAATCGAGCGTGGGCTAAATGTATACATGTTTATTTTAGTGGAATATTATGCTCTTTCGAATTAAATGGTCAAAAACTTAAAAAAACTAACAAACATGTTTAAAAATTCTGTATATCATTGATAACCTTATTACCTACAGATGTCGTTACCACAAAATTAGGTGCCTATGCTATTTTCACCACCGCGCGCCTTGTGTTGCCGGACGTAAAGAATAGGGACTCACTAGAGAATCGGCAGCAGCGTTCTCTATGCATTTCACCGGAGCAGTGGTGGCCCAGTGGTAACGGCAGTGACTTACGAGTTATAGATCTTGAGTTCGAACCCAAGCAGGCGCTTTAATTTGTGTAAATTATATCAACACCACTGCTCTCAAAACGGGGAACGAAAACACCGTGAGGAAACCAGCATGTCCGAGACACCTAAAATTCGTAGACATGTGACATCTACCAACCCGCACGGGCACGCGTGGTGTATTATGGCCCACTCCTTCTCCCCGAGAGGGGGCCTGTGTCCCAGCAGTGGGAACATTATAGGCTGCTGATGACTGCGATCGACAACCAGTTTACCAAGCGTGAAAATTATGACAAGCATCCCAAATTGGGGGAGGCCAATGTCTATTAGTAGACGTCTTACGGCTCAAATGATGATGGTGATATTTTAACTGACAATTTCCCAATGAAATTGTTATATTCCTACACATTTTTACCTGTTCAGTTAATTAGAAGAAGAGGTTCAGTAGAACACAAACATAAACGTTATACTGGTCTTTCTGAAGAACCTTTTCAAATATAAAGTTGTAAGTATTCAGTCAAAGTTTCGGTTGCTAAGCAACGCTCGGGTTTTCCTACTTCACTAAATGATGTTTTTTGCAACTTTACCAAGTACCGACGTATTACTAACATTTTATACGTAAGTAAGAACGTCACGTAAACAATACTTTTAGGTACAGTCACCAAAACAGGTACGTCACCAGGGTCGTCCAGTATAAATGAAGTTTACTAAGAAACCGGTAGATGTTTTAAAATGATATTTATTTGATGAATGAACTGTTTGTTTTCTATAAATTTTATTTAATTTGAAACATCAATTGGTTTCTTTCTTAACCTCAACTATATCTGACACCTCTCGTTACTTATCTCTTTCAGTGCCCGTAGAAAGTATTTTCTCTATTATACAAAAAGTTCGCTTCAACTATATTTTATTTAATACTAGCTAATCGGACAGATGTTCTCTTGTCCAATTTTCAGAAATTCGTACCAAAATCCAGTAGAAAAAACCGGCCAAGTGCGAGTTGGACTCGCGCACCTAGGGTTCCGTACAAACCTGTAGGTATTTTCGGTTTACAAAATATATATATTTTTTAATTTTTATATTTCAGTTGATTGAATGTAAGGTAAATTGCGGTTTACGATTTATGACGTTTTAAAAAAAAACTACTCACTCGATCTCGTTCAAACCAATTTTCGTTGGTAGTTTACATGGTAATGTACATCATATATTTTTTTAGTTTTGTCATTCTCTTATTTTAGAAGTTACGGGGGGGGGACACACATTTTACCACTTTGGAAGTGTCTCTCGCGCAAACTATTCAGTTTAGAAAAAAATGATAATAGAAACCTCATAACCATTTTTAAAGACCTATTCATAGATACCCCACACGTATGGGTTTGATGAAAAAAAAACATTTTTGAGTTTCAGTTCTATGTATGGGGAACCCCAAAATTTATTGTTTTTTTTCTATTTTAGTGTGAAAATATTAATCCGGTTCACAGAATACATCTACTTACCAAGTTTCAACAGCATAGCTCTTATAGTTTCGGAATAAAATGGCTGTGACATACGGACGGACAGACAGACAGACAGACAGACATGACGAATCTATAAGGGTTCCGTTTTTTGCCATTTGGCAACGGAACCCTAAAAACCACTTTCAGTTATCCTGGATTCTTAATTTTCCGGCCATTTTTGCAGTATTTCCTTCCCTGAGGCCCTTTGTACACGGCACGGTTTGATTACGGTACGGCGAATAAGCCCCGCCGTAGAAAAATCGTGTCCGTGTACCAGCTTCAATTGATCCATACAACTGTGTCGACCGTGCCTACACACGAGGAATAAACCATAGTTTTTCTTCTTCGACATGTTATTCTTCTACGGCAAGGTTTGTACCTCGTAGCGTAATGAAAGCATTTCGTGTACAAAGGGTCTTAAAGTGTTATTCATGTATCAGAGGGCGAGTCTATTGCCATCAATCGGGCACGAATCCGAACTCCGGGCTGCTACTGAGAAATTCCAGATGGAAACCCCAATAACTCCTTGCCCGACCTGGACCAGGATCAACAGTAGCGCGTGCAACCACTAGGCCTACGAGGCAGAAGTAATATTTCCAGAAAAAAAAAATAAGTACATGAAATATGTTTTGTATGATATAAGTAAAGCAACAAAACGAGCTAAATTTAGACAAAGTGTTTGTGCACACTTCTATCATTCATTTCCATGTGAAGAACAGCATTATACTTATGTACATCATCATCATCATCATCATCAGCCTATAATGTTCCCACTGCTGGGACGCAGGCCTCCTCTTGGTGAGAGGGAGTGGGCCATTATCCACCACGCGGGCCCAGTGCGGGTTGGTAGATGTCATATGTCTTCGAATTTTTGGTTCTAAGACATGTCGGTTTCCTCACGATGTTTTCCTTCGCTGTTTTGAGAGCAGTGGTGATTATTTCATCACCACTGCTCTCAAAACGGTACTTATACGGTATTTACACAAAGTAAAGCGCCTGCTTGGGTTTGAACTCACGACCTACTACTCGTAAGTCGCGGCCGTTACCACTGGGCCACCACTGCTCTTATGTACATCTATATCTATACATATAATAAAACAGTAAAAAAACTGTGTCTGTACATTAAATATATTTAAAAAAAATAATTGAGAGGGGTTTAGAAACAATAATAGAGCACGAAACCAAAAAAAAAAATGTGTCTGTTTGTCTGTTTGTCTGTTTGTTTGTACACGCTAATCTTCGGAACTACTGGATGGATTTGAATGTTTTTTTTTTTTGTTGTATAGGTATTAAGTTTGGGCAACATATAGGCTATAATTTATCTTGGAAACTTGAACACCTGATGCAGAACCGTAACAGACCAGTTAAACTATAAGAGATACAAAAATGGTACCGTAGCAAAAATTGTTTCACGTGATAAGCATTTTCTGCTAAGAGAATAAATTTGAAGATCTGGAACACCTGATGTGGAACTCCAACAGCCCAGCTACACTATAACATATATAGGAATGACGTCTTAGCAAGAGTTGTTCAACCTGATGAGCACTCTCTGTTGTAGTATAAAATTTTAAGATCTGAAACAGCTGATGTGGAACTCCAAGAGGCCAGCTACATTATAACAAAAATAGGAATGACGTTTAAGCAACAGTTGTTCAACCTGATGAGCATTCTTTGTTGTCGTATAAAATTTGAAGATCTGGAACAGCTGATGTGGAACTCCAACAGCCCAGGTACACTATAACATATATAGGAATGACGTCTTAGCAAGAGTTGTTCAGCTTGATGAGCACTCTCGGTTGTCGTATAAAATTTGAAGATCTGGAACAGCTGATGTGGAACTCTAAGAGCTACACTATAACGTATATAGGAATGACGTCTTAGCAAGAGTTGTTCTACCTGATGAGCACTCTCTGTTGACGTATAAAGATTGTAGATCTGGAACACCTGATGTGGAAATCAAAGCTTTCACTAATTTCACTGTATAATTATAAAATAACATAAGCTGGGAGTATCTCCACGCGGTGAAGGCGGTAACAGTTTAGGACTGATTTTCGATGAAAATTCTATGAATCATTGAAAATTTGACTCTACTGGCTAAAACTCCCATTTATTATTTTATTTTATCGAAGAAATATGCCTTTGGGCTTATGGTATTTGAGTGTTTAATTTCCTTTTCCATTTATCTTCGTGACACGGTAGCCTACCCGGTAACGCAGGGGAGCAGTCACTTAGATTTTAATTGATCAGGTATCTTCAGAATAAAACTATAACTATGCCTAGAAAGAGGTCAAATCTTTTCCAACGTTCCAAAGGACCTAAAAGATTGAGGATCATAAGATCCCAAGAATCTACCGAAGAGCGTCAGGATAGACTTGATGCTGTTCGAGAACATCAGGCTGCAACTCGCTTCGTAAAAACATCTTCGGATTGCGAAGCTCGCTTGCGTTCTCAGCGTATTTATGCATCTACATCCAGGTCTCTAGAGACCAGTGAAGAATATGATGCGCGACTGTCCGCTGATCATGAACGTCATGCATTGTCTCGCGAGTCGGAGACGTTTACAGATAAAGAATTGCGCTTGAGTTCTCAGCGTATCTACACATCTGCTGCTAGGTCTCTAGAGACAAGTGCGGAACATGATGCGCGACTGTCCGCTGATCGTGAACGTCACGCATTGTCTCTCGAGTCGGAGACGTTCACTGATAGAGAATTGCGCTTGAGTTCTCAGCGTATCTACGCATCTGCTACTAGGTCTCTAGAGACAAGTGCGGAACATGATGCGCGACTGTCCGCTGATCGCGAACGTCACGCATTGTCTCTCGAATTGGAGACGTTCACTGATAGAGAATTGCGCTTGAGTTCTCAGCGTATCTATGCATCTGCTGCTAGGTCTCTAGAGACAAGTGCGGAACGTGATGCGCGACTGTCTGCTGATCGTGAAGATCACGCATTGTTTCGCGAGTCGGAGACGTTTACCGATACAGAATCACGCTTGAGTTCTCAGCGAATTCGCACATCTACTAACAGGTCTTTCGAAACGAGTGATGAACGTGATGCGCGACTAACTGCTGATCGAGATTTTCATACATTGTCTCGAACACGCACACAACAAAATATTCATAATCAGTTAGAAAGTGAGAGAGAAAGAATTGCTGGAGTACGGCATGAAGAGACAGAAGAAGAGCGCAACGAACGTTTGAATTCTGATTGCCTTCGACATTCTCTGAACAGAATGTCGATATCATCTGAAAAATCGGACGTGTCTCAAGATATCGCCGTAGGGCATGGCGACCTTCCTTGGGTTGATAAGGAGTGGAGTGCATTTACGTACACTCCTATGATTGACTACGCCACATATTCCGCCATCGGAGGTGTGGTTCAAAATTGTACATTTTGTGAAGCTGTTAAATGGCAAAAAGAAACAACCGGTATGTGTTGCTCAGGTGGGAAAGTACATATTGAAATATTACAAAATCCTCCAGAAATATTATGATCACTGTTAAACGGTGACCATCCACAGTCAAAACATTTCTTGGACAACCTATTGACATACAAAAATGAAAGATCTGGAACGACTCCAATCGTCTCGCTCATCCCGTTGTTTTCCCGTCCCCGGGCCTTAGAATTCTACATCAGACGTTTCAGATCTTCAATTTTGACGACCCTGTTGTCACTGGCATAAGCAATAGGATCCGCGTACGAAGTCGCGGGCAGAAGCTAGTACTTAAATATAAGTACAATGTTGTCAATGAGTATGTTTAACCCAAAACTAACTATAAACACTTGACTTCAAAGCACGTTCCATCACTAACGTTTAAATTACCATTCATCCCGGAAATACAAGTCAATATCCATACTTCCGGGATGAGTGAACACATAGCTATACGAATACAAGTACAGACACAAAATCAACAGAATGCAATACGGATTTCGCATATTGCAATACATTTTATATTCAGCGATGTGAATGCGAGTCCGTGGGTACTGAATAAGTTTGTATTAGAATAATATTATGCATAAGATATTCAATGAAACATTTCCCATTTCTTTCCGTGGTTGTCGTAAGTGGCGACTAAGTGACTGCTAGAGAATGGGTAGCAGCGTTCTGTATGCATATTAACACCATACTGCAATTGCAAACCCCCCAAAATTGTGGGAGGCCGTTGTCCAGCAGTGGACGTCAGCTGACTGACATGATGATCATGATGAAACATTTAGAGAAGTTAGGTACTTTGACTCCCTAATTATAAAACACTTGTTGGAATGTGTCTTAACTAATATTACAAACACAATTAGTATTTAGTTCAATAATTATGTACACAGATTCGTCTTACCTAAGCATAGTTAATTACAAACAGAATACGTGTCTAGATCAAGTTTAGTGAGGCCATGCGAATTAGATTATGCAAACTTGACTAATGTAGGGTAGGTTACACGAGTGACAAGACTTATTTTACCTACCTACCTCCTCGTGTGCCCGGGGGTTGGAGTTCCCTTATGGATACGTCCGGGGGGAAGGCCAATCTCCGGGACGGTGCACCCTGGGGTGCGGGCAAATACTCCCCATTGGGTACTTTGTGCCTAAGGGGAGTTTTGCCCGTATGCGAATGTCCTGTCGGAGGAATGCTCCACCGTGTGTCCCTCTGATCTTAGCAGAGGCGCACAGCGGTGGAGTTAGAGCGGGCTCGGTGTGCACTAACCTGCCGCCGGGTAGGCAAGAAGGAGTCTTCTTCTTCTGCCACCGTTATTCTCGTAGCCCCGAAGACTGTCACGGTCATGTCTCTGACTTTTGACGGGGGTCGAGGGTCTTGGCTTAATCGCCCGGGCCGCGAGGTAGAAAACCTCTATAAAAAGTCACCCCAAACCTCCAAGCGGCGGCGCACCGTGAGGGAGGTTGACAGCTTGACTAATGGGTAGCTGAATTAGTCACTAGTGCGAACCACTGATTTTTTGAGACATAAAGTTATTTACTCGTGGGAACTACTATGAATACATTTTTTAAAAAACCAAATCTACAGGAGGAGGGGAGCGATGCGGGGTCGGAGTCCGACGCCGCGTCGAGCGCGAAGGGCTCGCGTGCGAGCCCGGAGCGAGGAGAGGTGGGCGCTACTGGAAGGAACCGGGAGTTCTTTCAGAAGCGCCCCAAATCGGGAGAAGGCCAGGAGTCTTCCTCCGACGGCGGGCCGAGCTCGGCCCGCAGGAAAATATCTCGTCGGGGTGGGACTCAAGACAGAGGCATGGGTAGAGGGCTCACCACCCAGGGGGCTGACGAGCCGAGCCGAGCAGGCCCAGCCGAGCCAGCCCAGGGCGAGGACATGCTCGTCACTGAAGGACATTGTTCTGGAGGGACCAACAACAGCAGGGCCCTCTCAGAGTCCTCTGGTGGCGAGCCGGATGCTACCAGTGGGTCCAATTTGGAAATTTCTGCCAATTTGGACGGGTTCGCGCAGCTCCTACTTGCGGAACTTAAAAATGTGTCTCTGAAGAGGCTCCAGGCCTTCAAAGACAAGGCCATATCAGAAGCCATGGCCACCATTCTGGAGGCAGCAAGGCCCCTCTGTTCCGGGCATGCGTCGGATGGGCTGGCGGAATTGCGGGCGGAGGTCGCCCGCTTGACCACCGCTGTGGAGCTCCTCCAAAAGGAGAATGCCGAGCTCCGGGCGAACCATGCCGGGCCCCAAGGAGCAGGCCCCCGAGTGGTGGCGAAGGGGGGAGTACAGCATGGGCAGGGCGGATCCCTGTCTGCCGAGGACCAGGGTCTCGCCCTGGTGCGACAGGAGCTTGCTGCCATCAGCAGTAGGTTTTCTGCGCTGGAGGCGATTGTTCTGCGCCCCCCGCTTGCGGCAAGCCGGCCTGCTTCGGGCCAGCCAAAGTCGGCCCCAGGTCAGCCGAAGGCATCCGCGGGCCAATCGAAGGTGGCCTTAGGCTCAGGCCAACCAAAGGTGGCCTCGAGCCAACCAAAGGTGGCCTCAGGCCGACCGAAGGCGGCTTCATATTCCGTCGTCGCGGCTGTTCCAGCCATAGGGTCAGGACAGCCAAAAGGCCGGCCCAAAAAGGCACCCGCGAGGGCCCCAACACAGGTGGTGAGAGAGCTGCCAGTGCCGCCCCCGACTGAAGGATCTCCCCCTGCCACTGCTGAATGGCAAGTGGTCGGGGAGAAAAAGAAGGCGGGCAAGGCCGCAAGGAAGGCCCGGAACAAGAAGAGGCAGCAGCGGCGCAAGAAGAGCAGCGTCGCGGCTAGGCTTCGCGCCCCGAAGTCCGCAGCTGTAGTGATCACGCTACAGCCGGAAGCGGAAAAGAAGGGCGTGACCTATCGCGACCTGCTCTCTAAAGCTAAGGCGGCAGTGGACCTCCAGGAGATTGGCATCTCGAACGGTCTCCGGGTGAAGGTCACTCTGACTGGAGCCCGGATGCTGGAGGTCCCTGGTGCGTCCAGTGGCCCGGCTGCTGACGCTCTAGCCGATAGGCTAAGGGCGTCCTTAGACGCAGACGAGGCCCGAGTGTCCAGGCCCACCAAGTGCGCTGACATGCGCATCCTGGGCCTGGACGACTGTGTGACGGAGGCGGAAGTGGTAGCGCCATTGTTAGGACGGGGGGGTGCTCTGCCGATCAAGTGAGGGCAGGCATCATCCGTCCTGACAGCACGGGGATGAGGACCGTAACGGTCAGCTGCCCCGTGTCGGCGACTCACAAAATCACCGCGGAGGGCAGAAGGCTCCTGGTGGGCTGGGTTTCAGCGCAGGTCAAACTGCTGGAACCCAGACCTCTGAGGTGCTTCCGATGCCAGACAGGGCACCACGTATTCGTGAAGTGTACCTCAGAGGTGGACCGCAGCGGTCATTGCTTCCGTTGCGGTCAGCCCGGTCACAAGGCCGGCTCTTGCAATGCCACGCCGTACTGCTATGCATGTGCGGCGGCTGGCAAGCCGGCCGAACACCGGGCTGGGAGTAAGGCCTGCGCTTCATCCGCCAAGGCCAGGGGCAAGGGCAAGCCCTCCGCCACCGCCGTCACCGCCGTCACCGCTGCTGCCTCGACCACTGTCGTGGCCGGCACCACCACGGCAGGGCCCTCACAGGGGGCTCAGGAGGGGGCTGAAATGGAGTGCCAACAATAGGTACCCCATTACGCCTCCTCCAAGCGAATATCAACCACTGCGCCTCCGCTCAGGATCTGTTACTCCAGAGCATGGCGCAGTGGTCGATTAACATCGCTGTGGTCGCTGAGCCGTACTTTGTCCCGCCCAGGGATGACTGGGTGGAGGACCTGAGCGGCTCAGTGACCCTCATTTCGTCGGCCGCCGCCGGAACCCCGACCCTCGAGGCCGTCAAGAGGGGACGGGGTTGCGTAGCAGCACGGTTCGGGGGGATTGTAGTTGTGGGAGTATACTTCTCCCCGAGCCGAACTCTCGCCGAGTTCCACAACTCCCTTGCGGAGTTGAGAGTTGTCGTCGTCGGGTTCCGTCCCCTCCCCGTGCTCGTACTCGGGGACTTCAACGCCAAGAATTTGGCTTGGGGTTCCCGGTATACGGATACACGGGGCAGGATGGTGGAGGACTGGGCTCTGGAGACAGGCCTGGTCGTCCTAAACCGGGGTTCTGTACCTACGTGTGTACAGATGCGGGGCGACTCAGTGGTGGACATTTCGTTCGCCAGCCCCGCTCTGTCACCGCAGGTTATTGATTGGCGCGTCATGGAGGGGGTGGAGACGTACTCCGACCACCGGTACATCCGGTTTGACGTCTCCGCCCAGACCTCGAGCGCGCCGATCCGGCAGACCCCGAGTGGTCCGCGGTGGGCGCTGAAGAAGCTGGACCGGGAGCTTCTCCTGGAAGCCTCGATCGTGCAGGCCTGGGTGTCACCACCGGACAGGCCTGCTGACACCAACGACGAGGCCGAGTGGTTCCGGGAGGCCATGTCCGAGATCTGTGACGTGGCTATGCCCCGAGTCCAGCCAGGACGGGCTTGGCGCCAGGTGTACTGGTGGTCGCCGCAGCTGACAGCGTTGCGCGAAGCGTGCGTTGCGGCACGACGCCGGTACACCAGGCACCGCAGGCTCCGTATCCGACCTCCGGATACGGAAGCCATTCAGGCGGAGCTATACGAGGGGTACAGAGCGGCGAAGACCGCCCTCCAAGAGGAGATCCTGCGGGCCAGGGGACTGGCCCGCAAGGAGTCGCTGGAGACTCTGAACAGGGACCCATGGGGACGGCCTTACAAGGCCGTCCGAGAGAAACTCCGCCCATGGGCTCCTCCGCTGACTCAGAGTCTCCGGCCCCAACTCGTGGAGGGCGTGGTGAGCGTTCTGTTCCCTTCGCGAGGGGAACATAGTCCCCCACCCATGGCTCCGCCTACTGCGGTGCCCGATGCGGACCACACCACTGACGACGACGACGGTGTTCCAGAAGTGACCGAGGTAGAGATGAGGGTGGCGGTACGAAGGCTTAATGCCAAGAATACCGCCCCAGGACCCGACGGCTTGCCTGGCAAAGCATGGGTCCTGGCCTCAGAGGCTCTCGGGCCTCGACTCAGGGGGCTCCTTAGCGCATGCTTGGAGAGGGGCCAGTTCCCACTTCGTTGGAAGACGGGGAAACTGGTCCTCATTAAGAAGCCTGGGCACCCAGCGGACTCTCCGTCCGCTTACCGGCCCATCGTGCTACTCGACGAGGCGGGCAAGCTCTTTGAAAGAGTCATTGCAGACCGCCTCGTCGGGTGGCTGGTGCGGGAGGGGCCGGACTTGTCGGACGGCCAGTACGGCTTCCGCAAGGGGCGCTCTACGGTGGACGCCATCATGCGCGTGCGAGCCCTCACGACGGGGGATGCAGTGGCCCGGGGTGGGGTCGTCTTGGCGGTGTCTCTAGACATCGCCAATGCCTTCAACACCCTGCCCTGGAGTTGCATTAGGGAGGCACTCCGGTATCACCGGATGCCGACCTACCTCTGTCGCGTGGTCGAGGCCTATCTGACGGATAGGGCCGTCATCTACCCCGGTCACGAAGGGGAATGGAACCGGCGAGAGATGTCGTGCGGTGTCCCACAGGGATCGGTCCTGGGGCCGCATCTGTGGGACATCGGTTACGACTGGGTGCTGCGCGCCGACCTCCCTAGCGGCGTCAGCGTAGTTTGCTACGCTGACGACACGCTGGTCCTTGCGCAGGGGAGGTCGTACGAGGCGGCGGCCGAAATTATGACACGCGGGGTTGCGACAATCGTCAATAGGATCCGGCAATTGGGACTCGAGGTGGCATTGCACAAGTCCGAGGCCATGGGTTTTCATGGTCCTCGGAACGCGCCACCTGCGGGTTCCCAACTCACGGTAGGAGGGGTTCACATCGGCGTCGAGTCGACAATGAAGTACCTGGGACTTGTCCTCGACAGCCGGTGGAACTTCGTTGAGCATTTCCGACGTTTGGCTCCCAGACTGGAGCGGGCTGGGGCTGCATTAAAGCGGCTCCTGCCCAATCTGGGGGGTCCAAACGCCTCCTGCCGGAGGCTCTACACGGGGATCGTGCGGTCCATGGCCCTCTACGGGGCACCGGTGTGGGCGCCCTCACTGAGGCTGCGCCCAGCGCACCGGTTGTTTGCGGCCCAGAGGGTCATGGCCATCCGGTTAATTCGGGGATACCGCACGGTCTCGTGCGAGGCGGCGAGCCTCCTTGCCGGAGTGCCGCCATGGGATCTGGAGGCAAAGGTCCTCGCGCACATGTGGGAGTGGCGCGAGGAGGCGAAACGCCGGGGCGAAACTCCGCTGCCGCGACAAATCGCGGCACGGCGGACAGAGCTCCGGTGTGATCTCATGGCGACATGGCGGATACGATTGTCGCAACCCAGTGCTGGGCACGCCACAATTGCGGCGGTAAGTCCCCTCTTTGAGGAGTGGATAGACAGGCGTCACGGCGTCCTCACCTTCCGCCTGACGCAGGTTCTCACCGGGCATGGGTGCTTCGGTGGGTTCCTGTTCAGGATAAAGCGGGAGGATACGTCCGGGTGTTTCCATTGCGAGGATCGTCTGGAGGACACGGTGGAGCATACGGTGGAGGTGTGCCCTGCCTGGGCGGAGCACCGCCGTGTCCTCGTGGAGTCGATCGGCGGCGGCGACCTCTCGCGTCCGGCCCTGGTGCGAGCCATGGTACGGAGCGAGAGGGAATGGGAAGCCGTCACCTCCTTCTGCGAAGCAGTAATGCTCGCGAAGGAGGAGGCGGGGCGCGTGAGGGAGTGGCAGTCTCTGCGCCCTCACGTCCCTAGCCGCCGCAGGAGGAGACGCCCCGGACGTCGGGAGTCAATAGCGGACTCCCGGCCACCGTAGGCGCGAGCTTGCGGGTGGTGAGCAATGGGTAGCTCGCCGCCCGGTAAGGACCAAGCTCGGGTCGACGGCGCGCAGTGTTCCACGCGCGCCTCAAAGAGATGTCAGCAGCAGTGTAGGGGTCTACTAGGACCGATGCCTGCCGGGGTCGCGTGATTGTTCGAAAGAGATACCGTGACCCTGGCACATGGGCAACTGATGGAACACGGGTGGGTTTTAGTCAGTAAAAGTCTGACACGCCCTCCCGCTCCGCCCAGAGCGGGAGAAGTCATTTGATGATTTCCCATCCTGAAGAAAAAAAAAAAAAAAAAAAAAAGGGTAGGTTACACGAGTGACAAGACTTATTTTACCTACCTGCCCTAATCCCAACTTATTTGGGGTCGGCTTCACAAGTCTTTTTCTTCCATACTTCTCTATTATTCGTCATCTCGGTAGCCGCCCCGTTTCTAACCGTAAGGTTCTACACACAGACTATGCATCGTTCTTTTAATCTCCTCTTGCTCTTATAGCCATCCACATTCATACTCAAAACTTTCCTCACGACAATTAGTTTATCTACCGTGAAAAAGAAGAAAAGAGCGTGCCCAGAACAAATACGCAATTTTTATTTTTTGCCATATGTACCAGCCACATCTTGACGTTGATGTCGCCTGATGGTGTCTACGATGGATCTATCGTGCCCAGATGATGCTTGATCACTCTTGCTTTGTAGGCTGATGATTTGTAGGTGGAAAGGAACACAGATCCTGGCAGAGAAATCTAGTCTATGCGCAAGATAAATGTGGAGTAGAAGCGTTAAGTACTACTATCCATACCACAATTACCAACATACCTTCTAGAACATCTTTTGAACTTACAAAACACTGACAGGTATATAGTTCTTATTTCAAAAAGATAAAAAAAATATTTGCTGTCAAAATTACTACAAACTCGCCTGCCATTGACTCATGAGTCACTACTCGAGATGTTTTCACGTCAAACGAAGCATGGTCATTTGGCAATTGTTCGTAATTCTAATCTAAAAAATCGGCCAAGTGCGAGTCGGACTCGCGCACCGAGGGTTCCGTACAAACCTGTAGGTATCCACGGTTTATGTATAAGGTTTATGCTTATGAAATTTAATGTTTTTTTTTTTTTTTAATTTTTATATTTGAGTTGATTAAATGAAAGGTAAATTGCGGTTTACGATTTATGACGTATAAAAAAAAACTACTTACTGGATCTCGTTCAAACCAATTTTCGGTGGAAGTTTACATGGTTATGTAAGTACATCATATTTTTTTTTGAGTTTTATCATTCGCTTATTTTAGAAGTTACGGGGGGGGACACACATTTTACCACTTTGGAAGCGTCTCTCGCGCAAACTATTGAGTTTAGAAAAAAATGATATTAGAAACCTCAATACCATTTTTGAAGACCTATTCATAGATACCCCACACGTATGGGTTTGACGAAAAAAAAATTTTGAGTTTCAGTTCTAAGTATGGGGAACCCCAAAACTTATTATTTTTTTCTATTTAAGTGTAAAAATCTTGATGTGGTTCACAGAATACAACTACTTACCAAGTTTCAACAGCGTAGCTCTTATAGTTTCGGAGAAAAGTGGCTGTGACATACGGACGGACGGACAGACAGACAGACAGACAGACAGACAGACAGACAGACAGACAGACATGACGAATCTATAAGGGTTCCGTTTTTTGCCATTTGGCAACGGAACCCTAATTAAACCAGCTATTGATTTATAATAATGCCTATTGTTTTGTCATATATTAGACGTTACACTAAGCTTAATATGAAACGGATTACTAGAAGACGAATGGAAATGTTTGTTTATATTAATCAACTGTAAATAAGTCGTTGAGGAGTATTCTTTGTTTGACAGCACATGATTGAAGATGTTTTTCTTTTCTATGCTAAATTGGGAATGAAGGAAAACATAAGTTGTGTCAGTTTTTCTTAACCCACACTGTTGGACAGAGGACTGGGATAGTGTCACTGGGCTTTTAATAATCACGTTAATATAATTAACTTTTGTTTTTTTTTTTCTGGGTGGCAAATCATCAAGAGCCTTGTCCCGCTCTGGGCGGAGTGGGAGGGCGTCTCAGACTTTTACTGGCTAAAACACACCCGTGTTCATTCAGTTGCATGTGACAAGGCCAGGATAACTATTTGGAATAAATCTGCGACCCATAATTAATTTAGTTAATTTAATACCCTACGCTTTCGATGTTGGTAGATGTGAATATTAACACGTACAGTCGTATACGTAAGAATATGTTATGGTACCTGGTGCCAAGTACTTAGTAATAAGAATTAGTTAGTATGACTCCGTTAGTGTATATGACTCCGTTAGTGTATATGAGTCCTTAGTTTCTCTCGAAACATAATCGTAAAGGGTTTGATTATGGAGGGTCATGGCCATCCGATTAATCCGAGGATACCGCACGATCTCGTGCGAGGCGGCGAGCCTCCTTGCCGGAGTGCCGCCATGGGATCTGGAGGCAAAGGTCCTCGCGCACATGTGGGAGTGGCGCGAGGAGGCGAAACGCCGGGGCGAAACTCCGCTGCCGCAACAAATCGCGGCACGGCGGACAGAGCTCCGGTGTGATCTCATGGCGACATGGCGGGTACGATTGTCGCAACCCAGTGCTGGGCACGCCACAATTGCGGCGGTAAGTCCCCTCTTTGAGGAGTGGATAGAGAGGCGCCACGGCGTCCTCACCTTCCGCCTGACGCAGGTTCTCACCGAGCATGGGTGCTTCGGTGGGTTCCTGTTCAGGATAAAGGGGGAGGATACGTCCGGGTGTTTCCATTGCGAGGATCGTCTGGAGGACACGGTGGAGCATACGGTGGAGGTGTGCCCAGCCTGGGCGGAGCACCGCCGTGTCCTCGTGGAGGCGATCGGCGGCAGCGACCTCTGTCGTCCGGCCCTGGTGCGAGCCATGGTACGGAGCGAGAGGGAATGGGAAGCCGTCACCTCCTTCTGCGAAGCAGTAATGCTCGCGAAGGAGGAGGCGGGGCGCGTGAGGGAGTGGCAGTCTCTGCGCCCTCACGTCCCTAGCCGCCGCAGGAGGAGACGCCCCGGGCGTCGGGAGTCGATAGCGGACTCCCGGCCACCGTAGGCGCGAGCTTGCGGGTGGCGAGCAATGGGTAGCTCGCCGCCCGGTAAGGACCAAGCTCGAGTCGACGGCGCGCAGTGTTCCACGTGCGCCTCAAAGAGATGTCAGCAGCAGTGTAGGGGTCTACTAGGACCGATGCCTGCCGGGGTCGCGTGATTGTTCGAAAGAGATACCGTGACCCTGGCACATGGGCAACTGATGGAACACGGGTGGGTTTTAGTCAGTAAAAGTCTGACACGCCCTCCCGCTCCGCCCAGAGCGGGAGAAGTCATTTGATGATTTCCCATCCTGAAAAAAAAAAAAAAAAAAAAAAAAAGGGTTTGATTATCTATTTGCTTATACCCATATCAGTACATTCTACGATGCCAATACTCGTAGCGTCATGCTGAGCAACAAATGAGCAAATAAAATATTCATGTACGTAGCTACCATCGAACGCGGTCATATTATTTTATTTGGTACACCTACTTTGCAAATAATCCACCGCCTTGGCTGACGCACTTCCGAATACCTACATTGGTTCTATCTACATAATCGAGAATTCTTTGTCGCTAAAATTAATATGCTCACGTGCCACTCATAAAAGACTGGAATATTATTATAAAATTTATTTTGGCATCGACCTCCGCATAAATAGTTTGTGGTGGCATCCATTTTTTTTTTTATTTAATATTCAGCAGCGACCACGATATTTATGAATGACTCTGATTTAATTTCATGTAAAACTTGAGTTCGTTATTTATATTTCAATTAGGTTTTCTTAATTTAATTTAATAATTTATAGATTAAAGTTTAGATGTTACTCCAAATAAATTTTAAAATACTATCTTGTTGAATGTTATATCTAATTTGATGCACAGCTAATTTTGGCTTCATTCCAGAAAAACGTTTGCGGTTATATTTATTACGACGCGGTTGGGCGACGTTTTCCAAAATAAGGGCTTCACAGTGAAATCAAGTGATTTTTAATTATAATCTTTTGCATGTGCCGCAGCTACAATAACTTGGTAAAAGAAGTATATATAATACATTGTTCAATTAGATAATTACCATAAGTTGGAAATTTTGATACAAAAATGAAGTTTTTCACTGGAGAAAGACATTTTCCGTTTGAGCACTAGAGCGCCATCTCTGTACAGCTTCTGAAACTACTTGGTCCCGGTGGCGCTGTAAAGTTCATGTTTTCATATTTCCTCTGAATAAGGTTTTGTTGGAAGCCGAGTATTTTCACAGTTCACGTAAATTCCGATAGATGTCACTGTTACGCGAAAAATTCGAAAACTAGGGAAACCTAGTTTTCTAATTTCACCACGACATTGGCGCGTTTAAATACGTGCACGTCATGTATTTCTTGTTGTGTATTATTATTTGCCTTGAGTAAGTAAGTATATGTAATATAAGTAAGTGAATATGCATTTATATACATATATATTTACCATTTCAACTGATACCAATGCGAATGCACTAACTCTGCGTGCCTATATCGCATTTACGCTTAATTTGGAATGGAAAATATAATTAGAAAGCCTAAATCACAATAACTACTGTCTTTTAATTGCTAATAATATTTATTAAGTAGGAATAATATGTGGTACATTTTTCATATTATGTAGGTACACCATATTACCATGTCAAACAAAATATATTGATACAATGCTTTGGATATAACTTAATCGACATATACACACGAGCGACACAAAATCAATTAAAACTTAGCAACTTGATAACTTGATTTGGTTTGTCTACTTTGATGAGGCTAATCAGAAAGTTGTTTTAGTTATTTGTAATAGTCTTGTAAACCTTCAATTATGTGAACTGAACAGGTCACATAATTTTTAAGTAAGTAGCTACGTAGGTAAGTTGGGTGGTCAGAAGTATACGTACCTACCAGTAAAGTTCAACGGTTCTTCTTTTACGTTCACTTATCTGTGGAGTAATTGCGTAGGAATGGCTTTAATTTTGACGGTTCAACAGTATTCATTGCGTTATTTACGCTGCGGAGCAGATATATTTCAAACAAATGAAGCATTGGATGATTCAGATGCTTCTAGTGGCTCTCATAGAATGGCGCGCTGCGACTCTATCAAATCAAATAGTATTCTGTTTTCAAAAAAATTGTCATTTTATCTGATTTGTCTACAGTATTACGCAATTAGGGTGCAGGTTGTACACGCGCATTTGTTGCGAGTTCTACGCACCTGACCTTTCCAAAGAACATTCACCAATAAGGTCACAATAATATTATGTCCTTCTAGGGCGTCCCCTCCCGGTATCTTCACCTTTCTTTCATCCTACGACGTATGTACGTTCGTGTACATTTTTTATGCCCGTTACTCTAGATGGCACCTATCTTGTACATACGGCTACTTATCAAGCTATATATTTCCAGTTTTAACAGACCTCGCATTGTTTAGGCTTTCCGTACAATAAGAAGTCAGCTTATAATGGAAATATTTAGCTTGATTTGTCGCCGTGCGTACCTAGTTGAACTGTAATGAGACGAGAAGCGCGCTCATATCCACTATTAGCTACAAGTCCTTTTCGTATAAATGCAGGAGAGGAAACGCAGCTCCAGAGATTGGTTCAAGCTTACAATAATAATTAAATACATACAATTCAATCGATGTATTTGCCCAATTTAAACATTAATTATAAATCGGCCTAGTGCGAGTCGAACTCGCGCACGAAGGGTTCCGTACCATTACCTTTAAAAACAGCAAAAAAATCACGTTTGTTGTATGGGGCTCCCCTTAAATATTTTTTTTTTATTCTGTTTTTTAGTATTTGTTGTTATAGCAGCAACAGAATTACATCATCTGTGATTATTTCAACTTTAGACAGACGAAATTTTCATCATGGTTCATGAAATACAGCGTGGTGACAGACGGACCGACGGACAGCTTCCGTCTTCAGCGTCAGTCATATTACTATGACTGGGTCCCGTTTTACCCTTTGGGTATGGAACCCTAAAAAAACAAATTGTTAAGCACCCTGCTCAATTTTTTTAACTACTAAGTACCTATTATTTAAGTATGTATTAATTATTATATTTTAAGATAGCTCAGAATTGAATTATTGTTTTATATTGATTGTTTTATTTAATTTCACCAAAACTGTGTCTAGTATAGCATGTTGTACATTTACCTACGTATAGCAAACTGTGTCTCTAGATTTATAATGCAATGCACGATTTGTTGTTTTTCCAAATAAAAAAAGGAATGACTAAATAAAAGCGTGCAGTTGAATTTCCAACGATTAAAGAAAGAAACGCCTAACCGATATTCCTCTTATAGTTCAACTTGTTCTAGACTTCTGATGAAAATATATGAACACCCTCTTTTCTAGAACTCAACAAGGGGTGGCTAACCCTGCCGGGGTCGCGTGATTGTTCGAAAGAGATACCGTGACCCTGGCACATGGGCAACTGATGGAACACGGGTGGGTTTTAGTCAGTAAAAGTCTGACACGCCCTCCCGCTCCACCCAGAGCGGGAGAAGTCATTTGATGATTACCCACCCTGAAAAAAAAAAAAAAAGGGGTGGCTAACCAATTTTATTGAAAATCGTAAATTCGTATCAAGAAAATTGGTAAAAATTGTGAAAGATCCTTCCGATTACGTGGAAAAATCTTTCCCGTGTCTTGGTAAGTGAAAGGTTCTTAAAGTTACCGCTTGATTTATTGTTTAGGTTTGTCTTTTCATCTTAGATAGCTCCGTACATTTAAGGTAAAATGATGGTACATATTAAACTTCAACTATTTACAGGTAGTTTAAAAAACAATATATTAGAAAATAGTAATTATGTGGAGTCGCACAGTATGATCACAAACTAAAGTAAACAGAAACATAAACAAAAGAAAAAGTTAAAATCCTGATAAGCATGATTCATGATCATGATGATTCTCTGATGAGTTGCATTTGCATGACGTTTTCTGACTTTATCTTCGTTAATATTTCATAAAATAACTTACAAATTAAAAGAAAATTATGATAAAGTTACACTTTTTCCTCACCGAGAACAACCTAGCTAACTAATTGTGATGCAGACCGTACCCATTTTAATCAACGCCAAGCATAACGAGGAAGTTGCCAAGAATATTATAACAGTAGAGAGAAAAAACTTGCCTTAAGTAATTTCAAGTTTGCGTAGCATGAAGGAAAACTGACTCATCAGAAAGAAACATAAAGGAACAACTTACATGCTGGTTGGCATGTTATATTTTAGCTTGACAAAGGCCACTTCTACTAGTGAACAAGTGAACGTGGCCCTTAGAATTTGTGGTGGGTGGTCTACTGGTGACGCCGTTATATGACTAGCAAATCAATACTTATATGTTAGTCAATCATACTACCAAGATGGTTTCGTCTGGCAACCTTGTTGACTTTCGTTTTGCCTTCGTATCGGCATAAACAATAAAAGACCAGACTCCACGGTCAAAATACGAGTCATTAAACAGGGCGGAAGAGGCTGCTATTAATTGAATGTCAAAATTACATAAGATAGTCCCCCAAAGCGCCCGCACTTCCATTTCCTAGTGCTTTAGCTAGAAAGAAGAAGTGACGCAATAAACTCCCCAGGAAGCTGTCTTTTGATTTAGAAGAATTTGATTCTATACAAGTAATGTAATGTAAGTAATGAACATTTCCGGGCGTCGGGAGTCAATAGCGGACTCCCGGCCACCGCAGGCGTGAGCTTGCGGGTGGCGAGCAATGGGTAGCTCGCCGCTCGGTAAGGACCAGACTCGGGTCGACGGCGCGTAGTGTTCCACGCGCGACTCAAAGAGATGTCAGCAGAACTGAAGGGGTCTGCTAGGACCGATGCCTGCCAGGGTCGCGAGATTGCTCGAAAGAGACACCGTGACCCTGGCACATGGGTAACTGAAGGAACACGGGTGGGTTTTAGTCAGTAAAAGTCTGACACGCCCTCCCGCTCCGCCCAAGAGCGGGAGACGTCATTTGATGATTTCACATTAAAAAAAAGGTAATGAACATTACGAAACACAAAACATTAAATTAAGCCATATGTCAGCTTGGGCACGCCACAATTGCGGCGGTAAGTCCCCTCTTTGAGGAGTGGATAGAGAGGCGTCACGGCGTCCTCACCTTCCGCCTGACGCAGGTTCTCACCGGGCATGGGTGCTTCGGTGGGTTCCTGTTCAGGATAAAGCGGGAGGATACGTCCGGGTGTTTCCATTGCGAGGAACGTCTGGAGGACACGGTGGAGCATACGGTGGAGGTGTGCCCTGCCTGGGCGGAGCACCGCCGTGTCCTCGTGGAGGCGATCGGCGGCGGCGACCTCTCGCGTCCGGCCCTGGTGCGAGCCATGGTACGGAGCGAGAGGGAATGGGAAGCCGTCACCTCCGTCTGCGAAGCAGTAATGCTCGCGAAGGAGGAGGCGGGGCGCGTGAGGGAGTGGCAGTCTCTGCGCCCTCACGTCCCTAGCCGCCGCAGGAGGAGACGCCCCGGGCGTCGGGAGTCAATAGCGGACTCCCGGCCACCGTAGGCGCGAGCTTGCGGGTGGCGAGCAGTGGGTAGCTCGCCGCCCGGTAAGGACCAAGCTCGGGTCGACGGCGCGCAGTGTTCCACGCGCGCCTCAAAGAGATGTCAGCAGCAGTGTAGGGGTCTACTAGGACCGATGCCTGCCGGGGTCGCGTGATTGTTCGAAAGAGATACCGTGACCCTGGCACATGGGCAACTGATGGAACACGGGTGGGTTTTAGTCAGTAAAAGTCTGACACGCCCTCCCGCTCCGCCCAGAGCGGGAGAAGTCATTTGATGATTTCCCATCCTGAAAAAAAAAAAAAAAAAAAAGCCATATGTCAGCTAGCACACGCTAATTTACCAAAAAAAAAACATAAATTAGTAATAAAAACAAACAAAAAAATTTAAAAGAACTAAAAACGTGATGAAAACAAAAATATCTATACCTACTAAATCATTGATGCAATATACGATTATCTGACTTATTGAAGCAACACCTAGTCACCAACACCTTCGACACACTACATACAAAAAGCCAAGGATACTCGCTAATGAAGGGAGATTGTCAAATCGTTACGGCCAACTCAACACGACACTCAGCAATTATCAAATTATTGAAAGGGGCGAAAGATACACTAAACCGACAGACAAAACATAAGCATAGCAAGGTATAGAAATTAAAGAAGACAAAGCAGAAGCGCCAGAATGAAACTCCGGCCATAATAATACAATCCCTAAGTATCCTTTAAAATAGAGCTGCATAACTAGCTCCTATTATAGACACTGCAAATATAATTAATTTGCTATAAAAATAACTAACAAAGAGCATTGTGTGTGGTCATGCTAATGCAAATATATTTATGATACATTAAAACCGCATAATGGGAACAAAAACACGTGTAGCATCATCCTGACATATTATTGTAAAAGGTGAGGTATTTAGAGGATAACATTTTAACCAGTGCGAAAACTGTATGCATGATTCAACGGAAGAATCATAGAAAATATTCGTCGGTTTCAATAAAAAAAATTGATGTTCCCATCAGTTTTGACCGCGTAGAAGCGTATTAAACTTTTCTATGAAACACCAGATATAGAGTTTTTATAATGTTAAATATATTTATTTTTTGATAATCTCCGATAACTTTCTACGCTATGGGGCCTTGAATTATATGTTGATATCATGGTAACAAATTGAACTGGTTAAAAAAAAAATCCCTGTGTCTGTCCCTTAGTGCGCTTTGTTCAAAAAATCATTTAAATCGGAATCGTAGATGTTTTCTCCAGTTCTGTTTTCAGCACTTTATACGACATTGCATGCAATAATATCGGAACTATAAACAAAAAAAAAGTAATATACGATAGAATAGTATGGTAGAACATAGCATGGATAAAGCTGTGGATTATTAAACTACGTGAACCAAACCGCAGTCAGAGACAGTTAAATATTATAATGATGATAGAAATTAATTTATACTACTTAGGAGCACGAAGTTTTCAGCAATTGCAAAAGCGACAATATTAAATGTTTCTCAGCTAGATGCCATTTAAAAGTTTTCACTTGAGAACACTAGAGCTCGCTCTAGTTAGGTATGAATTTAAACTCTCGCATTTCGCATTGCAAGAAAACTTGGACTTGGTATTTAGCTTGCCGTTGTCTGCTTAGAGGCATCTCGACTTTGTTGAGCTAAAATATACACTAGTTCTTTTTATTGCAATCTAAAAGGTGCCAAACAATTGACGAAACAACTGAAGTTTTATTAAACTCTTTGGGCTTAAAATATTTACAGATACGAGTAATTACTTAATTGATTATGAGTTAATTATTTCTTACCTAGATAGATAATTTAATTTAAACATACACCACAGAACAACTAAGTATTTTAATACTAAGTAATAAGGTAAGTAGGTAGATTTAATGTATACAATTTAACTGAACATTTGCTCCCTAGCTACTCTTACTTAATGGTTTTGCAATCTTCACTGAATGGGTAACGAACGGAATATTTAATAGTAGAATAATTCTTTATGAAGAATTAAATTATTATAAAAGTAAACAATTTTCACAATATATTATATTAAGAACTCTTGATTTATGGTAGATGCATTTGCTTATTTTATTGAACAATATCTGGATGACCGAGCTTTGCTCGGCATTTTTTGGTAAATTGTTTTTTAAATAATAAGTTTATGTTCAAGTTTATTATCGATAAAGTTGGTCATTGAAAACACGAATAATACGACATTTTATAAAAATGAATCCTAGCTAGGTCGATTTATCACCCCCGAAACCCCCTGTATACAAAATTTCATGAAAATCGTTAGAGCCGTTTCCGAGATTCAGATTATATATATACATATATACAAGAATTGCTCGTTTAAAGATATAAGATAAACAGTTAATCATTCGGTTTCACAAGGGATAAACTAAAAAATCTTCTAAAGGTTCTTTCTTCAAAAGGCCTTTCTAGACAGGGTACTAAGACGAGGTGGTAAGACTCACATAAAATCCTAATAATATAATGTTTGAGTGTATTGTAAATATTGACCAAAAATGAGTGTAAAAGTGTTTTCTAAGATCTACTTGACATAAATAAACATTTCATTTTCGAAGACTTCAAAAGTAATTTAGGCTTTAATTGCTTACACATAACATGACTGGTAAACAATTTTAGAATGCTGAAATACTTTTAATTATATTAAATGGAGTTTATTCTGACGAATTAATTGGTTTGACAGAAGAATTCTCAATCAATTTACGCATATATACAAATGTACGCGACTAAGGGACTTACTAGAGAATGGGCAACAGCATTTGATATGCATTGCGCCACCATACTGCAATCACCGTGGCGATTATAGCAGAGCCGCTCGCATTGCGGGCGGTCTGTGTACAGCGGTGAATGTGTTACGGCTGAAACGACGATACAAATGTGAAGTGCCTAGTTTCAGTACCAAAATTCTTACTTGTAAGTCAACAATGCTACACGTTATTCTCAGATAGCAGAAGAACACTGCTGCCTTACTTGACATAATCTCCTTTAACAACAACGTCGAGCAAGGAAGCGTACGAAGCTATGCAAATACTTACGTTGTTTGTACTTAGGGCCAGTTCAAACATACCACAACCTCATCGCGGCGACAAAATGTGGACAACCAGTCATCATCATCATTATAGCTGAAAGACGTCCACTGGGGCCTCAATTTGGGGGGGGGGGGTTTGTCATTATCGCCACGCTTAGCAAGCGGGTCGGCGATCGCAACATGATGGTAAAATGCATAGAGAACGCTGCTGCCCATTCTCTAGTAAGTCCCTTAATCGCCTGATATGACACCCACGGGAAGAAATGGGATGAAAGATATTCTTTACGCCCGGCAACACACGGATAACAGTAGTGACGTGTGAATAGTGTCGCTGTTACTTCTTGCAATTGCGTTGCCACTAGTAGTTGCAATGTGGTTACGTTGACTTGTGGTTATTTTTTGCAGACAGACAGATCGTTGTGTTTGCGATGAGGCTGCTAGTGTACAGTCTCGCTGGTATGTTGCATAGACACGATTTTGACGGTCAAGTGCGGTTCGTGTGAATGAACTATCCATTTTCATACAAATTAGCTCCCGGCCATGTGTGGTCGTTGTGATGTGGTTGTGGTACCTAAGTGTGATCGGCCCCCTAGTTATTCCTTGCTGATGCCCAGTGGTCTCGAACCTACCGAAAAATCGGTAGGTTCGAGACCACTGGCTCTGTTCTACCGAAATACCGAAATATAACGAATATTCTACGATTTTACAGTACACATGGAAATGTCATTTACCGATTACAATGTCATGTACCGGGTACAAATATACCGTTTTTAACTGGCAATTCTAC
Source organism: Aporophyla lueneburgensis (assembly GCA_932294355.1). Classification (NCBI taxonomy): domain Eukaryota; kingdom Metazoa; phylum Arthropoda; class Insecta; order Lepidoptera; family Noctuidae; genus Aporophyla; species Aporophyla lueneburgensis. The sequence continues at coordinate 19,314,893 of OW028740.1, forward strand.
CGATCTCGCTCTATGACGTTCGAGACCACTGCTGATGCCGCCGGTAAATATTTGAAAAACGCTTTTATTTTAAAGCTTCTAAATAAACTAGTGATCGCCCATTGGTCGAAATTCGACCGCACTTCATTTTAATAGAAATACATTATTAAAAGAAAAAAAAATATAATAATAAGTATAAAAGAATAATATGGTTATATTTGACATTATTTGACATTCAGTAACACTATAGACAAATAATATAAAAGACAAATATTCTCGATATGATCATAGATTTAAAAAATGAAATAGGTATAACTATAAAATTAATTTATTATCTATGGTTATACTTGACATTCAGGAAGACTATAGACACAAAATCAGGCTTACCAACTTAGAGGTTTTCCCAAATTTAGGGGGTAAATAAGAGGATTGGGATTTTTAGGGGCGTTCCATTTTTAGGGGTATTCTTAGGGATTTTTTGCCATCTTACATTTCTCATTGTGTGTTTGATAACAATAAAAGTATTAGCGACTTCTAGTACGGTTCCTCGATACTAAGAATGCAGAGTGAATGATTAACAAATGTCGCGTAATAAATATAGACAAATATTGCCCGGTGGATGGCAATAGGCTCGCCCCCTATTACATATGGGATTTAAACATAACAGGCGAAATGTGGGTGTACTATAGCTACACCTCTGCCTAACCCTTCGGGGAAACAAGGCGTGATGTTATGTAAATATTACTACTGTGTGCCGGTCTATGATTACTGAACATTCGTTGGTTATTTTCATTAGAATTTTTTAGGGGATTTTTTTAATAATTGTGGCAATTTTAGTGGTTTTTAACTTAAGCTATAGGGGTAAATATTTCTGGGTGTTGGTAACACTGCACAAAATATTAAAGACGGATTAGGACCATAAACAAAAGAATATCTATGCATGTGTGTATTAGATACACGGTAATGAATAGTAGTGTGTGTAACGTGTTATTTATTGAAAATAATGTATCTTAAAGCATAATTTTAAAAAAATATTAGCATTCGTCACTTTTTCACTGTATAAACTATAAGTGTGCGAAATTTCATACTCCTCCGTCCGCCCAATTTTCGTAAAAAGGGATCCAAAATTTTCGCTTCACGTATTAATATATAGATAAAATATGTCCTTCGTATTCTTGTATTTTGATGTTTCAAATAGTGAAGAGTTACCTGAAATAAATTGCATTCGTTCGCGACCTGAATACGTGGTCGTCTTCGGGAACGCTCGAAAAATGCAAGTCGGGTTTGACATGAAAATTAAACATTACATTTGTTTAGATAGCTTTTACATGGTAGGGAATTTTCTAAAATTATACACAAAGAAATTCACAGCACATATCATTTTCAAATGTAATAGCATTGCATGCATCTAAATTATAGGAGAGCACAGCATTTTAATAAAATCTCACTATACAATAATTAATACAAAGATGGAGAACAAAATAACAAAGCAACTAGAACTAAGACCAAAAATATTTTATTCTTTAAATTAATTTGTAACAAATAAAATAAGACTGAATTAAATTAATTAAGATTGAATTGAATTAAATGAAATAAATTGAATTAAATTAAATAAATTGAATTAAATAAAATAAATTGAATTAAATTTTAAAAAAAATGAATTCAATTAATTTAAAAAGATTGAATTAAGTAACAAACTAAAAACACAGAAAATAGATAGAAAAGAAACATTAATTAGCAGAAATTACAAAAAAAAGAGCAAAGATTACATTACAAATATAATGAGCAAAAGTTACAAAAATTGCATTTATCGAGCACAGCTCTTTCAAATTTAGCGATGCTGCCTGAAAATATGTCGAAGTCAAAATCGTGAAAAATATCGTTACACCTCATGAGAATATAGGAAAGGGGGGCATTACTCCCGTACTTGGTTTTGCGGCCACGAGGAGCAAAAGGTTTATAATTATGAAGTCTAGCTGACGACCGGGGCGTATTAATATTTATTAAAGATAGAAGCTGTGGGCAATCTATGCCTTTATTTAATATCTTGAATAAGAAAATTAGACCTGCATAGTCTCGACGCCAGCGTAAAGGTTTCATTTTAAAGTAATTTAGTCTACCTTCATACTTTTTAACTGTATTCATTATACTTGCTCCATAAGAGAGTCTTTTTATAAATTTTATTTGAACTCTTTCAATGCGTTGGATGTGAATGTTATGTACTGGGTAATGGATGAGTGATGGGTGATGATGGAGCAGTATTCAATATGACTACGAACTAATGCCGAATACAGAATTTTCAGTGCTTTCAAATTACTGAATTGTCTTCTGTTACGGTTTAAAAATGCTAGCATTCTATTGCTTTTATTTATTACGGTTTCGATCTGTGTTTGAAATTTCATCTCAGAGTCGATAATGATGCCCAGATCTTTAACTTCAGACACTTTACGTAATATTTGGTTTCTCATTACGTACGTAGAATTAAATTTCTGTTTTTTACGAGAAAATTTAATATGATAGCATTTACTAACATTAACTTGCATGTTGTTCTTCTCACACCACACAGATAGCCTGTCAATATCCTTTTGCAAAAGAGTTTCGTCGTTCTTTGTCATTACAACCCTATAAAATTTTAAGTCGTCAGCATACATTTCAAAGTGAGAGTTTTGAATGGAGTATTTAATGTCATCAACAAATGTTGTAAATAATACTATTATACTTATTTATTTACTTATTTAAGTAATGTCTCCAATATTTATATAAAAATATTAGTATGTATGCCTAATTTTTTATTGAATAGTATATTGTACAGACGCCAACACATCAAGCTACTACAATCTGTCAGATTTCTTTGATAGATTTTCGACTTTATTTCTAGAGCATTAGGTTCAAGGTTCATTGGGAAAAATTGACAGTTTCGGGTAGCTTGACCTGGTGGCGTCTGTACATCATTGTAACTAAATTTATTCATATTTATTTCGAACTAAAATTAATCATCGTCATCATTTCAACCGAAAGACGTCCAAAGCTGGACTTAGGCCTCCCTCAATTTGTGGGGTTTGCTATAATCACCACGCTTGGTAGGCAGGTTAGCGTTTGCAGTATGGTGGCAAAATGCATAGACTACGCCGCCGCTGCCCATTCTCTAGCAAGTCCGTTAGTTGCCTTTTACGACACCCACAGGAATAAATGGTATGATATTCTTGACGATCGGCACCACATGGACAAAAAGATACACGGAAAAATGAATACCTCCCCTTTTAAAACTTAATGATAAAGATCGCTGTCGTATCATGCAGTTGAATTCTAACTACGTCCATACTTTAATCCACAAGATATATCCATGCGACGTCAATGAATAGTCCAAATGTTCATTTATTTACGAGTATGTACATCTGTTGATACAATTCCTCAAACTATAAAGTAGCTAAATCTACCTATTAGTTACCTTGGCACTTTGCCTCAAGGAAGTGTTAAATTGTGTGAATTCCTTGTTACCTGTGCATTAAATAAATACGTGTCTAATTATATCTGAAGGTGAAATATTGATCAACACGACAAAGGACGCGCGCCACTTTAAATAGGTGTACGAAAATAAATGTTAAAGTGCTGCGTAATTCTTTCATGTCTGTTTTTGTTCTAGGATATGTATAGCGAACAAAGTATTTCTTCAAACATAAAATTCTGTCTTTCACCTAATTTTCATTTCTCAGTTTTATTTTTCTCCCAAACCAGTCCAGAATTCATCATGAAATTGAATTATTATTCTCTTCCTCATAAAATGAAGCAGCTTCAATTTTACTACAACAAATAAAACTCTCGTTCGCTACATTATTACGAAGCTCATGTTTTCACGTTCTGGAACGTTTAACAGATTCCTGTGTTGAGTAACAATAGTCCCAGACAAATAACAAGTCCGTCATCTCACGTCATAAACCCTGTTTACAGCAACGGTAGCATCGATTTCTAGTTTATTTCCCGCATCCAATGGTTCCTTTTGTACGTTACTGTGTACATAATCTCGGCTTGTTTGTTTTCTTCGCCAGCTTTGCCGATTGATAGGTTGGTAATTAAAAAGAAAACTTGTCTATTGTTGCCTAGTTCCACGACCTAGTTGCAAGCTTAAAAAGTTTTCATCAAAAAGATTTCAGCTCAAAATTTGTGCATGGTAAAATTTTGTCGATTCATCCAACCGCTCAGTGGAAGTTGCTGAGTTAGTTTATATTGTGCTTGGGGTTACGACAATTTTTATTAACACTTAATTGGATTTTAAATCTTTGTGTGCACTTGTGCAGTTTCAGATCTAGAACAGAAATAAAAACAAATAATGAACGACGCGAGATGTTTGCCGACTTAGCTCAAATGTGAGAATTGTTTACTCAGATAAATTGGCAGATATAACTATGGTTTAGCGCCGTGTGTAATCAATATTTTAACCCAGAGGTTCAATACTTAGAAGATCAATCAATCAATATCAACGAGGAAACCTTCCTAAAATCCCACAAGAAAAAGTGCTGCAGCGTAGCGCAAGTTTTTAAAACTGCAAAATACAATAACAAATGACGTCAAAAGTTTCTTGGCTAACTGGTTATTGTCCACAAGCTTGTCTCAGTTTGTGACATTGTGGCAAATCGCTTCCGCTTTATTTTGTTCAGCTGTCGCCTCTCTTCATATCTTTCCACCATCTTTTAACTCATTTAAACGTCTGTCAGTGGCTTCAGCCAATCTGTCGGGGTCGTTATTAAATCTTCTATACTTGTTAACATCGCAGGTGTTTACTGTTTACCAATTCTCTTAGTAATCGAATGGTATTTGAGAAGAATGTAAGCTTGCATTGTAAACGCATGGGAAATCGCCAGCTATTGTGAAAGCACGGTACAACCACTACTAGAATCATCTAGCTCTCCATTAGAGATTGCTGGTTTACTTTGACAAAATCAAGTGATTATATCTACTGTTTCATCATCTTACTTTCATACTTGTTTATTTGTCAACGAAGTCCAATCATTAATTATTTCACAATTTCTCTTTTAACAATATTGCTTTTAGTATATGGAACATTTCCTGAGCTCATCCACACACATACAACATTAACATAAGCTACTATATTTAAAACTTTTTTAGTACTTAAACATTTCGTAACAACCGAGACTGCATTCTCAGTACCAGATATGCAGATTTTATTTTAGGCAATATAGCTAGGATTGCAATGCAAATGAAGGTACTTACGTACATAGTGAGAGCAAAAGCTCCAAAAGCTCATACTTGGAGCCGTTACGTAAGACACGGTCGATAACTACGCTGCCGACGGTACATTTGTGCCCCGATTCGCGAAATTACGTGGTAACCGCTTCACCGTTTTAAATATCTGTTACTTCTAGCACATTAGCAAGTAAGCAATTTGGTGTGGGATAGAAATTGTAGGAGTGTTTGGTGAAGGTAACGAACTTTGGCGTAGGAAGTTTGGAAGTGCATACAGAAGTTGCAAATAAATTACAGTTTTAAAGTAAATAGGTTCGTTAAAAGGAGCGTCTGTATATTTTGTTATATAATTTTGAACATCTATGTTACATCCTCACGGCACGTTGGGTAGAGTTTCTTGTTTGTCTTATCAGAGATCAGATTTAGTTGTAAGTTTATTACCCACTAAAACGTCTCTACAAATGAATGCAATAATTTATTCCTCTCAGCTACTGTAATATCTTTAGAGCACTTTACAGTTTAGTTTACTTGAAGTATAACAATTCTATTAACTACATTGTTCTATTTCTTCACATCTAGAAGCGGTACCTACACTTTTCTCCAAGCTTTTTATGCAATGTTCAGAGGAAGAAGTTTCTTTTTCAAGTGGCTTGCAGTTACTAGCAGCCGTATTACCACGTTTTCTAATGCTCATAAAATCTCCCAGGCAGCACTTACGATACTTTCGAGAGTTATAACTCCGCCTATTTTTAGATGTCGACCACCCAGCTCTGCACTTATACTTACAATAAATCTGTTCGGAAGGTCGTGAACTCGTGATTTAGTTTTCAAACTCGTACTTGAGTTTTAGCGGGCAAAATCTCGAATGAAAATATTAAAGTCTGCGATAAAATCGATTGACTGAAAAGGGCGACTTTTAGCAACACTGAACGGACTCCCAATTTTAATTAAAAAGGTACAGAAAATTTTGAACTTAGTTTAGGTAGGTATAGAGTTGAGAGTTTGAAAAACATACGGGTACTGACCAATCCGGAGGAGCTGAACGACAGAATTCACTGACCTCTCACGGGATTAGGAACGAAGCTTGGAGTACCAAGTTTAGAAGAATCTTCTAAAAGAGATGCCACTGTAAACAGCAGTGAAAGTTCTTACGTAAGTTAAATCACGTATCTTTGAACGCCTTCGTGACACTGGACGGAAAGTTAACGGAATTAGAGATACCGGAAGAGATACTGGTTAATTTTACTTTATTGAAGAAAACTTCAGTGGTAGTGCAATTCGTTTAAGCCTACGGAAAAGTGTGATAACAATATACGATAAAAACAGATATGGGTACGACGACTTATTTAAAGAACACCACGAAAACTGTATCGTAAAAAAACGTAAATAAAGATATCATGGTTTACTCGATACATATAACAGTTTACATTTTTCATTTCAGATACACGATCATTCAACTCTATGAATCACTATGGTGGAAATACATTTTATCGCGTGCCTAATAAACATGCCAAATGCAAATGCAAACAAATCAAGTAGATTACTATTGGACTAATAGTGAGGAATAAACATTAATTTTCCTTGTAAATCACGTTCGAATATCTTTAATCCCAAATGCTTCATTACATTGTCTACTGAAACAGATCTTTATTGATTGCTATTTGAGATGCGTATTCAAGCCCAAACTCAAAGCCTATATCTATACTAATATTATAAAGCTGAAGCGTTTGTTTGTTTGTTTGATTGAACGCGTTAATCTCAGGAACTACTGGTCCGAATTGAAAAAATATTTTTGTGTTGGGTAGCCTATTTATTGAGAAAGGCTACAACCAAGAGGAGCGGAGCAGTAATTAAAAATGTTGCAAAAACGGGGAAAATCGCACGGGTAGGCGATTCGACGCGACGGGAATGGTCGGGGGAACACGAAATTTAACGCGGACGAAGTCGTGGGCAGAAGCTAGTTTCAAATAAAGCAATTACAGGAACTTTACTACACCATTATATATAACTAGCTTTTGCCAGCGGCTTCGCCCGCGTATTATACGTATAAACCTTCCTCTTGAATCACTCTATCTATTAAAAAAAAACCGCAGCAAAATCCGTTGCGTAGTTTTAAAGATTTAAGCATACATAGGGACAGACAGAGGGAAGCGGCTTTGTTTTATACCATGTAGTGATATGTATGTTGCGCTGTTGGTTCGTGGATGAGTGACCATCTTCACATACCAAGACCCCTCCGTGCCTCGGAAAACACGTTAAGCCGTCAGAAGCCCGAAAGTCTGACAACCAGTCTTACCAAGGGGTATCGTATTACCCAGTAACTGGGTTGTGGAGGTCAGATAGGCAGTAGCTCCATGTAAAATACTGATATTCAGCTGCATCCGATTAGACTGGAAGCCGACCCCAACATAGTTGGGAAAAACCCGTTGGTTCTAATTTGACCTCTTTAATATTGGTTGTCATAACAACAATGACATTTGGTTTAAGTAGGTTATTATGTTTTATTTATGTAATACTATCAATATCTGGATGACAGAGCTTTGCTCGGTATTTTTTGGTAAATTGTGTTTAAAATAATAAGTTTATGTTGAAGTTGATTATCGATAAAGTTGGTCATTGAAAACACGAATAAAACGACATTTTATAAAAATTAATCCCAGCTAGGTCGATTTATGGCCCCCGAAACCCCCTGTATACTAAATTTCATGAAAATCGTTGTAGCCGTTTCCGAGATTCAGATTATATTTATATATATACAAGAATTGCTCGTTTAAAGGTATAATATTTAAGTAAATTCTTTTATATTTTGTGAATGTGAGAATGTTGTAGGTCTTGTAGACAATTTTCTATTTTGTTAAGTACCTGGTTGGTTGGTGGTTTTAGTAGTACTTGTCCTTGTGTAGTCCTACACTGTTCTCCCATACCTATTAACACTGTAATTTAAAACCATTGTAAAAGCCAATTATTTTTAAAAGAGTAACTGTGGAGTTTCTTGCCGGCTCTTCTCCATAGGAATCAACTATTTGGAACCGTGCACCTAGCTTCTAACGTTTCATAAGTGCCCTTGTAGGCTTATGTGAAATAAAAATATTTTGATTTGATTTGAAAGGTAATGATGTACGTTGTTTTACCATTTAATTTTCACCCTTATAGCTATGACAAAAGGTCTGTCTGCTACAATAAAATAGACTGTAGATAGATCGAACGCAATGCCGTCAAACATCCCACAGTAGTCATAAGTCAAAAATACCTCCGTCGTATACATTACCTCATTACTTAGCATCTCAAGGACTTAAAGGTTGCACCCTCCAGCGAAGCCTAGGTCGGCGTGCGATGGAACAGCGCCAAAGCAATTAAATCGTGAGCCGCACGCGAGGGATTCTGCTCCACTCTTGCGACGCGACGCCGCGCCGCCGCGCACCAAATTGCTCTCGTTACTTGCACTTTTTTAGGATGGCAATGTTACTCCGATCTTCGTAAAACTGAACATCTGGTTATTTAAATTTTAGTTTGTGTCCTAAATTGTTGGATGGCCAAATATTGGTGATGTAGCTTGTTGGTACCAAATGTTGGTCGTAGTTTTTTTGAAGGATTAGATGTTATTTAACATTTTGGAGTTTTGACGGCTTGTCAAGTTTCTGGGGTTAGTTTTCGATGTTTATTTTTACAACATCGGGCAGACGAACGTCCTTGAAAGTAGTTTGACACGTCGGTATTATAATAAATCATAAACTTACCTATTCCATGCAAAGTTTTTTAACTTTCACCAACGGTTACTATGGATATTTTTCGAAGGTTTGTTATTATTTTTCTTGACGAGGGCGTGGAAATGTATCAACAATATTATTTGTGGGACGGTAATTATTTAGTATTCCATATTCAAATATTCAATAATATATTCATAATAATATTGTTCTCGAAAGAGCTTCCCTAACTTATGGCTCTCCGTACATACATACAGGTGACTTGAATGTTCTATTGCAAGTTGTTCCATTGTCTATGAATACATAAACAACAAACAAGATGACCAAATTAAAACCGTGAATAGAAAACATTGAACTCATGAATACATTTAAATATTTTGGGGACGAGGCAGTGGTCTCGCACAATGGTTTGTAAATGATCTGAAATTTAAAACGAACCAAGTGTGTGCTGAATTTGAAAAGCTATTTATATTGTTTACGTACGATCTCCTTTGTCTTCGTCTCTAGTGCTGGAAATTTACTACTTTGATGTTTGAGACATTTGTATTGGTGAAAAGAAAACTGCGCGGTTGATTATGCTTTCTCACACATTCGATTTTCAAAAATATCTGCATTCTCATTTATTTTTTTATTGTTTACAAAAGAGTCTTTAGGTGATGTTATTTTTTTTTTTTTTACGTACTTCTCTTTCTTCTCATTATTTGACATTATACACCTACAATTCCGATCCGAACTCTTTATAGATGGTTGTCATGACAATCGTGTCATTTAGTTTAACATTGTAACAAACGTTGTAAAATTGTTATAAAATAGTTACCATGGAGTTTCTTCCCGGCTTTTCTCCATAGAAATCAACTAAATGGAACCATGTGCCTAGCTTCTGACATGTCATAGTACTCATGTCGGTTTATATAAAAAAAAAAAATATTTATTTGATTAATTTTGAACCGTTTTTAAGACAATATCGAATGAAAATTTAGAAAGTTTTCATACCTAAGGAATAACGATCACACTGTCTGTGAGTCCATTATTTACAAAATTGAAATTATAATGATTATACGTACGTGGACAAAGATTCACTTTGGCTCGAATATACTTGAAACTTGAATTCGCAATACGATATTAAAATGGAACTCGTGAAATTAAAAGTAATCATTTGAAGTCCTGAACATAATGTAAACTGCTTGAAATATTTACGAGAACGAGAAAGATATATTGTATTATTTAATTAGGTTGAAACGTAAGACACATTTATAACCGTCGTATTAATAACAGTATTGGTAGGCAATATGCGTAGGATACAGTATTAGATTAAGATTGATTACCGCATTAGTAATCCCAATTCGTATCTTATTTTTTTTAACTCAGTTACATTTTGATCTAAATAGAGTTACAAAGTAAAGCTATATCCAAACACTAAATGATGCAACTCGACATAAAGGCCACATCCATTACCGTAATTAACCTTTATTAAATTACTAGACAGGGCAACAAGTACTCCACTGCATTTTCTAGATAGTACAATGTGAATTAAAAATGGGCAGATTCTCTTACGATAATATACTTTCCCGAAACCTATGGTAATAGAATTGAGTCTGCGTGGAGTCCCCGGAGCGTAGCCGTAGCGTATTCATTCCGAATTCAAATGTTTGTACTTGTACCAGTATGCGCTCTCCTTCCACTTGGCCGAGTCTTCACACTGATTACTATAATATGAGAATAAGGAACTGTTTGTGTGTTTGTATACAGCTATTGTATGCTACTTACGGATTTGGTTGCTCGCATTTCGAAATTTATGAAGTGAGTACATATTTATATTGTTCAATATTTCATTTCGAAGCTAAACCCTGTATGATTTATCCGATAAAGCCAACCATTCAATCCACAACAAAACATATATTCCCGAACCACCTGAAACTTAGTTGAAGTATTCTTTGAAGTCTGTTGCAGTTATGAAGAACAGCGCACATTAGTGAAAACTAAGTTGCTTCAACATTACGGTATAAATTTATTTGATAAAGCTAATCAGTGCATATGTTATGGACCAGGTGATTAATGCGGGCATTATACATAATGTACGAGCATTATGAATAATGTCTAGCTCTATCGGGCAAAGTGATTAATACTATTTTAACTTCATTATTTATCACATTGCACGGTCATTATTATATTGCTACTTGATAATTGGGCAATTAGATAATAAAGCTAAATATGACGCGGTGTGAGGGCAGGGAGGGAGGCACGCATGGCGTGGCACGCTTTGACCAATCAGAGACCGCCATTATGACTTTCCTTAAGTTTTAGATGCAAAAATTAGTGAATTCTTAATGTAGAAGTTCTTGATAATTAATCCAAATAATAAGTCTAATTATTTAAATGGTTTAAAATTTAGTTTATTTTAAGTTAAATGACAATAACAATAAAAAAATAGTAATTAAATATGGGAATTAATTTTTACAACTGTTTAATTTTTACAAGTATTGTCTTATAAATTCAATATGTTGTGCTGCATTTAGTGACAGAAACGAATCGCTGCAAAACCGACTGCACGTAGTCTTGTCTGCCCTACCCCTAGAGTGTAATTTAAAACCGCGTAGGCGCGGAGGGGCTAGGCGGCCCGCGAGCTGTGGAGCAGGTGGTTTTGACGCTCGCCACCGCGGCTGAGGCTGGGCGGCGAAGCCGGCCAGCGAGCCGAAGCTGCGGTGGTGAGCGTAAAACACATCTGCGACGATAAGCTCGCGTGGGACCGTCGGAGCCCCGTAGCGCCGGAGCCTCGACAGAAATCATGCATGCTGCATATTGCATGCTTGCTTGCATGCCTCATCGTTTATAGAACTGCTTAAAATAAAATTTATTACTAACCAATTACGATTTGTTAACTATACGCGCCTAACCGCCCAGTTCAACTATTCCACGGCTCAGTATTTATTGTTCGTTTAAATTATTTTAGGACTCATTTTTATTTAGTTTACTGCTCAGTTTTTACTGCTAAACTAGTTTGCAAACATGAGTTTTTATTTGTTTACCTACCATAACTCAAATATTGAATTACCGCTTTAATTCAATGCCATTAAATATATTTGTATTACTCTGCCCAAAAGGTGATGGACAATATGTATAATGCCCGGTCAATTTGATTATTTGAATAATTCTTATCAAATTGCATTCTCATATTGGGCATTTTTCATAATGACCGGGCATTATGTATAATGCCCAATTTCTCACTTGGTCCATAACACATACAAAACAAAACCGTGAATTCCAAACCGCGCAAAACTTAGTTAAATGGTCTTTGATGTCAGCTGCAGATATAAGAAGAACAGCGCGCAGCGCAGTGAACTAAGTTGAATAAGCATATCGTATACTTGCCTTGGAACTTAACAAGCAAAACTATAATTATACCTACTGCATGCATGAAAATAAAACAATATCAGATTATTTCTTCCACCGTTTAAAAAAGAGCACCCTTTGACATATTATTTAATTTCGAAAATCGAAAATCTCAGAAGAAATAGGGGATCAACTTTAGGACTGATTAAGGTGGTGTTCCAACACCACAAATGCTAAAGGAATAATATATGCTTTGACCCACTTGTGGCAGGAGCGACGGCGACGTGGATGGTTGTGAAATCCAGCCAATCATTTCGTTTTCAAAGGTACGCCGAATTGTTGGAAAATAAATTCGTAGTGGAAACCGATGGTGGCAGTTTTAATGCCGTGGATTTGTTCTGCGAGAAGATTTATGGGTGAAGTATTTATCGACTGTCACAGCGCAATTATGTCGAGTTCTCTTTTAGTTCTATACGTTATTTACTACCTAGTTAAGCAGTGCATAAACAACTGTCTATATGTGTCTAAAACAACATTAAATTACATGATCTTGTCTAAGAAAAAAGACAACAAAAGCTAGTCAATTTAACTCTGGGAAAGATCCAGAAACCATTTAAGAAACCTATAGACAATTAGACATAACAGCCAAAATATATGTATTGTTTCAAACCGACCGAAATAAGCATTATTCTGGAGGCACGGCCATTTTGTTTAACATAACAATGACTTAATTTGTACAAGCAAATGGTAATTATTGTCATCAACCATCCCATTTCGGTTAAATGTAACTAATATTTGGCTGTTACTATGTTAATATTTCTGAGAGATCTTGACTTCTTAAATGTTAATAGGCTTAACAAATCAACAGGTTAGAATATCACAATACTATAGTATAGGTAACTAAGTTGTAGTTAAAGGTCCATACACATTACTATTTGACAGGCAGTTGATGAGGTGATTACAGAATAGACCGGTGTCTATTCTGTAATCACCTCATCAACTGCCTGTCTTTTCCTAACTACATTGCGGTCGACTTCCAGTCTAAGTACTGAAGGAGTCTGCTAGGACCGATGCCTAAGGGTCGCGAGATTGTTCAAACGAGATACCGTGACCTTGCATATGGGCAACTGAAGGAACACGGGTGGGTTTTAGTCAGTAAAAATCGGACACGCCCTCCCGCTCCGCCCAGAGCTGAGAAGTCATTTGATGATTTACCATCCAAAAAAAAAACCGGGTGCATCTGAAATCTGAATACCATTATTTTGCATGGAGCGACAGTCTATCAGATTTCCACAACCCAGTTACTGAGTAACAGGATACCGCTTGGTACTGATGACTCGTAACGGCTGTCAAAGATCCACGAATTAAAGCCGTCGACGTCTTTCGGCTGATATGAAAATGATGGTACGAACTTTGAGGGTTTTATTGATGAATTTAATTATTACTAGTGATCGCCCATTGGTCGAAATTCGACCGTACTTCATTAGAATAGGAAAACGTTATTAAATGAAAAATATATATAATAATAAATATAAAAAAAAATATGGTTATATTTGACATTCAGTAAATTCTCGATATGATCATAGATTTAAAAAATTAAATAGATTATATGTATATCTATAAAATTAATTTATTACCTATGGTTATACTTGACATTCAGTAAGACTATACCGGATGACATTTTTTACCGTCTCGACCTTCATACGGTGTGTTGTGTAACTAGAATAGAAGGCAAGAAGGCCTTCAGACTCATCGCAGGTGACTAAAGGAACGCGGGACGCGGGCTGACGGGGATGCGTGTGCGGCTTGTGCGCCTGCGAAAGATCAATTTGGCCGCCTATCGGCCGGCTTCAAAGGGTAGGATCGCGCTACAAAATCATTGATACATGCCGCGCATTGAGTAGGGTGCGTATGATTTGAGTTTCGATATATTTCAATTGATTTTTTATTTTATTTTTCCAAATTTCTGTTTTTGTTGTTCTAGTATGAAAATATTACTTTAAATGTGTAGTATTTATTGCTGGATCAATTTCATTACATTTTATCCAAAAATAAAAATAATAAAAATTTCTATGCCAAAGGCTTCTACTCCGTTCACCTATTACACCCATTTTTTTTTTCAAGACGTTAAAAATAGTCACCCGGTAGACACAAAATATTAAAGACAGATATTCTCAAAGACAGATTTGGACCATAAAAAAAAGAAAATCTATGCATGTGTGTATTAAATACACGGTAATGAATAGTAGTGTGTGTAACGTGTTATTTATTGAAAATAATGTATTTTACGCATAATTTTTAAAAAATATTAGCATTCGTCACTTCTTCTGTGTATAAACTATAAGTGTGCGAAATTTCATACTCCTCCGTTTGCCTAATTTTCGTAAAAAGGGATCCAAAGTTTACGCTTCACGTATTAATCTATACTATAATATTATAAAGGTGAAGAGTTTGTTTGTTTGTTTGATTGATTGAACGCGCTAATCTTAGGAACTACTGGTCCAAATTGAAAAATTATTTTTGTGTTAGGTAGCCTAATTATCGAGAAAGGCTATAGGCTATATAACATCATGCAACAACTGAGAGCAGTAATCAAAAATGTTGCAAAAACGGGGAAAATCACACGGGTAGGCGATTCGACGCGATGGGAAGGGTCGGAGGAACAAGAAATTTAACGCGGACGAAGTCACACGCAGAAGCTAGTATATAGATAATCCTGTTAATACATATGTACTTATTATTTTCGCAAATCATATTTCAATCAACGTTACGACCTATCACATACACACTTGAAAAATACAAAAAAAAAAAATAAGACAGATTGACATTCGCGGGCTATCGAGGCGCGGGGAGCGCCTTAATGTTTAACAAAGTAGTACAAAACTAAACCACGGTTCATAATTTAGTGCCGCCGCTTAGACTTCGGAAAATCTCATAATATTTATTACCAGCAGAATCATGAAAAGTGAAGCAATACGCGTTTACTGAGGCGTGACGTCATAAACCCAGATCAGGATGCATGAAATAACATTAGTTGTAGTGAAGCGTACAAGTCTCCTAACTTATTTCGGTCACCGGGTGACATGGTGTTCTACGACGGTTCTACTCCGCAGTTTTGAATTATTGTGTCATATGAAACCAAAATTACTAATAATTTGCCTAGCCTTTTCCTAATAGTGTGTCGGTCTACTTCCAGCGAAGCCGGATATAACAAAGTTTCCTCAGCACTTCTTACCATCCTGAGATAATTTGCTCTTAATCAACACTTTAAATCAACTGATTGGTTATACAATCTTATTTAGTTACAAGTTTCTTTTCTCATATCTACGACAACTATATGCATGTACGTAAGAAGCTCAAGCCGACATGAAAAGATAGCTAGAAAGCAAGTCAGCAGGATTAATAGTAAGGCTGCCGGACTGCCTGTCCAGAATGCATGTACCTACCTACATAGAGATCCATATACCCCTGCATTTCCGTAACAAACTGCTGTAGATCTATGCTATCTTTCTAAAAGGCACGTATTTCATCGAATAACTAGTAATTTTGCGTTCCTAAAAATAGTAGTACTTGCCGGGCCGCTCTGGCGCAGCACCGCTCGCTTCACTCACTCGGCTCGCGCGTGGTTTGTGAACAACTATGTGAAAATGCTGAAAAAAGAAATAAAAAGGCTCAATGATTAAAAGTGTCCATCATTACTCATTAGTTAGTAAGTTTTTAGAGAAAAACTAAAAATATAAAAAAAAACCTTTCTTAAAAATCTCTTACCACTATGTTTCATGCTATTTACCTAAATTAATAAGGAGCTCGGTTCACTGAAAGCGAGATAGTATTAACCTCATCAGCGTAATCGTAAACTGACGTAGGAAGTAGGTACCGTTCTTATTGTGCCACAATCCTGTTTTGTTTCGTAATATTCTTATAAAAAGCATTAAAACACGTTTTTAATGACCCATGGGTATAAAACCGGAGTTTTATAAATTATGCAGGACAATTACTAGCGAAATGGACGTATTAGGTACATAATAATTATTTCTTTGTCTTCCAGTGGAAACTATTTTCATCAGAATGGTAGTGTCTTCCGTAGTATTTGCCTGGTGTATACCATACGTAATTTAACGACATGTGCCGTATAATAAAAACTGCACTGTATAAACGATGTTTTTTTTATTTGGCTCACGGACGCAATACAACATTTTCATAATTTCAGCAAAAAGGCGCACACTGCTGGACATAGGCCTCCCAAAACGGTAGTTTATTATAATCGCCACGCTTGTCTGGCAGGTTGGCGATCGCAGTATGGTTTTAAAAATGTGTAGAGAACTCAGGTGCCCATTTTCAGCAATAACTTAATAACCTTAGGAAATAATAGAACAACAGAATAAAAAAGTGTTGGTTTTTACCTATGCCTGTGTCTAATGGTCTATTCTGCTAAAACTCACAATGAAATGAAGGTGAAATGGGCTAAGGGATTAATACTATTGACAGCTAACTTCAAGCTCTCCTTAGTTTTCTCGGTAAAATTTTACCAAGATTGATTTACAAAACGTGTAGGCAGCATATCACAATAAAAACAAATAACGTCGAACAAATCTAGGTATGTAAACGTAAAATAAAAATTCGAAGGAAAAAATAGATGATCGGTATAAGTTATTTATATCTGGCATCATACGTGTATCTTGTATAAGGGGCTTAAGTTTCGGAATCACAGTTTAATGCTCCTTCAAACTGGTGACGCGAATCTCGTGAAATAATATCTAAAAAAACTTCATGGAAATTTTTATACAAAAGTCGCGTCGCACTGTCGCGTCGCGCCAGTCTGCGGTAGCCTTTAAGAGGCTCGACAGAGTAAATAGAAAAACACAAACATTTTCCCAAACAATCATTTGATAATATTAATTTATTCTAGTAGTCCATACCATACCATCATGCGTAGCATGAGCACCGTAGAAAGGGGTTTTATCGACGGAAGAATAGATAAAGCAACGTTTCGGGTACACAGTACGACGGCAGCAAAGTAGAAAGAGTCAACTGCACTTTTTATAAAATTTACTCTTCGACATGATTCGACTCAGAATAATATTTAACCGACTTCAAAAAAAGGAGGAGGTTCTCAATTCGACTGTAAGTATTTCTTTTATGTTTCTTACCTCATAACTTTCGACTGGGTGAACAGATTTTGCCACACAAACTAAATGGTCACCCATCCAAAAGCTGACCTTGAGAAGTATAGCTTAACCTAGCGAACCTGCGACACAAGGCAAAACAAAAATTACATGGTCACCCATCCAAAGGCTGACCTTCCGAAATGCAGCTTAACCTTGCGAACCTGCGACAAAACGCCACACAAAGTAAATGGTCACCCATCCAAAGGCTGACCTTGAGAAGTGTAGCTTAACCTAGCGAACCTGCGACACAAGGCAAAACAAAAACTACATGGTCACCCATCCAAAGGCTGACCTTGCGAAATGCAGCTTAACCTTGCGAACCTGCGACAAAACGCCACACAAAGTAAATGGTCACCCATCCAAAGGCTGACCTTGCGAAGTGCAGCTTAACCTAGCGAACCTGCGACAAAACGCCACACATAAATTAATTGGTCACCCATCCAAGGGTTAACCTTGAGAAGTGTAGCTGAACCTAGCGAACCTGCGACACAAGGCAAAACAAAAAAAATATTTTGTAAAAGTAATATTTATAAAGCATGCTTTACGAAAGGAAATAAATATGGTATAACCAAAAATAACGTATTAATTATATTAATATGTTAAGTATCACATCAAAAAAAATCGAATCGATATTGAAACTTTGTTGCCTAAGTCCACAAATTTTCAGCATGGGCCACTGTGCGTGGCCACGCTCACCACGCCGAAATTGAGGTTTACCCTCGCCTATAGATAGATGTTTCACATCAAAAGTGTAGTTGACTTTTTCTACTTTGCTGCTGTCGTACTGTGTACCCGAAACGTTACTTTGTCTTATCGTCCGTCGACAAAACCCCTTTCTACGGTGGTCATGCTACGCGTGCATATCAGAGGTATTTTTCTTTTATCCTATTACAATCTGAACCCAGCCAGCCAGTAAATTATCAGAGAGGTAAGTCCAGATTGGCTCAAAGCTGTCATTTATCTTCCTTGATGTACAATCAGACAAGGCTTAGAAAAGGTATGATGCTTTCCCAGAGATTGATATGAGACTACGGTACAAAGGGAACAGTTGACAAAGCATAGGTTCATAAACTACCTATTCCTAATAGGCTGCTAGGAAGACGTTTTACCAACGAAAATATCTCAGAATAATTTGATATAGTTTTATTCTAAGCATATAAATCACGAGAGCAGTGATAGCCCGCTTTACTTTGTGTAAATAATTTCATCACCACTCCTCTCAAAACGGTGAAGGAAAACATTATGAGGAAACCGGCATGTCCTAGCAAAGACATGTGACATCTACCAACCCACACTAGACCTGTATTGGGTGGGAAATCATCAAATTTCGTCTCCCGCTCTGGGTGGAGTGAAAGGGCGTGTCAGACTTTTACTGAATAAAACCCACCCGTGTTCCTTCAGTTGCCTGTGCCAGGGCCACGTTAACTCTTTCGATCAAATGCGCGAACAACCCGCACTAGACCTGCGTGGCAGGTTATAGCCCACACCCTCTCGAAGAGGGAAAGCCTGTGTCCCAACAGTGGGAACATGAGGCTGATTATTATATAAAATACATGATGATGTTTTACAAAATACACCTTAACGCCAAATAAAAGTAATTTCGAAGTCCCCTCTACTACTCATTCTTATCGGTATTTATTCTTCCTTGTGCAGTTTTTCCCACTATTTTTCTCTGTAGATTAGAGCTGATTTATACCGTGCCAGTCCGCTGGGATTACTCCGCTCTAAACTCAGCATTATTCGGTTAACAAGAACTGCAGTCTGCTCTAAAGGAATGTAGAAAAATATTAGATTATTATTTGCACTATCAGCAGTTATTAAGCTATTTACTCACATGATGCAAAAATATAAATATAATATGCATGAAAATGGTTTCCGATGCATCTTTTACGCATTTGGTTTGCTAAAGAGGTACATTAAGGTTCTATTACCATGTTATTACGCTTCTGATAAACATCATGATCCGAGGAGGGTGTGTGTTTTATAGTAGGTAATGACGTAACTGCTATAATACTTTATTATATGAAACATTCAGCACAGAAAAGGTTAAGAGAAAATGGCTGAAAAAATCGTCCCAGAAAAATATAAAAGTGCCTATTTTCTAACTTGTATTTCAACCCTGCAGCAATAAATTGTCCTTCGTCAAATATATTTATGGAATTTGTATAGTGGTCAGTATTGACGTAATTTTCCCCGTCATCAAGTTTTCCTGCAGAAAAATATAGTGGAAATAACTTATAAAATATGAGAATTCTTGATTTGGCCAATTTTGCCGACGCTACCGATATCTCCGACGCGGGACGTGAGACTGCAATAACTAGGACTTTTGTAGACCGTACACTAAAAAGAAAATTCCATTCGTATTTCAAAATGCAGCGCAGGTTGGAGATTCAGCGGCGTACCGCGAACCTCACGCGTTTATTGACACCCAAATAGTCGCTTTGTCAGAACTTTTCAAAAAGCTCTGCAGGTATGTTTAAATTATATTTCAGTATGCTAAAAGACGATGTAAACTAATTTCATATTTATTTTCTTCATCATCGTCAACGTATCAGCCGTAAGTACCATTTCAACGTATAATTTTTGTCGAAAGACATCCGCTGCTGAACATAGGCCTCCCCCAATTTGGGGGGCTTTGCCACAATCACTACGCTTGGCATGCGGGTTTTAGCGATCGTAGTGCCGTAGTAAAATGCATAGAGAACGCTGCTGCCCATTCCCTAATAAGTCCCTTAGTCGCCTTTTACGACACCCACGGGAAGAAATGGGGCGATACTATTCTTTACGTCCTGCACCACAAACCACCACCACCATTTATGAGAAGACGCAGATGGGTTTTCGGTAACCCTTGTCTCTTACCAATGCCAAAATAACAATAAATTCATAAAAAGTCAGCTCATTTTATGCTACGGAAGTTCTCAATGCTTCTGAGGCAATGAAGCAATCGTATTAGATTCATATTTTGCGTCTTCTCCTATAATAAGGAACCCGACCCGACCAGATTTCATTTGCATACAACGTTTGAGATTTTTCATTATGCTAATATAAAGAAAATATAATATTTTTTCATACGATGCTATCAAAAGAGCTATAAGAATCGGAATTAAGGTCGTTTCAGAAGGCGGAAGACTAAGAGCGATTGCGGAACTTAACTAGGAATTACCATCACCACCATCATAATTTCAGCCGAAACACGTCCACTGCTGGACATAGGTGGGGAGGCCTATGTCCTGTAGTGGACGAGTTTCGGCAATCAAGCATAGCCACTTCAACCGGTTCTGTGATTTTCACAGCCACTGGATTTCTGCGGATTTCATTATTCCACCTGGGTCTTAATCAATCAATCAATTTATTTATTTCGGGCTACAAAGACCCATAACATAAATACCTTACAGACTAACATACATACAAATAAAAACAATGTAAAACTATTGTGCACGAAGTGACGGCGTCGTGTTGCGCTGCGTGGTGTCGCGTAGCCTTCCGCGGAATCGCCGATACACGACACCCTTCGGCCAAAACTCTGCCTTGAGGAAGGTCTCGATTTCAAGAGTTGGAACTCGCACCACGAATGATTTGAAGTTTGTGTTGTGGCGCGGTTCCAACTTCTTGACCCTCAAAGTCCAGTTCGTACCAGTATACAGTCGTCACTCCAGAATCCAATCAGTCTACTGTTCTGTGAGCAATGAACCTAGTCACTTAAGTTTTGTTTACGGAATTCTGGGATTCAAAACTTGGTTGGCACAGAAATCTTCTACGTCACGGTTAACTACCTAATAAATAAATAAATTCGGTTGTACTTCTATGTATTATTTATGTTAAATGTGGTATAAATATAAACACTGTAGATAGTAAAGGTACGCCCTCGCAAATTGTTCACTTCGACAATTTTCATGTCTTTTGCCGTCCAAGTTTGCGTGGGTTTACCGAACATTGCTCTAACCGCTACTTTAACATCTAATTCTTATTTTACTTTGACCGACCCACCATCTATATACTTACAATCGTGACGTAGGTTATTTAGAGGAAAAAAATGAAGATCGTAAGTTTAGAGAAAAAAATATGAACGTCGCAATTTTAGAGAGAAAAAAATGAACATCACAATATTGTTTCCGCCCCCACTGTTTGTGTCACACAGGCTTCCCAGTTGATTTTGTGTGAGTGATACTGCAGGCTGGTTGCGTGAAGAGCCTTTTATCATCATAATGTCATAAAGGAACGCCGCTTCTTTGTCTTGCCTTTGAGGTTTCTGAGAGAATACCCAATGATCTGATATTTATTTGTACCATATTTTCGTCGCTTCCTGCTGTATTGTTGGTATTTTCGGCATAAGAGATTATTAGTTATCTTAGTAGCAGTTTTCCTGTTGCATCTACGTATCGACTCATTACTCTCAGCTTGTTTCCTGTAATAATAATAATTATTAGGTATTTTATAAAAATAACACTAAGTCGACGTTTACGCAGACGTAAAACGTGGACGCGTCCAAATCAGCACGTCAAAAACCACTATTTGATTTTTAAATCTCGGCGCTAACCGGCGCGGCGCATTTTAGACTATGTGCGATAAATTTTGTCTGCAATATTATTAGTCCTAGTAGTTGCCCAATGTTCGAAACACAACAATAATTAATTTAAATCTGAATTTATTTGTAGTGCATTATTATACAAAAATATTAGTTCCTTTTCCATATATACTTTATCTGTGCCAAATATCATACTTCTCCATTGGCATAATTTTCGTAAAAAGGGGTACAAAGTTTTGGCTTTACGTATTAATAAATAAATTACATGCGTGTGAACGTTATGTTAAACCATAGCTCATAATTCTTACTCTATGAATTTACATAACGATCACATACGTTTGTTTAAACGTAGTATCTCAAATACCTATGTATGAGAACCGTGCCATGCGAGTTTAAGCTTGCATAGAATAACAATTTCAAAATTGTTCAGTAAAGAGAGTGTTACATCACAATTTCGGTCAATACACAATGCCCGCCGACTTACAACTCGGTATATATTTCCCTAGTGACACAAATACATGGCAACAAGCGAGGATATTCAGGCATTATTTTATATTGCCTCTTAGTAAGGTACCTTGTCTAACAAAAACCTGAAGGTACCGTCTTTAGAGTTGTTCCATCTTGAAGAATATCGTAAAATGCAAATGAAAAACAATAAAACTTCGGGAAATTGAAACGAGCGGCGTTGTTTACGAACGTCACATAATAAGTATTAGCTTCTGTCCGCAGGTTTTCCGCTTAGGCCTGAGAATTGGGAAAAAATATGTTTAGTACTAACATTACGTCGACCTTTCGTGATGAAATGTAGAACGACTAACACAGATGTATGATCGTAAACGAAGCAAAATGGGTATGTTAGTATCGTAACAGGTGTTCTGTAGTGTCTGCCTACCCCTTTGGGAAGAAGGCATACGGTTATGTATGTACGTAGATATATAACAAGTAAGCTGTTCTATTATGTGTATGTAACAAAGATACATGACAAAGATAAGCTTCAAAATGGCTGTATGTTGAACAAAATATGACTCACGACCGTAACACATATATATTTACACTAGCTGACCCAGCGAACTTCGTACCGCCCTACCAAGCTCCTACCAAGCTATGCTAACCTGGTACTTCGAAGACATAAAGCGTTTTCTAGCTACCACACACCCATGTTAGGTGAGCTCCTACCAAGTTATGCCAAACTGGTACTTCGCAGAAATACAGCGTTTTCTAGCTATCACACACCCATGTTAGGTGAGCTCCTACAGAGTTATGACAACCTGGTACTTCGAAGACATATTAATAAGGAACTTTTTTGGATGATTTTTTACACCTTGGGTCCGAAAAACCCAAATATTTTACGGACCCCTATTTTTTCTAAAATAAAATATAGCTTATGTTACTCACAGATAATGTAGCTTTCTAATGGTGAAAGATTTTTTAAAATCGGTCACGTAGTTTTTGAGATTATCCATTACAAACAAATAAACAAAAATACAAATTTTTCCTCTTTATAATATTAGTATAGATAAGTATACTTTTTTATGAAATAGTCATTCAATGCTTCAAAAAAGTAAGGATTTTTTTTAATTCGTGGGCTACCTTGGCGGTCCCCATTTAAGTAAGTCAATTGTTATGAAGAAGATAACTTTTTTTGGGTTGGTAATCATCAAATGACGTCTCCCGCTCTGGGCGGAGCGGGAGGGCGTGTCAGACTTTTACTGAAGAAGGTAACTTCTTCAATTCAATTCGGCAAGAACTAAAAAAGGACAGCTCAAGTCGTGATGAAAATATAGAATATATTTAACTCATCCTCTATAAATTTCTTGACGCTTTTGTAAATTTATGAACGTCTAACACTAGCTACTGGTAATATTTTATGTATTACAATGTACAATATTTTTTTTAGGAAAGAACTGATCAAAATCTAAATCATTTATTTGCGTAAATAAGGTACAGATAAATTATTTAAGGTTCGATAAAATACATGCCTAAAAAGGTGGTAGAAAAACTGACTGACACAGGCTATGCCAGACGTACAGTCACCGAAACAGATGAGTAACCAGGGTCGTAAAACATAGTTGAAGTTTAGGAACAAAGCGATGGATATTTCGATTGAAATTTAATATGATAAAGATTTGTTTGTATTATATTAATTAAAGCAATTTTTTGTCGAAACATCCTAACTTCAGCTATAGCCAACGACCCTGGTTACTTTTCTCTTTTGGTAACGGTATATTTAGGTATCACCTTTCATGAAACTATGAAATAATTAAATTACTTGTTATCTTAACTACAGACATCTTATTATGCAGGGCTATCACCGCCACGTATTTGTATTACCCCGTTTAATAAACTCCACCGACTTACCATCTCATAAATTGCAATGTCTCCACTCAGCTGTCATTTTATTGATCGGAGTTTGATTGTTATGAGGGCAGGCAGTAATGTAGGGAGGAGTCTGTCAATTGAAGAGAAGCGGTTATGGGCAGTAGGCACGCCCTTGTACGTTACAGGCTTTAAGGCGTGATAAAAAGCATTTTTTTATTTTTTTGGTATCTGATAATAGAGCATCGTGGTAACGAATTCAAAACAGCGATGCATTTAATTTTAATGTTAGTTGAATAGAATGACCACCAAAAAAAGTCATTTTGCAGTTTTTATTTAATTAAAAAATAAATGCAAGGCTCTTCGGTGCATGCTCAAAAATTTTGAAAACTGGGCGATGTTTTTTTTTAAGTGAAAACTTCTTTAGCGACGTTGTGCACTTTTTTGTAATGGGTAAAAAATGTTAAACTCGCGTCAGGACTAGAGATGTAAGTGCTGTATTATACCATTTGTATTGAAATGTATAAAACGAAAAATACCGTATAATACGGTATTATACCATTTGCTACGGTATTTTATGTATAAATCGATTTAAGGTGATTCATGCGTCAAATCATCATCCCTTCTCAAGGGGGACGGTGATGGTAGTATGCTTTAGTGCTTTTGTCTTTAGTGTAGGTAACTCTTTTTATTAACCGACGAAAAAAGGAGGAGGTACTCAATTCGACGTGTATATTTTTTTTATGTTTGACCACGCATAATTTTTTACAGAGTGGACCTAATTTGATCATTCATTTTTATTGAAAAGGGGTCCCGAAGATAGTCCCATGTAAATTTGGAATGAAAATTCCAACCCTAAGGGTCAGAAAATAGGGGATGATTGAATTTTCACTCATTGATTGTTATATGCATAACTTCTTATTACAGAATAGTCCGATATTGCAAGCATGAAGTAATTAGTAGATTATAGCTACAAAAATTATAAAAATTAAAACTTTTTAACGAAAAATTCAACCGCCGAAAAATTAAAAAGCAAAAAATTATAATCCTTTCAGTCATTTTGAGTAGGCGCCAAACAATCAATGAACATAGATCACTCAAAGCCGACTCAAAATTTTGATATGTGAAGAGCTATTCTTGTAGCTAACGCATTGTTATATTCTAAGTAGCAATAAATGCACACTACGCTTTTTTATTATTTTCATCACTAAGTGTATGAAAACACTGCCATACATCAGATGCGTGTTGGGGCATTTTGGCCAAAAAAGCAGCACGTCAATGCGCAAGCGAGATCGAGACGAACACGGCGCGAACGCAGCGCGGTGAAACATGGCTTAACGTGTCGACGGCGACGAATGCAACGTTGAGCCGTGGGCGGGCTGATGAGGCGGTAAATCGTACCTACTGTGCGGTACATTTAAATATTTAACAAACACAATATTGAAAAATAGACGGCAATTTAATATTGTCATAATATCTGTGAAGTTTAAATTACTAAGTAATCATTAAATTAGAATTAGTGATTCTAAAATATAGAATGCAATCGAAACTTAAAATATATTTTATTTATTGAACTAGAACTCTTCGTAATATTGCAGGATCTTAAAAAGTTAATCAAAATATAAAATACCAATAATACCGTAAGTTATAATAAAATACCTGTTTAATACCTATGTATTAAACAGGTATTTTATTATAACTTATACTTAAAACGCTATCGTTTTGGTATTATACGGTATTTTTACAACACTAGTCAGGACACGTGACCTCATCCAAAATTCGTAAGACGAAAGGAGAGTAGATAGCCGTCGCGGCATAGGAGAGGAAGTATCCCCCTCTCTTTCTACGGCGCGGCGTAAATGTATGCCTGCCCCTGCTGTTTTGTTTAGGCGGCGCAGGACGCTTGCGCAAATGTTCGTGTGTGTTTATGTTACAGCGTGCCACGCGCATCCATGGATAGTGACAGCTGATGGCTCGACCGTCTGTGTAGATGCCGTCGTCGAAGTTATAGATGGAAGTTGATTTTTCTGAGAGATAAACTTTATAATGTAATATAAATTGTCATGTTTGTGTACGATAGCGCAATAAATAAATATTGTATTCTACCACATAAATGATAGTACCTACTTTTATACTGATAATCAAAGCAATTCGTGCAAAATTATTCCCTAACCATTCCAAAATATCAAAAATGCACAACGTTAATATTCAAGTTTTCACTTCTGCCGGCACTCCCGGAGTGCAAACCGTCGTTTTTTTTTTTTTTTTGAGATCGTTTTTATGATTGTTTTATCTTGTCACAATTTTATTTAAAAAAAACGTTTTTCTGTCTTTTCCTCAAATATTTGACAGTACCTACACTTAATTTTTTTCTGTCTACTAATATGTACTAATACGCCTACCTGTACGACAAAAAACTGAGTTTTACGATGTCCTACGTTCGGACAGCACCTTAATAACTATACATAATAAAGGAGTCCAAGTAATTGTTAGAATAGTAAGTAAGATGGATAACCGTAGACAAGAAATTAGTGTAGAACACTAAAGTATATTTCCATTTGTGTTGAAACAAACTAAAACATGGACAGTCCATAGCCGTCTGTCAAAAGTTTTGAATAATGTTTAGAAATGTTTAAATAACAATGCATGACTAATTAGATACCGGTTTAAAAATTGGTCTAGAGTGACATGACGATAAAATGTGTGGAACGACGGATGTGTGAGTTTGTGAAGTATGAGTGTTAGTACAAAGTATTGTAGCAACAAATAACATAATATCTAATATCTTAGGACTACCAGCATACCGTTACCTGATGCCAAACTAGGCAGAACCTGTACCTACTATGGTAACAGGACAACTGATAAATATACTTTTATTTTTCTAAATCCTACTTATATTATAGATACATTACACCCAGACACAGAACAAATAATTTTGCTCATCACACAAAGATTATCCTGGGTGGGAATCGGACCCACGACCTCCGTCTTCGTCGAAATATTTAACTAAAATTAAACACAACTTTCGATAGTTATTTATAAAAAAAACAGTCACATGAATATAGAAGCGACGTATATTAATCGATTAAAGTACAATAGAACACGATAAAAGCCAGGCCTTAGGCGATATTGACGTGGGTAGTGCGGTGCGCCGTTTTGCCCATAAAAATCAAAATTGATAGAATTCATTGCACTGTGGAGGTCGGGCAATACCGCCTGCAGGTAGGTTTGAAACATCCTCACATACAAGGCCACATGTTACAATTGTGTTTTCTAGTAGTACATACATATAAGGGAGGATTGTTTTTCCAGTGGATTTGTTCGATATTTGATTTTCAGATGGGTTAGGTGCGTTTATTTTTTGGTAGATTCCGAGGGTGCAG
This sequence comes from Aporophyla lueneburgensis, assembly GCA_932294355.1. Taxonomy (NCBI): domain Eukaryota; kingdom Metazoa; phylum Arthropoda; class Insecta; order Lepidoptera; family Noctuidae; genus Aporophyla; species Aporophyla lueneburgensis. The sequence continues at coordinate 19,342,500 of OW028740.1, forward strand.
CAAAACTTTGCTTTGCTGAAAATAAGTAGCGGTGCACGGTGTCTTGTAGGATAAATCAAAACGTAACAGCTGGACTGCTACAAGAATCTTAACTCATTTATATTATTTTATATTTCATTCAAGTGATAAATGAAATAGAGAAAATTCACAATGCAAGACTTTTTTATTTCATTTTATTACGTCACGAAATCACCTGCTAAACTAAAAAATTGAAATTAAAAGTCATCTATTCAAACAAGGCTGCGAAACAGCACTTTTTTTCGACAAAATTAAATAAGACAGTCCTCCAAAACGCCCGCCTTTCACCACTTCCTAGTGATTTAGCTGCGAAGAAATAGTCGCGCAATAAACTCCATAGCAGCACAGCTGTCTGTTCTGTAAGAACAACTTGATTCTATGCAATAGTAACTTATTAACATTAAGACACAAAATAGTACATTAATATAATTTGCCTATAGCTAGGAGCGAAGAATCGTATGTGTTAATCTAAGATTTTTTTTTGAGGCCCTCTGATTTTTTCTGGCTGTATTTATATACTTGTACATAATATATTAATTTTCGTGTTAATTATGGAATTGTAAAATGATGCAATGAATCGCCATCTAAGATATAATCTATATTTGTGCCAAATTTCACTTGAATCCCTTCTGCCGCTTTTGTTAGATTGAACAACAAAAATCCAAACATTTAAACATCCGAACTTTCACATTAGGCATGACAGCTAGCACACGCCGATGAACAAAAAAATAACCATACCACACTTTACGCACACCACACTTAATGCGTACGCGCGGCTTTAGTATTGTTCAGCGAACCAAGTTACTACTCTAAATGATTCATTTGTGCAGCATTTATAAAACTAGTCAGACAAAATTCACCCATATATTTGAGTACAACCAATCCCCTACTTTTTATAATAGGTACTTACACTGAAAATTCACGAACAACTCCGAGTAAAAGTCACTAATTTAACGGCAATGTCGTTTTTCCGAAAGACGAATGGTAGATCGTGACAAGTTTTGTTTTCTAAATAAGGGGTCTGTTAAAGTTTGTGCGGGGCGTACCAGCAGCATCGGCTCCCGCTCGTTACGTCATCGCCGGGTCGATACAGCGGCGCACCCTGCGGCCACCCGAACAAACGCTCCACAACGACAAATTCACAAACTTTTCATACCTTTTACATGCCTCTTGTTATCAACATTTTCCTCTTTTATTATCTTGTAAATATACTCGAGGAATGTATTGAAAAACTGACCCAACACTTTCCATAGTTTCCCTTGTGTTTGTGTTCGGAACTTCGCAAGGGAATCCTTTTCCGTTATGTCTAACTATTCTTTACTTAATTCGTTTCTTTTCTTTTCAGGTAAGTTTGTTTCCTGTTTGCTGACTTCGTTAGTGCTAAAGGAAACAAGAAGTTGTTAACCGACGGAGAAAATTGGGCACCCTTCTGACATAAAAGGTACTTTAGAATTTCGGCTTACACAATTCCCACACGTGGTGGAAATTAAACAAAGGGAAAAGTTTTGCGGAAAAGTGAACAGCTGATTCAGATTGGTTCTCATTACTGAAATAAGTTTTCATACCAAAGTATATTGCTTACAGTATTTAAAAAGTATTATATAAGATTTTAATACATCCACGTCATCATTAAAAATATAGAGAAAAACGGCTGCTTGTTTTAAAATGATACACGTTTTAAATTGAAAACGTTGCTTCACAAAAAGTGTAGTTAAAACAAAAAGTTGAAAGCGCACACGTTACTGTCTTTAATGACTTTAAATACTTTGAATGTGCATTTAATAAAAATGAATACAGTCATGACCCAACGTGTACACGTTTACGTCACTAGCAGAAGGCGCAGAACCTTCCCACGAAATACGATGCTGCGGTATAAAATTTAATATAAAATGCACTTTTACTACAATTCAGCAGAAGGTCTTTTCTTTATGCAATCAGTATGCAATACATAGTCCACATAAAACTACTGGTATTGTAATCATCAAACTTATAATATAACTTTGATGATTACAATACCAGTAGTTTTATATATTATATACAAATATACAATAAATAAAATAGTACAAAAGTATATAAGCTTGCTGTTTCTGTTTGTGCTCGTGAATACAAAATGACACGTTTATAAACGTTATGAAAATAGTTTGTTCAGAATCCTGTTCTGAATCGTTTTTGATTCTTATTTAATACTAGCTTTTGCCAGCGGCTTCGCCCGCGTGGAGGTCGGAAAATGTCCCGCGGGAACGTTTTACCGGGATAAAAAAGTAGCCTATGTGTTAATCCAGGTTATAAACTAACTGTGTTCCAAAGTTCATCCAAATCCGTTCCGTAGTTTTTGCGTGAAAGAGTAACAAACATCCACACATCCATACATCCATACATACAAACTTTCGCATTTACAATATTAGTAGGATAGTTATTTTATCATCCCTAAAATAATGGTTGAGCTGGATGGTGCTACCACGCGTCATATACGCGAATGGGCACTGTTGTTTAAGATTGGTTATCTTCTAACTTTCAGGGTTTTTATTTTTACTCTTATAATTGGAACTGTTTCTTCATTTTTTTTACAATGTTCTCACATACAACAGCAAGAATAATGTACCCAGGATTTTGTAATAAAGGATGTCTTTGGACTTTCTTGTCCGTCTTTCTGCATAAAGATCTACGTTCTGAAATGGGCAACTAACTTCTTTGACTTTTTGATAGTTGCAAAGTGCCCGTGAATGATTTAATTGAAATAAATGCTTAAAGTTTGAGTTTAAACGAAAACTACGTAAATCACAGTCACACTTCTGCTATAAAGAAAAAACCAAAGACAATAAGGCAAAACAAACGATGTTAGACCCTTAAACGTCTGCGACTGGGTGCGTTTGTAGATATGTAATGTAATCCCAATTTTCTACCACTATTAGTTAACAAAGTTAAAAATTAAACATTTCCTATAGATGACTAAAAATTCATTTTACGTATATTATGTTATAATAATATATAACATAATATTCTAATTGAGGTATTTGAGGATGTGCGTTAATTCCAGACATGTTGTAGGTATATCTATTTTGTCTTAATTATCCATTCAAAAACATAACATTCCTTGGAATAATCCAGTTAATTATCCTTTTATATGGACAAATAAACTTATTTTTCTGTGACAAATATCCTTAGACATTTTTGGTAACGAAGAAAATTCGCCTCCAAAGACCGCGATTCTGAGATATTCCAAAATTACCTACATACAGCCTTTGTGCGAAGGCAATTCAGGGGCACAATCCTGAATCTCGGTACCATCCACTCATAATAATGTAGCACATTCGTTATCAAGACAAATGTCTGTAAGCAAGCAATTTGTTGAGCGTACCTACAGTCACAAGCATAATACCTTACACTTACGCAAAATTCCATAGTGGTTTTCTAGTGAATTCTCGATTAAGAATTCAAAAAAAAAAACTCTTTCATAGTAGTCATCATAATCTGCCTTGCCTTTTCACAACTATGTAAGAATTGGCTTACAGTCTAACCGGATGCATCTGTGTACTAATATTTAACATACAAGGACTACCTGTTATTGTGACCTGTTATTCACAAACTAGATACTGCGTACACACAGATACACCTTTTTTTTCTGGATTGGAAATCATCAAATGACTGTTCCCTTCTGGGTGGAGCGGGAGGGCGTGTCAGACTTTTACTGACTAAAACCCACCCGTGTTCCATCAGTTGCCCATGTGCCAGGGTCACGGTATCTCTTTCGAACAATCACGTGACCCCAGCAGACCGATACACCCCTTGGATAGACTGGCAGACTTTCGGTGTTCTGACAACCCGTAATGACCGTCAAAAATCTAGGAATGACAACCGGCTTTACGTGCTCTTCGATGCACTGAGGTCTTGATATGTAACGATCACCGTCACCCATCCACGGGCCAACCCCGGCAATCATAGCTTAACCTGAGCGATCGACCTGTGCGGCTGTTATTACCTAGCCACAAGCCCTTGTTACTTCATATAAGTAAAATACTATGTTCGTAATACTATTTTTTTTTTTTGGAATACTTTAGGAAATACTCGCTTATGAATCTTGCGTAATTGTAAGGTATTTATGCTCGTGACTGTACATTTCGGGGCCCCATCTGCTGTCAGGTGTTTCAATTGCGTACAAAACACATTTTATCTCGGCGGCCCCCAACTTGGATCTTAGCTAGACAGAAATGGCATGTTTATGTCTAGATATTAATCAAAGCAGACATTCGTTGGTGGGGGCGGGGAATAAATTACTCAGGCTTTGCGCAGACTAAAGTCAAGACTCAGTACTGTTTCTAGCCAGACTATGGGTCTTTGAAAACCACGATGGCGCGGACACTCGCAACAAAACAGATTATAGGTAAACATGTACAAAAAATGTTCTCCTACAATCATAATCTAAGATATTTTGTTAAGGAAAATGCTATATTTAAATGATCCTCTTAAAACTTATTCATCTTCTAATAATGGCCAGTTTCAAAAATAATAATGTAACCTCTAACAACTTTTTACGCTTCTAATGATGCATTTTTAATTTAAAAATAGGTGTATATTTTAGCTTCTTACTAACCTTCTGGCCTTTTCTCAACTGGTCATTAGTCGCAATTACGAGTAAATAGCTAATTTGTATTTTAGAAATTAGTTTGAATTTAATTTAATTTGAGATTCACAAAAAGAGGCACATTCATTCAATAATCCGAAACGTTTATTTGATAATAATCTTTTAGGGCCACCAAAAGGGCCATAACCACTTGAACGTCCACGCCGCGAATTGTCAATGCACAGAAACGTCACGATGCGAGTGTCAAATTTTGCGCTATAAATTGCGCAGTAACTCTTCCGATAAAAACGTTTGTCAAAAGAAAATTATATAAGCTATATTAAAATTAAAAATACCGTAGCATAGCCTAATGTATACACAATATGATTATTTAAAAGTATATGCTCTAAACCCAGATCAAATTACTTAAAATAAATAGAGAATCTTAAACAGTACACATTTTTCTCTCATATTCCGAAATTATTGTTTATTTATAATAATGCCAGGCAATTTGTAACACTTTAAAATACGGTGAAGGAAACTAGATTATATTTCCATGAAAACGATACCAAAATATTAGTATTTGATGCATCATAACTATTTTTAATAAATGAAAGAAAAGAGGTCTGGTTATCGCGATTTTCGGAGCAAGCGCGAAACCTTAAATGAGCAAAATGGCCGCCCGGGGCTGTGCAGACGAGATGCTTTTTTGATTACCTACCTAGTTTGTCACTTATTTTATTTTGCAGTTTTACTTTTCTATATTAGTGAATTAAATTAACACTTTAATTAATGTTCTTTAAAAACATTTAAAAAAATCTTTTTTTATTTTTTAACCGACTACCTCATATGGAAAAAGTTTCGGAAGTCGGTGACAACAAAAAAAAAAAATGAAATTGGAACCTATTAGCTAATTGAATTTCAAGTGATATCATATATCAGTGGAATAAGGGTACAGATAGGTAAATTAAAAGCAATAATAATTAATAGTATATTTTTTAATCTTTAGTTTGTGGTACAAAACTTTGTTAAATAATGTAAAAAAAAAAACAAGGTTTGTGAAAGTCTCTGAAGCAGCCGATTATGCACAGGTAGACCCCACACTCGATGCACGTCGTCGTTTATTGTTTGAAGCAGCTGGGATTACCACTTCTCTTTCCATAGTAGGTACATTAGGTGCTGTGAACGGACAAAAACATTATTCATCCGATTCATCTGTGTGGTCACATATAAAATATTGCCTTTTTCTAGGTGTACGGCACATATCCGCCAAGTTTATTGCCGTGGATAGTCGACTTGGATCGAGGGAATCCATTGAACTGGGTGAATTTGGCACAGTATCGGCATCAGGCGTACCTATTCTTGCGTCGAAATACAACTGGCCAAGCAACTCGGGGTTCTCGTCCAGTGGACGCTCCATGACTGTAACAATATACACATTTAAATACACTTGGCCTTCATATACAACATACTTCATTATTATTATTAGACTGTTAGCTGAATGATTCTGTGCTACAAATGGAGTCAAATCTAGGTAGGGATGACGATTAAGCAATCGATTTGATTTAACCTATTATGTAATCTGCAAATCAGACAATGATTGAGTGAGTCAAGAAGTGAAATGGTGCAAATACGCTTTATCTAAAATACACAGAAAACAAATAGTCAGTCAGTCTGTAAACTATTTGTATAACGGAGCCCAGTTTTAATATTAAATAGAAATATTTACATTCCACTTCCGCTGGAACAACAATAAGTCTATTTTCGAGTGGTGATGACAGCCTCGGCGCCGATGTCGATGGCTGCGGTGATGGCGCCAACGTATCGTCGCAGCTATCGAGCTGCGGTGATGGCATTGACGTCGATGGCTGCGGAGATGGCTGCGGAGATGGCAGTCTCGATGGCTGCGGAGATGGCAGTCGCGATGCTGACGTCAATGGCTGTGATATAAAGTCACATTCTTCCCGCTCTGGAGATGGTTTTCTGTTCATAAACATAAAGAAATATATTTTATTTTGTTCGGAAAACTTACAGCTAGCACATCCTGGGTAATTCACGAAGCTTAGTAATAAGATGGCTAATTAAAAGTTTTCACTAATAAGTAACATCGAGGTTTTATAATATAGGTGAGATTTTAAATACATACTGCGTTCGTCTCTTCCGCGGAGGCGCGTCGGGTAGAAGAACGCGCTGTAATTCAGCCGCCCGTTTCCGCTCCTGGTATTCTTTTTTTTGAGCTGGCGGCAATCCTGCAATACGCTTCTGCGTAATTTGCCGCTCAGCTCTTATCATCTGCAGCAGATTATCGCTGCAAAAATAATCAGTATTTGAATTATACTAGCAAAAGGTTGTGTAAAAGAGATCACTCTAGCGGTGAGGTTGTCTACATTATAAGTAACATATGTTGTATTGTGTGCAATGATGATCAGAAGGTACAAAGATAAATAAATACTCACGGATCTGCAGATTTCCCCTTCCCCCTTCCTCTACCTCTTCCTCGCCTTCTTCTTCTCTCTCTACCACCACCCTCAGCCTGAAGGCCTGAAGTCGATTGCTCGTTTGATCTAAAATATATGCATAGCACTTAAGTTGTATGTAATACATACTTTTCATGGTGAAATAATATTTGCATCACAATACACCATTCTGCACGCCAATACTAAGCAGTAAAGCTTAAAAGTGATTTTAGTGCTATAATGAAAAAAGAAAAGTCGATTAAAGTAAAAAAGTGTGTTAAGTACGTGCATGTATATGCGAAAAATAATAAAACACTCATGCGTTAATATAAACAGCCCATTAAAACAAATTAAATACTGTGGAAAACAAAAATCCGACACCGATAATATCTCGTCTGCACAGACCTTGTACATGTAAACGTTAGAGTACACTCCAGTGTCCGCAGCGGGAGCGCGTGCAGTCGCCGTGTTTACTTACTTTGAATTTGCATGTAATCACTGTGTATTATATTAATAGTATTAAAAGTATGTATTTATACTAAATCTAGATAGTATAATTAAACGAATGGCATAAATTCAATCATAAAATATGTGTTCACTTATGTTTTATCACTTAAAATTTGCGGCCATTTTGACATACGACGGACCATCTCCAATGTAATACAACATTTTTTAAATCATAACGCCAATGAAACTATGATTATTTTATATCATGGACACGAGCAAATCTTAAGGAATATCTTGATATAATACACTATACGATCTAACTAATAGGAAGAAAGAACTTACGACATAACTGCGGACAATCCTCGCCGTGACGCACACCCAAAATCACTCAAACTTCTAACTGAAGTATAAATACAGATTAAAAAGATTTGAACTGTTTACACATGTCAGTGCCAACTACGTTTAGTTCCGCGTCCGAAACGCCAGTAACATTGCAAAAAGGAGCTTTATTAAAGGGCTTTAAAGCTGATTTTCATTAATTCCTATAGTCGACACTGTAGTGTACCCTAACGTAAGATGACAAAAACTTTTTGGACACTCAAGTGTCTCCTGACGTTCAAGTGGATAAGAGCTTCGATTAAATACAGTCTTTTGTAAAATCTACTGACACAACTGTTTTACCATAAAATAAATATGTGTTCACTGCTATTCGGACTGCCTTAGACGATATCTAACTAACTTCAATTTTAATATAAAGCTTGTAAAAATATGGTCCACAGTGACAATTTCATTATACAAAGAGTATTTACTCTGTAAATCGTTTTTCAGAGCTGAACATTCGCCACAAGTTTTAAAAGATACCTCTTTCATGAGCTAAGTTAAATTGAGACGTTATTTTAATCGGGGAATGGAAGATATTTTCTGCTCAGACTTTTAATCTTAGACATTATTCTTTGTTGTGATAAAGGATTATTATGTGAACCAAATATACATGATGAAATTGGAAGCTTGCGCAAGTTGGGATCACGTTGATCGGTCATTCAACAAATTTTGACCGTTCCTACGAAATCGAAGGCGATGTTGCCAAATCGCTTGCCTACGCGCACGTATGTGCAACCCTTTCATTAATGACTCAATCCTCTCTTCTTTGTAACTCATTGAATATATTTAAATTTAGCTTTAACTTCCTTCACTCTCATAGTCCGATGGGATGGCAACTAGAGGTTGCAAAAATTCGATAATTTTGATTTTCGAATATTCGAATATTTTTTCAGTGATGTTCGAATATTATTCGAATATTCGAATATTTTCAAAATATAAAAAAAAACACTTAAAAAATCAGCCTTTTATGTATTTATATATAAAATAAAAATAAAAATTAACAATTTCTTAGCAACTATTATAAAATTAAAATCAAAACATAATAAAATTGGACACATAAAATTTATATTGGAAAAATCTAATTACATTTAAAAAATAAAAAAAAATCAACAATGTAAATGTAAAAAATAAAAAATGTAATAGCGTCAATTAGAAAATTAAAATCAAAACATGGTAAAATTGGACACATAAAATAAAACAATATTAAAATAATAACAAATGGGTAACTTTTTTAAGCAATTTTTTTTTTAATTTACATCGTTACAGCGCATGATAATTATTATATTTTATTTATATATTTTACTTTCAAAGAATACGTAAATAATAATCATTATTTACGTATTCTTTGAAAGTGAAACCTGAGGAAACTTAAAGCGTCTATGGAATCATTGTGTAGTTTACATCTGAGATGATTACAGATATAGTTCGAATTTGAAAATACCCTTTCGCACTCTACACTAGTTGGTGGAATGCACAAGCCTTAGGTGTTAGGTGTATTTGCCTGGGCGCTCCTGCATTTCGGAAGTCGGTGGCAAAAACCTTAAATACAGATCCTAAGACACCGACTTTCGAAATTTATGTTATTTACGACTTTGTAGTGTTTTTTTTAAGGAAGTCGGTTACTTTTTTGTAAAAAAAAAATTAATAGCTTCTACAGTAGTTTTTACGATAGTGAGAATCGTAGATAAATCTTGCAAAAGATCAAGCTCGTCGGTGCTGAACATAGTTTTTTCTTTCAAGTCAATCAGTGACTTTAATAATTGCTTCGTTTAATAGCAAAAATCGTGAAACCATGTCCGCCATGCTGCTCCACCGCGTTTTACAATCTAAAACCAGGCCCGCTCTTTTGTTATCTTCAAGAACATGTTTATTTAACAAAAGAAAAAATGCACCGCTTTGCAACTAAACAATAACGCGTTTCATCACATTTCTTCCCGTGGGTGTCGGAGGCGACTTCGGGACTTACTAGAGAATGGGCAGCAGCGTTCTCTATGCATTTTACCACCATACTGCGATCGCCAATCCGCCTGCCAGGCGTGGCAATTATGGCAAAGCCGTCACAATTGGGGGAGGTCATGTCCAGCAGTGGACGTATTACGGCTGAAATGATGATGATGAATAACGCGTTCGTAAGTGAATAAACGCAACAAAGTGGCGTCAGTCAAGTCAAACCGTCAAGCAGTGCTGCCAACAACAAATTTTAAGCTCTACCAACATAGACTTTAGTAATTTTTTTGGTAGTATTCGAATATTCGAATTTATATTTATTTGCTATTCGAATATAAATTTGGAAAGCAAATTCGAATAATTAGAATATTCGAATATTCGATTGCAACCTCTAATGGCAACCCGCCACGACCGGAGAGAGATCAGGCGCAGGACCGGGGAACCGCCACCATCAATCGCCAGCGGGTCGGTTTCAGATAATATGTTGTTTAAAATATAATCCGTGACTGTAACAAATATGGTTTGCAGGATCATATTTCACGGGCTCCCTTAGCGAATGCTTTGTGTACCAAATAGTAATATTAATACAAGAGAAACTTTTGTTAAATATATTCAACCTAATACGTACACACGGCTACAGATTAAACTATACATTTCCAGTTATAGCTGACCTCGCACTGTATAGGCTTTTCGTACCAAAAGATGTCAGCTTATACTGGAAATATATAGCTTGATGTGTGGCCGTGCATACCTATTTAAAGTGACTTTAACAAAAGTTTGTGTGATATAAGTTGATATCGAAAGAATTGTTTAACGTAACAAGAGTTAATTTATTTGATTACGTAATTGATCGGCTTGTTAAACATCACAAATCTGTTTGGTCAACACAACACTAATTCACTCGATCACGGCATTAAACCCCATTTACGTGTCTCCTATGGGAGTCTTTTAAAGTCCTAAAATGGAGTCACTTAATCCGTGTAAACTGCCAATTGACTTACGTAGAGCACTCAGTTAGCTGTTTATTCTGATTTAAAAAACAAAATAAGATGTGAGCGGTGGTTTAAATTTTTTTCACAAAAATTTGTGTCTGAAGATTGTTAACGTGTAAGATCATCTACTATTAATGTTTTTGATTGACAGCTAAGTTCTTTATTTGTAACAAACTTCTACACGCATCTTCATTCGCGTGAAATTTTGGCCCCCAACTTGTCACCTCGTATCCCATCGCCCGCCTGCGCTGTCACTTAGTTTACACGTTCTTTCCAAGTTTTATCAATTTGCTCAGCTCCTAAGATTTGTAGCGTGATGTTATATAACCTTCTTCAAGAATTGGGCAATCAAATGCAAAAATACTTTTTTAAATCCAACTTTTACTTCGAGAGATTACTTCCTACAAAACAAACTTACCAACCTCTTGAGGATATTCAATTAGTCAGCCTATCGCAGTCCACTGCTCTACATTGGCCTCTCTCTTGTTGCGCCAAAGCGTTCCGCATCCAATCTGTCCCAGCGACTTTCTTTAGGTCATCGGTCCATGTAGCTGACAGGGGGTCTCACACTACGCGAATTTAGTATAGATTAATTATCTTACAATAGTTACACAATTTAACACTAGATTTACCAGAGCAGTCATTTTTACTGGTCGTGCGATTTCAATTCAAAATTCCCATTACATATAAAATTTGCTTTCCGAAATGATGTTATGGCAGTTAGCTATAAGTAGAGAATACAATTTATGAATTTAATGTTACTTTATATATATTAGTAACAAATATGTTTTTTGTTATTAACATTTATACGTTTGCATGACCAGTCAAAATTACTGGTCTGGTAAATCTAGTGTTAAAAGCCCTCAAAAGTCATAAAGAAAAAGAATACACAAATGTATGGCAAAGAAAACATGGGAATCAAAAAAATCGTCCGCATCGTTGTCAACGAGAAATTTGCCCAAAAGACTGCATGCTCACTAATGAGTGAACAAAGTTAAATTGGTTCAGACTGCCGTCAGGCGGCGACTGGTCATTATAATCCAGTTACTGTCACATCTCCGCGACTAAAATCTGAAAATCTGAGGAAAAACAACATGGAAAATTCATCTACCGTATATTTTCATTTTTAACAGAGTGGGCGTAAAGGTTTACTTATCACGAAAACAGTGTGTTTATATTTTTGTATGGTTTCCGGTGTAGAATGGATGGCCTTATCTCCCCCTGTAGGCTGGTAAAAAAACCTAACAAAATAAATGCAAGCAGACAGGATAAATTAGGTACATACTGCATCGTGAAAAAATAATTCAGTAGCAATTTATAACTGAAATAAACAGTATCTTTGGACTCAAATTATGATTATGGAGATAGACAGATAGAACGTTTATTTGATGCACACAAAAGATGCAACACAACATACAAAGCTCGATGAAACAATAATTGATTGGGATAACAAATTAACGAACCAGATACAAAATGCCAATATACAAAGATAAATAAAAAGAAAGGAAGACATGATATAGTAATGATAACACTTTGTGACACAGATTAAAATTCAAAAGTCAAAATAATGTGCGGTGGAGTAAAAAGTGCGGTGTGCGTCTCAAAGTTGCACCAAATGGGAGTCCAGCTCAGCATGTGTCAGGTAAATATACCAGACGCTGATATTCTGCTGGATCCCTGCAGTGACCTACGGACATCGAGCAGATGAGATCAAAAATGTCGAACCCCTATGTATTTTACTGTGTCACCGTCATCATCAGCAGCCTATAATATTCCCACTGCTGGGACACAAGTCTCCTTTCGGTGAGAGGGAGTGGGCCATAACCCATCACGCGGGCTCAGTGCGTGTTGGTAGATGCCGATTGGTTCTAGGACATGCCGGTTTCCTCACGATATTTTCCTTCACCGTTTTAAGAGCAGTGGTAATAAAATAATTTAAACAAAGTGCCTGCTTGGGTTCGAACCCACAACCAACAACTCGTAAGTCGCAGCCGTTACTACTTTTCTACCACTGCTCTCCCTATTTTACTGTGTTTATTTAAATAAATAAAAAAGGTGAAAATTCAGCAGTATCCTGCGAAAGTTAGAAATACACAACTTTTTTAAACATAGTTAAATTAATTATAATTGTAGCACCTAATACGTAAAACTTCAGTACAATGGTCCAATATTTCTTCAACGCTTTTCAATTTATTCTTACGGAAGCTATTCAAACTTCTTGAGAGAACTTCAACCACTTCTTGGACTTAAATCTCGCTTATCATTAATTTCATTCTTTCCGTACAGTTTCTTATTCATTTTCAGCACCTTTTTTATATTTTTAACTAAACATTAGTCTTAATTCATTTTGTCTGCCTCGATGGCTCGTATCGCCAGCGCGACTATTGAGCGTAATGTAAGTTCGTTTCCCAGGTCGAGAAAAGTCTAACAGAGTTTTTTCCATTAGGAATCAACTAAGCAGAAGACTCTGAGCGAGTTTGAACTGTGCCCGAATGAGGGCAATAGGATCGCTCCTACCTACATCGGACTTAAATATGTGGGTGTAACTAATTGCACCGCTGCTTATTCCCCTGGAGGAATACAAATGAGATGTCATGTTATGGAATAGACTACTCTATTATGTACAGTCACCGAAAGAGATACGTAAACAGGATCAAATTAAATTAAATTAATAGAAAGCAAACGGTTCGGTTATTAAATTAAATTTCATTCGAAAACGTTCATTACTCGACTTCAACTATATCCGACAACTATTTTGGTGACTATATACGAATTTACAGATTTTTTTAATGACGTCACGGTGACACATTGAGCGGTCTTATCGCCAAAAGCGATCTTGTAAAGACAACCTTTGGATAGATTTAAAGGGAGAAAAAGGGACAGTGCTACAGATACTGCGGGTAATTTTATTCACATTTAACAAAACCTCGTTTATTTAATACAAAATAAATATAATTGAGGTGTCTGTAGGTTCCAGCTGACCTCCGAAACGGCTCCACCAATTTTGAGTGGCAGATAACTGAAGCTAGGAGTAACATAGGCTACTACTACTTTTGTCCCGGGAACACATTCCCGTGGAATAATTTCCAACATACATGCGGATGAAGCCGTGATCACAGTTAGTAGTTAGTATTTAACATTTATGTTGCGGTCCGGATGTCGACAAAGTGGGGTCGCAGTGCCAAATATTTACCACCCTATGAAACTGTTCCACAAGGGATTAAAATATTTGCATGTAATTTAACTATAATTATAAATGTGAAAGTTTTGATGCTTGTTTGTAGTAGTTTTATGTTTACATTTTGGTGAGATATTCATTCATATAAGTGGGCATAGGATGATATGTGAGATATAATATAAACAGTCTGTATTGTACCACTGCAGGCCAAGGGTCTCCCTTAGCTTTTTCGGCTTATGAATTGATTCACAAGAAGTTTATTTATTTATAGGCGAATCAGCAATTCCAGAAATAGGTATTAGGCAATTGGCCCATTTTGTATTTTATAAAAAGTTAGTATTCTTTTACCAATTTTTTCGTAGTTTCAGTCGTCTAATACGACGTCAACCGAGTGAAATTTTGGTCCCCGACTCGTAACGTCGCATCCAATGGCCCGCATGCGCTTATACATGATTTTCACTTAGCGTTCTTTTGGAGACTTTTTTCATGCTCCTAAGGGTCGTAGTGTGATGTTTGGCCATAATAACCGTCATCAAAAATTGGGCTAACAAATGCAAAAGGATTTTTTCAAATCCAACTTACAATTTCATTACCCCTTACATACGAGTACAAACAAACAAAATTTTCCGCTTTGTGATATTTGTACGGATTATAATATAAAGCGAATTTTTTCAGACCCGTCGATGACAAATTTTGCTCGGTTGACCCTACCTTCTAGATAATCTATCAACTTTTCAGTCAACATTCGTCACACAAAGTTTCAGGTTGCGCTTTTCTACTACTCATATTTTACTTTTCAGAGTTTTTGAGCACATAGGTAGGTAATTGGCTGAAAGTTTCAGCTAAATGATAGATGATGTTATGTATTTCTGTAAGTAGGTTTTTACAAACATTTTTACACATCCATTATATACGTATTTTAAAAACCAGATAAGGTCGGCGGTCGTTCCTATCTGACAACTTTGAGAAGTAAAACCAAAATAATCTCACTGTCTCTTCTAAAGTCCAGACATAATATTGGTTAGATCATGTGAAGACCTGTGTATTGGTGTTTGAAATGGTCTTTTGAGTAGAGAGATTCAGCTGACCTGTCCAGTCTGTGCACACATTTGACAGTAATTATGCAGATCAACTTGGATCTTACGGAGCTCAACGATTTGATGAACCATAAAGAAAGGCCATTTGAGTAGGCAACATAATTTAGTCATATTGTCAGATCATAATTAAAACTAACTAAAGAAAAATACCCGCATAGTCTTCACATTCACAATAATTTGGTTGGTTTGAAAATAATGCAAATCATTTTCACTTTTCGTCATAAGTTGATAACGCGCTTATGCGATCACTCACTTTGCTTTTAGGTGTGTTCCTTTACTCATAATATAACACTTTTAGTTTTATATTTTATTGGTCTCTTAACCTATACGAATAAAAGTTAAGTACCTATATTTCACGCCTAAAACATAAATTAACAGAAGTTATAATCGTTTGAATAATTCGTCTTGCTCTGTTATATATGTATATCTTTTGATGAGTGTGCTTATGTGCTCATTAAGTTTGGTTAACTCGTACATTAAGTGGCTGAAGCCGAGGAAACTATAATTATGACAGTTTCACGCTTTAATTGAGCACTACTGTTAAAATTTTAATTACTTGCTTGAATTTAGCACAATAATTATAGCACCTAGTTTATGAGTTCACAATAATATTAGACCTTCCAAACACAGACGAGTTTAGGCATGGTTTCAACCGCCAAACGATTTTTTGAATTAAGAACCCAATAATTATAGAAATTCAGTTCTTATTACAAAACTCACAATTTATTCCGTTACTAACTTGTAATTGTCGCATTAAGAACTTTACCCAAATTGAAATAAAGTTGGAAATGTAAAACTGGCTCAGAGCCTTCGGCTAGAACTAAAGTCAGACATTGTTGTATTGGTTGCCAGGTAACTTCATTTTGTTTATGTTCAGAAAGAAATGCAAAGACTAGCCTCTGCCCACGACTTAGCTTCTCATTAGCAAAATAATTTTCTAAATCGAATCTGTTTTCCCGCAGATTATCCCTACATGTCAGGACATAAAGAATAGCACCATACCATTTCTCCCCATGGGTGTGATAATAGGTGACTAAGGGTCTTACTAGGGAATGGGCAGCAGCGTTCTCTATGCATTTTACCACCTTACTGCGATCGCTAACCCTAGCCTGCCAGACGTGCTGATTATGGCAAAACCTCCTAAATTGCAGTGGCGTGCGGTCCATATAGGCATAAAGACACTGCAGACCCTAGATCTAGTCGAACAAGATCTAGACCACGTACTGATATTTCAAGAACAAAAAAAAACTACACTAAGTAATAAAATTATTCAAAAATGTCAAAATCCTAATATAAAATGATAGCAAAGTTCATACCTACCGTAATTTACTACGGCAACGCGTTCATAACAGATCGCAGCGCAAGGCAGCGAGCGATAGTGTCTTTATTTCATTCATAAATGTACGCATGTAGTGGTAAAATCGTCTACATTTTCGTGTATATACATTGCACACAACAATGTGAACTCCTGCGGCAGGACCCGGCAGATAACCAATCACGGGCCACACAAGCGTCACCGCGACTTTAATGGCGAGACCAAATTGAATATGTACGAAAGTTAACGAAAATTCTGGTTGACAATGATGCAATTTTATTTGTCAACGTTTTATTTATAAAAAATTTGAAATTGTATTAATGTGAAGTGCGCTGTTTATGTTTTTCTTGAGATTAATTAATTTTGAAACGTAAATATTTAGGTCGATTTGTTGCTAATTTCAATTATTATAATTTATTGAATTGATTCTACAATTGCTTTTTGTTTGTTTTATTCAAAATGTTGTTCGATTGTGAAGTTTGTGTTATGATGTGTGGTTGTTAAAAAGGTTATAAATGGGAAGTTTTCGCATTTGCCGTCTAATGAAAAGGAGGCTAAAGGGAGATGTGTACCTCAGTTACTAGAATTAATCCAGCAAAGAGGTAATGCAAAACGTAAGTTTCATAGTAATAATTAAGAAACTGGCTGTGTGGTGGCTTATTGTTTAGTAGTTCGTGTACAATGTGGAATTGTTCGGGATTTGCAGATTTACATAATTTCTATCTCGCGGCTCGCTTAAAGATAAAATACAGTCATTATCGTATTAAGACAAGTATTACGAATAAGTTTTACGTTTAGTGAAGTTTATTGTTATTATCCCAGCAAGCATCGCATCGACAGAAAGTTCATTTTCATCGTTAAAACGTATTTACACGTATTTAAGAAACCCACAAAGTGAACAACCACTACACGTCTTTCCATGCTTTCAACCGAAAAAGAATTATTGGTCGCACCAACTCTTTATAACGATTTATCCTCTAAGTCCCTAAGATACCACATTTGGTATCGACACAATGGTTGTTTAATTGTGTCTGTAATTACGGTAATTGACTCGTTAAAATCATATCTAAAAAAGGATAGGCGCGTAGATTTACAAGCGAATCATATGAAGGGCCTCTTCAAGGCCACATCGGATATCTTTCAAGCGACGTGGTCTGTAACAATCGCTCACTTAGATTCGTTATTTGAGCTGGCCGAAACCTTTTATTAGCATCATCAGAAAATCGTCATTTCAACCTTTTAAAATGGTTTAGCGAGTTTTTTCTTCACCAACTTGCGCAACGGCAAAAGATTTTTTTTTTTTTGAACTGCCTACCCGTTCATTAAACCCTGTGCACGCCACTGCTAAATTGGGGAGGCCTATGTCCAGCAGTGGACGTTTTTTTACATACAAACTCACAAAGGACAACATTCAGATTTCGGCCTATTTATTGTACCCAAAATTATCAAGAAAAAAAAAAGAACTAGAAAAATTAAAAACAGAGGAAAGAGAAGATAAATATTTGGTTTTCTCATGGGAAATAACACTCTCAGCATTTTTACCTTTTACAATAAGAGTATATAATTAACTCTTTCGCTGCTATGTAAATGTGAAAATATAAAAAATCACGTTGCCTTTATATTTTATTTACAACATACTTATTATTATCTATGTATAGGAAAAAATACTATAAATAGGTACTGTCCAATATCTAAACGTTAATAAAGCTGTCACAAGTCTCGATTTTTTTTTCTGCTATAAGTTTTACAATTATTCGACTATTACAGCTTTTCACTACATTTTCGTTAACACAATTAATTTATTTGCGTGACCCAAGTAGATAAAAATTATAATTAAGTTTGTACGCGATAATAATAAGCTAACGTAAGCATATTAATATACGAACAACTTTTAATCAGTGTAGATTTTCATGGAAAAACAATAATTAATGCGTTAATAATTTTTATCCAAACTTTGCAATTTTAATTAATGATCACCAACAAATTAATGAACATTTCATAGTTTTTATAATTATATGTACGTAAGATAAAATGAATACACACTATGACTAACTTTTTATCTGATAAGTGCTGCATACAATGACCTACATTGACAATGCTTTACTATGTAGTTGATTCTAACCAGTGACCACCGCGTTCAGGAAGTACCTTAGTACAGTCACGAGCATTAATATGTTTATGTCACCCTCAACTTGTAAATACCGTTAGATTATAATCTATCTCACGAGGTTGTAATCTGTCGAAAGATAATGAACCGTCAGATTATAATCTCGCTAGTTAGATTGTAATATAACGGTATTTACAATTTCACGGTGACATATATACATCACCATAAATGACTTTTGATTCTGATTTTGAATGGCACGCCATTCAGCTCGATTCTCGACAATTCTTATCCAGCTGCCCCCCTACGAAGATCGTCGCTCCACCTAGCCTGAGGGCGTCCTACCTTACTTTTGCCGATTCGTGGTCTCCAATTAAGAACACGTCTACCCTAACGTTCATCGTTTCTACGGCTAATGTTTAGACATAGCCAAATTCAATAGTGATTTTCTCTTTAAATAACGATTGCAAATTTGAGATAAAATCTATTCATTTATCATAACAGGGTCAGTTCCAAAATGATGATCTATGGTCGTTATAATATAAAATTGCAATCCGTAAAATAGGAAAATATCACGTTTTAAAGTTGCTAAGCGCATACATATTAGTGCACGTGACTGTACCTATCTACCTACATAGTTGAAAATTAGCGTCAGGCACTAGGTATCTGACTTTCTTGCTGAATTGGACCTTTTTGGCGCAGCCGTGAAGCACTATAATGCTAATAGTAGTCGTTTTTGTCGCTGCACCTTGCAGTTTTTTATTTGATTTTTATTAGATTTTTATTTTAGTTTTTCCTGTTGTATAACGTGTTCTATGTGGTGCCGGACTCAAAGAATATCACCATCTCATTTCTTCCCGTGGCTGTCGTAAGAGGCGACTAATGGACTTACTAAAGAATAGGCAGCAGCGTTCTTTACGTATTTTACCACTAAACTGAGACCGCCTACCCGCCTGCCAAACGTGGTAAACTATATAATAGCAAACTCGCCTCCTAATCCCCTATGTCCAGTAGTGGACGTCTTTCGACTGAATTGATGAGGATTGTGTGCATTTTAATCTCTGCTAAATAAATGTATTTTATTTCTTCTTTCTATCTTATTTATCAATATCATCATGATTATTCTTTTGCCTAAGTAGGTACCTATCTATTTATGTTCATAAAAAGTGGTAACCATGTGAGTTTTGTGAACATATTGTAGAACGGTAATATTCAAGTATTATTATTTTTGTTAAAATATTTCTGGCCATAGCTTACTACGGCTTGAAATGTTTCAATAATACATAATATATGGGTGTGTAACGATTGACATAATAACAAAATATCTAACGTTCATTTGACATAATTTCAGTTAACATAATTTTGTTTAACATAACGATCAGTTGACATAATGAATTGTTGATATAATTTCATTTTACCTAATTTCATATGACATAATGAACATTTCCTATAATGCACATTTCACATAATATTCATTTAGCATATTATTCATTTACTATAATATTCATAATCTCTAAAAAATTTTTTCTTCACTTTATACCCTATACACCTGCCACCCTCAACTATTGTTACCAGGAGAAACTGGATGCAATTTGGACTTTAGGGCACCCCAACTCGGATAGGTTAGGTTCGTGGTTATTTTGCGGGGCTCCGTCGACCAAGCCCACCCTCGACCATGCATAGAATATTTTAAGGTTTGGTTAAGTGCCATTTGAGTTGAGTTAGGCTAGAACTGTGCCCATTAAACATGAATTTTAGGTCAAAAGAATATTAGGTCAAATGAACGTTATATTAAAAGAATATTATACATATTGAAAATTATATAAAATGAACGTTATACTAAATGTTATTATGTTAAATGAATATTATATGATATGAAACATTAGGTCATATGAATTTATGTCATTTGATATTATGCCATATGAAAATTATGTCATATGAACGTTAGTTCAAGTGAAATTAGAGCATTTGTTATTATGCCAAACATTACACACCCATAATATATACACATACATATACTACCTTCATTTGAAAATGTACCTAAAGAAATACACAGGAACTTGAAGATCAAGAATCAATTTAAAAACAATTACCGGAATATGTATCGGTGATAACCACATGATGACATGTGAAACACACATTAGGAAAAGGTAGGTATATATAACAATACCAGTTAAAGTACCGGTTTGTATCAAACAGTTTACGGTACGGTGACTTTAAAAAACCGTAATTAGAAAATGTCAACAACCAATTAATCGTTTGCACTAATTGCATATAAAATATTAACAATGGAATGTACCCAATTAAGTACGAAATAACTTTTTAATTCCCACACTTTAAAGTCACGAACCTTTGGTTGACTATCTCTAAGTCGAAATCATCATCATCATCATTTCAGCCGTAAGACGTCCACTGCTGGACTTAGGCCTCCCCCAATTTGGGGGGCTTTGCCATAATCGCCACGCTTGGCAGGCGGGTTGGCGATCGCAGTATGGTGGTAAAATGCATAGAGAACGCTGCTGCCCATTCTCTAGTAAGTCCCTTAGTCGCCTTTTACGACACCCACGCACGGGAAGAAATGGGGTGGTGTTATTCTTTACGTCCCGCACCACACGGTACGAAACGGTACGGCACGGTACGAATCGAAGTCGAAATCACACAGACGTAATAAAATCACGACGGAATTTTCAGGCGTACTGGATTATCAACTCATTGCTTAGTGTCGAGTGTTGAAAATCGAACAGTAATACACACTGTTCGATTTTTGAACCACACCGACGGTTGAAAATCCTGTGCGCGATAAAATCCATCCGCGATTTTATTACGTCCGTTTAAATGTCTACTTTAGGTGTACGACTAGGGTCCCGAGATTTGTTCGAAAGAGATACCGTGACCCTGGCACATGGGCAACTGAAGGAACACGGGTGGGTTTTAGTCAGTAAAAGTCTGACACGCCCTTCCGCTCCACCCAAGAGCGGAAGACGTCATTTAAAGATTTCCCAGCCACAAAAAAAGGCATACGGCTTCGTCAGAGATAACAAACCTTTGGTCTGGGTTTAATTTGTAATTCACAAAAGAGTTTTTCAGATCCAATTCAGGACATTTATTTTGAATTAGGAATATAATTTTATTATAATTCTGTCTATACCTACTAAGTTATAAAACCGATAGGTTTGTCAATCACTAGATATAACTTTAGCGAAACTTGGTATACAATACAATATGTGTTATATCTA
The DNA here is from genome assembly GCA_932294355.1 of Aporophyla lueneburgensis. NCBI lineage: Eukaryota > Metazoa > Arthropoda > Insecta > Lepidoptera > Noctuidae > Aporophyla > Aporophyla lueneburgensis. The sequence continues at coordinate 19,364,232 of OW028740.1, forward strand.
ATATTAATTTCGGTGAGTACATAAGTGTGAATCATGTTAGCTCACTGATACGCAATCACTTAACGGTGTCGTTTATACCAGTTCACTAAAATAACTCGACAAATTTATGTCTATTCACCCACTGACTATTGTATGAATAATTAATTTAATACGTGATTCCCTCGAGAGCGATTTTTGTAAATTTTAAACCATATGACAATTACGATGCTAATACAAACTAACTTGATTGTAAATACTGATATAAACTCTGTTAATAGGCTGGTGGTACTTGTAGATATACCTCAGGTAAATAAAGGTTTGATATCAGCAGATAAGAACCATAACAAACAAATCGCAATCAAACAAAACAATATTACGTATAGTGCACGTATAGTGAGTACGCCTACACGTCATAAGTACATTGTACAACGTGCAAAATTCATACGATCGTCGATCGGTAGACATATTCGATTTAAATTTAATGTAAGGTTTCAGATATCAAAAGCCGCTTAAACGGTAATTTAGTCAAGGACGGTAATATTTGCTTTGACAATTATAAGGTTGCATTGCGTTAGGTCGCGACGTCAGCGGCGTCGAGTGGCATACGAGTGATATTAAAGTTATTAACGCGCGAGGGATGATTCAGGTCGGTGCGCTCATCATCAGCCAGGCGAGGAGACGAGCCCGACGTCCGCCGTGCCGGTGTCTGGGGCCGGGTCGGCTCCGCTCCGGTGGGCAGCCGGCCCGCTCCGCTCGGCTCGTCGCCGCCGCTCCCGCCGCGAGCGGGCCGGGCCGGCGAGCTGGCGGCCTGCACGCACAGTCCTCTCCTAACCGCGAGTGAGCGCGCTGCTGCCGCGGCGCGCCCTCCGCACACAGTCAGGCACATGCCTACGAAATGTCACCTACCTACATTTCCCGATAACGTCCGATTAGCAATTAACACCGCCGAATAGCACGCTCAGTGCACGGCGACGTTCGATAGTTTTAAACGTTCTATTAAAAACAGTTGTATCTTTTTTGTTGTGAAGTTTTTTCAAGTAAGGTTTTAGTTTTCGCGTAACGATTACATATATGGAATGTGTTGCTAATTCATAGCCTTGACTCTACAGAATAGCATTTGTTTTTTGGTGTGTTTTTATTAGTTGCGTCGCCGGTAATTATGTCTCCTCGTGTTTGTGTGTACGTTGTTGGTAACGCGTTGTTTCACTGTGTTTCTCGAGTAAAGCAGGAAATAACCAGTAAACGTTACTGTCGCCTGCATTGTTTTGTTATACACATGTGCTGATAAATATGCCTCGCTTACTTGGATTTGAGTGACGTATAGAATCCGGTTTTTGTTTACGGATCTGATGCTGATGCTGACCTTGCTGGTAAGAAAATGAGACATTACGTGCCGGTGTTGATGCAAAATGTCACTCAAAAGGCTAATTTATTTTAGTTTAATTTTAAAAAAATAGTTTGTACGAGCGGTTGTTGTGTAAAGTAACATCAGCCGTCGTGATACGCATGGGCGAATGACGAAAAGACGAGAACACACGGCTTACCGTCCGTCCGCATCTAAATGTGCAATTAACTACGTGCTGGGTTTTGTATTCTATGAGGGAAATGAAATCTTAAGACAAGAATTATGTCTAATAAGAAATCACCACGAGCGATTTGTGCATATAGGAAACTTTACCTACGCAGATTACTAAGTAGTGCATGATACAATAGTATCAATTAAAGTTGCAAAACATGACGATTTTACGACTTAATCATTTATCTGACAAGAATGGCAAATGACGCTGTCCTACTGTATTGTTTATCTAATTATAAAATGTTTTGCGTACGTCTATAAAGTATTCGCGACTTATGTAAAATAAACAGTCGGTTCTCAAAGTAAAAAAAAAACTAAACAAATACCCTCAATTATTCATTATAACCATGTAGGTATTTGAACTGGCTAAAATATGTATAAGTAAACATCAATAAGAGATAAATAAATACGATTATAATAATAATTGAGCGTGCGTACTAATAACACAATGGAATCGTTAACATCATTATAAATTATAATAATACATAATAATGATACGTAATATGTTTACACATTGACTGGTTTGGGCAGTAGGTAGGTACCGTACCCACGTTCGTAACTAATGTTATTAATTGACAGATTAAAAATATTGAAAAAGAATTCACGATCTAAATTTAAAAATGTGAGTCTTAAGATAACGAAAAATAACAAATCTATTTCTAGTCAAACCGGTAATAATATGTTTTATCTAATTTTAATTTTCGTTCCCTTTTTTTAAGTGACTGGCCTTTTATTTAGGAAAAAAAAGAAATAATTTCAGTATAGGTACTGTTAGCACTATTTGTTTCCGTAAGATAAATACAGGCTGGTTTTTATTCAGATCACAAGAACTAAGACAACGTGTGATTCGAAAAAGGAAGGTGGGTTAATACAGTTTTCAAATGTTATTTTTTTTTAATGTATTTGATCTCTCATGTCAACCTATGAGGTTGTGGGCTAGTTAACCAGACTTGCCTGTGGCTACCTTAATAAATTAAGTCCTCCAGCCAGGGTTTAAAAACGTAAAACTACAGCGAATTACCGCTAAGGGCACCCACTGTGGGCTACGAACCTCGGCCTAGGGCATTGCTGGTAGAAGGCAGCAAGAGACGGGCGAGATGAGAATGAGACTAAATATTAAATTAAAAAATAAATTCATGTGGTCACTAACAGACAACATAGCTAAACACAACCTAAGCCGCTAGGTCTAGAAGCATACAATTTCTCGAAAGAGTTCCTTAGAATAAAAGCAAGCAGCACTATAGAACAGCAAAGAAAGCATTAAAAAAAAACCACTAAAGGGGTTCAATACGAGAGTATATGGGGCAGACGACATTGTTGCTGATCGGAAATCCCATCGCGCACCTGGTTTATTTTTACGATTATTACTAACCTATAATGTCTGGTTATTTGTGCTGAGGCTTCCCTTTTCTCTTTCCACCTCTTTCTGCTCAGAGCTACCTAGGGCCAATCCTATTTGCAGGAATTCAACTCAGCTCGCCATGGCACATGATAATAATGAAGTAAGAACAAGATTAGTTTATGTGAGATTAAAACTAATATAGACTAATTTTCGGCTCAAAAAACTAAATGATCAGCCTCTATCACGTTCGTTACGTCACAATCGTGACGTAGCGCGCGAAATGGTAGCTGGACGAAGTAATTGCATTATTATTAATAAACGTAAAGAGGATAACCCGTAGAGTTTGTTATAACATATTATGTAGGTATGCTCTCGTCACAGCTTATTAATAACAATAATAAAAGGGTTTGTTATATTCTTGTATGGAATAGGAAGGGAACTACAACAATGTAGAGTCCTGAAAAAAAAAAAGTTAATTTTTACAGACAGGAAATTGTCGTAATTTTAAGAACATTACACGTGCACAGTCTGATCTGTCTCAATCTGTCAAAAATACCTCAAGTTTCCTAAGTTTTTGACATTTCATTGTCGCCAACATTTTGAAACGCGACTAGAGTTTAAACGTTTTTATAAACGAGAACTGTCCTTCAGACTGCCTACTTTAACTTTGTTCCCGTTGTACTGTTCTGCAGTGAAATACATTCATCATCGTCACCCCACAACCTGACTTCCCAACTTCTGGACTTCTCTTTTTTAGTGTTAAGAACACCATATTGTTTTATACATAACTTATTTTATACATAGTACATCACGTCAGGTTGCAGTATTGGTATAAAAAAATTACATCCTGCACCTCACGTTTCGTTTTTTTTTTTCAGGTCCACTTTAAAACCAGCGTCAGGCACTAGTTGTCTGGTATCTCTGCTGAACCTTTTTGCTAGTTTTTGTCATTGCAAGTTACACTTTTTATTTTTCTCTGTCCTGCTGTATATTGTATGCCTTTTAGTCTGTGCTTAATGGATATATTTTCTTTCTATATTCCATTAACACATTATTAATATTAGTTAACTCACACCTAAGGTAAGTTTGCTTGGAGTCCGAGGGGTAATTGCGCAACACAGTGACAGTAGAAATGGCTTTCATTTTGACAGTTCAACAACATTCATTGCGTTATTTAATTTGTTGAGCAAGCAATAGTTCGAACATATACAGCAATGGATTAGCAAAATCCTTCAAAATGATTTATAGTGTCTAGGGCAATTAGCGTGCTGTCCTCACTAACTTAAATCGATTTTCTGGTTAGAACCTCTTTTTTTAGAACACGTTTTGAAGGTCAAAGTCTAAATATAGCCTTATATATTAGATCTTCGTGAAAGCGTTGTCAGATGGCGTAGATACATAGAATTTATTGATTAAATTGAGGTATAGCACTTGACATAAAAATTCCAATAAATAACAAACAGTAGGTATGCACCATGAAATAAATTGATAACGTTTGAAAGACATAAACACAAAAAGAAAAAAAAAACCAATGTCTTCTACTTCTATAGTAAAAGTGTCGTGACGATCAAAATTTTACATTAATTTCGGCCTAGCTCTCACTCGCTAAATGTGCAAAGTAACACACGATACGCAAATACGTTAAAAAAATATAAATATTAACAAAACAATAATTACTCGCACTATTGTCTCAAATCTTTTCCACGTAACAAAGTAACGTATCTTCTTAGTTTGTCCCGTAACAGATAGCTAATCAGTGATAAATGGCCTCCTTAAATCCTAATTAGTGTCCTCTTTGTACCAATAATCATAATTCACGTACTGAGAACAAAACCAATACTAAGCCGCAGGGAGTATTGATAAAATCAAATAACGTATCGTGACCTTCCGATTAAAGACAAAAATACTACCTACGTTAATCCTAATAAATGTGGGCAACCCTATTTTGGTAACTTATTTTAGCACGGGCAACCCTATTTTAGAAACTCATTTTAGGACCAATTATTTGGCGCGAGAGAATTTATGACTCATTCGATTTTCAAATAGTGAGAGCTTTTAATTAGGGTGCAAAATGGCTAACCATTCCCACATTAGCTTGCATTGTAGATAGGAAGGTACCTATAACACAATCAGCATTATTTTCTCATTATGGGACATGGACCTCTTTTATGTAAGGAGGTCATATGAAGCGTAAAGTGAAGGAAAATATGTTTTACTAAAATTACTACTAACCTAAATTGTCACAACAATTGTCATGTTTTGACAGTTGTGTCAAATGGCATCAAACATTTCGTAGAGTATCAACTCTGCCTAACCCTCCATGAATTACAGGCGTAGAAATATGTGTTATGTTTTCCCTGACTGTACTTAAGATTAATATAAGCACGTGTCCAGCAAACAGGCGCGTCACGACAGCACGTCACGAATCTAGTAGATAAATTTTCATTACCTAATTAAATTTTCAAAAAATTGTTCTATTGTTTTTGCTAACATTATATGGATTTATTGCAGAAATAAATATTTTGAATTTGAATTAGAGGCATGCCGCACTATCCGTTGCGCCTGTCTGCGTAAACTTTCAGTATACTCGTATATTATCGTAATTTTTAATGTATTTTAGAAAAAAAATGCGACCTAGTTGAGAGTTTTAAGATATAGTTAATACCTATTTTTAGATTAGGTATTTAAATTATCAGATACCACTTTTTTCTTATCAAACCGTAAATCAACGGATTATCTGTTTTAATTTTGTAAATACAACGTTGTTCAATCCGAAAATTTTAGTAAGGTACGCCAAATACGCGCTTTGACATGGAGCTCCATGACACTAGTCCGTATTACCAAATACATAAGGTACACATAAGATGTTACATCATTTCCGTAAGTTCTGAGTTAAGCTGCATGATTACTGCCAGATGCGTGCTCTGATTGGACAGGGCCACGCAATGCTTGTGGTTTTTTCCTTAAAAGATCATATCATACACCAATCTACATTGTCTTCACATGATCTGACGTAGACTATGTCTATATTTTAAAAGAGACTCTGACCTCTGTGTTTGTTTCGGCCTTTTTCCTCAGAGTGTTCAGATAGAAAAAGCCGACCTCATCGAGTTGTTTAAATAAAAATGACGTGTAAAAGTGGTTGTATAAACCTAATTACAGAAATAAAATCATTTATCTTTAGAGTCAAGTAATCATGATAAAATAATTTAAATTACTGAAATTAAAACTCGTATTTTGGAATAATTAAATATAATTATTCCAAAATACGAGTTTTCCCGAATACGGGAATTATATTTTTCTATATAAATTGTTGTTCATGATAATTATACGGTCTGAAACAGAATCAGGATATTTTATTACTTAATAATTTCTTTTTCGAGGCCTTATTATTTTGACAGCCCACACACTAATTTGTTTATTTATTTAGGTAGGTGGATGCTTTAATTATATTATTATTTGTTAAAGTATTTAATATCGTATTTACTGACTAAAAATTACGAGGTTGCTATGAGCATATTGTTCCAGACTTAACAATTAAAATGGGAATGCCCACACAGTAAACGAAAATATTATACAAATATACTAATAACATTAAAATTAAATTTGTTTGTTTGTTTGTAGATAGGGGGTAATCTCTATAAAAAATATATTTTTACATTTGATAACCCAGTTCTTCAGGAAGGTAATAGGTTATTTAACATCTCGTAACGATCCATAAGCTAAGCAAAAAGAAAAACAGTCTGAAATAATGCTAAGTGAAAACGAAGTAGAGCGCAGGAGGGCGATGGGATGTGACCGGGCGGGTCTTGGGTCAACATTTCATGCAGACGAAGTCGCGGGCGAAGCCCTAGCAATATTATAAAGAGGTAAAATTGTTGAATTTGTATGAAGGGGTCATCTTGTGGGGTTCCCTCTATCTGGCAGAAACTTGATGCTCCGAATTTTATTTGGCATAACACACTTGGCATAATCTTATTTAAACGACTATTTGTAAGGCATAAAAAATGTTTAGCATAATCATTGTTTGGCCGACTGTTTATATATCCGACTTTACGCTGGCATACTTTTAAGATGGCAGAATTTTATTTCGCATAATTACCTTTGGCAGACTTTAAATTCCACATAATTTCGATTAGCATAACATTTATTTAGAGCTTTGATTATTTGGCATAATTTCACTTGGCATACTATGAAGATGGCAGAATTTCATTTAGAATAATTTTGTTTGGCATATTTTCATTTCTATTAAATTGCATTTTAACCGTAAATAAAATGAAATAGTGTCTCAAAAAGTCAGTATATAATGTGCTACAAAAATTATTGACAGAAACGAATCGCTGCAGAACCGACTCCACGTAGTCTTGTCTGCCCTACCCCTAGAGTGTAATTTAAGCCCGCGTAGGCGCGGAGTGGCGAGGCGGCCAGCGAGCTGAGGAGCAGGTGGTTTTGACGGTCGCCGCCGAGGCTGAGGCTGGCCGGCGAAGCCGGCCAGCAAGCCGAAGCCACGGTGGTGAGCGTAAAACCATCTGCGACGATGAGCTCGCGTGGGACCGCCGGAGCCCCGCAGCGCCGAAGCCGTGACAGAAACCATGCATGCTGCATGTTGCATGCTCGCCTGCATGCTGTAAGCTTGCTTGCATGCTGCATGCTTGCTTGCATGCTTGCTTGCTGCATGCTTGCTTGCATGCTGCATGCTTGGTTGCTTGCATGCTTTATGCTTGCTTGCATGCTGCATGCTTCTTTGCATGCTGCATGCTTCTTAGATACGAAATGTATGCCAAAAGATGATTCTAAGTTTAAAGTTTCTGAGATATGATAGTTCTGCCTTTTAATAACTATCGATATGAAATTATGCCAAGAGACGATTCTGACTGCGAACTTTCTGCGATATGATGGTTCTACTTTTTAATTATTATGGAATAAAATTTATGCCTAAAGATGATTCTGACTTATAAAATTATGCGTTGTGAATGTATGATAAATGAGTGTATGCCAAACGATTTTCTGCGAAATGAAGTTTATGCCATCCGCTGTTATGCAAAATAATATTATGACGAAAAAAATTCTGCCATAAAGGGTGGACCCCATCTTGTGAAATACTAACCCGATTACAAAAAAGTCTTTAACAGATAGATGTTCACTATTGCTGAATGCCATAAGATATGTTTTATAAAACGAGAAAATTCATGCGATCGAAGTCACAGGCAGAAGCTAGTATCTTAGAAATGAGAAAAGTTAGAGATAGCAGATTTTTATCTGTGCGGGCGTGTAGTTGACGTGATAGCCAATTAGCTTCTCATTCCGATGTGCATTTTGCGTTTCTCGATGTATTTTTCATAAAATGTAATGTAAACACTTGTCAACCAGATAAATAATGGAATAGGTAAATTTTCTTTTCTCATTTTGTTTCTCCATTTATCAGTTTATATTTTGTTCTGAGATTTGTTATTTTTCCTGTTTTAAAAATTTTTAGTTTAAAATTTGATCAAACATCTGTCATTTTTCATTATTTATTTCAATCTGTATTTCGACTTGACCGTTTGACGTCAAGGAAATTAACTGTCATAAAATTGACTACCTACTTACATTGTCCGGAGGTATTTTCGATTGACAGCTGTCATTTTATTGTATTTATCTTAGGAAAACTAACAGCCTAACAGATACAATAAATGGTTTTTTTTTTACAATATATAGCCAGTTACAACTTTTCACTTGCAGTAGGTAATAAATCAAATGAAAAAGATAGGTACACTATCTCTTTACACAGTATATAAAACAAACTCGCTTCCCGCGTCTGTACGGTTAGCTCTTTCAAACTATACAACGGATCTTAATGCGGTTCATCAATAGGCGGAGCGATTCAAGAGAATTATGACAGTTATGTGACGTAGCGTGTCAATTTTGATAAACAATTAATATACCTGACTGTACATAGTTAGTTCTATTATTATGAATTTGACAGTAAAATCTAATTAAATACACACAAGGGCCTCTTGTCTCGTTACCCACGAGTTTCCGTCCCCACGCGGCTAGGTTGAGTGCCAACTAATCACGGGCATGACCGCCGTTTGATTAATTACCCATGTTCAGGTGTGAGAGACGTAAACGATGGTAATTTACGTGTTGTATCTAGACAATCGTTATCTTTGTGCTCAACACTCGTGACGTTAGACAGTCTGTGGGAAGTGTGTGAACCTCGTATTAATGGTAAAAGTGTGTGTAGTTAGAAAATAGAATTGAATTATCTTTTGCTGGTAGGTTATGTCTGTTTTGTAAATAATTGTTCTTAGCTATACGTACAGTTAGCAAAAGCACTTTCTTTAGATGACGAATTCACAATTCCTCAAACAGTATGTGATTTTTCTTTGTGTATGTCTTAGTGGATAAAGTCGTTGAAGTGTCTTATCAATAAATACCTAAATAAAATTATTTAGTAAAAAAACTTTTTTTTTTAATGGAACGTAATTTAATAAATGATCTGTTTGTTATCTATTAATTAAATAATTGTTAATTTGATAACATCCATGACTATTCACTACATTAAACTTAACTATATGTTCAACAAGTTACGAATGTTAAAACATATTATCTCTGAACTGACGTTGTTTGTAAGAAAAATAGTCTCGAAAGGATAGTAAATATTATTGTAATAATAATAATAATAATAATCTTTATTTCCAGTTTTACAATTTGTCTTATAAATTGTAGGTTAATACAGAGTTATAAACCTCAGTCACCCAAGCTAAGATTCAACTTGTGTTATGAGTGACAGGGCTCTCAAGTTAACACCAGTTTTACAACAACAAAAATTCGGAACTTTACAGTGTAGGCACAACGTAGGCAGAAAAGATAGAAGATAAAGATTTTATACCAAAATAAACTAATTAAGGAGATAACCATTTGTATTGTGTGTGTTCTGTATGTTTTTTGTATTTTGGGGTGTGTTTGTGTGTGTTATGTTGTGTTATGTTGTGTTTGTGTGTGTTATGTTGTGTTGTATAGTGTTCTGTAGTGTTGTTTGTGTGGGAAGGTGGGTGTATTCGAGGATTTACAAGAAGGAGAGTTTTCGGGTGAGAAGGGGTGTCGGTAAAACTTACGTAATAAGAATTTGTTCGACCTCATCATAACTAAGGGTAGTTATCCAATTACGGACTTTACCTTTACACTCAAATTTATTGCACGTGTAGATGTTACATTTTTTATTGACTAAGTTATAAATACGACTACCAAGAATTTTGAAGCTGCGACTAGCAAGTTTCGTTCTGTGTCTCTCTATGGGACACACTTCTGTAGTTCTACGTCTTGTCAAGCGATTAAGATCCAGTCGCAGAGAGAAACAATTGCGTTTCTTACATGCAAACGGCTTCTAGTAGGCGATCGTATGACGGGATAACTTCAGTTTACTAACCTATTTATCACTATTTTACATATTGTTATATCTGGCTTAATTTGCGAATCATGTAGCTAAGAAAATTTAATTATTTAACAAACATATTTTGTATTATTACAGAACGCGATCTAAGTTCTAGCCAATTTTCGCATTTCCAACTTTATTTCAATTTGGGTAAAGTTCTTAATACAAAAATGACAACTTGTCATCGGATTAAGTTGTCAGTATTGTGTAAAGAACTTTTCAACACATATTGTGTTCAAAAACTGTTTGTGAAAAACTGATTGTCAAAAACTCTTGGTGGCTTAAACATGATCTATGTTTTGATTATCCTACACACATAAAATAACATCCCGCCTGTATTTTCCGAAGAGTTAAGCAGAGGTATCTCTATTACAGTTAGAAATTATCCTATTACTTACAATATTCCAGTCGTTCCACCCTTAAATAAAATAACGAAACATTTCCAACACTATAAAGATCAGCATCTCAAGCTGAAAAGCCAGGATAAGAATAAACAATGCGAGTGCGAACGCGAAGACAAGTAAACCAAAAATGCATTTACATTCTGATTTACTGCTCTGTCTTGTCGTATTCGGAATAACTCTCACTGAAATATAGCCTGAATTGTAAACAAAACACTTAAAGGTATCTTGGACATCTCTATCCAGGTAAATTTATAAATAAAAACGACATGCTTTTCGTGAAAATGAAGTTCTTGAGAGTTACTGAACCAGGACCTATTTGGCTATTTTTTAATCAAAATTAATGGTTATAACTGTCCGACTAAGGTTTTAGGGGAAATCAAATGAAAAAGTTGCCCAAAAAATTGGAAAAATTGGGAAAAACTGAAAGTGCTTTTTTTCTTTGAGAATTGAAATTTGGACAGGGCAACGTCTGTCAATAGTAGTAGGTAATAAAACTACCACACAGTATTGTAATTTATAATTCTACAACTAGACTTAATCCAAGATTAATTTCATAATGCATTTAAATCTACGTTAACATAATCGTAAAAATGATTCATTATGTATAGTCACCGAAAGAGATAAGTAAAATTAATAAATAACTAACAATTAATTTATAAAATTAAGTTTCATTCGAAAACATCTATCGGTTTCTTACCAAACTTCTATATCCGACGACCCTGGTTACTTATCTGTTTTGGTGACTATACCTATACAGTTTTTTTTATGAAATAATATTAAAGTAAGTTTAAGCTCAAACAACTTTTTAATTCTACCAACTCTTGTAAAACATCTTTCTTAATGCACATTTGAAACTTTTAATGGATGTTTATACTGCATCTGTGGCGCAGTTAAAATGTAAAACATAAGGTAATGTGGACCTTCATAAAGATTTTTCCTTGAATTTAAAGAATATATGTGGCGTTCCGCGCATAAAGGTACCAGATGTCGGCATTTAGTTTCCGAGTTATTTGCGTTTTTGTAAAATCGGGTAAAAATATGGCATTTTGTGATTTTTACAGAAAAATAATTTCTACAACAAATTTGCTACAATTTGATACAATTAACATCTACAACCAACATTTCTAAGCACATTTTTTTGACAGGAAATTTTTAATAAAAGTGTACCAGATGTCGGTAGGTCTTATAAAATGTCGATATTTTCATAATTATTATGTTGAGTTTTTGATTTTTAATACCATTTGTATATTAGCAGTACAGTATCGGTTATGTTAGTGATACATTGATATATTGGGCATTAGCCAGGAATAGCCGAAAATGGGGGATTGTTTTTTTTTTTCTAACCTTAACTTTCAAACTCCATTTTCTCGAAACTACTTTTTTCAGAATTTCAACTTTGGATGTCTGTTATAAAAAAAAAGTATTAGGATTTTCTTTTTTTATCACTATAATAAAGGGTCTTTTCTATATTCTACATCCGGCCTTAACTCAATACCTCCCTACTGGTACCTTTATGCGCAGAATGCCACATATACGTATTTGTATGTGCGACGAGAATGAAGCCACACATCCATGACTAAGCGCTTGCCGCGGTTGGTTCTCGAATAGGTGGCCATCTTGACATACCCCTCCTGCCTCAGAAAGCACGTTAAGCTGTTGGTCCTACGCGCCGGGCGTCGGGAGTCGATAGCAGACTCCCGGCTACCGTAGGTGCGAGCTTGAGGGTGGCGAGCAATGGGTAGCTAGCCGCCCGGTAAGGACCAGGCTGGGGTCGACGTACGGCGCGTAGTGTTCAACGCGCGCCTCAAAGAGATGTCAGCAATACTGAAGGGGTCTGCTAGGACCGATGCCTGCCAGGGTCGCGTGATTGTTCGAAAGAGATACCGTGACCCTGGCACATGAGCAACTGATGGAACACGGGTGGGTTTTAGTCAGTAAAAGTCTGACACGCCCTCCCGATCCGCCCAGAGCGGGAGAAGTCAATTGATGATTTCCCATCCAAATAAAAAAAGCCTTTTTTTTTGCTGTCATTCGTGGATCTCCGTGGAGTTACGGGTCGTCCGAAGCACGAATGTCTGATAGTCTGAAAGTCAGTCTGGGTTGTGGAAATCAGATAAGCAGTCGCTCCATGTAAGATACTGTATTCAGCTTTATTCAGTTAGACTGGAAGCCGACCCCAAAATAGGAAAAGGCTAGGCAGATGATGATCATTTTGTTTCAAGATTGTTAAGGCACATTATAACCAATATCAACGGACCTAATATTGTTAGCCAGTTGCTGTGTCAAAGGCAAAGTCAAAGCATTTATTTCAAACTAGCTTCTGCCCGCGACTTCGTCCGCGTTAAATTTCTTGTTCCCCCGACCCTTCCCGTCGCATCGAATCGCCTACCCGTGCGATGTTTCCCGTTTTTGCAACATTTTTCATTACTGCTCCGCTCCTCTTAGTTATAGCGTGATGTTATCAATAAATAGGCTACCCAACACAAAAAGAACTTTTCAATTCGGACTAGGAATTCTTGAGATTAGCGCGTTCAATCAAACAAACATACAAACAAACTCTTCAGCTTTATAATATTAGTATAGATAGGCTCAAAAAAGGCACTTTTGAACGTCAACAGTTACATGAAAATAGAATTGATTGTAGTTGCCCCTTCCAAAAGATAGATTCGTATGGAGACGAATGGGCAAGAAACTCCACCGTTACTCTTTTAAAATGTTTTTCAATATTAGTATACAATATTTATATAATTATATGTGAAGACGATGTACCTAAATTAAAATTATCGTATACCAACAGATAAAAGAATTAAAAATGAAGCAATGAGAGATAAATTTATTATATGATAGAAACATGGTGCTCACATACTTACAAACATTGCAAAGGCAAGAATACAAATTTCCTAATATTTTACAAGTTACAAGTCAGTGTATGAGTTATAGTAATCATAGAATGTAAAACAGTGTCATATGGAAAAAATGTGTACATATTTATCATTTGTAGGTATGTGAAAAATCTTTTTTCAATACTTCGATTTCATTGTCACACACAAAAGTTTTCAGGGCCTACTATGGACTCGTCGGAAGTACGATCCACAGTGCTTTACCTTACGTACTGTACTTGAATATATCTCAATTACTGAACATGTGTTGCCACCATTTAATATCAAAGTGATACAAAGCGGAAAAGTCGATTTGTACAAGATTTTTTGCTTTAGAGAGATATTTCATTCACATTCATATTTAACTCATGGGTAAAGTTGCTCATGGAAAGTAAAGATGCCATAGTTGATGTACTTGATCCGTCAAAACAAATGTCAATATTTTTTTCGAATTGTCTAATAAGTACGTATAGCTAGTAAAAACTACAAGTAATGTCAAATCGTATTGTCATTCATTCGTATTTAAGTGTGTTCGTATTTCGTGCTTATGTAGTAGACCCCCAGGTTCCATTAACCATTGAATCGTTTACATTCCATTGCACTTTTTTCCAATCGTTCCACTAACGATGACGCCTCTAGCAGTTCAATGGACTATGAATCGAAACGTGAAACTTTGTCTTAGCCACTTTTAGCAGACGCTCAAGTATCAAGAGATAGGTACAAGTAATATAGCAACATTCAACCAATTCAATTTCATCTATTTATATTACGTAAATTCTATGACACCACCCCAGAGGCCAGGCTTACTGGCAATAAAGGAGATTCTTAATTTATCGCGGGTTACTGGCTAACAATAAATATTATTTTATCTTTAAGTAGGAACCTACTGAATTTTCGGGAATTATATAAAAACCTCAGAAAAGGCGTTCAATGAAAATATTTCGATGCCCCTCGTCCAAGGGCTTCCCGAAATACCTCATGTATGTTGAGCGATTTTTTTATAGTTTAAGTTGTTGATGATTTTGATACCGGAAATTTCAATTGTCGTAAAGGACAAAACACGAGTTTTCAGTAGAGCCAAAAAACAAAAAAAATATTGTTTTTGACTTATATCTTTTTCAAACAAAGTACTATATTCATGATGTCAAAAGAAACCCTCACTATTTTTTCGTGTTCTATCCATAAAAAGTAATAAAATAAACCAAACATAATTATTGACGAAAATGAGAGTCCTTTACAGCCCAAAAAAAATTAACTGAAGTACTTTACAGCCACGAAAAATTGGTTATGATAAAGTCAGATGTGTCGTAAAGGACTAATCTTGATTATCATTGGATAGTACAGGTCAATTCAACCAGAGACTAAGGGGGTAAAAGGAACAAAAAACCTAAAGTTTCGAATAGAAATACATACAATATGTAGTAAAAACAAGTGAAATTAAAATATTTTTTTATTTATTATTCAAATATTTAGTTAAAAAAGTAGTAAAAATATTGTTCTAATAGGAATTCAAATTTTAAACAAAATGTTTTGCGCTATTACGTTATATTTATAATTTTATTGTATTGTGATGGAAGGTTTTGTTACCAATTTGGACATTTTCCTGTTTGTGGCAAACACCAGTTTTTTTTAACAACCTCAAATGTTATTTGCAGTTTTTGCGAATAAAGTTGATTTGTCAAAAATGAAAAGAACGAATTGAAACAATTCTGTCAGACTTATGTGTGCTCATTGAGGAACAAATGGATCTCGCGTAATCGCACGATCCGTACATTCATCAAAAAGTATGAGACATAGCTGCAAAAGGACATAAAATGGCCTGAGGTCGTGAGGGAAAAGATAACCCCTTCTATGGTGTTAGTAGAACAGCAACCATGTTCCAGTTGTGACTTCGCTATAAATGAGGGTACATCAACATCCTGTGGACCGGAAACGTGCAGTGTTGGAACATCAACATCAGTTGTGAGTCCAAGAAAACCATTTGTGAAGCTAAGCCCTCTACAGAAGAGTGGAAGAGCTCCTAACGTACAGAACTGAAAGTCATGCTCATGCAAGTGGTTAAAAAGCACAAAATAAGAATGTAGCAGATATCATTAAACTAGTCTCGGAGCATCCCGAAGAAGCTACAAAGATAAAGGAATTGTTAAAGGCATAGAAAACTATGCCCATATATTCTGCTGATAAAGCTTTAAGTATTTTGACTTCATTGAAGCTTTCGAAGTGGCAGTATATAACATTAATATATTGTGCAAAAGAAGAAGGAATACCATTGTATCCTTCTTATACAGCTATCCTTGAAGCGAAGAAGAACTGCTATCCGCCAAAAGATGCTACAGAAGTCACGGAAAGAGGGGTTAAAGTAAAACTTCAAGCTATTTTGAACAAAACTGTGGCTAGACTTGGAATATTTTTTCGTGTAGAATCTTCACTGCATGGCAAAGAATGTATACTTATATTCAAGTGGGGTTTTGATGGTGCTTCAGGGCAAAGTTTGAATAAGCAAACTTTGGCAGAGGATGACGATTCTAGCATTTTTATATGTTCGTTTGAGCCCCTGCGCTTAGTTTATGGCGAAGAAGTGATATGGGAGAATCCAGAGCCATCTTTCACAATGTTCTGCCATTATATTTTAAGTTTTCAAACGAAAACAGGTTGAACATAGTTGAAGAACAGGCTACGATTGGAAACGAGATTGAAGACCTGCAGCCTTCTATTATGGGAGGCCATTCTGTTAAGCACTCGATGCCTACGACCATGACTGATGGCAAAATCACTTCCCATCTATCAAATACCTCATCTCCGACTTGTGATATATGTAAAGCAACTCCTACGGAAATGAATAAGTTAGAGGTCTTTATTTGTGTTTGGGAAATCATCAAATGACGTCTCCCGCTCTGGGCGGAGCGGAAGGGCGTGTCATTATAACTCAGCCATAGTCACGGTGATTAACAAATGAGGGACTTAGTAACATCAGTTTTTAGTCACTTGTTAATCAGCGTGATTATGACTGATTATGCAATTTTGTAAAAAAAAAGTATTTGGTCAATATCGTATTTAATTATTCTCATTAAAAAATTCATTAATAGGCTATTAACTAACGACAGTACAAGTAAATCGATGCTCAACTTCGTTTGACCATGTCAAAGATTTGAAAAATCACGTATCGAAAATTCAAAAAATTTGGTACGCCTGAAGCGGCACTGAAAGGTATATGAATTTGATGTCACCATGATCGCCGTATATGGTACAATACCTCTTGTGAGCATCAGCCCTTCAGTTCCATTCAGTTTCAAATAAATTAACTTTAAGTGTTTTCACCCATCCAAAAAAAAAGCTTAAAACTTTTAGTTATCACGCGTGGAGGTTCCATACGTTAATATTACATAAAGGTATGTATACCAGACACATTGCAAACGTCCTTTACGCCCTAATTACGTAAGTTAAAACAAAGCATAGATTTGGTCGTAAGGGTTAAGACTATATCTTTATTATGTGGTTAGGAATGTCGTATAAAAAGTTTAATGCAAAAATGAGGATTACGACCTCTTAAATAATTAAAACATGACTTTACGCTCCCCTATTGAAAATTATTTTTACGATACATCCCAAATAGTATAAAAAATTGCGATAGAGCTGTTGGAAAGCCAGGTCGTAAGGGGCTTTTTTTAAAGATAGAATTTTTTTAAATATACCAATCGATAGAGCTTGCGACGCTGATTCCAAATATATATATAACTCATTTTCGGCAAAATGTCCTTTACGACTATTGAAATTTCCGGTATCGATTTGTTTAAGATGATTTTAAATAGATTTGGAATATTCTCACTTGACTTCAATACATTGTTTTTCTGTGTGTCATATTTACTTTTTAGCATTAAAATATGGCCTACGATTGATGAAACTACTCTCTGTCTAAACATCACCCGACGTAATGTACAATAGCTCAAAAGGAAAAAATCTTGCAGGACAAAATTCATTAATTGTTCATTAATTTTTCACAAAAAAAGTCCACCAAGTAGTTCAATTTGTAACTTCTACCAAATGTTCTTTATAAATCAGAGAAAAAGATTTAGTCCTATCGGAACGACCAGTTTTTCCGCAGTCCGATGGAAAGGACCAATAAATCCTTATTTCGTTTCGAAGTGGCCTTATTGAATGCTACGGCCCATTCTTTGCACATGGCGGTATTTGTATTGACATTTCTGATACACTGGCATATTGAACCGTGCATATACATATGTATAAGC
The DNA here is from genome assembly GCA_932294355.1 of Aporophyla lueneburgensis. NCBI lineage: Eukaryota > Metazoa > Arthropoda > Insecta > Lepidoptera > Noctuidae > Aporophyla > Aporophyla lueneburgensis. Next base: position 19,382,076 of record OW028740.1, read on the forward strand.
GTATCTAAGTAATTACGCTATTTACTTCCAGGTAACGAACGCAGCCTGTTTGTCAAATGACACACAAAAAATTGCCAACTCTTCCATTTTGACAATTCAGCAATATTCATTGCGCTATTCACGTAGCTGAGCAGACGGATTTTTTAAACATATGAAGCAATGGATTAATAATGTTCTTCGGATTGTGAAACAAAGTGTTTAGCGTAATTGGGGTGTACCTTACCAGAGGGTAATAAAACAATACCCATCTTTCCCCAAACCGTTTTTCTCTTAGCTGTATGAACAGTAAACACCGGTAAATTAACCCAGTCATAATTATTCCTTTACCCAGCCCATAGAAAACTTGAAACTGCTTCTTTTAAAAAGATTTTTCTTTCTTAGAATTATTTGTCTTACCTTTTTGTGTCTAGTGAAACGTGAACTTATTATTATGGGGCCTGTGTTTGAAATTCGAATACGTAAGTACTTACGTTATTTCTTTTTGTATTCGTTTAGGACAAACGCTAACAAGAACATGTAATTGAACATTTGAGATCGAGATTGGCCATTGTATCGAAATTGGTCATCGGATATTGCTCATGTAGGTTGAACAGTCCAGTCATTTCTCCCCAAATCATATTTATCTGAGTGACAAGAATTCTGTTTGTTTAGTCAATGATTAATTTGAATAATCACCACCACCATTTCAGCCGTAAAAAGTCCACTACTAGACATTGGCCGCCCAGAATTTGGGGGAGTTTGCCTTAATCGCAACCCTTGGCAGGCGGGTTGGCGAACGCAGTATGGTGGTATAATGCATAGAGAACGGTGCTGATATTATTTTCATTTATGAATTTGGATACATGAAAATATTATCAGGATCAGTGTATCAGGTGTACAACATCCACAGTCCATTTTTCTTTGTGTGCGTCCAAATTCGAACAAAAATTCTTTGATATCCAAATAACATAATAATGAGCTTAGAAACAAGATAATGAAATATGGAAACCAAAATCCAATTATATCTACCTTCGTAACATATTAACATTTACTGATTAGAGACGTAACAACGTAAGAAAATTCTACGAATAAACTGAATAATTAGTAGATAAACCTACCTAAAGTTATAAGCTGAAATAATTCCGATTTAGTTAGTTAATCATGTTGTTTAAATGGAGCGTTTAATCGGCCAACCTCTGGTTTATGAAAGGCTAATCAACACAAAGTGGTCGTGTAATCTCGTTCGTCTCACTTCCAACGTCCCACTGGTGGAACGAACAAGGATTTAGAAGCGCAAGATTCAAGAGCTCGCCCAACGTATTGTAATAAGAATAGCGTCATGTATGCATGCAACGTACTACTGATATAAAAATCCATTTCCTGCCAACTGTGACCAACTCCGATGACACGCTCGCTCGATATTCATTCATAAAACAGTGTTCATCATTAGAAGACAAACACTTCAAAGAGAATCAGTTAAATACGTCCATACCATTTCTATAAATGGAATTGTCAAGAATAATGGGAACAGAACCACAGTGGCAAAATTAATTGATTTCTAAGTCGTTAAGTTTGCTTGAACTCTGGTACTGACGTTAATTTATTTCGATTCTAGTCTCTTTGATTAAGAAAGTTCCCCTCTTTTTATGTTCTGATTAGGACAAAGGTAGAAATATAAAGAATTCATTGCGTCTCTGTAATTTTATTAAGTCATTAAAATTTTAAATGTTTTCTATCATTTAATGGTACTGTTTTGATTGAACTATACCCGTAGTTAGATATGTTAATTACAATATTATTTTATGTTAATCGATGCATACCAATACTTGATAACTTCAACATAACTTAGGATTTCAACTAAAACTTATATAACTTTGTAAGTACATGAATAATAGATCAATAACATTTAGAAGTTAACGACGTAGTTACTGTTTATAGTTCATGGAAAATCATGGAATATAGAGCAATGGAAGAATGTAGCGTGTATTATGTTCAACCATAAACACGGGTAATTGGAGTGGAGTTTAAATTCGTGTGGATCGCGCCACATTGCCCTCGCGCATGTCGTGCATCGTGTCGTAAACCCGAACAACAACACTTTGATGGTGTCGAGGGAGATAACGTGACGCACAAATACACGCTCCAGGTCGTTTTAGATTTATCTCCCTTTTTAACTCGCACGCCTGTCAGTGACAATAAAAACTCCGGCAGCTGAAACCTCCCATACCGCGGCCTAGTAACGATCCACATTGGACCCACGACATTAGGCACTTCTTCAAAGAACTCCTAACTTAATTTACATTTTTATTCGACTTTCCACGTTAACGTGTATGACGTAAAGTTAAACAGAAGTTACAAGTAAAACAGAAAGTTGTAAGGGTTGCCATTGTATTAGACTCTTCCGATTTATTTAGGGGACTTCCAGTATTTATGGGTCGTATTAAGTCGGGATTTACTTTCACGGATTAATATGGCGGACGGGGGTGCAGGTTCGACGGATTTCTGCTGAGTTGGAAGGATTCGACGGTCGTAAAACTGAATCAAACGTTCGCATTTTGACGAGGAATATCCGAATAGGAGTCAAATGACCCTTTTCAAAGTCGCGTCAAGCGTGATAAAATACGTATCTAAGTGGATATGTCGTAATCATGTAAGCATCCGTTCAAATGATGTAGGTTTTTATGTCAATTGTTATCTTAAATGTATTTTTTTTAAATAATAAATGATTAACTAATAAAATACAATATAAACATTTAATATTATTAAGAAATACATTAAATATGATTATATACATTCAGTATGATTAAATACATTCAATATGATTAAATAATATAATAACAATTAAGTTTTGTCTCCGCCCCAAAAAATCAATTTAAATCTGGAAAACTTTTGCCAAGTGGTAGGAGAATATAATGTAATAAAACTAGCCATGTAGTGGTTCCACGGCAGGGAAATTGCATCTTATCAACTAAACGAGGAACGATCATTTATCACCATGCCAGCGCACTTCAAATTTACATAAAACCGCTGCCGGTCACCAGCGTATTCAGTACACCGTAAAAATTGACGTGAAGTGAACTTTCATCTATACTTATAATAAAACTGTAGAGAGGTCAATTCTGTACATTGAATATACATACAAAATTAATATTGGAGGATGATTGGTGATCGATACTGATGCCAAAAATGCAATCAGTAAATTTTTTGTCTGTCTGTCTGTCTGTTTGTATGTGCACGCATGGGTCAAAAACGACTGAAGGGATTTTAACCAAACTTGGTACGATTGTAGTCCATACTACTGAGCAGGTTATAGGCTATATAACATAACGCTTAGACACATAGGAGCTGAGCAGTGACGATACCCGCGGGATATTTTTCGACCTAGCTAGTCCTACCTACCGCTAGAAATCTAGGGACTAACAGCACTTCAAATTCACGTCATCTAATTTTTCACGGTGAGATTTTAACAGAATAGCCCTAGAGCTTTCCTTTCAACAGTAGGTACTAAAGTAAGTAGTGTCAAGATTAATTTAGATTTTGTAATATTTATATTAATTTTGACACTACTTACTTGGTTTTTGTGGGTTCTGTACCGATAAGGTGCCAACGGAACCCTATTACTAAGCCGCACTATACGTCTGTGTCTCATGGACCGTAACAGGTACACTATTGAAATTTTCACAGAATGTGTATCCTGTAGCCACTACTATAGAAAATAATAATAACAAAATAAAGTTAAAAATTAAAGGGGTCTCTTTAAAAGAAACATGGTTTTTCTGTTTTTTTTATATTTCGTATTAAATATTTTACGGTGGTACGCATTTAAGCGGTTTTACTTGATTTTAGCTGTTATCGTATTTTTCAAGTTTTTGTTCAGATTGTGTCGAACAAAGAACCAATAGGTACGTAATTATTTGTGCGTAGGTATACTTAGAGGTTAAATTAAACACATGAAAATTGTGCATAAGGTACCTAGCTTGAGTTCCTATACCTACTTTCAGATAACATGATACCTTTTTTCGGTTATGTAATTATCAAATGACTTCTCCCATTCTGGGCGGAGCAGAGGGCATTTCAGACTTTTACTGATTAAGACCCCTTCAATTTGTGCTGCTTTGACGCACACGTGGAACGCAACGCGCCGTCAATCCGGGCCTGGACCTTACCCATTGCTTTCTGTCCGCAAGCCCGCGCCTATGATGGCCGGGATTTCGCTATGGACTCCCGACTCCTAGTGCATATCCTGCGGCGTCCAAGGGCGTGACGGCGCAACTTTTGGCACTCCCTCACGCACTCCGCCTCCTCCATCGCGAGCATTACTGCTTCGCAGAAGGAAGTGCACATGGGCTTCCCATACACTCTCGCTCCATGGCCTGGACCAGGACCGGACGCGAGAGATTGCCGTCCGATCGCCTCCGCGAGGATACGGCAGTGCTTCGCCCAGGCAGGGCAGACCTCCACCGTGTCCTCCAGGTAAAAAAATGATACCTGATCTACATAATTTAAATCTGAGGAAGGTATGACATGTTTTTCAAAATATCTGAGGCAGGGCATGTCGTGTTTTCAATGAATTACAATCAGCAATATGATAATAATATTTAATAATTCATAAGCCCAGTGCTGTGTTGCCCACGGATTGCTGTGACGTGTTGTTACATTTACACAATTATTGAAATATTGCTCTTATTTACTGTAGCTGTCAATCTTTAGCGGATTTACGTGTTTTTCACCAAAATTCTAGCATATTTTTCATGTAAATTATGTGGTTTAAGTAAACCAATGACCTGACATAGTGACTCATTCATCTACATCTACTTTTAAGTACATTAAGTCCCTAACCTACGGTACTTACCTACCACTAAAGATCGGGAAGAATTTATTTGATTGCATTTTTGTTCTCTAATAATATATCAATGTAGAACCCAATTTTTAATATGTTTTTGTGAACTGTGATAGCCCAGTAGAGTCGGCAGGGACTTACGATTTGTAGGCTCGAACCCTGACAGGCACTTTATTTTATGTAAATTATTTCATCACCACTGCTTTCAAAACGGTGATCGAACGCTATATAGAAACCATCATGTACTAGAACCAAAAAATATTATACGGTATTATGGAAAATAGATTTTAGTCAATTAAATTAATTCTTGTCGATGTAATCTAAATAAGTACAGCTAGCTTCATAAAAATAAACCAATATCTATCTTTATGAGGCTGACTGTACTTCGGCCGAAAGTATCTACCTTTTTCGACTTTCTAACTCCCTCGCCATATTCAGGACCGTTAATCTCCGTAACGACCCTAAGGACTGATTTTGATTGACATATCTTGCAATGCTCAATGCCTACTTGAACACCGGGTAGGGCGTCCAAGTGCCTCGACAGGCCTGAGTAATCCCTTAGGCCGAAGGCCGAGGCCGAGTAAGATATACGACCGCGATAATCTTCACTCAAGGTTCATGAAAGCAAAATTGCTGAACAAGATACAACTTTCTCGGCGATACGGTCTTCGGGTCTCGCGACCGAGACGGGGGATTATCGGAAGGTGGGCAGCTCAACGTGGATTTCGAACATTCAAAGCTAATTGGCGTAGGATTTTACCCTTTTCATCATTAATTTGAATGTTTAGAGGTAGTTTTGTTACGAAAAATATGATAATAGTTTTAGAGTTGAGGTTTAACTTCAGCCTAAATATAACAATTTGATAATATTTTTGGTAAAAAACTCTACAGATGGCGGGTACGTAACCATAAAGAGTTTTGGATGTTTTTTATATACAAGTAGCTTTTGTAAGGGGTGTCATTAGCGTGGACGTCAGAAATTATTCCATGGGAACATAATATTACCGGGATAAAAAGTATCCTATGTATTAATTCAGATTATAAACTATATTATTATATTTGCCGAATTTAATCCAAATCCGATCAACCGTTTTTGTGTGATTGAGTTACAAACATCTAAGCATAGAAACTTTCACATATATGTTACGATTATTATAATTTATTTTTTACTACAAAACGTGGCGAGCTATCAAAATAAAACTTTTTAGTCTGCGGTTTACAAACACATCATAATTAAACAGGAAACAACCAATTGAAACAATACTTTAATATAAAGGTATATTAAAGTATTGTTTCAATTGGTCGTTTAAATTAAAAACTCCACACATTAGAGATTGCCGGCCTCCTACCGAGTTTCGCGCGAAAATTATTCGATATCGATTCAACCGTATCGAATATCCGATGAGTATCGTTCGTGACTGGTAGTAGTTCGTGTATTATATTACGCAGACAATCTCATAAAATGTATTGTGATGTGTTACGTTGTAACGAGACAGACAGATTTATTTTGTATTTTCAAGTAAAAATTCACACGTTCTTTACATAAAATCTAGTCTTTGAAGTAATAAAACTTAACAATGATTCCAGTTAATTTTGGTATAGTTTCGCACTATCTTTCATGCCTAAATAAGTCAAGAAGTTCAAATAGATATTTTAAAAATTCGTAAAAATACATTTTTACGAATTTTTTGAAATGAAAGAAGTTCAAATGGATATTTTGAAAATTCGTAAAAATGTATTTCTCAGCAAGTTATTTTCGTCTAAAGTTTTCCATAACAGCACCAGAATATGACCTTCACAAGATTCCTAACAGAGCATAGAATAAATGAATTTTAAGTTGTATATAAAGTAAAAACACTGTATTGTTATTCAATCCGATTACAACGCAACTTCAAGGTTGCCAATACCATACTAGATAATGTATGAAGTGGTTTACACATGGGTACAAGTGGTCATCACGACTAACACTTAAATTATACGAAGCAACTTATTAAACTCTAGCTGTACCCGCAACTTCGCCCGCGTGAATGTCGGAAATTATACCGTGTGAGGTGTGACACACGGGACAAAAATAGTATGGGCTTTGTTACTCTTTCTAAAATGAGCTATCTGCCAGCGAAATTCTCATAAAAATCAGTCCAGCCTTTTAGTAGATTAAGCGGAGACAGGCAGACTTATTTTTTTCATATTGTTTGTTGTTTTGTTATTAGTAGGTACCGTATATACTTTCATATACATTTAGTAAAAAAACCGGCCAAGTGCGAGTCGGACTCGCGCACCGAGGGTTCCGTACAAACCTGTAGGTATCCTCGGTTTATGCGTAAGGTTTATGTTTATGAAATTAAATGTTTTTTTTTTTATATTTGAGTTGATTGAATGGAAGGTAAATTGCGATTTACGATTTATGACGTATTAAAAAATAACTACTTACTGTATTTCGTTCAAACCAATTTTCGTTGGAAGTATACATGGTTATGTACATCATATATTTTTTTTAGTTTTATCATTCTCTTACTTTAGAAGTTACGGGGGGGGGACACACATTTTACCACTTTGGAAGTGTCTCTCGCGCAAACTATTCAGTTTAGAAAGAAATGATGTTAGAAATTTCAATACCATTTTTGAAGACCTATTCATAGATACCCTACACGTATGGGTTTGATGAAAAAAAATTTTTTGAGTTTCAGTTCTATGTATGGGGAACCCCAAAATTTATTGTTTTTTTTCTATTGTTGTGTAAAAATCTTAATGCGGTATACAGAATACATCTACTTACCAAGTTTCAACAACATATCTCTTATAGTTTCGGAGAAAAGTGGCTGTGACATACACGGACAGAGAGACAGACAGACAGACAGACAGACAGACAGACAGACATGACGAATCTATAAGGGTTCCGTTTTTTGCCATTTGGCAACGGAACCCTAAAAAGCTGTTATTTTGACATTACAAACAGACACTTTAAAGTTATTTATTTTCATAGATCAAAAACTTTTAAATAGTACCACCATTCTTTTCCTGAAATTATTAACGAGAGTGTCCCTGATTTCGTTCCAACTTTTCTTCAGGTTATTTTGTTCATGTGTCAACCCACCCACTACATTTTAAATTAAGAACTTTCCAGGAGAAAAATGTAGTCTAATAATTCTAAATCATGAGAACGTTTACCATCCAAACGTTTTCATCGAGTTTAATGGAAAAATAACATGGTCTTCACACTGAGGTACTCGTGGCTAAGTAGGTAACAATAGCTGCACGGGTCGATCGATCAAGTTAAGCTACATTTGCCGCGGTGGGTTCGTAGATGGGTGACCATTCTTACATACCGTGCCTCTGAAAGCCCGATTAGCGACTGCCTCGTTGGTCTAGTGGTAGCAAGCGCTACTGCTGAGCATGAGGTCCTGGGTTCGATTCCCAGGTCGGGCAAAGTGTTTATTGGGTTTTTCCATCTGGAATTTCTCAGTAGCAGCCTGGAGTCTGGATTTCTGCCCGATTGATGGCAATAGGCTCGCCCCCTATTACATGGGACTTAAACATAACAAGCGAAATGTGGGTGTACTGTAGGCACACCTCTGCCTAACCCTTCGGGGAAACAAGGCGTGATGTTATGTTATGTGTTGGATTGTGGTGGATAAACAGTCACTCCGCGTACAATACAAAGTACTCAGCTACATCCGATTTGGCTAAAAGCTGACTCCAATAGAAATGAAATTGATTGTACTGTAAATAGTATTAAATAATCACTTTTAAACGCCATTTACTATAAAAAAAATCTTGACAATGTCGACATCACCTGTCTAACACCTCTGAAAAGAAATGACGAAACAATATTAGAGGTCAAAGTCTTCTTTAAAGTCCAGACATATGATCTAGGTCTAAAAGCTATTATTAAAACCGTTTCAGCGATATCGCACTCTTTTCTCATCCTCATACAAATTCCAGAAATTCAAAATGTGGATATGACTGCTATTCACGAGAATTAATGGACATCACGTGGCCATAACCAGCCGCTATTAATTTTATGTGATTTGCGCATTTTTTTATGTCGTCTACAATAAATAGAACGAGGAATTGCGTAGCAAACCTACGGGCGTGTTAAATTTAATTTTTATTAAAAGAAAAGTCATGTTGCTATGTCACTTTTATTATGTTTTATAAAGCACACGCATAATATTATATTTATTTTTATGACAAACGCTTATAGTACCACCTACATGCTACTAATACCAAAATACCTTTTCTACGAAATTTGCGTGCAATGTTAGACAGCCGTGTATCTTCAAACAGGCATTTCCAAGGATTACGAAGGGACGTCTGAGGTAAACATACATAATCCCCTTTTAATTTTGCTAGATTAAACTCCCGTGCAATTCAGGTTCTTCAATTTATCAAAGTCAGGATTTGAAAATGTTGTACCCGTACTGAATAGCAACATTTTTGTCAAAAGAGTAGCGTTTCCGAAGCTCCGCTTGCATTCACCACGTCTTTCCTACCGCCCGCAATATTTCTTAATAACAAAAGACTGTATGCTCATCCCCCACGTTTACATTTTCATCTCAACATAGTCATGAAAAAGTAATTTCATAGTTTAAGTGGTGCCTCAGACGGTCATACTTTACGTCACTAGTCAGCCATGGCACAGCGGTCTATCGAACTGTGAAATGGTCTCACATCATGCACGAATACCTTATCCTTATTTAAACGCACACAATGTGAAATACAAAATGTTTCGGAATACGTTAACTTGAACCCTTTTTACCGTTCTGGGATAACTTTATTGAAAGTCTTTCGTTTGAAAGTCAAATGTATCGAGTTTCGAATTTTAGTTGCTTAACTGTGCAGAATATTTGTAAGATCCAGAAATGTAAAAACTCTGCTAATGTTGGGAAATAATGTTAGTAAATTAAATGTGCAAATGTTTTTAGGTGTTCTTATTCACGGGACTAAACACGTTTTTATGCTTTTCTTAATACCTGTTTCTTTTACTAAATTCTCAGCACAGTTACTAAAGAAAATTTAAAAACAAAATAGTTTGGGAGATGTTATTATATTATACTCGTCTCACGCTTCATGACTTATTATTAAGTAAAGCAGGAAAAGTACGATTTTTTTTACTCCTAAAATGCGGACTCTTTTGTCAGAAAAAAGCTAAACAGAAAAACACTTTTTATCAGCCCAAGAAAACATTGGCTTAGTCTTTATCAAGTATTACTTTTCAATATTCTGTCTTGAAGAAAAATTATCTGAATCTTACTTAAAATGTTTTAGGACAGTCGTACTTTGTAAATTTTGTTTCACTAATAGCCAATAAAAATTCTGCTTGATGCCTCAAGTGCTTACTGCATATTTTATTCTACAATCTCATTACGAATTTACTTGTACATTCGTCAAAAATGCCCATAAATTGTGTTTATAACGCTTTGTCTGAATTTTGCTGTCTCTTAAAGTTATCTAAAGCATTTATTACCCGAGGACCGTAATAAAACACCCGATCACGTAGTTTGAAATGGCCATAATCCTAAGGACCCACCCCCGCCTATGGAGACTACTAATCCTAACTATCGTTACTCGTGGAAGCGTTGGAATATCAACCAAATAATACTGTCTAGGAATTTTCAATACGACCTACAAGTAGTTTCGTGATGTCTAGATACAACTTTTATGAAGATTTTGGCTTTTATTTATCTAAATCACTCTCTAAACCTAATCCATTTGGGACAAGGTTTGGGTGGACCGAATAGGAGAGCGTTTGGTTCGATTTATGTCCCCTAACCTGGACAATGTGACTTTAATAACTCTAAATTAGGTTAATTCCCCAAATTGTGACTCTTATCCGACTCTTGGTTCAAATTTATCGCTGATTTAAAATCAGCTTTCAGTGCCCCGTAAAATAATACTGTAACGTTTTTCTGGGATAAATTTGGCGTATGGTATCTTTTAGGAATATTAATGTTTTATTCACACTTATTCCCCTAGCCACTGGCGATGAAGCCGTATGTTAGCCAGTAGTCAACGCGCCATTTAATATTATAGTAAGGCTGCAAGACGTTCGCAGTTTATTTCTTCGCAAGCGTTTCTTTTTGTTCGATTTACCAATGTACGAATAAATCAACTCCTCCAACGGGAGTGACGATATTTATCATGAATACATTTCCCAATCGATTTTTATGTTTAATTCATAAATTCGCCTGTTTTGCGTCGTAATTTTGGCGTTTCTCATGAATCGCTTTCTTTAAACAAATACTTTTATAATTTTTTGCTGAAATCTTCGTATTTTCGTTGAATATCAATGATAAATCTTTTTGAGTAGTCTTTTGTTTTAGTTATCAATTCTTCGTCTACATTTCCTGTTCTATAAAGCGTAATGACTTCATAATTACCAAACATTACGGACCATAATGACCGAAAGCCTACAAAGCCGAAATTTTCATCTATTTCTACTCGTACCGTTTAAATCCCGTGACCAAAATGTGTAAATATTTCCCCGCTGCCAGACACAAAAGGGACGCTCAATATTTTGTACTAAGTGTAGGTATACAGTTAACTTCTAAAACCGGCCAAATCCCTAACAGGTACTTATTTTTATAAGCATAAGTAGGCTCTCCACTTAGCGTAACGGAGTCGATAAAATGATATTATAGGGGAACCGTGCCATTCAATATCTAGCACATTGTAGTTTGATACACAGTAACGGTTATTGGATATCGTGCGAACAGTCATCTAGTCCCTTGTTCTTGTAGCTATAGTTATCCCATTCTCATAATAGTACGTGAGTTGTAATGTGTATTGTCTTATTATAATTTAATTTCCTTTTATTGGTAGCAATCATTTACGAAACATATTTTTCAGACCGATCCATGGACTGTGTGAATTATGATATGGATAGAAAGGGGGTGACTACTGAGATGACGACTAATAGAGAAGTGTGGAAGAAAGAGACATATTGCGCCGACCCCAAATAAATTTGGATAAAAGCATGATGGTGATTTTTCAGATAGGCAAAAGAAGTGTTTTATGAAAAGAAAAAATAATCATTTGTGAATCATACATTACCAGTGAGAGTGGTTTTAAATTGTAAAATAATATTTCATGAAAACTTTGCGAGTTTGCATTCTGCACGAAACTGTCTTTTCATTTTGTAACATAAGTTTTTGATTTGCTCTGAAAATGTGACGTCATTTTTATAAAGTAGTAGAGTGGTTTGCAGTTTTATTTCTTTCTTTCTTTATCTTTTAATCTACATTGCTTTTAAATGAAGTTATAACGTCACCACAGTAATTTTAATAGCAATCCTTATTTACTAAATCACGCAGCCGAAATATGAAATATGTGGCTCAGTTCTACGGCTTACTGTAATTGCTTCGTGGCATGTTATAATTATTTTTACTTATGAATTCCGAGCATGTATAAGGGGACAAGCCAAGAATCTTCTTACTGTTAAGAGCCGATCCAAGGGAACTAAGAGCTGATGTCAATTTAAAATTAAGATTGGCTGTAGTTTTTTTTTTTTATGAAATATTTTACGCTTCCAGTATTCATTGTTCTTCAGGAAAAAATATTCCAGTCCTTGGCATAAATCGGTTCCAAAGCAGTCCGTGGCAGCTCTTCGGTAATTGCAAAACACACAAACAGTAGAAAAGGCTTTCAGTTTGACAGGTCATCAACATTCATTGCGCTATTAACGCTGTTGAGCAGACAAATTCTTTGAACATATGAAGCAATGGATCAGCAATATTATTCAAAATTATTCAGGCTGTGATTGATAGTGTATTACACAATTATGGTGTAGGTGATATTTTTTTCGCGGTTTCTGGTATGGTCCCAAAATAGGTAAAAAAGCAGTATGACCCCAAAACGTGTGACACATAAAATACTTTATTTCGTTCATACTTTAATTCAATATGTGTATCAGAAAAATTCATTTTATTATTCATGAGTGTATCCTCGCGTCAAAATCAAATTGTTGTCGCGTACAGGCAACACTCTAACTTTATGCCCACCGTCTCCTTTTACACGAGATCATAAAAAAGAATGTTAGTATTCCACCAACATTTTGGATTATGCAAATGAAGATACCAATGGAACTCGTATTAACCCGGAGTCCCTTTGCTCCGTAACTCCGTTATTTCCGTACTATATTACCGTTGTACCCGTTTGTTTATGGGAATATTTAAACTTTGGAGGATTTAGGTATATTTATCTTTGGTAATTGAGCGAAAAGTTTTGTTGTAACAGTATCCTATTCAGATTTGTGCGTTTGCGTATATGTTACGTAAGACCACATTCGTACGGTGTCAAAATATCGTGGTGAGATTACAGCGCTCACTGGATTTTCGACTTTCGACGTTGGACCGAGGATTGAGAATCCAAGAAACATCCTACGCGTCGAAAAACACTGTTCGATTATCAACTCTCGGCGCTAAGCAGAGCCTTGTAGATCCAGAGCGCAAGGATTTTTTTTACCTAGTTTTGTTATCTACCTGTAAAGATCTAAATTTTAATTAAATATTAACAAACTGTTCTGTTGTGTCTGCCTCGTTGGTCTAGTGGTAGCGAGCGCTACTGCTGAGCATGAGGTCCTGGGTTCGATTCCCAGGTCGGGCAAAGTGTTATTGTGTTTTTCCATCTGGAATTTCTCAGTAGCAGCCCGGAGTCTGGATTCGTGCCCGGTTGTTGGCAATAGGCTCGCCCCCTATTCCATGGGACTTAAACATAACTGGCGAAATGTGGGTGTACTATAGGTACACCTCTGCCTAACCCTTCGGGGAAACAAGGCGTGATGTTATGTTATGTTCACACAGAACAGTCATGTGTCCCAGCAGTGGGAACATAAAAGGCTGATTTTGCTTTATATTATGTAACAAATCTATCTAATCTAATAAAAAAAACTGTAATAGCTATATAAATCAATGTTCTCAATCATTTCTTCTTTTTGTTTCGTTAATCCATCTTTGTCCCGCGCCGAAGGCTAGTTTCCGTTGAGATTGGCCGCCATAGCCGAAATACGGTCTAGAGGATTTTATATGTTACGTAACTAATAAAATTATGAATATTCATTTTGAAAGCTTCAGTTTAGAAAGATCTACCACAGATCTGTGACTTTAAGTTGATTTTTTTCAGATTTAATTCATAAAAACACCAGCCAATTAAAAAGTAAGTCAGATACTAAATTGAACGCAGAAGTCATTTTTTTTCTTTTTTAACGATGAAAAAACACAGGCTTTGTATGCTCTGCAACAATTTGTTTTTAATTAGTCTTTTGGGACGGAGCTGCGTCCGATATACAATATAGGCTCTTCTCTTTCACGCTGAAAAGATTACATCGTAATTTTCACGTTCATTTTAAAGCTCATGCACCCGGAAATTGCATTTTTCAAGCCTTTGAATTTTTAAGCTTCACATTTTACAAAATACAAAATTGCATTTCAAAATAAATAAGTTGGTAGGTAAAATAGTTGGTTGTCTTTTAAAGATCGCTTTAAGCGATAAGTCTGCCCACTGTGGTAGCCAAAGTACATTTAATTTCATTCATATTGTAATTTCTATGGAGGACACAATAAGAAGTGGCTTATTAGTCTATCCGCACGGATTTAATTTATTTGTGGGCGAATCAACAATTTCAAATATACTTATTTGGCAATTGGCGTTTCGGGCAAGCAAATTCGTGTAAATTTACCAATAGCAAAAATACTCTCTATAGTATTCTATTCTCTTTAGCTATTGTAAATCTCTATAAATAAACATAATTGCAGTTATATCGTTAAGTAATATATAGAAAAATGTGCTAGTTTATAACACAGCTGATTACTACGATGTGTTTACTTAGTATTGCATAGTAAGAGTTCTTTAATAGTGACCGATAACTTATCTTACGGGTTGTTTATTTGACAGCGGTAGACTCTGCGGGTAAATGAAGTTTAGCTTGTAAAATGTTTAGTTTCAACTTAGCCGTGGGTTGACAGGCTATTCGTTTAAAATGTAATTTTGTTAACGATTATCCAAAATATATTTTGTTAAACGTAGCTTAGAAAACGTTGACACTGATTTAACAGCTTCTTATAGCAAAAATATATATTTTTTTTTGTGATAAAAAGTTCATCAAAACTTAGAAAATTACTTAATAGGTACTGACTTGTAGACCAAGAAAAGCTGCATAGTCATTTGAATTTAATACATGACATACATAAATAAATTTCCAAACTTTTTAAAAAACTTGTTGAATTTGAGCTTGTTTCATATCTGACTGCTCTGAGAAGAATATTATACCGATAAAATCTCTTTTATTGTCACAGTATTTTTCAATCATACATCATCTCACGCCCCTTTCCCATGGGGATAGGCTGAAATTACAGAACGCCATCTACTACGGTCCTCACTTACTTCTTTTGCCTCGTTTAAATTCATATATCTGGTCATACACGCACGCCGTTTACCAGTACTACGCACCTGGCCCTTCTAAAGAACATCACCAATAAGGTCACTATATGTTCTCCTAGGGCGTCCCTTTTCATGTCCAGTCACACCTGCCTTGTAAATACTTTTTGTTAGCCGCCCTGATGGATTATATGGTTCGACCAACCATACCAAGCATACTCTTTTCAATTTATGTCACTACATCTTCTTTCAAACCGCACTGTTGTCTTATAACATCATTCCTCAGCCTCAGCCACCATTCACAGTCACACCACACAGGCTTCGCAACGAACGCATTTCCACAGCATTTTTGAATTTAATATCTAATCAAAATAATATTATTATCGATTGCACAAGAATTGCCTTATTTGGGATTCTTTTATGCCTCCTTCTTATTTGAATACGACATTAAATTAGGCCCGATGACATCTTTCCATTTCTGAACTCAATTTATAAGCAAATTTTGTAGGTCCAACATGGGAATGATACTCGTAGCTACTAATATGCTACGAATTGAATAAAATAGGTATACTGTTTTAGTTATTTACATTGTTTCGTGTCAATTGCTTTTATCACTTAAGATAATAGTTACAACCTATATACAACTACAGTACATACGTATGTGTTTGTATATAAACTGTAACAAGTTTGTGTTTGTTGTCCATATTTTCCTGAGTGATAGGAGTCGAGTTTCTAAAAATACAGTTTTATTGAAACAAGTAGTACTGATACGCTCAAGCCTTTATTGATTTAGTTAGGTACATACAACATATTATCGGGCTCCGATATATGTAGATATATTGGAGCCTGTAAATAACCATTCGAATATGTAAGAACTCTGTCTCAAACAGAACTTCATCTAAGAACTTTAATAAGATATTCCTCCCATTTCGCATTCTACTTTAGTTGAACAAACCTGTTTGTTTTCAGTGTTATTGAAAGTTTGCGTGTACGTACCGACGTACAAGTAGTAAAGATAAACGGTTACGGAACGATCGGGGACTTGTATCGCGATACGGGCTTGTTTCAGACTATTGAACACATAAAATAAAATAGTGGATTTGCATGCAAACCGAGTGTGAAATCGGGTAGATAAGCAAGGAAGGTAAAGAACGAATATCTTACCGAATTTTTTACCTGAATTTCGGATCGTTTTTGTTTCGCAATGAAAATCTGTAAAGGAGCTGTTTTACCGAATCTACATGTTGTATTTGAATCACAATTGCAAGTAATCCTCGAACGAACATCTTTTATTTGCTAACAAATGTGAAAGGTGATAGGAGAGAAATGTAATGCCAGAAGTTGCTGACGGGGCGCCTTTCCAGCTTAAATGCAATTACCTGCAGACAGGGGGTTAAAAGACAGGGGAAATTCCTGAAAGAAATTTCAAAGACAGTCGATTCGTTCCGCCTTTAAGATTAGCAAAGGAATTGTAGACAATAGACCGCCAATACGGCGTTCTGTTCTGATCCCATTCGCGTGATTCTTTGATTTGTATTCATAACGGCTTTCACAAAGGGAAGCCTATTGTGGGCTTTTGAAAGATAAGGAGTTTATAAAACGTTCGTGGTGGATCCTTTACGGACTTATTCATAGTAAAATCTGAAGACGTCAGCGAAGCATAACGTTGTCCGGAAATTAAATATGTGCTGTTGTTATTGCCATTTTCTTTTAGAAAAGGAGGCGGAGAAGAATCTTGTTTTAAGACCCATTGCCAATGTTTACGGTCCATCCCACATTACACCAATGACCGCCATTCTCAAAAGAAGGGCGAGCCTTAACCCTTTATTGCCGCATTTCACTAATCCGGGTTGCTTGTAGGAATTTTCTAATAGAAAAACTTATATTACTCCGCTAAAATTGTGCGACCCGAAATTAAACGACTACTATATGGAGTGAAATTAGCAAATGTCAATAAAAACAAAATCAATTTAGACAAAGTTCGAACAAAATTCGATTCTATTTAAAAGAAGTCGGGTGACATCTGTCAGTTTTTGTTTTTTAAATGAAATTTAAGATCTTTTACGTACGTGCAAATAGTAATAGAAGCATAGTACTCAATTAATTTTCATGACAATACAACGTTAAGCCTAAGGGCTGTTAATTCTTGCGACTGTCAAGAGATGGAACAAGGAATGTTTCTATTACGATGCCAAATTCTTCAGCTCAACTTAGGCATTTAAACAACAATTTATGGATACATTATAGCTTCTATTTGCAAGCAAAGACTTTCTAGACATTGGACTATGAACGTACAATGTCTGAATAGGCAAATAAAGTAGCTTTTCTTTAGGTAGAATTCGTTTCGAACTTCCTACTAATATTGTAAACGTTTGTGTGTTTAGATGTTTGTTATTCAATCACGCAAACACAGCTGACGAAATTTGGCACACCATACTAAATCCCGGTGGTTCGTTCCCTAGGATAATTCTCGACACTCGTGCGGGTGAAGCTGCTGTTAAAAGCTGGTCATTTTTAAGTTAATGTGCGTGATGGCAAACGAAGTCGGGACAGGTCGCTAGTCGTATGATAACAGTTAATTTATTTTATTTCTCATATTGCGCAATATTATGATGTCAAATCTTCTCGACTTATAATGTACAAAATTTTGCAACCCACACAGCATAACATGACATCACGCCTATCATCCCCAAAGGGTAAGGCAGGGTATACCTATGTCTGCCAGGGTCACGGAATTGTTCGAAAGATTTACCGTGGCCCTGGCATATAGGCAACTGAAGGAACACGTGTGGGTTATAGTCAGTACAAGTCTGACACGGCCGAGAAGCCATTGGACGATTTCCCACCCACAAAAAAAAAAATATGGGGATGTACAGACGCCAGCACATCAACTTACCTCAATCTGTCAAATTTCTTTAATAGATTTTCAACCTTATAACACAGTAGTGGAAGGTTAATTTTCGATTGGTAAAATTTGACAGATTGGGGTGGCTTGACCTGCTGGCGTCTGTACCTAAAGCACACCCATATTTCACCAGTTATATTTAAGTACCATGTAATAGAGGACGAGTCTATTACAAATATCAAGTTGTAAATAAGTGTAAATTGAAATCACTTGATGCTTTTAAAATCCTCTGTTCGAGAATTCTTGCTTGTATACTCAGTATTCAAATCGTACCCGATAGAAGCTGTGGAATGAGCACCTCTTGGCCAAATAGTAGCCGGCCGGATCGATTGAACAGCGAAGTTAAGCTGCATTTTCCTCAGTCGGCAGTCCGAAAGTCTATCATTCTTTACAAATTGAACCCTGTCCGTGCCTCGCCGAGCACGTTCTAACGTCGGTACTGGTAGTCTTGCGAATATCTATTAATCTTGTTCGTAGTTTCTAACCTTAGACTATCAGTGTTGCCCGGTACTCAGTACATAATATGTATATGTCAACGTGAAATTGTAAATACCGTCAGATTACAATGTAACTAGCAAGATTGTAATATGCCGAAAGATTGTTAACCGTCAGATTATAATCTCGCTAATTAGATTGTAATCTAACGGTATTTACAATTTGACGGTGACATATATAACCAGTGTTTAGTATTCGCAACCGGCGTGTGTGTATGACCAATTGTATGAACCTGAACGAGGCAAAAGAAGTGTGTAGAGATCGTAGCAGGTGGAGTTCCGTGGTTTCTGCCTACCCCTATGGGAAAAAGGTGTGACTTTATGTATTTATGTATGTATTATATAACCAGTGGAGAAATTGTAGTTCAGGGTCAGTAGGAATGACTTACATTACGTTGCTAAGCAGACAATTTTTTCGAACATATTATGAAGTAATGGGTTAGCAACTTCAAAATGATTCAGATTCTGATCAAGACTGTGTAACGCAATTTGGGTGCAGCTTGTGACGCATGTGGTTTTACATGTTTAAATGAATTTCCATAAAGATGAAAAACGCATGCGCGAAGATCACCCGCGAAATTCAAATTTTCTTAAGTTTATTTGCAATTTTCAGGTCAAGGTCAAGGTCAAGTTGTTTATCGATCAAATATTATTCGCTACCCTTATAAATATTACTATTTCATGAATTAGTCATAGCCAGCGGCGCGTGCGTCATGCTGCAGTTGCAACGCAATGTTGCCACTTTTAAATATTACATTTAGGGTTTAGTATTTGGGCTTATTTTACTCATTTTTTGCTGCACTTCGACGTCATCACGCCAGCGCCGGCTGTCACTGAAAACCAGTGCTGGGGCTCTGTCTCACATAGGGTCGCAGCATTATGCTGAGCGTTGGCCGTTTTGTGTGGATATGAGCAATTATAATTATTATAATTGTCTGTATTGACTATTCTTCTAGCCTCCTTATTGAATCCCACTGAACGACTTTTTTATGAAATAGTCATTGAATGGGACTTAATGAACTAAGATAATTTGAATTTCACGGGTTATCCTGGACCTTAAGACATTTATTCATACACGTTGCTTAAAGTTAAGAGGAGTGCAAACGTCCAAAGTTTATAGTTTAGCAGTCGCTAATCATTACTTAACTTTAAGTAACATTTATGAATAAAGGATTTAAGTGGTCCTAGTGTGTATTTCATTTAACTATCTCAATCTAACGCATGGACAGTGTTTGGTGCTCTGATTGGTACTTTATTAAAACAGGGCCAATCGGAGCATTTGATCGAAATGGTTAAAAGAAACTTACACTAAGGCCTAAGTTGTCTGAAATAACATACACACCTGCCATATTTCTCACTCCACAGGCAGACGTGGAGTGGTTATGAATATAGTAAACAATGTAAGCGATACTTTTGATGTTCAGTCATATCAAATCAAATAAGGGCCACACGGCCTTCAGTTTTGTATCAAATAACCAGAATATATTTTTTGCAAATAACGATAACTTATCCCCGTTTTTGTTATCCACGCTATGGAAGGCTGGCTGACCCAAATGTTTAAATATTTGGGTCTTTGCGCGAATAAATTCGCTTTATTGAAGCACGTAATGGTTCCTGTGGTTTTGGGACGTTCATTATTTACTTTGTAATGTTATCTGAACCTTACTCAATACATTTCTGAACTTGACTTAGCATGATTTGATCTTTTTCAGAGAGTTATTAATAACTAGGTTCTGCCCGCAACTTCATCCACGCCAAATTTTTGCTCCCCTGACCCTTCCCGTCGCATTGAATTGCCTGCAAGTTTTCATCCATTTTTCGTTGCTGCTCCGCTCCTTTTAATCGTAGCGTGATGTTTATAGCCTATAGCCTTCTTCAATAAATAGGTTACCCAACACAAAATAATTTTTCAATTCGGACCAGTAGTTCCTCACATTATCGCGTTCAACCAAACAAACAAACAAACTCTACAGCTTTATAATATTATATTATAGTATAGATTTGAAGTACCTTCGTTAATCGATCAATCACTTCGTTGTAGTCTTAGGCGACACGTCTACCTGCCAGAGTCGCAGATTTGTGCAAAACAGTTACCGTGGCCCTGGCATAGGCAATTGAAGGAACACGAGTGGGTTTTAGGCAGTAAAAGTCTGACACGCCCTCCCGCTCCGACCAGAGCGGGAAACGTCATTTGATGATTTCCCACACAAAAAAAAAACCGGCTTTTCTAAACTTACTTTGACATCGACGGACGCATCGAAGTTTTAACTCGAACAGTATAAAAAAAATATACAGTTTATCTCTTTATAAGGACCTTGGGAGAAATTTTCCGTCCCACCTAAAGAGCGGCCATCCAAACATGATGGGAATATTGTAGTGCCATCAATCTTGGCTATAGCAGCGATAGTTTAAGTGATTTCCCACAGGAACCTTTTATTTTTACACGCTATTTACTGTCTGAAATATTAGTAGAACTTGTGTAATCTGGTTTTATTTTGGTACAGATAAAAGTAGAGTAAAACAATAGAGTTATAAAAATATAAACTTTACCTTAGTTTTTTGTTTACCCTAAACCTGTAAAGGGGTCGTTGTATTATTTGTACTAAGCCTTGCTCATGTAGAGCGACAAAATGTATGAAACTGTAGATTTTTTCACCATTCAGGTTTTTTAACATTTTAACTACTCACATTTAAAGATGAGGACACTTTTTCGGTTACGGGTAAACAAAAGCCAAGCTTAGACACAGTAGGTAGGTAAAATTTATTTGTTTCATTAAACTGTGCTTAGCATAATTAGCCATATAATGTTCCCTCTACTGGAACTCAGGCCTCCTCTCGATGAGAGGCAGGGGACGTAATCCACCACGTGACCCAGTGTGGGTTGGACGATTTCACATGACTTCGAATTTTTGGTCCTAGGACATGACGGTTTCCTCACGATATTTTCCCACACCGTTTTGAGAGAAGTGGTCATGAAATAATTTACACAAAGGAAAACGCCTGTCTCGGTTCGAACCTGCTCCAGCGATTCTTATAATACCAGTAAATTTTGTCAGATATCTGACACCCACGTAATCCATTTAATTTTATTTTATTAAGGTACGTATACATAAGCCGTGTTCCCGCGCAGCATTGTCGGAGGACGTGCCTCCAACATGTTGGTAAACAAATTGAAACACGGCCACGGCACGTAGGGGCGTTCGTCCATTATTTATTTCTCCCTCGCTCCGGATTGACAACACTAACAAATCGGCCTGTGTGAATAATGTGTATGTGTGAATAATCGCACTGATAACGTTGTTTAAGTACGTGTTCGCACTCACTTCGATTATGACGTCATATTAGGGCTGTGCACAGTTTTTCGGACATTTTCTTAAATTTCCTATTTATTCATTTTTGGATTTTAAGTATTTATGACTAGAATAAAGAGAATAGCGTCTACAATTCGTAGACATGTGACATCTGCCAACCCGCACTGAGCCCGCGTGGGCCATTATAGCCCACTCCCTCTCACCAAGAGGAGACCTGGGTCCTAGCAGTGGGAACAATATAAGCTGATAATGATGATGAACGGTACTTACCTATGGCCTACAGTCAATAAGTAAGTTCACACCCTACGTCATTTTGCCGTTGTATGAAAAACCTAAAAGCCGTGACATACAACTGGCAAAAAATGACAGACGTGATTCAACAATGGTAATTCAATTAATTTCTCTGACTTTTCAAAGATAAACACCTTTGTATGTTGCATTTTGAAGCTCTGAGAAAATTACAGCACAGTTGTCCTTCGCTCTCTGCCTTCTGCCTTCGTTAGTTGTGAATTGCTTTTAGCTTGTATTTGATTCCTTTTTTTCTAAAACATTAAGACAGTGTAAAAATTATTGGTAATGAATAAATGAAATAAAGTGAAATCCATTGTGTAGGTACAAACCATATACTAACTACTATTGTTTTCTCAGAACCATTAACGCCTGTTACTACTTAAATTTCCACCAAAAATCTTAAATCATAAGTACCTATAAAAATGTTCTTAGTGCATTATTATTTATAGTAACAATAGAATAGGTACAGTCCACATCCTCTTTATTAGAAATACGTAGTTTATAATCCGTAAAATACCAGTTGACGGAAAGAGAAGCATTTTATACAAAGGTACCTACCTAATATTTTTACTTTGTTTGGACTAATAGTCGACTAAGCAAAGTGATCATGTTGCCAGTCACGTAGGAAGCCAACACAAACCGTTGGAAAATATTTTTAATTATGTCGGTACTATTGTTTGCAACTTCCCTACGATAACATATAAGTAAACAATTAAAAATGTATACTTACCTAACTAATATTATTTGATCAATATAACATCAAACACAAAATGCATCGATATCTTACGATATATCGAACAATATATGTAACGATATCGATATGTACCACGGATCTATGATATGTACACACGTTAACTTTGATTTTAGCGATAATTGCTCCGTCGAACCCTATTGGGAACAATCGGAATCGGATTTAAGGGGAAATCGTTTGATTAATGAACTACCTAACTCGGATCCCTAAACCAAGTCTCTGCGGAGAAATCGACTATATCGAACTGAGTCGAGCAGCTTACTTATAACCTCGAAAGTTCCGCTTCTTATGGAAAAGAAAGGCTTGGGAAACAATACGTTAGAGTATTGTTTGTTGTTTCAATTTAACCGTGACCTTGATAAGCAAATTAAAAGTGGAGTATGTGAGCGGGTAACAATACGAAGGAATGTTGTTCAATGTACGCGCGTTATCGCTGCAATTGTTAACTTGCTGTGCATTTTAATGGCATTTCTTTAAATTAGGTTTATGTAAAATGAATTTATGGTTTCAGATTGCTATTTGTTATTGTAATTTGCTTTCATGACTCTACAGGGTCAGTTTAAATTTGTTGGTACTTTACCCACATATCGGATATCAGTGTAAAAACTAATCAAATAGAAAAAAACTATAACACATTTTTTTCATAATTCTGGCCTGGTTTAAAACTTTAAATGACATGGACATACACATTAAAGCAACCAAACGGTTACGTTTTGGGTTTAGGATAGTCGTAAAAAATTACATAAACAGCTGGTTGGTTACGGTCATTGTCCATCGAATCTTGTTTTTTTTTTCAACCGACTTCAAAAATTTTTCGGAAGTCGGTGGCAAAAAACCGTAAATACAGATCCCTAAGACACCGACTTTGGAAATTAAAGTTATTTTTGACTTTGTAGTGTTTTTTTTTTTAAGGAAGTCGGTTGTTTTTTTTTTTGTAAAAAGTTTTTTTATTTCATTAGTTTACACGTGTTGAAACCCAAAGCATGGGTAAAGTAATGCCAGCAAATTTAATTTGAATCTGCATTTTAAGAAAGAAAGACAGAAAAATATCTTTATTTGACGCACAAAACGGCATTAAAAAATATAGGTAAGTTAACTCGAAATTCTAATAGGTATAATCAAATCAAAATATTTTTATTTCACATAAACCTACAAGGGCATTTATGAAACGTCAGAAGCTAGATGTATAGATAAATAATTATTATGATCCAGTTTGATAAATTTGTAGGCAGTACCTACGAGGTATGTGGCCTTTCGCCGCAGCCCTTCCGTAGGTCAAGATTTTATCTGAACACATTTTTAAAGGGTGCTCTTACATGTGTGATTAAAATTGTTGAGTCGTGAATAATCGACGTCAATATTTTTGGGTCACCTCACCTATGTTTATTCTTATTTTTAAAGTTGCTGAAATTGTTCCGAGCGCTTTTGTTATAAATTTCTCTGACATAAGCGTAGTTCATGGTTTTCCCAAGGACGAATTTCAAGAGCAATTCGTTATAGATCTCATGAAATTCTTCGCGTAAGGACATCTCTAAAAGGTTGTTATTATTCTCAGTAACCCTGAAGAAGATTAATTGCTTGAAATCAGAAAACCATTTCACAAACATTTTTGCTAGTAAACCGTCCAACATTGTCGGATATTTGTCTGTTCAAAAAGCGGAACGTAATAAAATGACATCACGGGAAATAATTACTCGCGTCCGTCGAGCGGTGTGTGAAATTAATCAAAATCTGCGCGGGACACGACTGCTGTTTACTCAACACGTTCCGTTCTCCTTGATAAGGGTAGAGGTAATTCGGTGTCATTGTTACCTACTGCCTACCTAGTACCTACCTTTAGTCTTTTAAAAGCATTTTTTTATGCTGAGTAATTGCGACGAACTACGGTAGTGATCAATGCTCGTTCTGCCTCTTTGAGAAGAGACATTTTTTCCGCCAGTGCTATAATCTGTGCGGAGTCGCAGAAATTACATGATTACAACACTGGCCAGAATGAATGAACGAACGATAGTGAATTCTGTGGAAAGCAGTCGTCATTTATTTTTTATCTGTGTCACCATCGGTGATGTTGTCTAGATGCAATCTCTCAATCTTCCGTCTCGATATTTGGATGCTACTTCAAAGACAGTACAGACAGACAGATAAAACGCTTTACAGCGTAAATAATTCAGTGTCACGTGAATATTTATTATTTCCACTTTCATTATTATTTTATGTTATTCCTTCTGAAGGAATTGGAAGCTTACATTTTGTTCTAAATATACTCTTCTAGGTTAACATGGATTTACATTCAGAAATATTAAACCACCTACGCTGGGTGTCTTTGATGTGAAATGTCAACTCTCAACGACTTAATAGTGTCAAGTAAAATCGTAATAAAAAACTTTACGAATTCTGACAGTATATTTATTTTTGTATGAAAGGGTGTGAAATGTTACACTGTCAGAAATGGGGTACAAAATATCTTCGTGGAGTGAAATTTTGTGTCCGTACATCGTTGTTTTTACACATAGGTACACTACTAGAGTACTACTTGATTATGTCTAAGATGTTGCTTTACCGACCGAAAGTAGCGATAACAATAATGTAATGTATTATATACGTATGTTCGCTACAGACGGCAGCCGACATTCGAGTGAAATATATACGTTATTTATTAGCCCAGCTAGACCGTAGACCCAAGACTAATCCCTGTTATTAAATAAAAGAAGAATATAAACAACCTAGTCATAACAGCGAAATAGACTCATTACATTAAGTAATCATTTTGAAAGACGTAAATCTAGACACGTAAAAATTCATTGCAAAGTTAACTTACAAACCAGTATACCTAAAGTTGAATTTCAGTTTATAACCGTTTTTAAGTCAGATTGTAATACAAGGGTAATCTTTCGATTAAAACCATTCTGGAATCGGTTTGTTCGAAACTTTGTTTCTAATTGTAGGTCTAACAGACTTGTTCGTAATCCGTAACTTTACAGACTTATTAAGCCTGTCTAGTACGATACTCTAGCATGAAATAAATTTAAGCTATTCTACATTTTTTTTTTAATCAAAATTGAGACTTAGGCAAAGTTCTTGAAACAGGTCGGTATTTATAATGTTGGATTAATTTGTTTGTTTCAAGAAAATCTGTCTTTAATATTTATATTTCGAAATGTAAATGTTTACAAGATGTCAGCTAAGTTCTGACAACCGACATCACTTAACGTCACTACCACACTCAAGAAGCCTTCAAGTTGATGTTATTTTAAGATACTTTAAAGCAAGATAATTGTGTTTTGCTAAAAACTCTTCATTCTAAATGCAAGTATCTAAAATATTATGTAATGTTATTATATTTTATGTAGAAAATATCAAAGGAAACTCCACTGAAGCATTAACCGCGTTAAATTCAGCAATTTTCACGGATATGTGTGTCGCAAAATCTAATAAAAAGTTTGTAGCGAATATGTAACGTTAGCAATACCATCGACACGATTGCGTCGTTTCAAACTGCATCGGTTCGCTATAAAAACAATCGGTACAGTCAGCAATTTCACGGCGTGGTGATACCCGTACCACAGTATAGATATATAATTACCGTGCCCGTACGGTATATAAAGACGTTCAGTGTCACCTGAGCGAGTGCTGTTTGCACAACAACACTGATTCCGTGTAATCCCAAACAAATATTTACTTCCATTTTATAAAAATATTACATGGCTGCTCGTTTTACTGTTTGTTATGTCTAGTTTTAATGTTATCTTTACTGTCTATGTGTAGGAATGTCGAAAGACTCTATTTCCGTTTTTATTGAAGATATTGGTGATGATTCTGTTGTCAAAAAAACTAACCTTTATTTAGGCTATTACTACCTTTATGGTTCTGATGGAACAAGAAAGAGACGGAAATGAATTAGAACTGTCTGTGAAATGGAACTAAAATTTTCTTTGACCAGAATAAAATTTTCTAGATACGACGGAATAAATTCATCATGCTCAAAAAATCACCAAAGTCAAAGCAATCGAAATGGAATTTAGTTTGACAGTTCTAAAGCGTCACTGGTTTTCTTCTTTTGCGGTCTGTCAGTAGGAGATAGAAATACCCTTGTTTTAGTTTAGATAGCGAATAAAAGAATTACCATCATTACCTACTTAGAATCTTACAACTTAAACTTAAGATCTCTCATGAATTTTTCATAAACGTAAATTGACAAATGTTTCTGTAATATTCAACTTGATGGTGTCTTAATCGTTTGGGAAACGGTCTAACCTTCTTAATAATAAGCGAAAACAACTGGGTAGGTACCATCACCATATAGGCAACGTCTACTATCGGTTTATCATAAACGAGGGGGTCGTGGCTGGTAACAATAGCCGCACGAGTTAATCGATCAGGTTAAGCTAACCGCCGCTACCACCGCTACCTAAGCCGCGCTTGGTCCGTAAATGAGTGGGATCTTGTGCCTCGGAAAGCACGTTAAGCTGTTGGTCCCGGCTGTCAATGATGGATCTTTCACAGTCGTTACGGGTTGGCAGAAGCCGTAAAGTCTGACAAGCAGTCTTACGGAGGGGTATCGGATAACCCCAGTTACTGGGTTGTGGAGATCCAAATAGCAGTCGTTCCATGTTAAATACTGGTGTTTAGCTACACCCGCTTATACTGTAAGCCAACCATATACTTGAGAAAAGGCTAGGCTATTGGTTTTTTCTGCCCACTACTTCACCCGCGTGGTATTTCTTATTTTAATATAAAATTCTATCGTATGACATTCGGCAATACTGTAGCGTCTCATTAGGGACCGAATTTTCGGAATAGGAACAGAAGTTCGAAGATTAACCCCCCTCCCCTTTGCTCTACACAAAAACTCATATAACTTTTTTGTAATAATAAAAGCTGTAGGATTTTGTTCCTGTTTCCTTCAAAATAAAGGCTCGAAAAGAAAACGAAATAGAAAATAGTTTCAGCTATCTTCACAAGTCCTTAAATCGACTGATAGTATAAAAACATTTGGACAGTTGTCTACGATTTCTTTATGTCTTGTTTCCAGAGAACCGTTTCGTTATGATGACAGTTTTTTTGCGCTTGCAAAATATTTTGCAATGTATTAAAAACGGATTAAAATGATGATGTATCATGTAGTGACGCACAGTGATAGTCATGATTGCATCACAATTCATTTTAATTATTTTATAGAGATATACTAGTAACTCGCCCCCTGCTTTGCACGGTTTTATAGAATTTACAGCAATTCGACATTTGTTTATTATATGTTAGTATAATATTAATGCATCTATAGCATAATCAGCTTATAATGTTCACACTGCTGGGATACCAACCTGGGGCGATACCACTGGGCCACCTCTGCTCTTCAATCTTCATTGTATAGTTATATTTATGTTAAACACAAAAACTCTACAGAATAAAATCTTTAAATGATGGTGACTACTGTATCAAAATCCTTTGTGTATTAAGAAGAATGCGGTAACACAGAATAAACAAGGAAAAAAAATTAATTTATAAAGCATAGATATCTAGTATATATATAAAAGAAAGTCGTTTTAGTTACACTATTTATAACTCAAGAACGGCTGAACCGATTTGGCTGAAAATTGGTGAGAAAGTAGCTTAGAACCAGAAGACGGACATAGGATAGTTTTTATCCCGTTTGACCACGTTCCCGTGTGACGTGACATGAAACGTCAAAGATAATACAAGTCACTATAAAACATGGTATGACAAAAACGTTGCCTTCGAAGTACCAGGTGGTCATAACTTGGTATGAGCTTATCAAAGAGCAGAGTGTGCCAGAAAACGTTTTATGCCTCTGAAGGAACACGGGTGGGTTTGTTTGTGTGTTTGTAAAAAGGCTCCGAAACTACTGGTCCAAATTGAAAAATTCTTTTTGTGTTGGGTAGCTTAATTATTGAGGAAGGCTATAGGCTCCTATATATAGGACCGGAGCAGCAACGAAAAATGGACGAAAACTGGCAGGTAATTCGATGCGACGGGAAGGGTCACGGGAGTAAAAATGTGACGCGGACGAAGTCGCGGGCAGAAGCTAGTCACTTATAAACTAAGTATAGCTAACTTGATGTCCCTAACTTATTTATCTAAAAGATACAGATTGCCAGACTTGGCGCCATTTGGCTCCGGTAGCCAGGTATAAAACTCGTATACCGGACAATAAAACTATACGAGATAGCTTACACTCCAAAGTTCTTTTACACCTACCATAAAAACATTGCTGCCTCAGCTGTATCGTTGGTCTAGTGGTTACAACTACTGACCATGAGTTTCTAAGTCGATTCCCAGGTCAGGCAAAGTGTGGTTATGTGTGTGTGTGTGTGTGTTTTCTATCAGGAATTTTCAGTAGCGGTTGATGTCAGTAGGCTCGCCTCTATTACATTGGACTTAACCGTATGTAAATGGTGAATTGTTGGTGTTCCTACTAACACTTGGGGAATACAGGCGGATGGGTGGTGTTATGTATAAAAAATACCTAACCATGATGTATCCTTAGATACAAACGCGTAGGTAGCGTAAAATTAGAATTACCACAGTTTATGGTTGTGGCGAAATGAAATGTAGAAAGGTACTTATATTATTTTTATTTGTTGAACAAGCAAAATAAGGTAAGCTACGAAAAAGGATCAAAATAGTATGTAGACATCAACATACCAATTTGATACTTTTTCGTGGTTTTATTAGTATCTACTTTCTATACAAATAATAAAACTGAAAAGCTTGTCTTTTTGTTTGTTTGTTGGGTCGCGCTAATCTCTGGAACTATCAGTCGGGCTTAATAAAATATTTTTGCGTTTAAAAAAAAATAAAAAACATTTATTTTGACCAAACTAGTGTTACATTTCATAAAACCTGCCAAACTGCGTAACAGTTTGTCGGCAGGATTAGCGCAATCCTTAAGAAAGACTATACGTTACTTAACATCACGCTAAAACCTTAAAACCGAACAAAAACAGAAAAACGCTGCGCGAATAAGACTTACTAAGCACGGGCAGGCGATGTGATGCGACGGGTTGGGACTTGGGTCGCAGGAATAAGAAATTTCCCTCAGACGAAGTCGCGGACTAGAAGCTAGTATTCTAATATATTCCAACCTTTTAGTGTATTCATAATAATCAATGTTACTACGTAGTCCATGGGTAGAAACTAAGTAATCCCTAAAACTATAATAGTTTTGGTATTGTTAACGGTTGAATTAACTTCATTATGATGAGAAATAACATGTTATCATATCACGTAGTACAAGTAGGTATCTAGGCACGTACGTGTAGACACTGAAAGTGGTTCCCAATTTAACTAACACAATTTGTGTGTATCTAGTACACAATTTTCTCAGTAATTATATTGTGTAATATTGTTACAATGTGCCGTCGTGCAGATAAAAATGCTCACTCATTGAATATTTATACATATACTAAATCTTTACTTGTATACAATAAAGTCGCATGTCATGTTTATACGCTTAAATCTTTTAAACTTCGCTACGGATTTTAATGCGGTTTTCATCAATAGACACCATGATTCAAGAGGAAGCGATATATGTATAATACGCTGGCGAAGCTGCTGGCAAAAGCTACCCATAATAAAGCTGAAGAGATTTTTGTTTGTTTCTTTTATTGCGCTAATTTCTAGAAGTATCAGCCGGGATTGAACAATCCTTTTTTAAACTGATAATCCAAGTTTAAAAGAAGGTAGTTTGACATCTCATAATGCGCCACGACCCTTAAAAGCCGAGCAAAAGTAAAAGCAAAATTCCGCGCAAGTGAAGTCTCGAGTGCAAGCTATAGTTTCTAAATAAAAAACGGTCATTGTAAATAAAGACAATGTTGATTGCTGACGGTGTTAAACAAGAAAACGTTGATCATGATTTGTTTATTGTTGCCTACTTGACGATACCTACCTTAATTACGCTTACGTCAGTAGACCTAGACGTACTAAAAATTTTCCGTAAAGATGTAGGTCATTAAAATGACGTAGAATGGGAATTTGAGATTCAAAATAGCCGGAACAACCCAAAAAGCTATAAAAAGGGGAAAACATAATACCTAATGGTGGATTTACGTCCCATACCCTACAGTAAAATATCCTTATTATTTTCCTTATCTTTAATTGCAGTTAATGGCTATTACTACGTCATCAAAATCCATTGAATTTTTGATTGTGTTTCCCAGACTCCAACTTATACAGGAAGTCAAATAATCCCTATGTACACAGGCATTAGGTACATTACCGTATTTTATTGATTTGGTATCGTATTTTATTCAATGTTCAAAGTATATTCTGTTGGTAGTTTTATAGTTCAATTATTATTTTATTCCATAAAAAAGTGTTCCGAGTACCTATACCCTCCTGAGACCCAGATATTTTTCGGGCCGACTGAAGAGTGACCCAAAGTACTAATAGTATCACACACTAGACTATACCGGATAGACCCATAGACAAAAATTTCGATATTTTCTTTACTGTTGGGTATTTCTTCTGTATGTTTTAAGGGTGTGTTTGAAACTATAATAATAATAATAATAATTTGTCCTAATACTAGTACGCGAGAACAAAGTTCAGTAAAAAATAAATAAAGCCTGGGCCTATCCGACATAGTGATTTTGTTCTAAAAAAATCACGCGGGGTCTCAGGAGGATACTAACAAGAGATAAATAAGGTAATCAGTACGTTGCTTCAAAATATTTGACTTTTCTCCATTAAATATCTATTAGTTTCGGCGTAGCTCAAACCGTACTTGCCAACTTCTTGCATACAATATATAAAATCCAACTTCCCAGAAACAAAGACTTAATCGTTAAAAAAAACTCTTTAGTATTTTGCCACCGACTTCCGAAATTAAAATATATATATATATTGTCTCTCTGTAGTGTTATTTTGAAAGATAGTTGTTTTATTTTAGCAAAAAAGTTTTTATTTTTCACGTTTTAATGATAGCCAGGTAAACAACAGTAAAAAAAATTAAAAGTCATTTATTCAAACTAGGCTGAGAGTCAGCATTTTTTAACGTCAAAGTTACGTAAGACAGTCTTCCAAAACGCCCGCCCTTCACCACTTATATACAATAATATGTAAGTAATTAATATTACGAAACAAAACATACATTAAATTATTTGCCATATGTCAGCTAGCACACGCCAATATGCTAGTGACTAGAAGTATCATCATCACGATACAAAAAGTGGATTAAATACGTATTATTGAAGTTAACGCAATAACTGCAAAGGCAAAGTCAATAAAATGTATATGGGACCAATCCAGAAAGACAACCTACCCCTTAAAATTTTTTTTTGAAAATTGGTCCATAATTGGCGGAGAAATCAGTAAACATACTTAAAAAAGATACAAAAAGTCTAACATAGAACTTTCTCCTTTTTTGAAGTCAGCGAAAAAAACCACAACCAACAGCCGGTAAATATAACGTAGGTACTTAACATTATTTTCTAAAGATTAATCTCTTTTACGCAACTCTGTGCCCAATAAAACAAACCCTTAGGTCTATTAAAATATCTTTAAGGGCTATAAATACTTTGATCTTTACTATTCATTGGCTACAAAGGCCTAAGTAAAAGAAAACTTTTGCTTGTAATGTGTACTATTTTTCCTGGTAATTGTGACGTTTCACTCATAAAACAATTATTATTAGCTCTTCGCGTGTTACATTGCAATTATAAAATAAGGCTGATTATCTTGGCCGACATTGTATCTTACCTATTGTAGTACATTAGACGATTCAAATAGGTACTTATCAATTAATTGTAGTGTCACAGTATTTTCTACGCAGCAGATTCTTGGTCGGTTATGTAATTTTTATTATTTTTTTATCTAGTTGTTTTTAGAGCTGAATATCTTACAGCTCAATTCACTTTTAGATCATTTATATCTTTCACTTCGAGTAAAAGCCGTTTAACAGTCTGACCACAAAATGAATCAGAAATGAAAAATTAATTTCGGCACTCGCCATCTTTCACTCGCGCTCCGAATGATTGAAAAATGCAGTAAAATGAACAAATGGAAGTTTGTTTCTATGTATTTTTTCGTATGAACGTGAAATGAAACAAAAATGCTCGCCTGAGTGAACAATCACTCGAGTGAAACATTTATTAAGCAATAAAAAACAGTATGTGCAATGTGCATATCATATTGTATGATAAATACGACAACGCTAGATTATTTAACAAAAATAAAAGCACTCAGGTACTTACAACAGAAGTAGTTTCGGGTTATTAACGTTCTAAAAGATAAGAATTCTACTGATGCTAATGTAGGCACTTCACAAAACGAACAAATAACTAGGATTTAAAGATAAAAGTAGTGTTTAATGACGTGCCATTAGTACATAGTCTTTGATCACTGGAGTAGACGCTTTTTTTCAACAAGTTGCGCGGGAAACAGCTGATGATATCTACGACGTAATTTTTTTCTCAGCTGAGGGCAAAGGAAATTAATGCTTCATCCGAGTGTGTTTTTTTTTGTCGGGTTTTCGGACATTTGATATTAGTGTGGTCCCGGGCGTATTACGTATACTGCCGGGCGTAAAGAATAGCACCATCCCATTTCTTCCAGTGGGTGTCGTAAGAGGCGAATAAGGAACTACTATAGAATGGGTAGCAGCATTATCTATGCATTTTGCCACCATGCTGAGATCGTCAACCCGCCTGCCGAGCGTAGCGATTATGACAAACTTCTCCAAATTGAGGGGGCATATGTCCAGCAGTGGACGTCTTTTGACTAAAATGATGATGATGATGATGATTTGACATTCCTACAATACTTACGTACAGTAAGGATAACATAAATGTTTCTAAGGAGTTAAATCATTACGATTGGCAAGATATAAAATTATACTCTGAATGTTGCATCCTTTGATAATTTCTTTTTTTTTTTTTTGCTACGTTTCTAAGCTAGTTCAACTGTTAGATTCCTACTGAGTAATTTTGCTGGATAAAAATTTTCAACTTTTTTAAAGCCTTGCACTTTTTCAGTTCGTTTTCAGTCAAAGGGAATAACATTTCTTTGACCTAAATGTAACAAAAGAAGAGTTCTCATGGAAAATTTAATTGCAATTTCAACTTTTACATAAATCGGTTTTGGAAAATTACTGAATTTAATATTATCATAAAACGAATATTCGTTTGGCAAGGACGTTGCCATGTGAATGGTACTCATTATGTTGTTGAAATTATATTTTAGGATCGTTAAGCTTTCTTTTTCAGGTACACAATAATTTCAACTGACCAAAATTTACGCGACAAAATTATGGATTGTCAAACATACATATTTAATTTAATCCCAGGCTAATAGAAACAAAGAGACTGCCTTAAAATAACCAGGGTTTAGTTGAATTTGTAATACAATATAGGTTTTTCTAACGCATGTTACTTGAACAAATTATCTGTGAAGTACAGAACAAAACGTCATTATCATTATCATCATTTTGGCCCAAAACTATCCACTGCTGGATATAGCCCGCCCCCAATTTGGGGGGATTAGCCATAATCGCCACGCTTAGCAGGCGGGTTGACGATCGCAGTATGGTTGTAAAATGCATAGAGAACGCTGCTGCCCATTCTCTAGTAAGTCCCATAGTCGCCTTTTATGGCACCGACGGGAAGAAATGTGGTGATGCTATTCTTTACGTCTGGCTCCACACGAAACAAACCATATCATCGAGTAATAATAATAAAGATTTTAATTTCGTAACGAAGAATTCATAGAGAGTTAGAAACCTAATATTAAAACAACTTATTATTTAGTGTCAATAGCAATCACCCTCCGCACAATCTGCTTTACAATTGGAGAGCTGAAACTCTCCAGTACAGTTCTCAGGATGAGGTTGGGACTGCGTCTTACTCTCTTCCGTAGCAAAGCGGTTTTCTTGCGCACAATCGCATGAAATCTGTTGGTGCGAGCTTTTGCAAACATTTCCGACGCACTACAGTAGTAAGGGAGTCTCAACAACGTCCTGAAAGCACTATTATACTAGACCGGCAGGACATCCATAGATCTTTTAGTGTAACTGTAGATAGTAATGTTTGTGGTCAGTGGTAGTTCTGCAGACACACATTGACCCGTCTTTTGTTCTTGCTTAACAACGCGTAAACAACTCAACTCATAACAATAATGGGCAGTCGTAAAAGTGTTAATATGTACGTCTGTAGGGATATTGTAGGTGCGCGTAGTTTAGGGATGTTCCCCAGTCAGCAATAAAATAAAACGAGGGTCCTCAACGCGGCGTGGCGTATGATATGTGACGTCATCAGGCTATGGGCACGTCATTATATCTGGATCATTCCATAGATGGGTATGAGTTGGAAGATTTTCCTAGAAGTGCCGTAAATAATACGGTAGAATTTCTATTGAAGAGAATTGGACTTTGTGAAAAATGTTAGCGTGCTTCTTTATTCTGGACTAAGCTAATGATCATGACATAATGTTAGTGTAGTTATGATGCCATGAGACGGAAAATTTGGAAATACCTTTTTGTTTTTGCTAGCCTCCGCTGTCCCATTCCTGGGTAAAAGCCTCCCTCCACTCCTTCCATTTTTACGAGCCCACGCGTCGTACTTCCAGTTTTGACGGAATCTATCCAGCTTGACTCGCCATCTTCTACGTGCTCTGTCGCGACCCCGCCTCATTATCTCAGGGCACCAGTTCTATGCTACTTGGGCCCACAGTTTGTCCGACATTTGGCAGATATGCCCTGCCCAGTTCCATTTAAGTTGGGCAGGCTTTTAAGTCACGTACGTCAGCTATCTTTTTTTTAAATACCCGTAAATGTAGAAAAATGGGAAACTATTTAGATAAGGTTCCCATTTCTTGCTAACCCGAAGTCTGAAAAAGTAAAGCTAACTAAAAATATCCAGTTTATATTCATAGCAGCATTTTCATACTTAGGAAATAACCATCTCAGATTGGCACTTTTTGATCAATTTCTCTCTTTATTAGTAGCACACCTACCGTAACACACGGGATGTGCTACAAATAATATATTCAATAATATAATATCGTCTTCTCGAAAGCCTTTTATCGCTTGTAATATTTGGTTACATAGGTCGTGACATTTCAAGCGTTCGTAACAGAAAATACATAACCTAACTTTTTATTGTCTAAACAGGTTTACGTTCGCTTCTATATTGACAAAATAGTCAGCGTTTACTACCCCTTAAAACTGAAATTTACTTACCACAATACTTGGTAAATTCGACTTCATAATTGGTTGAAGCTTGTGGGTCTATCGATAAGGTTTAAGCTAAGCTTGCCGCGGTTGGTCTGTGGATGGGTGACCATTATATATACCAAGTGCCTCCATGCCTTGGAAAGTACGTTAACTTTAGTCCCAGTCATCTTTGACACTCGTTATGGGTCATCAAAACCCCCTAACTCTGACAGTCAGTAGGTATTAGGTATCTCGCCAAAGAAAGGGTATGGGTATACGCCAGTAGCTGGGTGGTAAAGGTCAGATAGGCAATCGCTCCATGTATATTGCTGGTATTTAGCTGCATCTGATTAGACTGAAAGCCCATCCCAAAATAGAGAGGAAAAGACTAGGCAGATTGGTTGACTTCGTAATTGCTGTATCACTCTAACTCTCTAAGGTTGAACGTCGGTTGCACTTTATAAAATAACCAATTCTATTTGTCTTTGTTACGGTGAGATACACTCCCGGACTCCCGGACTATCTAAGTGGATAGTCCGGGAGTCCGGGAGTGTTAGATATGCTCCTATCGAGTCACGGTACAGTTCCATGTGAGGAAAATAATGATGAGTCAGACAAAAAGTTTTATGTCGTTTTAATGCAATTTCGGAATTTGAATTACAGATTATTTAAAAATATGTATGTAAAAAGACTTCTAGACAAAAAGTACTCTGGTGTGGGTTGGCTCTATTTAGGAGTCTTGTAGTGTATTTTCAACCAGTCACTTTCAACTTATTGAGAATTGTCTAATTTTTAAGTAGGCACCCAATTTCAATCAACAAATAAGTGATGCATGTTGTGCTTACCTGTACAAAATTGGTACACTAGACCATAAGTTTACTGAATGTATTTCATATCATTGTATCAGTGTATTCAATTGTTGGTAAGCCAAATAAATAAAAGAAAATAAAAAAATAAAGTGGCAAAAAAAAATTGCGAAGCAGACTCCATCTTGGTATACTTAAAGTGAGTTTTAATAATTTCCCTTCAATATAAACAAAAAAATATAGTGAAAATTATCCAATCATAACTAGGTGACTGACCATTGCATTAATTTTCAAATTAACAAACCAATTTTGTAGTATGTGGCGCAAAACTCTTAAATCTAGTTAACAAAATAAATTGAGTTTGCTACAGTATAATAGCTAGATAACCCTTAATGCATCATGTATGTGTCATACACTCGGGAGCTTTTAGGGCGTTTACATACTGTGCAAGTTGCTTGTGCAAGTAAAAACGCGAGTTACTCGCGCGGGAAGCTCATGCAACGCATAACATACTAAATAAAGTAAGTCAGGAAACTAAATTTATTTCTCATAAACGTAATAATATGCCACAAAAAATAGTGGGGCAGTATAAATTTCTAATAAATTGATATAGCTACTGCAACCGAACTAGGCAAAGCCTATATTTCGGTTTTCAGTACCTTTCCCTCTTTATTTAACAATAAAATACCAACAAAGCAAATGGTTGGTCGTACTACTAATTAATTTGGAATAACTTATCCGTAACTTAAATGTTACTTTTAATATTACCTGTAAAATAATAAATAAGTGTTCTATACGTGAGTGAAGTGTTTGTGTATACTATGACTTACACACAATACCAAACCACACAGATTCCTGTAGATACGCGTAAATATCAGAAACAACATTTTACTTGATTAGCAAATTGTATTAAGCGAACTACCTACAAGCTAAAATATTACAAGTTTATAGCGACGATGAACCTTGAAACTCCACCGAAGCGGGTTCAGGGCTCGCGATTCACTTTACGAAGCACCCCTCAGGGAATTGATATTCATTCTGCAACCTTCACCGGCAAATTTTCTCGTTGATTTCAAGTAGATTTAGGTACCTATTTTCTTTGATAACCTGAAAAAGAAGGATGAAACGGACTTCAGAGACAGGCAAATTATTGAATGAGCAATTTCCCGTTAGTCAATTGATTTTATTTTCAGCGTCTTGAAAATTCTAAGATTAATTCTTTGAATTTTATCGGTTTATGGCATAAAGAGTGATTATGTGAGACAATAAGATTGTGAGTTCTGTAACTAGACAATAAGAGATTACGGCAAATTCCATCCAATTTAGCATATCCAGTAGATTGCAGTATGGCTTCTGTATCCTCAATTTGAGTCGACCACGGTGGCATGTAATTAAATTAAATCGCGTCACATGTCCAGTCACTAGGTCAAAAGGTGCTCTTAGAGACGTGTTGCCGAAATATATGCAGCTTAAGCTAATCGCGCGAAAGTAATTTTGACACGCGATAATTTAGTAAATGGTAAATATCATGCCACGACTTCCTACCATATATCAAATTAAATTGAGGCTATTTATGTTTGTATTTTTTTTTTTGGATTGATATTTTGCAAGTCAACTTATGAGATTGCCTGTGGCTACCTTACTATATTTAGACCTCTTGCCAGGGCTTAAAAACTTAAAACTAGAGCGACTACTCGCTAAAGGCACCCTCTGTGGGGTATGAACCTCAGCTGAGGGCATCGCAAGTAGAGGGTAGCATGGTACGGGATGATGTAATATTTGATTAGTTTTTGTTCTCTGGGACAAAAATAACGTCACAAGTTTTTAAATGCTCATCCAGTGGCGACGAAATGTGACAACTGAGCGACGGATTACGTCAATCATAAAGATTTTCTACCGTGACAGATATGACAGGCAGAAAAATCGTCAGTGCGCGTATCCTCAATTAGAGTCAACCACTGTCATGCATTTAATTTAATATAATAACTATACACGTTCGAATACGAGGTCGTATCATATCCACTGA
Source organism: Aporophyla lueneburgensis (assembly GCA_932294355.1). Classification (NCBI taxonomy): domain Eukaryota; kingdom Metazoa; phylum Arthropoda; class Insecta; order Lepidoptera; family Noctuidae; genus Aporophyla; species Aporophyla lueneburgensis. The sequence goes on from OW028740.1 coordinate 19,421,021, forward strand.
AGCTAATACCAATCTCTTATGTTCGTTTGTTACGCGAAAGCTTTTGTTTCTGAAAAAATATCGTGGCGTCTGTTTTTAATGAGCAGTGATGACAGAATGACAACTGAGTGACGGAACACATCAATCACGAATTTTAAAAGACAAAAAACATACGCTCGTGTGTAACAGGCCTTACTAATCAGTTGAACAGTAGTGCGGTCGTAATCTTATCGTGTTTACCTGCCGTTTAATTAATAAATACGCGAGTGTACGCTTTTACGGACAATATGTTACGAATTAGTAGATAAGGTAATTTTGTGATTGCTTTTAGGCTTCGACCTCGGAAAACACGAAATTTACTGGTAGTTTTTTACGCATTCTCTTATCTTTTCGGACTTCTACTAAATAATGTTCTGGCTTTCTGTTTAATCAATCACTTTTCTGATGGAAGTTTTAGTCAAACTTTACGTAGAACCCAGTGTGAGTACGATGCTTCTGATCAGACTATTCCCCACTCACTGCATTGTCATAGGTACCTGATCACCTGCACTTCAGATAACCAAAAGCTCAAATTATTAAAAAAAAACGAGATAGAGTAACAAAACAATAAGAAAACCCGTAGAACCACCAGCCACGGTTAAACTATAAAAAAAAACATCTTTATATTACCCCAGTTAGAATGACACAGTATCTTGACGGCTTAAGTGAAATAGGTTTGTAAATAGGCTCTTTGTGTGCCGGACGTAAATAATAGCATCATCCAATTTCTTCCCGTGGGTGTCAAAAAAAGCGACTAAGGGACTTACTATAAATAAGGCAGCAGCGTTCTCTATGCATTTTACCACCATACTGCGATCGCCAACCCGCGTGCCAAGCGTGGCGATTACGGAAAATCACCCCCAAATTAGGGGAGGCCTATGTCCACCAGTGGAGGTCATTCGGCTGAAAATAGGAATACAGCAATATTTTCATACTGTTGCTTCGTTTTAGTTGTTACTTCCGCCGTGAACGTAAATCCATTAAGAGTTCTATGAACGTCAAACTAGTATGTTAGGTAGTACAGTTAACGCCATAATTTTGCTGCTAACTTTCCCGAGCTTAATACCTATCCTAATGCAACTATTGATGAGGTATACGTTGGAGTTAGTTGTTGCACGGTGTTGTGCCCCGGATCGTAATCGACAGTAACTACTTGAAATAACTATGTTAACAGGTTATTATAGCGAAGCGAAACTGTTCACAGTGTTCACTTTTGAAGGCTCCTGCAGACAGACGAAATGTGACAGCGAGACGCGATACTAGTAGAAGAATTTCCATGAAAACTTCATGGAAAATTTTCAGAATCGTGTCGCACCGTGCGTCGCGCCTGTCTGTGAGAGCCGTTATGTGGGAGCCTGGGATGTATTTTGTTAATAGACTTATCTTGTGAGACAATATTTTTATTTACTTCAATTAAGTCGGTTAGTAACCAAATACAATAATTAAAGAAACACACATGATACGGACGCATAAAAAATAAAAACATAAAGTTCTGATCAAATCTTTCATATTTCCGTCACATTACTTACAACATACCAATAAAATATTGGTGCAGAAATCATTTGTCGAATTAGAATCCAAAAGATCATTGAGTCTGGCCAAAATGCGAGGTACCTACTAGGGACTCACGCACAACGGTGCAACATGGAGGCACAGTAAACAGCCTGTGCTTCCTGCCGCGGCAGTAATTGCCTAGGACAAAGAAGCTATCCGTCAACATGCAATTACGCATGCTAGCTTCCTCTGACGTGGCATGCCAAGCTTTGTCCAATTTTACATGATTCAATTCTATGATACTCGACTCAACTTTCTCTGACTCGCTGTGACGGAATAAACGTAATAAAAACTTTTTAACAAAAAATTATACCGCCGAAAAAACTGAAAAGCAAAAAATAATAAACCTTAAAATTATGAGTCGGCGCTTTGAGTGATCTTTGTTCATTGATTTTTCAGCGCCGACTCAAAATTTTAAGGTTTATTATTTTTTGCTTTTCAGTTTTTTCGGCGGTTTAATTTTTTATTAAAAAGTTTTTATTTTATATTTTTTTGTGGTTTGAATGTACTAATAATACTTGGCAAGGTATATCCCATCCAATGAAAAAAGAATTATCAAAATCGGACTACTCGGTATAAAGTTATGCGTGGTTATACATTACAATCAGTGAGTGGACAATCAATTATCCCCTGTTTTCCGACCCTTAGGGTTCGATTTTGTTTTCCAAATTCATATGGGACCACCTTGGGAGTACACCCTTTCCAATAAAAAAAGAATTGTCACAATCGGACGACTATGCACAAAGATATGCGTGATCATACATAAAAAAAAATATATATACGCGTCGAATTGACAACCTCCTCCTTTTTTTTCGTCGGTTAAAAAATATATGTAATTGTGAGATATATTTTAAATTAAATGTTTACTTAACTTATACAACAATACAAAATTATATTTTTCTTCAACTTCAACTCTATAAGGAACTACTAAACATAGGGAAACATTAACAAACATAATAATCATCATTTCAGCCGTAATACGTCCACTGCTGGATATGACCTCCCCCAATTTGGGGGGCTTTGGCATAATCGCCACGCTTGGCAGGCGGATTTTCGATCGCAGTATGGTGGTAAAATGCATAGAGAACGCTGCTGCCCATTCTCTAGTAAGATAATAATATTAACTTATTAACTAGAAACATTTTCTTTTTCTCTTTTCATCATTAAATAACCAAACATTATTATGTGTTACGACTTTTACACGGAGGGAGTAGCGAGCATATACAGTCTTGAATAAACAATTTGATGGCTCATCCCCTATCAAAATTACCATGATAATCAAAGCCAAGCTCCAAAGATTGATGGATTTCCTTATAGGAACAAACATAACATCTACCTATAAGTACGGAATTTCCCGGATTATTCCAGGCAGCTGCGTCACGGATTTTTCTATTCTCTAAACTCCTTATCTCAGCCGTTTCAGACCTATATCCCGCGCCCGCTTTCTTGTAAGCTTTATAATGAAGCGAGTCCACATCTGTTTTATTATCATCCCCAATGGCCAATAGTGTAGTGCTCATTGAATTTAATTACGTAGAAACGCTTGACCTTTTAAATACACCGTTTATAAGACACTTCTATTTTATTTTCGTTGCCTTTTTGGTTCATTTATACGCATTTAAATTCACATAGTAGGAGATATCGCGAGACTGTTATAGTCACTGACCTCGACATTATCCTAAAACAAAAACGTATCGCATATCGCGTTTCTTTTATTAAGTGAACAAAAGTGAAATATGACCTTGAACTTAATCATTGTTAGATAGTAAGGGCCACGGCACACTTGTAACACCCGATAGCCGTGCTCGTGCTCATTGGCCAATTCACGAAATGGAGCCAATGAACACGCCATCTTTGCGTCGTGAGGCCTACCATGTTCTACGTCTGTTGCTAGCCTAAAAGGGCGTGTATCATGTGGCGCTCAAACAAAACAGTTAGTTGACGGAAATGGAGCTTTGGCTATGACACATCCCGACACAGTGACATATAACTATAGTCTGTTTTCGTAGACATTAGACTCAACATTAGACATTAATTTTACGTTAGGTGTGACTTGACAAATGATTTCATTTCTAAAATGCGATTTCGTTTCCTATTGTTAAATCACCTTCGCCCAAACTTTACCTCTCTGAGACTAGGCATTACGAAAATTTGCCAACAATTTCGTTTGTGTTAAAAAGTGAGTCCAAAATATGAAAGCTACCTGGCTGTGAATATCTAGTTTATCTTGTCGCCCATCCAATCCATCGCACATTGTTTTGCTTGGGAATCGTGTCACCGCGTTTTCGCCAGTGCCGTATTGTTAGCGCAAATGAAATAACTTATCGTATGCTCGTCAGGTTTCATGAATTTTGACCGGTTTTAGGCAACGTTAGGCCGAAGTAATAGTCGCTTCCTGTGTCCACATAAGCTAAGCATAATGGTATCCTGTATTTAAAAGCTGCTATGGCTCATTCGTCATAAGCTAGCCGTCATCCCCACATTGAATCATACACATAACTGTGGAATTATATTAGAATCTTAATGTGTGAACTTTAAAAAAAACAATGACCTCTGAGTTGGTTAGCTGGTTTTATTTCCAGCTCGGATGCTAAAAAGAAAACTGTCTTGTAAAAGTTATTCGTGTATAAAACATAAAATGAAATTGATTTGTTGGATTTTTTCACCATTTGTACATACTCAAATGTTTGCTTTGTGTTTTTGAACTGTCTGTGAATTTGAAGTGCTCTACATAAAAATGTATTGATTAGACTTTAGCTAATTAAAAAAAATGCAGGTAGTTTAGTAGTTTTTTTAACTATCATATTTTCTAACTTAAATAAAAAAACCTTACACGTTTAAAAAAAATGTCCCATTAGAAATAATATCTATCTAATAATTTTTACGTATTCCACAAACCTGCAAAATAAATTTTCTCATCATGGATATGATGAGAAAATATACATTACACGTCTGTGGAACCCAATGAGGTCTATTTACTGAAACACCTCACGTCAACACGTCTGTAACGCCAATAATAATACGTAATTTAAAAATGATTAGACCAGTAATTACCTGAGATTTATCTAAAACGTTGCCCAACTTTTAGCTGTTGTGGCCTTATCTTTCAGAAACCAAGACACTGATTAATGAGGTTTATCGTTAATATTGTAACTTCTAAGGGCCGGTATTACCTGTCGGGCTAAGATTTGGAAGAAGTTCATAATTATAATTTTAATTCAGATGTTTCTCATCTAAGTGACTCAAAATCTATAACCCAAAATCTTCAATAGATTGGCTTTGATTTCGTTGCTTAGCTATTGCATAGACTAGAAACGATGAATGAATAAATATGAATCATTGTTTAACTCGTCATTTAGCTATCTATACATGGGGTATTTAAGCAAAACAGTTTCGCTAAGTGTGAGGTCGCCATACACAACGATAATAATACACTTTATTGCTTATTGTTCCCTACTCATTCTGAATGCAAGCAGCGACCTCCTAATTTATCCGCGGGATCCGTGACAGTCTATTGTATACATTTTCATTAGGCCCGCATTTAAAATAGGTAGATAATGAAATAGGAGAATGGTGCTGGCGAATTTATCATTAGTGTGATCGTCTCCTTTTATGTTGCAATTTATAAAGTATCAGGTAGTAATAGGTTAGTGTGGGCGCATAATTGCTTCTATTTGTAAGTTAACAAGGCAATTATTAAGATTGAAGCCGTAATTAGTGTCTGGAAAATTATAAATTACGTAGGTAAATAAATCTTACATTTCATCTGGTGGTTGCCATCGAACATTTTGGTTAATTAATAAGAGAAACTAATTTGATTAGATATTATTGTTCATTTTGATTGGTTTCATTCTTGTACTTGTAAACAGTTTATAGTTAGGTAAGTATTGATTTCAAATTAAATTACAATATTTTCTTACTCGGATGTTACAGCTAAAACGAAAAATACGCTTCTGAACCTTAACACACCATCCAAAACCCACTCACGGTAAGGCAATATCTCGCGTTTCCCGAAAAAATATTAGTGTGTTTAAGCGCCTACCAATATAGAACTGCAAACAGTTTCGTTTGTGTTCGTGCCGCGTGACTGTCAGGCGCTTTGCGCACGCGAAGGTCTCGATCTCCGATTAATAGCATACCGAGGTTGCCCTACCCGCCCTTTATTACCTCTCCGCCCTCTTCGAGTGCCTGCAAAATGAGCAATGTTAAGGTCAAACGACGTAACTCCTTATAAGTCCGGTTCCTCCATAATCCGCAGCTAAGGAAACTTTGATCAAATCCGAACTTAGAATTCAGCAAAAGTTTCGGCGTCTGGATTTGGGATCTTAATAAGATTTTGTGCTAACTTTGCTTATTTAGCTATGCCGTGATAAGATTGCATTAACTTAGTAACGATTTCCGATGTAGGTAAGTCGGTAGCCAGGTAATCAGTGCAATCAATAATTCGGTGACAATTCAATTACAGGCATTAATTTAACTGCATTATCACATTATTGAAAGCTAAATGAGATGACCAGTTAATTGAATGCAGGCTAACACGAGTCGTCAGTACATTAAGTTATGATAATTATAACCGTTATTATAAGCCTACGTTTAGATGGGAACAAAAATGTTGTTGTTACTCAACGTCAGAAGCCTGAAAATCACATACGTCATAGTTAGGACAGAAATAAATACAAGAAATGTGGGGTTGACATCAGACGGCGGTCGATCGTTAAAATCCAGATAAAAATTACAAAGTGTGGGATGTCGGCTGGGATTGTGTTACGTAAATATAAAACATCTAAATAATCAACCTTTGAGGTATTTTTGTTTCAGGCACGTGTCGTTTATTGATGCCTTTATCTGTTTGATTGATGAGTCACATACCTAATCATAATATGAATACTGTTGATAAATAGGTGCGTAGTACTGTCTTCCAAATGATTTATAGTTGGGATTGGCTTAATAAAAAGGCTTTTAGGACTTTTTCTCAGGTTTTTCAAGTAGTAAATAAACCAAGCTCTTTAAAATTCGTAAAAATAAAAACAAGCTCATTCTTTGCACAGTTATAAATTAATTTTCTACAGTCACGGTACAGTGAGACCAAAAATACGTAGGTACAATGAGAAAACAAAAATGGTGTTATATTCTTCACACAGTAGGTATTATGTCGTGTCCTACTTACGTCAGACGTTGACGAGTCTTGTGTTCGTATTCATGACCACCTCCTCATGAAAAGCTTTTTGTTCTCGGCTACCCCAAATTATTTTCTATTGAATTTCAGACACAGACTGGACTCTTGAGATATCGTTAGTCAAACATCAAGTTTCAAAGTGTCAAGTTTTGTAACTACGCGAGTTTAAATGCCATAGGTTAAATTAATGAAAATGGTCCTTAGGGACTGACTGCCATATTCCCCTAATGGTAGTCATAAACAACCTGCGTAGCGAAATAGCTCTTCAGTTAATAGAGTACAATTTAGAATAATTAGTGTAGTAGGCATCCGGGTGTTATGGCATGCGTCTCGTAATCTAAATTATATCTGCGGATGTGTCGTGGCGCACATTGTAAATGAGCTCACGCAATGACCATTAATGTCTTGAACATAAAATAGTAATGTCACTTAAATATGTGCACAATCATTTGAATAATCCTATCACGCAATTTACCTACATAGTTAGTTATAATATCGGCACGCTATAAACTGGCTAAGTAAGCAAAACTCAATACAAAAACAAAATAAAACTTACTGACAGTATTTTTTTTTTTAAATCAATACCTCAAATTAATTCTGCATTTTTTAAATCAATAAATCTTCATTTTTGCCCGGGGAGGTTAAGAGCTAAAGATTTAGTGGTGGTTTAAAAAATAAAACCTACTTTTTGTAGTTCCCATTCATAAGAATATATACATATAAGAAACTTCGTAAGTTTGTATCCCTTTTTACGAAACATCCGCGGACGGAGGAATATGAAATATAGCACAGTAAAAGTTTATATGGAGGAGTGCAGAAAACTATTACTTTTGACCATTGGGCCAGTATAAGTCCTTAGAAATGCGCAGTAACTTAAGAAAAAAACCGGCCAAGTGCGAGTCGGACTCGCGTACCGAGGGTTCCGTACAAACCTGTAGGTATTCTCGGTTTATGCATAAGGTTTGTGTTTATGAAAATAAATGTTTTTTTTTAATATTTCTGTTGATTGAATGAAGACTAAATTGCGGTTTACGATTTATGACGTTTTAAAAAAAACTACGTACTCGATCTCGTTCAAACCAATTTTCGGTGGTAGTTTACATGGAAATGTACATCATATATTTTTTTTAGTTTTATCATTCTCTTAGTTTACAAGTTACGGGGGGGGGGGGACATTTTACCACTTTGGAAGTGTCTCTCGCACAAACTATTCAGTTTAGAAAAAAATGATATTAGAAACCTCAATACCATTTTCGAAGACCTATTCATAGATACCCCACACGTATGGGTTTGATGAAAAAATTTTTTTGGAGTTTCAGTTCTATGTGTGGGGAACCCCAAAATTTATTGGTTTTTTTTCTATTTTAGTGTGAAAATCTTAATGCGGTTCACAGAATACATCTACTTACCAAGTTTCAACAGCCTAGCTCTTATAGTTTCGGAAAAAAGTGGCTGTGACATACGGACGGACAGACAGACATGACGAATCTATAAGGGTTCCGTTTTTTGCCATTTGGCAACGGAACCCTAATAAAGGGTGGATTATTTCGAATTTTCTGAATCATAGCAAGTTATAAGCACCACTGCTGTGAATGAGATATATTATTTTTATATGACATGCTCTTTTCACGCGTGTCGCTCGGAAATCAGAGCTGAAAGTGTTAATGCTTTGTTCAGGTGATTGACGTGATATGAAAGTAGGGAACAGACTGTATATAGTAAATACGTATGCGAATTTGTCATGTAATATGAAGTTTAGATCTAAAAGGATTTGTTTCACGGTTCATTTACAAGTTGAGTGCTTTTGAAACTGCTAAATTCATTTGCAAATCTTATTTTGCTACTCTACCAGAACGAAGCTATCTGAATAATTATTTTAAACGCTGTTTTTACCGTGTCTAAATGTAATTTTAATGATATTGTTAAATTCATACTACTTCTAAAATAAACTAAGCAAAATAACTTTAAATGACTAAATATAAGTGTATATCTTAATAAGTATTAGTGCAGTCATGGGAAAAGAAAATATAGATTTCGTTCAGTAGACTGATAAGCTAAGTTTTTCAAAGCTTCTTGACTTCTACTATTTTTGCTGTACCCGACAGGGTCCATCATGATCATGAACATATAATTCTAAGAAACCACTTAGTATTTTTTTTTTTCGATGGGAACTTATCAAATGACGTCTCCCGCTCTGGGTGAAGTGGACATGCATGTCAGACTTTTACTGACTAAAACTCACCCGTGTTCCTTCAGTTGCCCATATGCCAGGACCACGGTATCTCTTTCGAACTAATCTCGCGACCCTGGCAGGAAGTTACCACCTTAGTGCACATTGTGGAATGCAAATAAACTATATTGAGTTGAAAATGAAAATGTTGGAAACACAAAAGCATTTTATAATATCACTACCATGAGATGTCTCGACATACATCGCTTTGAAAGTATCCAAGATCCCACCTTTTCAAATACCCGACTTACCGACATCTGGAATAGTGCGGATTACTGTCATAGCTCGGAGAAAAGCTGAATTTGTTTACAAAGATTACCACGGCACCGCTTCAGATGCCATCTTTGAATGCGACCGACTCTAAAAGCGACAAAATATTCCGTTCACATTCGCCACCCGCCCTATTACGTGCACAGATTTTTCACAAAAAATCTCATCCCCAATCGACCCTCCTTAAAGTGGGTCGTAAGCCTTTGATGGCATCTCTCATAAAATAAAGCCTGAAGAAAGTGCGAGTCAGATTATCCAAGGTTATCTATAAGATGAATAAATTTTCCTGTCTCCCAACTGAACGAAAAATATTTATGGGCCGAAGTCGAAAGGTGAAATAGTTGGGGAGCTCCCATAAATTTAATTCGAGGTCCGAAGTTTAAATATAACCCTAGTCGTAAAGTTTAATGTATCCTATAATTACTTGATTTTTAAGCGGTTTTAAATTTCCCAAAGGACATTACACGTACGTCAGAAAGTTTTACTGCTATCCGGGATAGAATTCGTGAATGTATAAAGTTAATGATGAAAACAACATCGGTTGAGAGCCGTCTTTTCGTGGAATATTTTTTTCTAAAGAAACATGTTTCACATTAATTCACAGTAGCTTTCAAGTCAGACTTTCCTCTTAGCTAAATCTATTTTAAGTTAATGTCAGTATAGTTAGATAGGTACGCAAGTCGATTCATACTGCTACTTTTACACATCTAAATTGTCACGCAGGTCCGATTGTTTTTTAATATTTCGAAAAAAAGCTGGTTGTTAATTGATATTTGTAGCTTATCTATAGCACATCTACCTAGTTACATAGTTAAGTAGATAAATAAATGAAAATCTTTATTGCAGACCACATGTCCCATAAAAACAGACTAATAAAAAAGTCACTACAAAGAAAAAAATACAATAATATGACATACATACCACAAACACAAACAGACGTCTTTCTTCTATCAATTTATGATCAACAATTAGCAATCTATACAGTCTGTGTGTATTTTATTCCTACTACTACTAACTTACTATAAGTAATGTACGAACGAATAGCTTTTTCTGCAAAGATCCGATTACCAGACTTTCATGTACAAAAATATCATGAAAAAATATTTATCGGCGATCCTTTACGTCCGAAAACAAGCTTAGTGTCGACTTATTATTAAGTACCGAAAAAAAATTGCAACCAAGATTTCGAGTGGCCAAAGCGATACTAAGTTATCATTGTAACATCTTAAGCTTTCCTACGACTATACAATTATTAAGATCTCCATGTCTTCCACTTTTCCCCGGTCTTCTCAAATCATTTAACTCTTTAGAGAACTTCAGAAGACCGTGAAAAAAAGACGAGCTCGTTCTTCCATTTCTTTTTACTCTTTCTCTCTCCCAATGTTATATATATGTATTTCATATTATATATATGCAGTTGTTTGGTAAATAGCGTTCCGAAAGAGGTCGGGGTCGCGTCGCAGCCAGATGTTCGGCACGCCGCCAACAGATGGCACAATAGTTCCGTTCCAATGTTGTGTGGAGATTATCTATATTTCTTTACGCACCCATTGTTTATTGCAGCTAGAGGTTTATTTTCACACGTATTTCGAAATGAAATGAACTTTTCCCTTTCAACATATATTTTTGTCTTTTTTTCTTGAAGCCCTAGCCACATATTCTCTCCTATTATTAGACTCCCAGTATTACTAAACTTCTTAAAAATATAAAGTGAGTTTTAAATCACACAATCAGCAAATCATGGGACAACAGACCTCTTCTATGTCATAGGGATTGAGCCAAAATCCACCCAGCGAACCCAGTACGGTTTGGTGTAGGTATGTCAAATGTCGTCGTCATTTCGGATCTAGGACATGCCGGTTTCTTCACGATGTTTTCCTTCACCGTTTTAAGAGCAGTGGTGATGAAACTAAGTATACAAATTAAAGTGCTTGCCTGAGTTCAAAATCACTGCCTACATACCACTGGGCCACCACTGCTCTTAATATTCATTGCCCTTTTTTTACATGGGAAATTATCAAATGACTTCTCCCGCTCTTCTGAGCGGAGCGGGAGGGCGTGTCAGACTTTTACTGACTAAAACCTACCCGTGTTCCTTCAGTTACCCATATGCCAGGGCCACGGTATTTCGTTTAAACAATCTCGCGACCCTGGCAGCCATCGGTACTAGCGGACCCATTTAGTATTGCTGACATCTCTTTGAGGCGCGCGTGGAACACTACGCGCCGTCGACCCGAGCCTGGTCCTTACCGGGCGGCGAGCTACCCATTGCTCGCAGCCCGCAAGCTCGCGCCTACGGTGGCCGGGAGTCCGCTATCGACTCCCGACGCCCGGGGCGTCTCCGCCTGCGGCGGGTATCCATTGCCCTCAAAATAGTTTTTCTGAAGGGCCGTTACTTAATAGCTATGATTTCAAAAAGGTGTTTAACGACAGTCCATTGTTTAACTGATACAAACAGTAGCCTCAAACCAAGATTTACCAAACCAACTACTTGTTGGAATACATTTCCAGGAGCAACTTTCTTCCTATAAAAATCGTGTATATCTATGAGAATAATAATATCGTAAAGGTGGGTAGCAGCCTTCACCCGTGTGTATAAATAACTTCATAATACTGCGATCACCAATTTGCTTGCCAACTTGCCAAGTAAATCTAGCTCAGTATATCTATGTAGGTACATAAGCCAAGCCATCCGCCACAAATCTACGATATCAGTTGTGTATTATCATACATCACAATACAATTTAATCAGGTACTTCCAAACAAAGATTAAATGTGAGTTTACAACCCAATTTTTTCATTTATTTTTAGACATAAACATTCCCTAATAACGAGCAACTGAAAGAAAATGTTTATCATTTCATTAGCTAGAGGGCTTTTGCTGTCGTGTAATTAGTATTTACGAACATTAAGAAACAGAGCTTTGTCCATAAAACATAATCTTTGATGTGGTAATTTAATAATAATGACTTACATAAGTCCATTTTGTAAGTAGCGTATACCTGCGTAGATTATACGTATGTATATCTAAGTCATGAGCATAATATTACATACTAAGAACATCGACCTTTAATAAAACAGTCGTTAAAAACAGACAGCAAAAAAAAACATTTATTTTCTCTCAAGCCAAGTTTTATTTTCAACGCTTCACAGGAACACGTTTTAATGATGTTATATTTTTATATCTCGTACGTCGTACTTACTTACGTAAAGTAGCGATTAGAGAATACCGTCAAGGGTGAGAGACATTAACACAAATCTCTTTAACACGAGACCTAAACGGATGTTCCGATGAGGCTTCCCCGCAATGTAGCCTTCGCACCTTCAATGGTCACAAAGATAATTCAAGACTCCGTTTCACGATCGTTTTATGAACCCTATAAAACGAATCATAAGATTATAGTTATAAATAACCATAAAATAACGTAACGACTTTTGTTTTACCGTAGATTATGACGTAGGTAATAACATTGTTGGTTGACTTATGTATATAGCTAATGGATATAGAGGCATGGCAAATTATAGAGTCTCATCATCTAATGACCGCATTAGTATGAATAAAACAAGACGTGAGAATTATTAATTAATTTATTAATTTTAAATTTATTGGTCCAATGTTACAATTGTTACCTTATTATTGTTAACTAAATGGTGGTCTGTAACTATTAACGTTAACATAGATCTTTACGGCGGACCCCAAACTAGGCGGCGCCTGTATCTTGGGGAGAATTAATTAATGAATATAGCGAGACATATTATCGGTCGGCGCAACAAAGTAGACGAAAACATTTTTTTCTGACTGTACAAGTCTGAATACAGCAGCACATTCCAAAAATATGAAATCGTAATTTTTGTTAACTTGTTTCAAGTTGACGAAAATTACAAAAGTTTCCTTTCCATTTCAGGTGACGTACATCAAATCAAACCGAATTTATTACTACGAGGCGTATTGTTGAATTTTGATACAAGTTTTTGGATCTACAAACGTTTTAGAGAGCGCGAAAAATGTTGGCATTTGTTCTTACTAAGGGCGTTTAAAGATAAGTGTTTTGTGATGAGTCGTCACCAGTTGCGCGTACCGGAGGTGCGCGTGAGTGGCGCGCCGTCGCAGGAAGAGGATGACCCCCCCACCGCGTTGCACCCTTTTGCGCTTACGCTTGCATCTATACCGAGAAGGAGACACTCTTGGATATGCGGGTAAGTGAATGAGACGTGGATGATACTGCATTTTTTATTATGTATTTATGACTAGGTTTTATCGGTGATCCTGCTATGTCATGGAAAACCTTGAAGAAGTTTTCCTTTTTATCATTTAAAATGTATGAAAAAAAATTTTTCAACTCTATACATTAAATTACCTACTAATTAAGTCCAAACAAAAAATAATTTACATTTTAACAAAACCTAAACACGAACATGCTTAGAATTTACTTTTCCTTCAACTTCCTAACTTAGCATTATTCTGATAGTCTAAAAATAGACTTTATGCAAACTTTTGACAGCTTTGAAGTTCTTTCGAACAGGTAAATAAATTGTTTGATTAAATTACACGGTGTTTAAATTTACTGCTTTATATAAATAGATTTACGTAATCTTGTAAAAGATAAATATAGATTGGATTACCTGATTATCGTTCCAGGGAAGTCTTAAAAGTCGCCTGAAGGTGAGGATTTAATGCAGGGCAGTGAGTGGGTTAACCATTTGTCAATGTTTTGAACTCCGGAACTAACTTTATTTATAAAAATATTATGTAATATAGCATTGACTACTGGCACAGCTGTGAGACATCAAAGATAAAAAGCCAGACGCATACATAAATCTAATAGCTATTCCTTATATTTTGATAACAGAACCCCATTTCGTCTCTCTGTATATTATTATTCATATTTCCCGCGCATAAACACTAAGATTAATTTCGCTTCATACGTACAGTAAAACAATATAGCTCGAGTGTCGTGTCTATATTGAAAGATATTTTCAGCAGTGAGTGGCTATCTGTAAGACAAATATCAGTTAATATTCATGAGGGGCTCTGGTGATGGTCTGTCCCAGGCATTAGCACAACAATGACCGCCACGTAAACGCTCATCCGAGCTAACCTCGACCATTGTACTGAGATCACTGTCTTCCAACTGTTTTTGTATTCCATTATACCCGTCTGACGCTTTCACTAGAATTGTCCCATGAATCATTATAATACAGTCTCCGTCTCCTCCCCAAATTGCCTCCTCCGCTACATAACTTTATTATTCATCGTATACGCTGGTCTTTATTGAAAAGCAGACGATAAATTTCAAAAACGTTAAAGACATCTACAGGAACTGCGCATTGGCGAAGGAAAAATACGAAAGAAATCGAGGTTTTTTTCCTTTCTTTCTGCTGTCAGTGATATTTCATCACAACATTAGTCGTCAGGGAAGCCATTAATCTGACATTGGCAGCGCTTATACGTCGTTCTTCACGCGCGACGGTTTACCCAATATCAAAATATTTGTTTGGCGAATATAGCGCGTTATTAATATAAGAGTTTGCAGAAAACGATCGAGGCTACCTATCAATACACCGGTTTTAGATTATATCTAAAACTATATCCCTGAATTTCAAATAATTTCTCAAGATAATGAAATTGCGCAGAGCTGTGTTGTTCTGCTTATTCGGGACGAGAGGTGCAACTAATCTATCGATCACTGAAAACCTATTGTGACAGTACCTATGTGTGTGGAGTTAATCAATACGCTCACGGGGAAATGGCTCAATCTGGAAGCAGGAAATAGGTCCAATTAAACACGGCTTTGATGTCTGATTGCTCTCTGTGCTAGCTCGAATGAGATCGTGGAGACAAAAAAATTGTAACCTTTAATGAAGTCCATCATTTCACTCCTACGAACATATTAAGCACTTAAAGCAAATTGAATGGAAAGAAAATTCGTTAAAGAGGAAACTGAGCATTCAGGGGTTGTGTTTTCAATTTCCTGTAAAAAGTTTCGTAATTCGATAAGAGCGTACTTTTTTATATTTATTGTGCAAGTTCAGGCGGCGCTAAGTTCGGTTTATTTGTCGTAATTACATCGAGACAGTAAAAAGACTTTATTTAAACTTTTTGAGTTTATTTCCGGGATATTGTGAATGCCTGTTTTAAAGCAACTCTTTAAAATGTGTTGGCGTACCTATAATTTTAACGTAACTAGTATTTATTCAATCTGTCCATCCGTTTCCCAATTTGCTTAGTCTTTTCACAACTTATGTTGGGGTCTGGTCCCAATCTAACTCGACACCTTTTGGTTAGACTAGCTATTCTTTAGGCTACTGACTTCCCGTAAGGACTGTCAAACATCTACAAATCACAGCCGGGATCAATGGCTTTACGTGCTTTCCGGAGCATGAACGGATCTTGATATTGAATGAGCTGTCACACATCCATGAATCGACTGCGGTAAGCATAGATTAACCTTCGGTTTACCCAAGCTGATGTTATTGTTTAGCCACAAACCCACTAATTCTAGGATTCTACAAAAATACGAGGATTTTTTTTGTATAATAAATCCTAGGTAAAAAGAAAATGGAGATATTTGCCTTGCAGTGGGACAATACTGAGTGATTATTTTAACTATTAATAGCTGGCTTTGACATTTCTCGGGACCCCGTGTTCCGGGACCTTTTGAAGGAGTACGAGAGCTCGAAGCCAACTCACAGAGGCCTCTCAGGGTGGAATGAGGCACAGTCGTCAGAGTCAATTATACCTGTATGAACAATGCAAGTGCACCCAAGGATAACCCCCGGTTGTTGTAGGACTATTGCAGAACATGGAACAAAATATATTATGCAATGTGTTTGGGTGGCTATAGTGGATTGTTTAGCTTGAACTATGGAAGAATTATATTATGTCCGCTGACCGACCAATGATAAATAATATAATTTTCACGGATAAAATGGCAGGAGGTGACTTTTACACTTGATAACGGGGCCTCTGAAGCTATCGCTAGCACTAACTGACATAGCAACAAGAGGGCAACATAAGCTCAGATGCTTGAGGAGTGGAGAGGTATTCCATGACAATCCTGGAAGTACGGTCAGGATCCTTAACAGCCTGCTAGGGTCGCGGATTTGTTCGAAAGAGATACCGAGGCACTGGCATAGGCAACTGAAGGAACACGGATGGGTTTTAGTCAGTAAAAATCTGACACGCCCTCCCGTTCCGACCAAAGCGATAGACGTCATTAGATAATTTCCCACCAAAAAAAAATTCCTAACAGCATCGTACTGGAATACTTCTTTTGTTCGAGCACTTGTTTTCTTGTGAACTTCCACTCAAGCCAGCCAATATAGTTAAGAAAGAGGTGGGAGAGCTGCTGTTCCTCGTTATTGTTCATTCTAGCTGACCAACAAAGGCAAGTCAGAGATGAGGAACAAGATTTCTCCCGAGAGAGAGAGTCCTGGGCTAGCTACTGCCCAATAGCTCACCACAGGCTACCCTACGGGTTTATGTATCTCTCTTGGTCTGGCTCTTGACCCTAGATCTGCTTCGGAAAAGTTCACGCTACCGGCAGAGACCTAGAGTTCAGAATAGCACGCAAAACTCACCACAATGACACGACATCAACGTAGATACGGGTGGCGGTAGAATTATTACTGATTTGTTATAATTTTCAGGAAATTGATTCACAGCTTATATTACATAACTTGCGTAACTTCTTCGCCCAGTAAACTATTATATAACAAGGCAAGAACAGGAATTATTAATTAATTTCCATAATTCCAATTTCACTTTCATGTAGGTAAGCAAGTTCTATCAATACCTTCCCATTTCTAACTTGAGTTACAATTTTGACGCATAATTTGCATATGTAGATAGATATGTGAATTAGTTCGGAATAGTGGGTCGAAGTTGGCTTTTGTGCGTAAATGTGAACCAAACTGTCACACACAAGCACGGGAAATTTATTACGGTACAGAACTTGGTAAATGTGCATGTCCGGTTTCAATTATGTCCTTATGAATCCTGTATGGAGTCAACTTTGCGTTAAGGGTACAGTCCTGCCAGGGTCGTGAGATTTGTTCGAAAAAGGAAGGAAATCGGGTGGGTTTTAGTCCCTAAAAATCTGACACGCCCTCCTGCTCCGCCCAGAGTGGGAGATGTAATTTGATGATTTCCAATCCACAAAAGAAGGGTACAGTCAGCAAAAATTCTTAATCAAAATTATTGAGCCAAATATTTTCTGGAATTGCTAATAATCATATTATCAACTCATTTTGTGTTCATTAAGATGATGTATAACCAAAGTAGCAGTGTTAATCGATTTATTTTTCTAACCGTACATATAACATTACATGCTTTTTTTTGCAAATCTTTAAAGCATTAATTTTTATCCTTGCTTAGCTCTTAGCCATCTATTACAACTTTCTTAATGATGCCGTTAGGTTCCAGAAAATATAAAAGAAAACTCTTTTATCTAGTACACAGACATATGTCTTGAAAATTATTTTCTACAAAATGAAATGTAACAGCGGCTTTTACTGAGGAGCTTAGCTCGCGGTGAGTCCGACCTTACGGTTGCGCCCTTTCATCGCTTTTGTCTCAGTCTCTTCACTCTGAACTCAAAGGCTTGTCTTTGATATAGTCTCTGTCGGCCAGCCGACCAACTGCATGACACACTGGCAAAGCTTTTATTTTAACACATGTCTTATATGGTTCAAAATAAGGTACGTTTTCAAAATCCGTCTAGTTTGCCGCCAGACCAATAAATTTAGATCAATTGTCACACACACAAAAAGTAGGTACATGCTCTTGTTTCACAATAAAGTTACGGGTCAGTTTCAAACAAAAACAAAAGACTGAAAACCCATAAATGTTCAGTACATTATCTGGCAAATGTACAATTTTATCTGATGTTAATATTATAAGTACAATATGTTTTCATTTTCGCATAAATAGGTCTACAATTTCGGCTCATGTCCAAAACGGTACTAGTTGCTATATAAATTAAATTCAGTAGGTACTGTTGTTACTAATATGTGTATGATAGTGTTTCGAATATCTAAACGGCTAGCACACAAAACACTTTAAATAAGGACTGCTCATGTAACAATTCCATTGTAATATCTAAGCGATGATAACTGCGCATCTCTCTGAAACTTAAACTAGTTAATATTAATTTGAACGTTGGATATATTCTTGTTCGCTACTCAAAGGCTTATTCTATCAAAGCGGAGCTACTTCTCGTCTTATCTTTGAGGTGCCAGTTTCGAGTTAATAGCGTTTCCTTTTCAAAAATGAATATCAAAATGAAGGTAAAATAAGCTTAATGTTCAGGAGTTTTTACAAGCTCATAGCGAAATTTTAACGGGTTTTCTTCATCGTTTCAGCGCTGAAGATTTAATGCATTTAGGAAATTTTGGAATTTGAAATTTCATGATGGCTCTACGAGGTAATTCCTAAGATAATCTAATCTAACATCAGTATCAACAGTACGATGAACTTCCAAGAGTCCAGTGAAGCCAAATCTCCAATCCAAAAGTTTATACAGTTAATTTAACTTCCTAACTTGTGCCATTCATTCTACTCCGAAAATGATCCCGTCTGAAGATCTAAGTGGATTAACCGCATATACACACAAAGTGTCCCTTATCCTGATCAAAGCTGACCGCACTGATTACATTAAGTCGTCAGAAGCAGTACATCCCTCGTGTCCAGGAATAAAGAAAATATCACTCGAAAACTTTACACTCAGACTTGTCTACTTATATGAAATTACCTTCCTACTCTTTGTGGTTCTTTTTCCTCTTGGATAATGCACTTAAATGCGACGCTACACGAACTAAGAGGGTACTAGCACCTCTTTATTTTCCCTGCACGTTTCTAAAATATTTTACTTTTGTATGAATTATGTAAAGCCTTTCGTTATGTACTTCGCCTTTAAGATAGAGTTTTACTTAGAAAAAGATACGTGACCACTGAAATTTATACCGTACGGACTTTACTATGAATAAAACATAGTCCGTGCCCTTGCTATGGATAGATTAGTAATCAGACTAATTAGTTCTTGGGATAGATATCGTGTCTAATAAAATCTGTAATAAATTCGTGAAAGGTTAGCTTTTTTTAACCGACTTCAAAAAAGGAGGAGGTTATCAATTCGGCTGTTTTTTTTAAATTTATTTTTTATGTTTGTTACCTCATAACTTTTGACTGGGTGAACCGATTTTGATGATGTTTTTTTTATTTGAAAGCTGGTGCTTCCCGAATGGTCCTATTTTAATTTCGTTTCATTCGGACAATGGGGTCCATGTGAGAACCATATAAGTCTTAAATTTGCATTAAGTATTTGCGCGACAAATGAACGAATAACGCGATTAGATAAGTGCGGAGTGTCTACCATAACTAAAAAATTAAAAATAAAAACTTGTTATAAAAAAAACAACCAACTTATTTTTGAGTTTGTAGTGGTTTTTTTAAGGAAGTTGTTTTTTTTTTTTTGTAAAAAGTTTTTTTATTAAAAATAAATAACGATAAAAACAGAGTAGGGTTTAGTGTTGATTTTCTTAAATATTCATGAAATTAATTTGGTGTATGAGCCGTATGTGTTAGCTCTGTGGGCTACTCGCGTAAGTACCTACCCACATTTTAATTCACTTACCTGAGCCACCCACTTCAGCCCCGCTTTACGACTTTACGCCTTCCTTGTTAGAGCAACAATATATTCAATTGTCTTGCCGTATTCCAGCCTCCCGAATTGCCCTACTCAGTTTAATGTGTTTACTTATTTTCATTAATTTTATTCCACCAAAAAGTTACCACAAGCAATAAAGTGAAGGTAATTTAACGTCGGGAGTTAATTCTCCCGACGTTAAATTACCTTTGGAGATCGTAAATGGTTGGTTCTGTCTAACGTCAATAAATGATCTTTCATTTCACAAACAAAGCAAAATCTAGAAAGTATCTTTACTGTTTAACTTGTAAAGGGTCTGCGAAAGATATTGACAGTCTCGAAAATTGTTCATTCTGTTGAAAAAATAGTAATATCTCAGAGAGCAAACTCATTTATAAAGAGTGGTTGAGCAGGAAAGTGCTATCAATCAAGTGAGGGTGCATTGTCTTTTGTTTAATGTCGCTTATAAACTCGCTGTTGTCAAATTTTTATTGAAATTACAACACGAATTAAGCATTAAGACTATTCATTCGGATTTGGCGTTAGCTTTGCATACAATATTATGACGAGAGAATTATAACGTGTAAAATTCCTGCCAGGGTCGCGGTGTCTGTTCGAAAGAGTTACCGTGGCTCTGGCATATGGGCAACTGAAGGAACACGGGTGGGTTTTAGTCCGTAAAAGTCTGACACGCCCTTCCGGTCCGCCCAGAGCGGGAGACGTCATTTGATGATTTCCCACCCACAAAAGAAGGGTGTAAAGTTCACTCTACCTTCATAGAAAAGCGAGGATCCTCCTATAGGGTGTGGTGTCTGGTGGCCGACGATTTTTGTTTTATGCGTATGACATCTAGCAGGTCAACCTATGAGGTTGTCGACTGCTTAACCGTACTTGCCTGTGGCTACCTTTATAAATTACGACTCTGGAAGTCGTAATTTATAAAGGTAGCCGCAGCCAGGGCTTGAAGACTTAAAACTCGAGCGATTACTCGCTAAGGGCACTCCCTGTGGACCCACAGGACCACAGGGAGTGGACCTTGGCTTAGGGCATCGCTGGTAAACAGCGAGAAACGGACTGGATCGTAATGATGCGAGTAAGTTGTTGTAACCCACAATATGCATATTTTATGTTTTTTAAAACCAAACCGCCTATTTTTACCTACTTCATGTGTTAAGAGTAAAAAAAAAAAAATTTTTTTTTAGTATATTTACCAGACGTATAAAGTTGTATCATTATTACAAAGGCGACGTATAACAGCGCGAGTGTTTCTCTTTAAAACTCCCTAGTGAAAAATTACAATTTTGAAGATACAACAA
Source organism: Aporophyla lueneburgensis (assembly GCA_932294355.1). Classification (NCBI taxonomy): domain Eukaryota; kingdom Metazoa; phylum Arthropoda; class Insecta; order Lepidoptera; family Noctuidae; genus Aporophyla; species Aporophyla lueneburgensis. The sequence goes on from OW028740.1 coordinate 19,442,231, forward strand.
CTTACATGGGAGGTATCGAATTGATCTCGGGACGTTGTATGTATGCTAGTTGCGCGATGCTGGGTTCATGGCGTCAGTATGATGTGTAGTTCTCATGAGGCAATATAAGATAAAATACCATGAAATAGGTTGGCTTTTGTTTTAGCAGTCCTGTTACAGTATTTACTTGTTAATATAAACCCAGTTATATATGTATGTTACTTGTGAGTAAAATAGTTAGGAGATTGGATTCGGTCAATCGAATTTATTTGATAGGCCAAATCAGATAAATTTGTGATTAGTAACATATAAAGCTCTGAGCTTCTACTATCTTACATGAATAGGTCAACATATTTATCAGAATTTGTAAGTCATTTGTCAACGCGTCCGACGCTGTCTTCGCTTGTTTAAAATGACGAAGTTCGTGAAAAGTGTTTTGAGAAAAAAGTGCAAATTCTTGGCAAGTAAAGTGTACACAAAGTAAAGTGAAACAAATCTTCCCTTATCCACGAGTATCTGAAAAAGCGTGATAAAACTAAGTATTCATATTTGATTATAATCAGATATTGAAATATTTGGTTGCCAATCTTTTAATCATAATCTAATATAGGCTATATCTAGGATAGGCTTTTATGATTTTCGCTTTTTTTGCAACCGTAAATTATATCGTCACACGTATACATAGCCGGGAGGTGTTGCTCTAGGAGAACATATAGTGACCTTATTGGTGATATTCTTCAGAAAGTTCTGATGCGTGTTAATGGCAACCAGCGGCGTGTGTGTGTGACCAGATGTAAGAACATAATCGAAGCAAAAAGAGTATGTAAAGACCATAGCAGATGGTGTTCTGTAGTTTATGCCTACGCTCTTGGGAAAATGCGTGAGTATGTATTTATACGTTTAAACAATATAACTTCCGTTATAATGAGTTATTAACGCGCAATAAGTGGCAAATAAATTACAGGTACGCATATTAAGTGTGACAGTGTGTGAATCTTCAAAGATGCGGTTTAGGACTCGGCGACATATTTGAAACTCTGCCACGAGCTATTCTCGTCCTCAGTCGCGCGTAAACACCGACACGGAGAAGATATTATTATATCTTGCATTAATAAACTTACGGACAATTATAATCTTTACTGGAATTCAAATAAATGTCTCGACATTTAGTGGGTTAGAAATAGAACAGCGGGGTAACGCACTAACAGTTAGGAATAGCTTTCTTTTTGACAGTTCAACAACATTCATTGCGTTTTTTCCGTTGTTAAGCTGACGATTCCTCGAACATATCAAGCAATGGATAAGCAATATCGTTAAAAATCATTCTGTGTCGTACGCAACTAGGGTGCTGTTGTGCTATTAACAAATCGAATGCTAAAGTCGATTTAAAGTGTGTCCGTTCGTCGTTCACCGAATTTCTGCAGCTTCTTTACGAGTTGAAAGTTTCAATGTAACTCTCTCAAACTTACTTAAAGACTACTTTGACAATTTCAAAGACGCTAACCGGCACAATAAAATAATTCCAGACTGAATTCAAATAATAAAGTTAGACACGAACTAAAGTTGTGACTCTCATTTCAATATGCGAATTGAAAGTATTTAGAACTATTTGATAACGGAGATGCCAATCAAAATCAAAATCAAAAGTCATTTATTCAAACAAGGCTGAGAGTCAGCACTTTTTGAACGTCAAAGTTACAAAAGACAGTCCCCCCATAACGCCCTCCCTTCTACACTTCCTAGTGCTTTAGCTGGGAAGAAGAAGTGGCGGAACAAACTCCCCAGCAGCACAGCTGTCTGTTAAGTTAGAAGAACTTGATTCTACACAATTGTAAGTAGGTAACATTAAGAGACACAAAACATTAAATTAAATGATCTGCCATATGTCAGCTAGCCAACCCAATATTCCAAGAAATAAAATGAAATCTATACTCAAGCAAAAGCAAAAAATATTTATATAATGTAAATATAAGTACCAAAATAAAAGCCTCCTGGCATAAAGGGCGTGATAGCGACAGCTTACATATGCAATGCTGAATCACGTTCACATAGCTGTTACGACCCGAGTTACAACTCGACGCCACAAAATGATAAACTAGGACCATCGGCGTAAAAACAAATAAACAGGTAGGTAATTAACAATAATACCATCATCAAGGTCAGCAAGACGACCAGTCACCACAAGCAGCACCCGTTCACGAGCATAACGCAAAGATCAGCCATTACCCCCCTCGCCTTATTTGAGGGAAGGGGGTAACCCGACCCCTGACGCTACCGCAAGCATTGACATCTAAGGGAGCATGACGAACTTGCTGCCGGTTGCTCAGGCAAAAATTGAATCACAACTTGTCGAGGTCGCTAGCTAATCATTTTATGCAATACTAATCATTATAGTATGTCAAAGCATAGATCATGTCAAAACCAATATACACAAAAAAATGACTTACACAGTAAAAAATAATAATAATAATGTAATAACAATTATATTAGAGCTATATAACCTATCACTAGGTATACTCGTACTAGTGCTGGAGAAAGAACACAAACATTGTCTTGAGTTAATCACAGCGACCAACTAGTTTTGTCATTTAAGTAGTCGTTGATGGAATAGTATGCCTTTAGACAAAGGTTGGATTTTACTTGAGCTTTAAACGCATTAAAAGCTAATTCTAGTAAAGAAGGTGGTAGCTTGTTGTAAAATGTTATACCAAGCCCAACAAATGAGTTATGCACCTTATGAAGCCGGTGAAAGGGAACACGTAGTTTGTCCTTATTTCTAGTGTTAACAGTGTGAAAATCACTGTTTTTAGCATGTAAGTGTAAATTTTGCCTAATATATAAGACGTTGGCGAAAATGAATTGTAATGCTACCGTCGAATACCAATATCTAATTAATAAAAATAACAATAAATATCTAAATAATCAATTAAACTAAAACTATCAAACAATCTATGAAAGCACTTTGATGAAACTCCCGTAGTTATACAAAGTTTATACTGTTGCTTACATGGCAAACTGAAACAACTTTGTTTGATCGAACCTGAAACGTTTGCTCTCGTGCGTAAATCACAACTTCTTACTAACAACATAGGAATTTTAGAAAAATATGACATAGGTGCTGCTGTAAATATATTACACCAATCACACAATGAAGAACAGAGATTAATTTTGAGAAATAGAAAAACATTTTCACGGAATTTTCGTCGGTTACCTCATGACTCATAAGCATTAACGACATTGAGTAATTTGGTCTATATTTTTGGGAAAAAATATTGTAAGTAAGGCAGGTACATGTCATCGGCATCGTGACAATGTGCTGGTCGAGGAGTAAAGTGGCGCTTGGATGTAAGACGTGGCGGTTTACGCGCCAAGACGCACGCGCAGTCCACGCCTCGCCTCGACCAATATAAACGTCGATCGAAATTAAAATACATTATAACGAGAAAGTATGCGCGGGACTTTATCTTATTACAGATGTGTTCCAAACATCTGAATTTGCGCATTTCGTGATTGTGACCTCGTGGAGTGAGTGCACTTTGTGACGTGAAACTGTGATCGTGATATTGTTCTTTGTGATCGTGATAATGTTGTGATAGAAAAGTATTTTGTGATAAGCTTATGGTAACGTAGCAATACAACTTTTGGCAACTGACGCGTGGGAAAAAATATTTATTTCTGTAATTCAAGAATGTTATTCAATGAAAGTAATTGAGTATTTGCGATAGTAATACTTTGAACTATTTAAAATTAGAATTGAGTGATTAAGTCTTTAAATACGTACAACGTTTGCTCTGCAATTAATTACTTAATGCGAATATATGAATTTGTCTTCAATTACTGAACTAGGGACGCAAATATTGGTATGAATAGAATAGAATATTATTGATAACTCGTAACATTTTGCCAAGATGGCCGTCTTTATTGACCATCCAGTTTATTCCAGAACAAGGGTATAGACATAAAGAGTATTGTTTACGTAACTCCACATGGCCTTGGGCCCATAACAAAGAAAGGTGATAGTGAATGTCAACGTTTATGGCACAATTCCGTTTTATCTGTTTTTTCACCAGAACTTTTGACCAACATTTTTTATATAAACTTTGGTAGTAAATAATATTTTCTTTGTACACTTTTTGTTATTAAGTAGGCAGACAGATGAATAATACAGTAACGTCATATCTGTTCTATAAAAAGATAAGTAGAAAGCCTTTATATAAGGTACATTTAATACCTTAGAAGATATATGTTTTCGCAAAAATGTTAGTTATCATTACATAAATATGAAACAGTTTCCTTTATCGGTTAAAAATGTTTCAAAAACGATGTCACTGGATGACTAACTTTTCCTTTTAAAACGCAATCAAAAGACATGTATTCAGTTATGTTCCTCCGAACACAAAGGCGTATGAAAATTGCCTCGATTTTTCGCAGTTGAAAACAATGGTCGGAAAATGTTGCCAATTTATTAACCGAGATCTACTGATTGAAAAAGTTTAACGAGAACAAGTGACCATAAATATATTTTTATGGAAACATTACCCGTAGATATCTACTGGACATTCTCATCCCCATTCCCCAAACGATGTTGGGGGAAATTGTCATGCTTACAACCCCAAACGGTCTGATTGGTGACAGCTTTCGTGATTATTATCAGACAAAGGGCCATGCCTTGACCTTGGCTTGTTCTTGTGACAAAACCCCTAATGTTATCACTTGAATGATGTCCACTAGAGAATAGATTGTGTCATCTGTTCTCTGTTAAATATCATAGAACATAAGCCATTCTTTTTATGCTGGTCACATTTGATTAGTTATGTTTCCTTACATTAGGAATTACATTACATTAAAATTAAACTTTGTATCAATTGGATAAAGATCTCGTCAGAATGACAGTTGTCCTGTACTGTCTTCAATCTAAAATATTCCTTGTGTCATTGAGTTAATATTTAATTTTTATAGTTGTTTAGAAGTTTGAACAGTCCTTTCGTCCCGATATTATTGACGCTACCTGTAGTTACATTTACATTTAGCATCACGACTTTTCCGCCGAAGGGGTTGGCAATTCAGCAATACACCGAAAAATCGAAAGCTGGGTATAGTTGGCCCCTATATATTAAGGGCGAGCCCAAACGTAACTTAAATTACTGCCCAAATTATCAGTAAATTCTGACAAGTAATTTACTGTATAGAGAATAATGATATTGCGTTCGTTAATGTAATCAGGCTTTATAGCCTAAGCATAGCCCAGCTCTCCATATATAAACACAAAACAACAGATAATTTATTAGTAGCTTAGTCCAACCACAAACAATAGACTTAATACGCTCAGTAGGTAATTAGTAGATATATAGACGTTGTTTGTAGAAAACCAGCCAAATATATTATAACAATCAGATCTAGAAACGAATTGACCATTGTTGTGTAAAACCCTTTCTGGCAGCAAAAACAACTATTCTTCCTTTAGAAGGTTACTTACCTACTATGTGTGTGAGTATTTGTTTCTAAGATTAGTGTGACAAATAATGTCTCATCCAATGTTTGTCCTAATTACTGCCCCGTTGATCTCGTGTTCGCAAGCGCGACTGCTGAGTGTTGGGTCCTGAATTCGATTCCCAGGTCGTGCAAAGTGTTATTGGGTTTTTCCATCGGAAATTTCTTAGTAACAGCCCGGAGTTTGGAAGTTGGCGGTATGATAACCCCGTGCCTCGGAAAGCACGTTCAGCCGTTGGTCCTACGCCTGATCTCTCTCCGGTCGTGTGGGATTGCCGACCCATCATACTATGACAGTGAGGGAAGTGTGTTTGGTGCACTATAATATCTCCCGCACCGGTGGGTAGTCTCTGTTGAGATTGGCCGCCATGGCCAACATACCGTCTGGAGGACTGTAGATGTGCCTATTTGTTCTATGATTAGTGTTGCGTACAATGTTCAATCCAATGTTTGTCCTCATTACGTTAACGATTGATAAACTAATTATTATTTACTTGCGGTTAGGCATAATTGGTTTCTTTTGTGATTGTGACGTAGCATATGATAGTCTGCTTCAACAGTGTTCTGAATTTTGACTGGGAACACAAATATAAACTACTAGCACTTTGCCCACGACTTCGTGCATGTGAAACTTAGAGCTCATATCAATCCGGAATAATTTCGATTTCCAAAGGTAAAAGAGTTTTTGAAATCTTTTAAGTACGTCTTTTTTGAGTTTATCCATTACAAACAATTTTACAAGCAATCAAATCTTTTCTCTTTATAATATTCTATAGACTTGCTTCTGCCCGCGACATATGACCCTCTTAGTTTATTTTGTGACGTATTTAATAGTAGTCTGCTTAAAGAATGTTCTGAATTCTGATTGAGAACACAAATATAACTTACTAGCCTGCCACATCCTACGACATTCGGCCATAACATCCCATTAGTGAACCGATTTTAGAATCAATTCAGTAGTTTTGAGAAGTATCCCCTACGTACAGAATCAAATTAAATTATTGGCAATACTGTATCCACCTATTGAGTTTGGATATCGAAAACAAATGAAACAAAAACAATTTTTTTCGTCACTCTCCTCTGTTCAAAAATTTTAATGTCAGTGTGACAAGTACAGACGCCAGCACATCAAGCTACCCTAAACTGTCAAATTTTCCCAAACAATCTTGAATCTAATGCTATAGCGATAAAGTTGAAAACCTATTAAAGAAACTTGACAGATTGTAGTAGATTTATGTGCTGGCGTCTGTACATTAAGGCAACTAAACGACTGTTATGCAATATTTTTTAGAGATAGGTACGTAAAAAAATATTCAAGTTCCGCGAAAAATTACAAAAACAGCTAATCACGGTCATTGAACTTCGGCCACCGATTGATGAAAACAAAACATTAATTGGTTAAGATTGGTCTATTCGCTTTCGATACCCAACACGTGGGTAAATTGTCATACTCGTATTATATTGCCAGATAATTTAATTCACCCTATATAAAACAAACAATTATACTTATATTATAAGTAGGGATAGAATACACATAGTTAAATATATTTTTAAATTATACATATTTTTACTTTACCCGCCCGCGATATTAGTTTGTCTTTCTCTGTGACTTTTTCTCATTCCCTTAGATTCGCAGCATTTTACCTCTCTATTATACTAAGTATTGATTATTTATAGATTAGTTCATACATGCAATATTAGCGGTACAGTTTGTTGAATTTTGGAAACAGATTTGGAAGGCAACTTTGATCTCTTCATACTTAGATCTATATATATATAAATGAATCCCTATTTCCCTTGGTCACGCCATCACGCGTGAACGGCTGGACTGATTTCACTTTTTTTTGTTGTGTTTGTTATTATCAGGAGAAGGTTCTTATGAAAGAAATTTTTTTAAAAAATGCGCGCTAATTTAGAAAATTTAAGAACACTTATTTAAGAATACTTGGACAACTATTTTTGAATTTGATTAAATTCTTGAAGAAGGCTATTAGCTTATAAACATCACGCTATATAGGGTCGGCTAAGAGATAGCGCGGAAAGATAATGGGATGCGATTAGGTGGGTCGGGGGAACAAGAAATTTCACGCGGACGAAGTCGCGGGCAGTAGCTAGTACATAGATAAAAGTCACATCAACCTCATCTATACAAAGTTTTAATTGAAGTCTGTTAAACATACAAAGTTAAGGTAATTACGTACTGGAGTAACACTTAACTGTCGGAACTAACATAATGTACATGTAGGGAGCGAATGATAGCCTTTCTTTCTCTGTAATCTATACTAATCTTATAAAGCTGAAGAGTTTGTTTGTTTGGTTGGTTGAACGCGGTAATCTCAGGAACTACTGGTCCGAATTGATAAAATCTTTTTGTTTTGGGTAGCCTTTGTTGGGGAAGGCTATAGGCAATATAACATCACGCTACGATCAAAAGGAGCGGAACAGCAACGAAAAATGGGCGGAAACTGGGAGGCAATTCGATTCGACGGAAAGGGTCAGGGGAGTAAATAAATAAAAGCGTTTATTTCAACCAACAAGGGATCATAGGCACAAACAATATCAAAGTTAGAAAATAAATATAAAACAGCTTTCTAGGTCATATTTCTGAAAACCACTGCCGAAATTTCAGACACAATTATAAAGACCGCTTAAAACGTATTACTGACTTCGATTGTTCAGTATGTGAACCATACAGCAGTGGTTTAGGTACTGCCAATCGAACCACTGCGCGAATGCCCTCAGGATGCCGCTGGAGCTAGCCCGAACCCTGCGCACCAGGGATGTGCATCGTTTCCGCATAACACAATAAAAACAGTCTACTTGCGACTTAGTGAACATCCCTGATGCGCTGCAGAATCGGGGCAGCCCCATAAGCACCCTGTAATGAATCTTTTGTTCTGCAATTAGCCAAATTTATAGCTACCATCCCTATTATTATTTTTTTAGTTTACCTACTAATCATTATTTTTACGCTTATAAATATTTGTATCCACAAACCATTTAAATAAGCTTTCTAGGTCATATTTCTGAATACCGCTGCCAAAATTCCAGCTGTTTTTATACAAAATGTATGAAATGGAATTCGCTATAATAATTCAAGAATAACCCGTAAATGCTTAACCCATTTATTGATATAGTAGTCCCACTTTCCTGAGAAAATATTTGTACAAAGTCTAGCTAGGCGTTGATGAAAACAAGCCACTTGAGAGATGCTAAACACCGTTCAATCATTACCTACCTATCTGAACACATCTTCCTACTTCGAAAATTTTAGTATCGGAATGGTTTTGGTGTGATCCATTTTCGGGCTAATACTAGAACTCAGCGCTATGCTATCAAAATCAAAAGTCATTTTTCAAACTAGGCTGAGTGTCAGCACTTTTTGAACGTCAAAATTGCATAAGACAGTCCTCCAAAACGCCCGCCTTTCACCACTTCCTAGGGCTTTAGCTGGGAAAAAGAAGTTGCGCGCGAACCTCCCCAGCAGAGTAGGTACAGCATAATGCTGTGTGGAAACCTTTTTGACACAGTCACGACGTGTAGCTGCCGTCTACTAAATTCTGTTGTTTGCTCGTAGATTATCTAGCTACTTACGATCTATATTTTTTGTTTATTCTTCTTTGTAGGGTATTCGAGTTTGCTAATCTTTTTGTATGCACTTTTTTCTGTGACAAATTAACCTAAGTATTTTTCTTTCTTCTGCCAAACTGTTTGATTATGGATAATTGTTTATTTTAAAGCTATAACAGTAGTCAAAAGTACATTTTTTCTCTTTTGATATAATTTTAAAGCACAGATTAATATGGTAGTTGAACTTTTTTTTATGGGTGGGATATCATCAAATGACGTCTGCGGCTCTAGGCGGAGCGGGATGGCGTGTCAGACTTTTACTGACTAAAACCCATCCGTGTTCCTACAGTTGCCTCATAGTCGTCGAACTTAACTTTGAAATCGTAAAAAAAGTCTTGATTGTATTTACGCTCATCTGTCACGTCAATCATCATTATTTGAACAAAGTATAGTACAGCTGACATTAGATATACCTGCTACGTTATGGTAAAAGACAATTGGTTTACTTACCCACCTCTATTGACTGATGTCTATAGATTTACATCTCATTGTAATCTCATCCTCAAGGTTGACAAACAGAAATAGGTCTTTATACTCAAGGCTGTAAAAGTCTTTATGAACTACAAAACAAATACAGGAATCCACTGAATGCAAGAATCACAGAATCGGTCAAAGTGACGGTGCTTTGGGGAGTCCTATGTCCAGCGGTGGACGAATTTTTGCTGAAATGATGATGATGATAATTATGAAGTACGTAATGTTTTTGTTTTCTTTTTAGTTGGCGGTTATCTCTAGTTTCAAAATTAGACGATAGGTATAAGCTACACGTATTGTTTTTAGGACTTGATAACACTTAGAGATTTCTTTATAATAAGTTTAATATTAATTTATTAGATATATAAAGCTTTCGGAATAAATTTCCTAAATGATAGTGGAAACCGCATCAAAATCTGTTGCGTAGTGTAGAAGAACAACGTGATCATACAGACAGACACGTATAGCGACTTCAATTTAGATTATGCAGAAATTATTTTCCTTTGAATATTTTATTAGAGTTTAATAATTTTGTTAAAGTTATTCACATTTTCTATGAAAAATGCTCACTTAGTTTTTTTGTTAGGTCTACCTAAGTAAAAATATAAATTGTGCCAACTTTCTCTTGAAAGGAACTTGTACCCTCATCTACTGTAAATTGGACGTAGTTATGCAAAAAGGATCCAATCCACATTCAGTTAATTTTGAATTATTGACGTTTTAAGTTCAAGAGGTATTTTTTCATTACTTAAAAAAAAATAGTCTGTGGAATATTAACACGTTTTTTATTAGTAATGGTATATTAGCATATTCTGGTACAAATACTAGTTATGAACCAGAAAGTTTAAATAGTTTATACTGAAAAAAAAATAAGAAGCGCCATACCATTGGTTTTAAAAATTAAAGTACATGAAAAATAAAGCTATTTTTAGCTAGGTCGTTTTTACTGACTCGTAGTATGTATAATTTGGATCAGTTTGGTGCACTTAACTCATTTTTGACCAAGTTGTGGATTGGATCCTTTTTGCATTACTACGTCCAATTACGATGAACATTTGGCCTTTGATTTTCAACCGGCATTCATTTATGTAGGTGGCAAGAGGTTAACTTAGGTCCTGCCAGGGTCGCGAATTTGTTTGAAAGAATTACCGTGGCCCTGGTACAGACAACTGAAAGAACACGGGTGGAGTTTAGTCAGTAAAAAGCTGGCACGCCCTTCGATGACGTCAGACATCATTTGATGATATCCCACCATTTAGAATTTAAAGACCATTCCACCCCTTCCGAAAAAGTTCCGAATTATGTGACAGACAATAGAGTTTAAATAAATCTTTCTTTTCTAAATTTTCCAATTTTTTACTTGAGTTGAACGTTCTTGTACGAGGGTGATGAAACAGGACCTTAATGAAAAACAACCCGCAAGACTTATTTACTTACTTTAACAATGAACAGACTGAGTGACTTTGAGAGTCAAACAAACTGCAAGTAATACTAAAGAAGTGCATAATGCTACGGCACACAAAGGATTTGGTGTCAGTATTAAAACGTTGGTATTTAAATGAAAGTATCTACATATGCAGAAGTTTCCTTAGTAAGGTAGGTATTGCAGTTTTCTTTAAGTCTCCTGTCGGATGCAACTCTAGTACAATATATTTTTTATGAAATTTCATGATTTTGTTTATACAAGAATTGCGTCGCGTTGTGTTATAGATGTAAGAACGGCAGGAACTTTTCCCAATTTCTATGTTAGATAATTAATAAACTATATTACGTCATCATGTTTTAGTACTTACCTTTTTATTCAGTGAGAAATCATCAAATGACTTCTCCCGCTCTGGACGGAGCTCGTGGCGTGTGAGACTTTTACTAGACTAAATCCTACCCGTGTTCCTTCTGTTGCCTGTGCTGGGGTCACGGTAAATCTTTCGTAAAAATCCGCAACCAATCAATTTTGCTGACATCTCTTTGAGGCGCGCTTGCCTATGTAGCAAAATAAATATCGTAAAAAAGAACTGAGTTACTAAAATGCGCAACGGGTCAGTTAACATTTTAGGAAAATTAATGTTGTTTTTAGAGCAATAAGTACCATATAACATTTTTATCTCAAACAGCTGTCATTACCTAAATGTATTTTCGCCATTGCTGCCAAATTACACTTTTTCATTCATACCTACTTTGAACCTCGGTCAACGACTTTTCAGAGGTTAAATAGTAACGAAATGCACTCTTTTACTTCATTACGATGCAGTCAGTTGCTTGCTGCCCTCTTCTAACGACACCCTGAGCCGAGGTCCGTACCCCACAAGTGCCCTTAGCGTGTAGTCGCTCAGTTTAAAGTTATTAAGCCCTGACTGGAAGCCAATCAGACAAGTCCGGTTAAGTAACTGATAACAGCCCACATGGGACATAGCTTGATCTAGTCAAGCAACAAGAAGAGGGACGGCCCTCACTAGAGGACCGTACTGAAACGCTAATAAGCACAGAACTTTGCAGCCGATTGCAAGATAAATAAAAAAGTAACTGATAATCTGTCGGATGACCTCCGATGTCTTTCCCAAAAATAATAACTTTTTACTATGAATTTTAACTAAGATCTTACTTAGAAACAGTCAAACTTTAGCATGATGGGTAGGGAGGTCTATACCTGTTAAAATAAATAATTAATATTTTTTTTTTTTTAATGTCTCAATTTTCTCTCTACAACCACATGCAACTACAAGCACTAATCAACAACACAACTTGCTATGGTACCATAGCAAGTTGTGTTGTTGATTAGTGCTTGTTAACCGAATCAAAAATCTATATATTAATACGTGGAGCGAAAACTTTGGATCCCTTTTTACGAAAATTGGGCGGACGGAAGAGTATGAAATTTCGCACATTTATAGTTTATACAGAGAAGAAGTGACGAATGCTAATATTTTTTAAATTATGCGTAAAGTACATTATTTTCAATAAATAACACGTTACACACACTACTATTCATTACCGTGTATTTATTAATACACACATGCATAGATATTCTTTTGTTGATGGTCCCTGTCAAAAAATGTGTCTATAGATCTTTAATATTGTGTCTATAGTCTTACTGAATGTCAAGTATAACCATAGGTAATAAATTAATTTTATAGATATATAACCTATTTCATTTTTAAAATCTACGATCATATCGAGAATATTTGTCTTTAATATTATTTGTCTATAGTGTTACTGAATGTCAAATATAACCATATAATTTTTTCATATTTATTATTACATATATTTTTTCATTTAATAATGTATTTCTATTCAAATGAAGTACGGTCGAATTTCGACCAAGGGCGATCACTAGTAAGCTATTATTAGCTGTCAAATTAGGCTATTTGTGACATATGCCTTTTCTATATCTCTCCACTTATTCCTGTCCAGAGCTGTTCTACGCCTCCCATTTTTTCCATTTTTTTCCTCTATTTGGCTTCCTCTACGTCTTTTTCCATTCCTTGGGTACCAATCTGTGGCCTGTTATTTTCCGTCTCATCTCTAATAATATAACCAGATCCTATGGCTATACCTAATACTGAAATACTAGAACTTTCTTTGCCAATATTTGTCGTTAATTTAAAAATTAAGGAGCTCCTATTTAATAGGAAACTAGCCTTTAACCGGGAATAAATAATATTCCAAATATACTGAGAAAAACCTGATGGAAAAGTTCAAAAACACCTTACCGATTTAGGAATTTTCATGTTCTTTTTATGCTCAAATTTAAATTCTGAGCCAAATTGTACCCCATGTCATGTGCCTGGAACAATGTGTTTCATATGTTTAGACGGGCGTTGATAGCTGCGACACAGTTTATAACTTTTGTAGCTATCATCGTTTCTATTGTAATTTATGTCATTGTGTTTTTGTTCCTAAATATAAACTTACTAAACTAATGACCCTACTTTCCGAAAACTGGCGAATCATGGGCTGCACCTCCCCTACCATTAACCTTGCCATTTCAGGAATACAGGCGTATTGTTTTTATGTTTATGTTTTGACTTGTATAAAACAAGTACTTACTTACTGCGTGGTAGGAATGCTCGCAGGTGTGCCAATAATAACACGCTAAAAACGTTTGCCAAGCTTGGTAATTCTCTTCAAGGTTGTTTATCGTAGCTACGAAAAGTCCCCATTTTTAGCAATAAACGTTGTAGGCTAAAATAAATATAACATATCATAAAATCACGGTTGTATTCCTCGAAGGATTAGGCAGAGGAGCACCTATATTTCGCCGGTTATGTTAAAGTCCCATGCAATAGGGGCATGCCTCTTGCTATCAGCCGGGCACAAATCCAGACTTCCGGTTGCTACAATAAAATCCCAGCTGGAAAAGCTAATAACACTGTCCCCGACTTGGAAATCGACCTATCCCGGCAATCGGACACAGTACCTCATGTTCAGCAGTAGCGCTTGCGACCGTTAAACCAACCAGGCAGTTAGCTGTTAGTTAGGTAGTAAGAGTTACATACAGGATAAGTTTTTAACCAGTGCGCAAATTTTAACAAATTTATCTAAAACAAGTTATAATAACCATACAATTTTTATTTTGATATATCTTAGTACAAAAAAATTAAGTTATCGTTAACGAAAGATTTTTATTTTGAAACTGGTTTTTATGGAAACCTGCGCGCAGCGCCGGCGCGATGGCGAAGGTGAACGACCGAGCGTAGCTACAAGTACCTACTAGTTGTTCAATCGGTCAAAATTCTTAGAAGTTCGAAGTACCTACGGCGCGCGGTTACTAACCTATTCCTATTGTCGATATCATTTTACGAAATATGTAGGGTGTCCACAGTTTACTGATTTAAAGTCTGATAAAAATTAAAAAAAAAGAATTGAAAAATTGTTGAAATGTGTTCTATTACTAATACTGCACCACCAAAAAAAATTTGCGCACTGGTTAAAAATGTTTCCTGTATATCTAGAGATTTATCTCAGGATTTAGTAATTGATGAACTTGATATGGATAGTGATGGACGACATATACAGATCTTTGTTAGAAAATAGAAAACGTTCTTCCATCATCTTCATCGTTCACAGCCCAACTTTATTAACTGCTGGTCATAGGCCACTCTTTTTAGGTTTCCGTATCATGGGTTACGAACGGGACCCTATTACTAAGCCTTCGTTGTCCGTCCAACCGTCCATCTGTCTGTCAGCGGGCTGTATCTCATGATTCGTAATACTTACACAATTTACATTTTCATTAATGTGTATTTCTATTGCCGCTATAACAAAAAATAATAAAAAGAAAAACAGAGTTAAAAATTAAAAGGACAAAATCTCCATACACGAAACGTGTTTTTTTCGGCGTTTTTGCTTTTTCTTGTGGGTGGGAAATCATCAAATAACGTCTACCGCTCTGGGCAGAGCGGGAGGGCGTGTCAGACTTGTACTGACTAAAACCCCCCCATGTTCCTTCTGTTGCCTATACGCCAGGGCCACAGTATCTCTTTCGAACAAATCTCGCGACCCTGCCAGGAGCGTTTTTACTTATGGTACGGAACCAATCGTGTGCGAGTCTGAATCACAGTTTGCCATTTTGTTGTGTAAATCATCAAGCTCTTGTGCCAGCCTCATCCACCTTCCAACAGATAAATTATTATATGACACGTATTTCGAGCTAGAAGTCTAGGAAGATCCTTGGCAAAAGCCGCTTAAAGTCTGTCAATATATCGAGCAATAAGTTAATCTTTATACTCAAGCTAGGAACACGTTCGCAATATCGTTACACTTAGCTTCTATCTTAAAACAGCAAATATAGTCAAGGAAATTATTTTTAAACCAAATTGATACCCTACGTCAATAGAGCCATATGGACTGTTTAAGTTGGTAGTGAAATGCTTAAATATTCATTTCCTGACTTTATTTAAACAGCTAGGTACTTAGAGACCCGCAATCTTTTTACCTACGAACAAATATAAACTATACATGGGTGACGAACATGCTAGCAATGTTGATTAACAAATAATTTGGCATCTCAAATTAGTGGACAATACACAAGAGCAACTCAACTATATAACTTTATTTCCCATATCTAGTTCAAACCCAATATTTAATTAGTAGGTACCCAATACTTAGTCATAATTTGGTTAGTGTACTCGACGTAGTGTGTCAATTAATCATTTCACGCAACAACGGTCAAATACTTACACTGGCGATTTAAATAAACAAATATAAACGAACATTTAAAAGTTGGTAGTCAATTCGATAAATCAATAAAAAAATATTGCAAATGTCACTTTGTAAGTACTACTCCTTACTTTTTCTGCTGACTGTACAATTTGTCCGAAACCAGTATCTCATTGTGTTTATTCAGTGTAAAATGTAACCATATCGTAACAATAGTTTGTTTACAAAGTTGGGCTTACGTCTCGTTCCGAAATGAAACGCCCTCTCTAGGGGACAAACTAATATGTTTTGGGACCTATCCCTCGTTTCGAATTTCCTGTAATCAAAGACTGTAGATATATTTTAATATTAAAATAAACATAAGACTATGAGAAATAATGTTGTTTCTGTAACTTACAGAATAGAAGATACCTATCTATTTATAGGTGAAGACGAAATACTTATTTATTATAATAATTTCAGCGGTTAAGAAGCTAATATTTTCAGCTCTAAGTAAAACTAACAACCCAATTAATTTTCACTTTTCTTTGAAAATCTAAACACTATTTCGTAAGAAATTGTACAAAGGATGCTTTAGCAAAAGTTGTTTAATTAATTTAACCACAATATATTTTTTAATTCAGAAAGTGAAACGTTTTCTTTTTTAAATTACGAAAATTACAAAGTTTTGTTTTGCACAGTGGTTTTCAAGGTTGTTACCTATCTAACTTCTATTTACCAATTCTTTCACTTATTTTAATAGGTATATCGTTATTCACAGTTTTTAAGTCTTCGAGTGCCAAAACTCGTTATATATGCTACTGAATAAGTTACCATAATATACTTTTCTCCAACCATAGTTTTGCAAAGTGACAAAATGTGACGATTTAAAACAGCGACATCTAGACTTCAGTGCCAACACCTCTTGTCCTCAAAATGAACCAAGGAACTATGTTGCCAATCGCAGAGACAGACGAGAGCGCCACCGCGCGAATATCGATGAACGCGCGCCACCGACGAACCCGCGATCGCGTCGTCACGGCTGAAATGCGCGCCGTGCGTCGCCGACGGGGTTGGACTGTAGTGGGCTCGGAAACTAGGTAAGTACGAGCTCCGCCACTAGATGTCGCTTTAAACAATTTTCGCATATAATAGAAAATCGTTTCTGAACATATAAGGTCACCCGGGGCGAAAGCAACTATGAGGCTAAAGCAACTAATTCAATTTTCTCTCAATCTAATCATTTTTCTAGATAGTCCTATCTATTGGAGAAAAGCGGAATCATTGTTTTTTCAAATAAAGTACAGATGGCATCGCTAGTTCACCTACTGTAGTACTGCAAGATCATTTTCTGTCAGCCGTCATTTTGAAGCAACGTGTTGCCGCGTCTTGTGTTTTATTTTGTGACATTAGAAATATTTCAAGTCGTTGCAAGGAAAAATAGAAGTGCATCCTAAAACTAAGACAAAACGTAAGTGTTTTTGGTATATTTCGTTAAACTCTAGGTGTTATAATTAACATTTTATTGATATAGTTACATTAACCTCAACTTTTCATGCACGTGGGTTATTGCAACTATTTTTGCAGTTACAATCGCCCCATGCTTTTTGTACGAAAACTGCAAATTACTAGTGACGTTCCATGTCGATATTTCGATAAGTGAATTTTGCGTATTTGCATAAATGTTTAGCTACAATTAGTATGAAGTGTTTTAGATTTTGCGTAGTTTTAACAAAATGAAATAGCTTAAATAAAAAGTGTACTAAGTTAATACAAAATACAAATTTTGTTATCAGATGGTCCGAAACTATAAAAGCAAAAAGGAGAAAACTTATTGCTCTGAAACACTTCTTGAAGCTGTACGACTAGTAAAGGAAAAACAGTTGACCAGTTATGCTGCTGCGGAACGCTTTAATATTCCTCGTTTAACAAGTTTAGTTTATTTGATTTTGACTGCGAATCATCCTTAGTTTTTTTTACTTTAAGTAATAATTTTTTAAATAAACTTTCAAATTACAGACAGAAATCGCTTTTTTTTACCTAAATCCTAAACATTAGATTAGTCAACAATACAATGCGTACTTATCGTAAATTTTGTCAAAGCATTTTACATACACAAGTCACAAGAAATCTTTTCTTGCTTTTATTTTATGTCCTAAATTCCATTAATAAAATAGAATTACTCTAGCTGAGTATAATATACTTTATTGATCTTATTCTTAATGAACACTCAGATCCATTTTGCGTTTTTGCACTAAGATACCTATATTTAAACCTTTCATTATTGTTAATTATCGATCACAAATATTTATCGATAAGTAGTGGGTAGGTACTACATCTCAACACTAGTCAGTATGGAAGACAGTCGCATTCACCCCATAAAAAAAGAAAAGTAAATTTGCTTGAAACTGAACTGTATCTCAGCGACTATAGATAGCTTTTACAGATAATTCTGTGTGCATCTACATGTACTCTTGACAACAACATTTAGAAACAGATTACAACAGAGTTATAACGAATAGTCACATTTACCCCAAAGTGGGGTGAATGTAACTTTTACTGGTCTTATTCAACAATTATGCAAATTAATGAAAAACCATAGTTTATTTGTAACTTAATTTATGTCGAAACTGTTCATCGAAAGGTGTGCAATGAAGTTCATTTATTACAATATCCCTATTATTTAAGTAGCTCAAGGTGGAGGCAAGCAAAGTTTCAAAATAATTTTTGTTAGTTGCTTTCGCCCCGGGTGACCTTATTTATCTTACAACCTAGATATAGCATTGAATTATTTTGGACGCCTGAAATTAATAACGTTAGTTGAATAACCAATCAAATTTGTTCCAAGATAGAACAAAGAGGAGAAAATAGTTACAAACCCGCAAGCTAAGTATTCAATTAACTTTTAGTTGTTTATAAATAAAGCTTATTATAAAACGGGGCGTGAGATAAATACATCGTTTTTCTTTATCAACGTCCGAGTTTATCTTGAAGCAACTTTGGGTAGCGCCGTAATTGGCAATTAGGTGGGCCCCAGGGGCATGTTGAGCACACTACAACAGTTTCATCCGCTAAATGTTTATTTGAAAAAGTCTACATCGCGTGAATAAGTAGCCTGGATCTTAAATGTTACGTATAGATGGGCTGTGTATAATTTGGTTTCGTTTTTCCTGTTTTTTATTTCTCGGATACTTTATGTTTAGAATTAGGTAACGATTTGGAAACTTCCTTTTTGCACGAGGTCAATATTTTATCGGTTCCCCATAAACAAGGGGTACCCCAAATTCTGGGTGGAAGGGAAACAAGGATTGTTATTCTCGCCTTCTGTTCATTTGTTTTCATTATCTTTAGTGTTTGCCATAACAGTCTGACTCCTACACGGTTCAACGTAGTTTGCGCTTAGGGCAATACACATGCTTGTGCAAAGATTATTAAGGCTAATATCTTAGGGTAAAGGACCTAACTAGATGTTTACTGTAGGATCTGTGATAATAGAACTATGATACGAAAATAGGGGTTTTAGAGTTTAATTTAATCAGGTGTGGAAACAGTGTTTTAGTATGAGTTTTAATAGTTTAGTTACAAGTCCAATTTATTGCTTTGAAAATACATGCTTACCTACTATTTTATATGTCAAATATATCTAAGGTATAAGTCTAGCTAAAATATTGCTAGACCTCATTATTATAAAATTTGATAAAATACTATCATATAAAAACGCGTAAGAGAGGCCAAAGTTATTACACGCATTACTTCACATAATCTCCAAGGATTTGGAAAAGATTTCTCAGCCACAAAGTCGCAAGTTCACTGGCGCCTGTCTAACACAAATATGAATGTATTGAACTTGAAATATTTGTTTTTAATAGATCTTTGCCAGAAATTCTTTGTTCTTGCACATCATCATCATCATCATTTCAGCGGAGAGACATCCATTACTCGACATAAGCGTCCCCCAATTTGGGAGGATTTGCCATAATTGCCAAGCTTGGCAGGCGGGTTGGCGATCGCAGTATGGTAGTAAAATGCATAGAGAACGCTGCTGCCCATTCTCTAGTAAGTCCCTTAGTAGCCTCTTATGTTCCCGACAAAAAGAAATGGGATGTTGGAACACACACATGTTCTTACACATACTTTAATTGATTGATCCTAAATATCTTATCTCAATTAAATGCTTTATACTAAAATCAAGCACTGAACTTATATAAATCAAATAATCGGCCTATAATGTTCCCATTGCTGGGATACAGTCTTCCTCTGTTTCAGAGGGAGTAGGTCGTAGTCCACCAAGCGAGCCCAGTACGCCCACATGTCTTCGAATGTTTGGTTCTAAGGCATGCCGGTTTGCTCACGATGTTTTACTTCACCGTTTTGAGAGCAGTGGTTAGTAAATTATTTACACATAGTAAAGCACCTGCCTGGGTTCGAACCTACGACCCACACCTTATAAGTCGGGGCCGTTGCCACTGGGCCAGCACTGCTCTTAACACTGTAATTGAGCTTAATTAATTATAAATAGGTACCTGATCTAAATCCAAATAAAGCAAAATTATACTGTACAAACACAAGGAAATCATTTATTTTTACTGAAATAAAGACTCAACTTGAATTGAAAACCACTCGAGGGAATCGAATTGAATAGATTTAGAAAGAAGTTTTGTTAAACGCGATAGTTTTTAAACGAAAAGTAGATCCTGAGGGAATTGCAATGTCTAAAGTTTAAACCTGGTTTTGTAAGAGAAACTCCATTTTATCTACCTGTAGGCATATGTAGGAACTTAGTACAATCTTTTTTAATAGAGGATAACCGTACTTAGATATCAGACGGTAGGTAAATAGTAAATAGCTCATCTTTGAATAGGTAGCGTAATGTTCTTCAAATTAAATTGCAAGTAAAATACATGAGTACCAAACTTCAAAGTGCTAGAGGCTGTTTAGTTTTTAATTGAGGCAATTTTGGTTTTAAAATCGTTACAGCAAGTTAAATAACCTTTTCAGCCACAGACGATAGTATCATAATTTCAATATCATAAGAGGTTAGCGTGACTAAATGATAACAGTTGCACTGGTCGATCGCAGGTTCAGCTACGCTTGACGCGGTCAATTCGTGGATGGGTGAACGTCCATTACATTTAGTGTATCGGAATACACAATAAACCGTTGGTCCCGGCTGTCATTCGTAGATCTTTGGCAGTCGTATGTACAGTACAGGTATTCAAAAGTCCCAAGAAGCCCAATAGTTCCTGTCAGGGTCGCGAGATTTGTTCGAAAGAGATACCGTGGCCCTGGCACATGGGCAATTGAAGGAACACCCAATTACCCAATAACTGGGTTATTTTGGTCAGTAAGACATTCGTTCAATGTGAAATACTGGTATTCAGCTGCATGGTTAGACTGAAAGCCGACCCTTACATAGTTGGAAAAGGCTAGGCAGATTTTTTACTGTCACTAGAACTAATTTGATTTAATGAAATTGATAAACTGTGCTACCGAACGGCACGTTACAAAAATTGGCTTTAGTGCAGTTAGTGGAAGTGCTTTTCTGTGGGTGGAAAATCATCAAATGACGTCTCCCGCTCATGGGTGGAGCGGGAGGGCATGTCAGACTTTTACTGACTAAAACCCACACGAGTTCCTTCAGTTGCCCATGTGCCAGGGCATCTCTGACGAACAAATCTCGCGACCCTGGCAGTAGTGGAAGAGCTCAGATGCGATTCGGTCAAGTGCTATTAAAATCAGTGCTCTTAGTTGAATATCTCTAAAACTAGATATAAAAAATTAAAAACAATAAAAATTCAAATCTTGAAGAACGAAATAATAGCAGAAACCTTCAACTTTTCTAAAATATAATTCAATAAGTGAGATGACCCTCGAGAGGAATATAATGGCGTTTCAGGGGAACCATTATTTGTTAAAACGCTCGACTTGTTCAAGTATTCAATTCCGTAAAGCATTTTCCATGTGTTTTCCTCAAATGTTTTATTGTACGTTAAATAGGTTTTTATTTTAGCTTTGTTCAGTTGTTCATGGTAATGTGATTTTAATAGCGGTCTTTTTTAAAATGAAATTAAATGAAAATGAAATAAAAATGAAATTATTTATCATTAATGAAACTATGATTTGGTATGCGTTGTGAATGACAAATGTCAAATGAACTGAATTGTACAATACCTACCCAGTAAGTATTTCGATCTAACCCATGCCTTTTGCTTATCACGGAGAAATAATAGGTCTAACCTATGAAAATGCCGTTTTGTATGAAAAAAATTAAACGAATTTTTTTCATGTATTTTTTATTTATATTAATCGAAATAATCACCCATGCAATCAATGCATCTTTGCCAACGCAGTGGCAGTTTATTGATGCCCTTCTTAAAGAAATCACCTGGACGGGAGGCAACAAATTCTTCAAAGGCATTTTGTACTGCCTCTCGGGTATTGAATTTTTTTCCCGCCAAGAAGTTATCCAAATTCTGGAAAAAGTAGTTGTCTGTAGGCGCAAGGTCTGGTGAGTAGGGCGAATGACGGAGAGCTTCCAACCCCAGTTCTTGCAACTTGGAGACTGTCTGCTGTGCAGTATGAGGTCGCGCGTTGTCGTGCAGGAGCAGCGGAGACGAGCGATTGACCAATGCTGGTTGGAGATGTGCCAGCTTCTCCATCATTGAGTTCAGTTCTTCAAAGTACACATCTGCAGTAATGCTCACACCGTTTGGTAAGAAGCTGTGATGAATCACACCGGCGCTAGACCACCAAACAGTGACCATCACTTTTCTAGGGGTAAGTTTTCGTTTAGAGCATTGTTTAGGAGCTGAACCAGGATCCAACCAACTTGCTGAGTGCTTGCGGTTATCAAACAGAATCCATTTTTCATCGCAGGTAACAATGCGGTTCAAAATTCCTTCATTTGTGTGTCTGTTGAGCAGTGCAAGGCACGTCTCGACGCGTACTTCGCGCTGGCGATCATTGAGTTCGTGGGGCACCCATTTGTCAAGCTTTTTTACCTTGCCAATTTGACGCAAATGGACCAATATTGTTTTGACGCTAACGTCAAAAGCTGCTGCTAATTCAGCCGTAGATTGTGTATCATCAGCTTCCACAATCGCCTTTAATTCGTCATTGTCGACCAAAGTCTTCGGACGACCGCGAGGTTCATTTTTCAGGTCGAAATTTCCAGGACGGAAGCGAGCAAACCAATAACAGGTGGTGCGTTGGTTTGTAGTGTTAGCTCCATAAACGTCGTTGATGTTGCGTGCCGCTTGTGCCGCGTTGCTGCCACGTCGGTACTCATATTCCATAATTACTCGAATTTTTAACGTATCCATGATGACGAAAAAGATTGAAATGCGGTGAAAATGTAACACTAATCAATAAACAAATGACTACTTTTGGAAAAAGAATTCCATGTTTTTAAAATAAAATTAATTTGAAATTATAATTCTTAGACAAACAAAAATTATTTTGATTTGAAATGGCCAGTACTGCAGAACGGCAATTTCATAGGTAAAGACCTAATAGTAACTATGGGATAATTCATTTTTTTTTTAATTGTGAATTAGAAACCGTCATAGTAACAGAAGCCTGTAAGTTCAATGACCGGAGAAAATTAATTGATTGACAATCAATCAACTCAACCCCGGTCACTGAAACTGTAAATATTCAATTAAATCTGTTGTCAAATAACTTATGAAGTGAAATGATTAGCTGTTCTTATTAATATCAATCAAACGCAACATCTAACTTGATGCTTGACAGCAGCTTTGCTGATGAAAGTAATAATTACTCTATCAGGAATCGGAAATCAGTTACCCTCACAGGAATTTATAAAATTTCTTATGGAAAATATTTCATTGACTCTTTAAACTTTTTAACTTTCTAATGATGTCATTATCATTTCAAACGTAAGACGTCCATTGCTGGACATAAGCCTCCTCCGAGAATCGCCACTTTGACCGGTTAATTTAGGTTAGGGGTTTTTCCATAATTGCCACGCTTGGCAGGCGGCTTAGCGATCGCAATTTGATGGTAAAATGCATAGAAAAAACTGCTACGTCCAGGAGCACGGAACGATGGTACTACACATTACTAATGATATACTCTTTTTAACAAATGTACCACTATATTTCATTTCACTCTGCCCTTTTCTCAAAGTTGGTCGCAATTACTACGCTAGAGCACCCCGACGTAATGGATTAAATTAGAACTGTGACCAGCCACGCGCGATTGACTAACTAGCTAAAAAGTCTTTCGTGAAAATATCTGAATTATACTAAATTCAAAGTGTCGGCAACGCTGAAAGTCTGCGAGCTATTTAGTATGCTAACACAACTAAAGTTCATTAGTAACTTTTACCTTACATAATATAGCACGGTGCTTGTTTTAACTTCGGTCAGGTTTTTGCATTTCCAATACTAAGTCAGGCATAGAACTGCGTAGCAATAGGCTACGCGGCGTAGCAGTAACGCGCCTGCTACGCCGCGTAGACTGCTACGTATCTACACAAGTTTGAAAAAATTACAACATGATCTTGCAATATTTTTGTCTTGCCTGGAGTCCCGCCCAACTATTTTAATTTGAGCCCTGGGACCATATTATAAAGTTTAATGCCTTCATGATTCCAGTCCGAAAAGGGATGGTGCTATGGGTCATACATAGCTCCGTCACTTCCTCGCACTAGAATCATGGTAGCATTACGCCAACTGGTCTCTATTTGTGGTTCAATTTAAAAAAGTAACTATCCTAAGCACACAATTTTCATCTCTAAATATTCTTTGTCTACCATAGCTTAATGATTAGGTTCCAAGCTGCAGAGTCTACAAAGAGTACAAATAAATTTGTCTACAAGCATTTACACAAATAGTTAGCCAGATTATGATAACGAGGCACTTTATCGTTTCACTGAAACATTGTTGCAACAATGGAACTTAATTGTTTTACTACCTTTTGATTCTATGTTAGGTCACGGCTTTTTTTTTTTCAAAGGAATTTCTACTGAAAACAAGCACGAATTTATCATTGTGCATGTGCTTACATAAACACTGGGGTTCGAATCAACTATAGTAAGGTCATAGTAAGCAATTGGTACTCTATGTTCTGTGTAGAAATTGAATGTTCCTAACTATAGCTGATTGCATAGCTGCCAATCACTCAGTTTCTGTGTCAATGCAAATATACATAGTATCAAGCGGTCAAACTTTGACATTTTTACTTTTGTTCCAAAATTGATACAAACATTTTAGAACACAGTCTTCAAAAATTTTGTCTTCGAAACTTGAACATTTATGAAACAATTACTTTTTTAGCAAGTTTCTCCTACCCCTAAAATTCACTCACAAATTGAAAAGAAGTTTTGTTAAACGAATGTAGCTCCTGAGGGATTTCCAACGTGTAAACTTTAAACCTGGAAGATTTTGTAACAAAAGCTCCATTTTACCTACCTGTGGTAGACATATGTATGCAGGATAAAATCGTTTTACAAATAGAGGAGAACCGTACTTAGCTATCTTATGATATTGTAGTTTAGGTTAAATAGCTCATCTTTGAATAGGTGGCTTTATCATATCCTATTTTTATCGTACGAATTTGGTAGATATTTGGTGAATAGCTCCAATATGAATTGAAACAAACTTCGATAAATGTTTTGCCTACCTTTCAAATAAACGAATAAATAAGTATGTTAAAATACACTGCTAACAATACCTGCGACTGAAAATATAAACTACTAAATAATATCGCCGCACGAGCTACGAAATTAAACCACCCATTTCCATTACAAAATGGTATAAGTTACAGTGAGAGTAGATGATTCCCGGTATAATTTTTTCTCCCGTACCTGATTGCTACATTTGCGGGAGATTTTCGTTTCGTAAATTAAACTTTTGCTCTTCGAGTAACGTCGAGATTATTCGAAAAAAGAACCATGAACTTTTTACTTCGTAGGTTTATGTTCACTTGGGATTATCTTGTACCTATTCATTTCTGTTTTGTTTCACATATGTTCTTGTTGAAGGGCTTACATCAGTGCACCTTTTAATTTTTTAACACATACGTTTTGAATGCAAATGGATAAGAAAAAGGTAAATTTAAAAAAAATATAAATTTCGGAGTAGGAGGGACATTTTAACAACAAGATATTGATTTCTACGTACCTATAGGAGTATAATGCAACATTAAAACAAAGCTTATAGAATTTTAAGAGCAGTGGTAGCCCAAGGTGGTTGGTTGCCAAGCATGGCGATTATGGCTAACCCTCCCATATGGGGGAAGCCTATTCCAGCAGTAGACGTCGTCTGGAATCACCTCTAATGATCATGATGATGATGATTAGTGGTGGCCCAGTGGTAACGCCCGCGACTTACGATCTGTAGGTCATATGTTCGAATCCAGACAGTCGTATTATTTTGTGTGAGGTTATTTCATGACCACATTCTCAAAATGATGAAATAAAACACCGTAATATAACCGCCATATCCTAGAACCAAAAAATCGAAGACATATGACATCTACTAACCCGCATTGAGCCTGCCAAGTGGATTACAGCCCATTCCCTTTCACAGAGAGGAGGCCTGTACTACAGCAATGGAAATATTCTATAGAATTTATATTGTCTTATCTTTTACAAGATTTGTCATCAAAATATAGTGTGAGTAAGAAAATTGCCAAGCTACGGGGTGAACCTAGTTTGAAGCGGTCAAAGCTCGGGTTGATATTCAAAAAGGTCACTCAATTTTCGTTAGTGCTTGGCTTGAAAGCATATCTTGTTTACATACGAGATAAAAATATATGCACAAGTCTGTCGGATCATACGAGAATCCTCCATTGTCTTATATTTAGTACCATTCGGGGAAATTGAAGGCTATAAAGTATTCGGGATTGAAGTAAAACCCTACTCGATCAGCAGCTGCAAACTCTCCTTAAAATGTTTTATCTTGTCAATATTACCAAAGGTTCACTGACTTCGTATTCTTTATATAATCCTTTGTTTTAGGTTTTGGTTTTTCCACGAAGTAGACGACATTCTTGGAAGAATGGGCAGAGGTACGCACGGCGACAAAACAAGCTATATTTCCAGTAAAAGCTGACATCCCACTGTACGAAAAATCTTTACAATATGAGCTCAGCTAAAACTGGAAATATATAGCTTAATATGTAGCCGTGTGTACAGACGCCAGCACATCAAGCTATCCGAAACTGTCAAAATTTCCCAATCAATCTTGAACCTAATACTGTAGCGATAAAGTTGAATATCTATTAAAGACAGATTGTAGTAGCTTTTTGTGCTGGCTTCTGTACATGAGTTCTTTTAGTGCTGAGACGGGCTTTTCAAATCCCTGAATTGAATTGATTCTTTAAACGTACTCAGTAACAGGAGTCTAAAAAGACCGCTTTGGCAGAATCATAATAGGATAATATAATGATTTTACGATTGAATATGATTTTTTAATCATAAAATGGTCACAAAATGACAATTCATAATATTATCTGCGTACACAGCGTAATTCGTCTGTTTAACAGTTTTCTATGGAGATTCGTAAAATGGTCCACAAATTATGAATTACTTTATTCAAGTTAAGTGTCAAATAGCCTACCCCCAGATCAGGTTTTATAGGAAATCTACAGAAGTCCTGATCATCAAATCCAGTCCTCAGCTAAGCGAAATCGATAAAGTGTTATAAATACATTTTTAGAGCAAGGTCGTTATAAAAATATAAAGGTTGTACTGTTTTCCTGTATACGGTGTATTTGTCGAATGGGATTAAAAGATTTATTTATTGCGCCGATGGGATTTTGGGATTATAAGGGATGTTTGTTTCATGGACTTTAACCATACCGTTATAGCGATATTTTTGTTCGTTTTGTTTATTTTAAAATATAACATTGATGATGTCGATACACTTCATTCGGTCACTTTCCTCCACCGTACCTAATAAATATCATCCCAACATGAGTAGTGACATTTTTATTTATTCGGTTGTGAATATTTTTATTAGATCCTTGCACTTCGCCCGCAGTTCGTCCGCGTGAAATTTATATCTCATATTACTTTAGAACGATGTAGCTTTCCAAAGGTAAAATAATTTTTAATATCAGTTTAGAAGTTATTGAGCTTATACATTATAAACTATTTTACAAACAATCAAATACTTCCTCTTTCTGATATTGTGTAGACTACGCTAGAACCGTGTGGGTGAGTTCCGTGTGGTGCCAGACGAAAAAAATAGCACGATCCCATTTCTTGCCGTGGGTGTCGTAAGCGGTGACTAAGGGACTTACTAGAGAATGGGCAGCAGCGTTCTCTATGCATTTTATCACCATACTGCGATCGCCAACCCGCCTGCCAAGCGTGGCGGTTATGGCAGACCCCCCGAAAATGTAGCGGTCAAATTTTCGGTGCGTGGGAGAGGCCTATGTCCAGCAGTGGACGTCATTCGGCTGTAATGATGATGATGATGATGATGCTAGAACCTGTGATCTTTCGGAGGGCACCTTTAATAAGGTCTATGTACAGGTAAATGGTAATGTTACTTTTACTTTCATATATCGGCATCTCCCATAACATCTAAACAATTGTCCCGTCTGCATAATACCAGATCCCACAGACAAATTACTCAGCCACCAAATACTTGAAATCTGACTCAAAGTGAAAGACATTCGCATTGTCATACCTGACGCGTTTCCACGATTCGTCACCATGCCAGGCATGCTTCAGTAGTTCAGGTGACGGATGATAAGCAACTGCCCCGGGCTTTGGCAGCGTGCCCTCACGGATATAGACGGAGACAGCATTACGTCGTACACCGTATCGCGTGCCCGCTTTGAACTGACGGTATTAAAGATAGATAGAATATGCTTTCTTTACGCCAAAATTAATAGTCATAGGAGACACGTGTACAGAAAAATGTTTATTGAGATGCTAAGTAACCAAAGAAAAGAATTGATAAAAGTTTATTAAACACAAAGAAGTGACTTAAAAAAAAAAAACATTTTCTTTGGTTTTGTTTTTCTTTTTTTATTCCACATTAAAAATTGTTTTCACTTCGAGTTGTTTTTTTTTTTTTTTTTCTTTATGCAGGTTGGTTTTTTTAAGTAAAGTTTTTATTTTTCACTTTTTGGCCGTGGTACCTACCCCACGCAAATTCGAATACACTTTTTGGCTGTGTACTTACCCTACACAAATTCGTATACCTTCACTTACTAAGTAAATGACAAGGACAGGAAATCTATATATTAATACGTGAAGCGAAAACTTTGGATCCCTTTTTACGAAAATTGGGCGGACGGAGGAGTATGAAATTTCGCATACTAATGGTTTATACAGAGAAGAAGTGACGAATGCTAATATTTTTTAAAATTATGCGTAAAAATACATTATTTTCAATAAATAACACGTTACACACACTACTATTCATTACCGTGTATTTAATACACACATGCATAGATATTCTTTTGTTTATGATCCAAATCTGTCGTCCAATCGAGAACATATTCTGTCGTTACAGTCCTACTAACTTATCTGTGAACTGAAAGAGGACGGCACCGTCGATTCAGTGTTGCTAATTAATATAAGGTGCCTACAATTGAGTAAGTTTTCAAGAAGGAAATTTCACATCAGACATAATCATTTTTGTAATATTTTGTGTCTATAGTCTTACTGAATGTCAAGTATAACCATAGGTAATAAATTAATTTTATAGGTTTATAACCTATTTCATTTTTAAAATCTATGTTTATATCGAGAATATTTGTCTTTAATATTTTTTGTATTAGCGACGATAGGAATTTAGTTTAGATTTATAAGAAATATTTTTGTGGTTTTATGGAGAGTGCCAAGTATGGCATTAGTAAGTTTCCCATACAAAACTTAGTGTCGTGTGCAAACTGTAGAGGTGGTATGCCTCATGATTGTATAGGCTGGTCATAAATTGTACAGGCTGGTTATAATTATGACATTTTGAACTGTCGTAATTAATTAAAAATAATAGGGAAAATTCTATAAAAACAGAGCTTTTGTGATAATTCATTCCATATCCTGCTGGATATGGAATGAATTATCACAGAAAGCTACTTACTAACTGCTGCATACTTCTTAACTGCTGTTAAGAAGTATTAAGAAAATAAAGAAGAGAGTCTTGAAGAAGTATTCTTTACTCATTACACCTACGTACTGGTCCTGGCCATCACCATCCCGCCAGCGAACCCTCTCCACAGTAGTACAGCGTCAACAATTTGTCTATAGTGTTACTGAATGTCAAATATAACCATATTATTTTTTTATAGATATTATTATATATATTTTTTCATTTAATAATGTGTCTCTATTCAAATGAAGTACGGTCGTATTTCGACCAATGGGCGATCACTAGTTATTATAATACCATCAAAATAAATTTAGCGTAACAAGACGAATTATTGAAACTAACTCAAAAACCAGTCATTCGAACTTGAATTTTTTATGGGACTACTCGGTAAGTATACTCTTTTAAACCAAAGAAGAACTTTTGAAACCGTTTTTTAAATGACAGAGTTCTGAGGAATCAAACCTAAAAGGCAAACACTAACATAATAAAATAACCGAATTGAGAACCGCCTCCTTTTTCTGAAGTCGCTGTAACGACTTCAGAAAAAGGAGTCACATGTCGTTCAGTTCCACGTGTCACCTGAAACAGCAGAGCGCAGACCACTCCACCACCATGTCAGCAAACAGTGTTCCAATTAACAGTTTGTGAAACTAGATGATGAATAATAATATGCGGTATTGTTATCATACTTCTATGTGCATAGCTCAATGAATCTCTGTCGCTTCTTGTAGCTGTTTATAGACGACTGCACTCCTTGCAGTTAATTAAGGTTGTCTATAACAAAAGCTATTATATCACTGTTCTTATGTCTCAAAGATGATTCTGATTCTGAATTTGTGTGCTCATTGAATCTTCTCCGTTATGGCAACGAATCCCCGGCGACCCTCGCGGCTAACGGTTCAAAGATATAGAAGACACATTAATATTGCAGGCTTTGAATTGAACCCAGTTTCCATTTCAATACTTGTTTCTAGTACTTCTGTATAATTTGTATAACTTAGAATCAATTTCAGTTAGCGCAAGAAGTTATGTCTGTAGACAAATGTAGCAAAACGAGTCATCTGATGAGTGATATAGAATACAGAAGATCGGAAAGCTTTTGTCTAAATTGTCTCGCTGGAAGCAGCCAAATTGGCAGTGAGTCACTGCCTACGTTCCACTGAAAAAGCACAATACCAAAAGGCAGACATCTGAAAAATTGGCATTCTACCTGACACTATAAGGGCGCTTTTAATATTTGCTATTGCATGCAACTGACAATTGAACTGTGATGTACTGCCGTCGCCTCATGTCATGCGGTTCCCGAACAGCATTCTATCATTCATTTCTGTATTGTCACAGTACCAACGCAGCGTACATAAAACAAATACTTGCTTAATTACCCCGTGTCTCAATAAACAAAGTATTCATCAACTTTAATGAGGCAGTGACGAGTTCAATTAGTAACGAGCTAAGGCTAATTCGGCGATTAGTATTGTTGCGAGATGATAGTGATAAGACATACAATTTGGCAACTAAACTATTATGTAAATGCGCAATGCGCCTTGTTGGAAGAGAATGCGGACATGCTCAATTGCCCGACTTGTTCGAACGTTTTGCATGCAAATGATATGTGTTAATGTATTTTCGAGACAAGATTTACTGGCACGAGTCACCACGTCATCTGTATTGTCGGAAACATTCCAAAATTTCAAGAAAACAAGCTGAATTTTCCGGCTTTAACAAGATGGGCGAACCGATGCGACAACGAGTTGTGGCGTAATTGTTTCAGTATTTAATCAAAAAAATCAAAATCAAAAGTCATTTATTCAAACTAGGCTGAGAGTCAGCACTTTTTGAACGTCAAAGTTACAAAAGACAGTCCCCCCAAAACGCCCGCCCTTCGACACTTCCTAGTGCTTTAGCTGGGAAGAAGAAGTGGCGGAACAAACTCCCCAGCAGCACAGCTGTCTGTTAAGTTAGAAGAACTTGATTCTATACAATATCGTGTAAGTAATTAATATTATAAAACAAAACAAAACATACATTATTCGCCATATGTCAGCTAGCACACGCCAATATACGAACAAAACAAAATAATTTATCGAGAAATCAATATGTTGGTGTTTTTTATTTGTCGAGAATTTTATTTTATTTTATACAGGAAAATTGCTACTGGGATGATCTATATGATATTCAACACAAATTTTTGCCTTTAACATGTGAAATACCTGTTGGTCACGTCCACTTTGAACGTGTCGAACGTCTTTCGACTTGCATCGCTCCTTTTCCAAGAAATACAACCTGTCGAAAAATACACGGTATTTGCCAGTAACTTCTTCAAACTGTATCAAAGGTGAATCTTGAATTA
This sequence comes from Aporophyla lueneburgensis, assembly GCA_932294355.1. Taxonomy (NCBI): domain Eukaryota; kingdom Metazoa; phylum Arthropoda; class Insecta; order Lepidoptera; family Noctuidae; genus Aporophyla; species Aporophyla lueneburgensis. The sequence continues at coordinate 19,474,364 of OW028740.1, forward strand.
GGTACGGTATTTTCACAAAGCACTTTACAACTAGTAAGGCGACCCAGTTCCATAAAACAAGAATTGTAAACTATGACACCACTATCACACAGTGTTTACCAAAAAGACGTATGGTATTATAGTTTCGCATAAACATCTGAGTCACATATTAAATTTATTTAATTTGCCCAATAAATCAATCTGTCAACAGAGTCCTCTGCTGAAGATAGGCCTCTCCAAAGTTGCGTAACAACCACTACGAACTAAATAGATCAATATTTGAAGTTGATGTAATGTTTGCACAATTTGAACAATTGCACGTCACCTCTTGGGCATTGTGAGTACATGAATTAAGATCATACTATTATGTACTCTACTCGTTCCGTATTCCATTACAATGTGTAACGTTTATCAATAATAGTGTAGTACTAAGGATTATTGAAAACATCAACTATTGGACTTACATGAAATATCGAAAAATAACTGTTTCACACAATAATACAATGTCTATTTGGGAATCAACTTCAATCAATCTGCTTAACCTTATGTCAACCATATTGGGGTCGACTTTCAATTTAAATGAATGCAGCTCAATGTCAATATATTCGGTAGCTACCCAACTAAAATACATGAACAGATGCTTGTTTATCTAGTGGCTGGTACTACACTTACACTTCTTCCCAAACCCCTGGAGAATACAAGCGTGGTGTTATGATTTCTGTGTGATCCGATACTAAACGTTCGTCACGTGAGCTTTATCATCTTCAAAACTATTTTCATCTAATGTATTTTATTAAACCTCTCGTAACGAAAAGACCGTAGTCCCTCAAAACAGAAACACAACAGTACGAATAAAATAATTTGGTAACTATTATTCACGTTTTGTGCTACAGACAGACAGACAGACATAGCTAGCGAGTTAACAAACGTCATCTGCCGGTGATAGCTGCGTACGATTGACAGGTGCCGGCCACACGACTGTCAGTGTTGCAAACATTGTTAGTGGACGTTTTTAATACAATGTTATTGCCACTCTGTTAAATCTATGCAAAGTAATTAGTGGTTCGGCTGTTTTTTAAACTAATGTGTTTTTAAAGTGGCTGTACATCTGGTCTAATTTACACTTTTTTTATTCACATATTTCCTATTATCAAAAAAATACAGAATTCTAACGAGTAGTCTTTTGGTACCTACCTTACGATTAACTGCTGTAACGGTTAAGGCATTGACATTTTTTGATTGATGTTCTATAACACACATTATATTCTACAATGTAAGTTTTTTGACATTTGACTGTTTCGAAAAAAAAGGTTACTTACAAGTGTTGATTTTTACACTTTTTTCGGTCTACCACGCATTCGCCGAGTGTGTAAAAAGCTAAAATGCAGAACTAAAGACACCGCTTCCAAAATCAAGTTATTTTTTTCATTTTGTAAAGTTTTTATTAAGGTGTTTGTTTTTTTATTTGGTAAAAAAAGTTTTGTCGAATTTTTTCAGTGTAATACAGTAGGCTAACGATGAATAATGAATTAAGAGACAAACCTTATTCATGAATCATCATTTCATCATTTCAGCCGTATGACGTCCACTGCTGGACATAAGCCTCCCCCAATTTGGGGGGGTTTGCCATAATCGCCACGCTTGGCAGGCGGGTTGGCGATCGCAGTATGGTGTTATAGTGCATAAAGAATGCTGTTGCTCATTCTCTAGTAAGTCCCTTAGTCGCCTCTTACGACACCCACAGGAAGAAATGGGATGGTGCTATTCTTTACGTCCGGCACCACACGGTACAATTCATGAATATAATTATTCATTCCTTGACTAATCATTAAAACACGAGCTACCACTTTACAAGAACAACTTTAAGATGAGCTTGCAAATGAAAAAATCATTTCACTCACAAATTACTTGAAGGGCTGTAAAGAGGGTGGAATTTAACGATAGGACTATCCAAGACAGACTATTTGCCTCAGGGATCGCACCAATCCTACTCCGATTTACATACCAAAGTCTGGAAATATAAATTATTGTGCTCATCAACACTGAATTTTCATTTGCCAAATAAGACAATGGTTGTAAATAATTCACATTTAGAAAAACTCGCTCAGTAGCTTTGAATAAATTATTACGTCTTAGCCCTCAAGGAAAAATTAAGAAAATAATCGCGGTCTGTTTATGTCCACTGCAATGTTTGACTAGGGTGTATACGACCATAAATTTAATCGGTTTTATGGTAACTAGTGATTGCCCATTGGTCGAACTTCGACCGTACTTCATTTGAATAGAAATACATTATTAAATGAAACAAATATAAAATAATAATATGGTTATATTTGACATTCAGTAACACTACAGACAAATTGTTGACAGTGTACTGCTGTGGAGAGGGTTCGCTGGCGGGATGGTGATGGCCAGGACCAGGACGTAGGTGTAATGAGTAAAGAATACTTCTTCAGGACTCTCTTCTTTATTTTCTTAATACTTCTTAACTGCTGGATATGGAATGAATTATCACAGAAAGCTCTGTTTTTATAGAATTTTCCCTATTATTTTTAATTAATTAGGACAGTTCAAAATGTCATAATTATAATCAGCCGGTACAATCGTGAGGCATACAACCTCTACAGTTTGCACACGTTTCTTCTCTGTATAAACTATAAGTGTGCGTTTCACACTCCTCCGTCCGCCCAATTTCCGTAAAAAGGGATCCAAAGTTTTCGCTTCACGTATTAATATATAGATACAGTCTCCATAATTAGTTAACATAATAAGAAGCCGCGAAGAAAATTAATACTTTATTTACTGCAGTAGGTACTTACCTAATTTTTGATTCCCCTCTCATGAGGATAGAGTAGGCACTGGCGTTTGGCCTTTGCAAATATGAATACGAAGCGACGTCTTCTCATGAAAGACAAAACCACCGTAGAAAAAGTATCGACACGAACTTTATCTGACCCTTATAAATTGCTCAAAGTTTGAAGCTACAAAAATTCCGATCATATTTCCAATAAGTTTAGTGACCTACATCTGTGACGTGCGGGCAGCCCGGGCAGGCGGGCACGCCCGGGCATTTGTTACTATAATGCTCAGGTGTCAGGGTTAGGCACCTGTCCCACTGACGGCGATTAACAAGTAGCCAGTAGAGCTAGCAAATTATAAACGAGTGGGCAAGTGAGAGCAACGAGTAGCGAGTGCGCAACAGTGACGAAAGATTACTCGTATGTTCCAAGCGTGTGTCTCTCAGCGAGTGTTTTGCCTGACAAATGAGTGCCCTGAGCCAGTACACTCTTCGATAGCTCTTATTGCTGCTATAAACGAGTACTCGCTGGCGTTATGAGTAGTTAGCGATCAACTATTGATGTATAGATTTTGTACCAAGTTTGATCCTTTATAATTACATTTTAATTTACAATTATAATTGATTTTAGTTTTCATGCCTAAAGTAATTTATTTTTGTAATTTTAGTTTTATAGTCTCGAAAAGGCTAACACTAGTTTATCTGTCGCCAATTTCATCTTTTTATTAATTTTTTTACGAAATTTTTTTTATGTATAATGGTGCTCAAGATACAGACTGTGTCTAGTTTGGGACCAAAGCAATCTCCATATTGTCATTTTAATTTTGAAGTAATCGATTTTTACTTACACTGGATCTTTTGTACATTTCTTAAGCGAAAAAATGGTTGATAGCTAGTCGCTTGCTCGCCGGAGGTGGGACAGGGGCCTAGTGGCCAGGTGTCAGTAAAATTTATACAAAAGCGAAATTCGAGATTTCTGCCGCTCTGGTTTCGGAATTTTTCTAACATAATATATGCGAAAGATTGAAAAATGTTCACACAGCGAGATCTGATAATTTTTTGTTGGTACCGTGTTGCTCGTTTTATTGTGAATGGGAATAATATAACTCGGGATTAGTGATTATTTTTCATTACTGATAAAAAATTGATATTGTTTCATGGTGCTGTCGGAAATTTTTACTTACTTTACAAAAATACTACCAGGAAAATGTAAAAATACATTTTGAGTATTCACAATTTAAAATTACAAAAAGTTAGAAAGCTATCCAACATTCCGTGATTTTTTTAAGTTACTGAATGTTTAATTTGTTAGTCATAAAAACAGTTTTCATAGTTTCCATAATACTTCAGGGAACTGAGAATTGTATGAAAATTTTATACATGCGGGCCGCCACGCTCCAGGGATCAGCCCGTTTATGTAGATTCAGTATTTACTTAAGCTAAATTGGTAGTTTCAAAATTGTCAAGTTTTTTTTTGCGGTAACGGACAGGCCTTTTGTTCTTTAGAGTTGCGGTATTAATACCTACTGAACTATTTAACACTTAAATGGATTTCGCAAAATTGCGTTGAGACTCAGACTCAGATGACGTATTTATTTTCAATTCTGAAACAACAATAATAAAAGGACTTGATCTAATAGGAGTTATGTTGAAAGCCTGTTCACCATAACTCCTATTAGAGCCCGTCTAGATTATCTATCCCGATCCTGAACTTCCCGAAAAGTTACACTTTTAATGTTAAATACTTCGAATGCGCTGTAAACAGCTGCAATTAATTGTTACACTGTTTGCTAAGAACGTTCCCTCGATTTAATTCTGCAATTACTTGCAGTAAGCCAAGAAGCGTACAGCACCATCTTACGTTTATTCATTTTACTAACGCTACTTAATATTGTTAATGCGACAAAGTTTTCGCCTTTTCCTGCGGGAACAGATTTAGTCATATCAAAATCCAACCAATCTCTAGATAAGCCTACTTCGACCCAGTTCAACGAATTGGTATTTTTAATTTTCCATTTATATTTCTCACAGTTTGTTTGCTAAATCCTGCAATAAATTCATATTTGGCGTAATGTGATATTAATTATTGACCCTGAAAAACACTGATTACGCAAGCTCTACCATAAATAAAATCCCAATAACCTGATGAAAAGCGCACACTAATCGATTTTTTCGCTCGCCAGGTCTTTTCATCGTTCAAACTCATACCTTTCATAATAGGAAGCTACAATGCCTGTTCCGATATCGGAAAATAAGCAAAATCGGGTAGATTATTATCCAAGATTTTCCCTTCGTGAGTTTTCTTTATCCTAAAAAGGACATTGATTAAAACTTGAAAATAAATAGTCTAAATCCGTCTTTTTACTAAATAGAAAAGGTACAGAGCAAGTTCCATTATTTTTTATATCATGAATGAATAATGGTGACTATTTTTACCTTGACCTATCACAACATATACAAAAAATGAATATGATATATACAAACACATTCAATTTACAAAGATCAATTAAGGTGAATGAAAATTGAAGACCGATAGAAGATATTTTTGAATTGCTTAGTGGGTAATCGAATCGTAAAAGGCTGATTCTTGGTAAATATATATTTTGCAAACCGTTCAACAAAATTTCAAGTTGTATCAATATTGAGCTATTTACTTTGTGTACATTCCTCTCTCAATCTTTGGTCAAAGCTATGACGATGAAGTTCGTCTTTGGCAACTACTGGGACAGCCAAAGTTTAAGGTAGACATCAACACGATGACAGTATAGCTAAGTCTCACACTATCAGGATTCATAGAGTCGTCTAACTTAGTTCAAACCAGGGAGTTTTACTTTCTACCGCGTTCTATGTCCCCACACTAACGACTACAGAGTTTAAACTACTAACTTTCTTAACTAGTGGCTTAGGTAGCTCAGGATTTCTGTAACTAATGTAGAGGTGGTTTATGAATGTACTTCTACATAACATGCTATATAGTGCTCCAGACCGTATTTCGGCAATGGCGGGCAATCTCAACGGAGACTAGTCATCGGTGCGAGACATATTATAGTGCACAAATGTGTGCGCAGACATAGGGGCACTCAGTCCAACATACATAAACTCGAACCTTCTTCTCGGTCGGTTGCATCCTTCGGGTAGACAGAACGGTATATACTGATTTTGCTTCATTTTCACATACATCTGGTCATACATTCATTCCGGTTACCTTTGACCTTTCTGAAGGACCCCACTAATAAGGACACTATATGTGTTTCTACAGCGTTTCCACATACCTTGTAAATATCTTAAACACACAAATTCATAAATATACACAGATTTCGACAATTCAAGAGTCAGATTCGTCCAGTGGCATTTTGATCAGAAAAATAAAGGTATCAAAATAGCTTAACATAGTAACCATCTTGTTTTCATATCATTATACTACATTTCTTCAGTTCATTGCACTTCGTTCAGCTTTCGAAGCTGCCTCAATACTTTCCATAAATATTCATCGACATCTTTTATACCAAACTCTCATTTTTAACAAGCGAATATTTTATTTATGGAACTTACTGTAGAAACACCCTTCGAGTTGGATATTTTGGTTAGATTTAATTGTTTTCTTTAAATGTTTGTTAAGAAACAAAGGCCATCTGCCAATTTTCTCACGGAAAACGCAAATTGGAGACGAAGAGCTTTTCAAGTTGAAAGGTATATACCATTAATTGAAAAGGTACAGACATCTGCATTAATTGGGACCTTTCACGTTCATTAAATCTTTAAAAAGAGGAAGCAAATATCTAAAAATATCTTAAATGCAGCCGACGAATCAGAAGGCAATCAGATCGAAATTATTTTTATAATTAGGTTTCAAAGTTCTTTAAAAGTGTCAGATTGTCAGCTTCCATCGTCATGTCTGCCTATCACTTCCATAATCCATCTGTCTCTCACTTATGTTTCAGATTTTTCGTATTAAAACTGAAAAACGCACTAATTAGTTAGGGGCACATAAACGCGCAACCAAACACATAGGCGCACGTAATCAGATTTATAAACGTTTCTTAAAGTTAAAAGACATTTTCAACCGACGAAAAAAAACGGAGGAGGTTATCAATTCGACGCGTATATTTTTTTTTTTTTTTTTTTATGTATCACCACGCATAACTTTTTACATAGTGGTCCGATTGTGACAATTCTTCTTCTATTGGAAAGGGTATACTCCCAAGGTGGTCCCATATAAATTTGGAAAACAAAATCGAACCCTAAGGGTCGGAAAACAGGGGATGATTGATTGTTCACTCACTGATTGTAATGTATAAACACGCATAACTTTATACAGAGTAGTCCGATTTTGATAATTCTTTTTGTGTTGGATAGGGTATACCTTGCCAAGTATTATTAGTAAAATAAAGCCACGAAAAAATATAAAATAAAAACTTTTTATCAAAAAATTAAACCGCCGAAAAACTGAAAAGCATAAAATAATAAACCTTAAAATTTTGAGTCGGCGCTGAAAAATCAATGAACAAGCATCACTCAAAGCGCCGACTCATAATTTTAAGGTTTATTATTTTATGCTTTTCAGTTTTTCGGCGGTTTAATTTTTTGTTAAAAAGTTTTTATAACGTCAAAAGTGTATGGTTGAACAGTCGCTAATCAGTACTCAACTTTAAGCACCGTTTAGTTTAGAATAGAATAGAATTTGGGTAATACACAATAGTTGTTATGTTATGATACATCAAAGCTCAGCCATATTTTACCATGCGGCATGCAAACATTTATATAATTTGTCCTTACATTTTGAGAAACAGATCAATTGAAAAATATAATTACCATTCAAAAGATCTGTTATAAATCATTAACAATACAAAAAAAAAATATAATTACAAATACAATTATTAAAATTATAAATACAGTTACTATCATTATCAATACAATTATTATTATTATCAATACAATTATTATCATTATCAGTACAATCATAAAGAAAAAAAAACACACATCTTTATTATAAAAAAGATATTCGTATTAAGTAAAATTTCAACGTTTACATGTTTGTATCCCATTTTACGACTATTACAATGCTTATGTTTTTTAGGGTTCCGTTGCCAAATGGCAAAAAACGGAACCCTTATAGATTCGTCATGTCTGTCTGTCTGTCTGTCTGTCTGTCTGTCTGTCCGTCCGTATGTCACAGCCACTTTTTTCCGAAACTATAAGAGCTATGCTGTTGAAACTTGGTAAGTAGATGTATTCTGTGAACCGCATTAAGATTTTTACACTAAAATAGAAAAAAAACAATAAATTTTGGGGTTCCCCATACATAGAACTGAAACTCAAAAATGTTTTTTTTCATCAAACCCATACGTGTGGGGTATCTATGAATAGGTCTTCAAAAATGGTAATGAGGTTTCTACTATCATTTTTTTCTAAACTGAATAGTTTGCGCGAGAGACACTTCCAAAGTGGTAAAATGTGTGTCCCCCCCCCCCCCGTAACTTCTAAAATAAGAGAATGATAAAACTAAAAAAAATATATGATGTACATTACCATGTAAACTACCAACGAAAATTGGTTTGAATGAGATCGAGTGAGTAGTTTTTTTTTTAAAACGTCATAAATCGTAAACCGCAATTTACCTTACATTTAATCAACTGAAATATAAAAATTAAAAAATATATATATTTTTAAACCGAGAATACCTACAGAATTGTACGGAACCCTCGGTGCGTGAGTCCGACTCGTACTTGGCCGGTTATTTTTTAAAACGGTCCCTAGTAAATTTATTATTATATGGCCTACCCTATACTAATATAGACCGTTAAAAGCTAACGGTAGGTGCCTGTATACCTTTTACTTTAGTAGTAGAGAAATTAATATACTAAAACCCAATAGGTAATTTAGTATCAAAACTTTAATATTTATTACTTAGGTAACTTTAAGTAAATAGAGCATATAAAGACCATTTACATAAGCTCAGATGGAAAACTGTTTCCATTATAATATTATCAGTGTAATTTACTACTGTTTTTATATTATAGTGATAACGACCGGTGGGTACTTATATACGAGTTGTTTATCGATGTTCAGCCGTTATCTATCTCTGCTTCTACCTATTTGAATGTGTAAGCTTGTGTAAATGACAGATCGGTGTTACTGATTTGCGTATTTGTTTAATTTAATTTGTTTGTAAACACGATTAATTTTGTGATAACAACACAGCGGTGCATCGGGCATATGCGGTGTACTTTCAGCATATGTATACAGAATTTGCCTATAATGCAGGTATTATCAAAATATTCCCTAAACATTTGGATTCGTTCAACTTTACGGTGCTTGGAATAACACTTAGGTTGCATTTCACAAATGAAACAGTCGAGCTATTCTGTAAGAATCTCACTATCAAAACTTAGGTGTAGTGAGCGTGAAATGTGTTGTCAAGAGTGTCAATCTATATAGTATCGGGTGGTATGTCAGCTCACTTTACGCTCACTTCACCTAAGTTTTCACGGTGAGATTTTTACAGAATAGACCGGCAGAATCCGATTAGTACATAACATTAAACCACGTTCAAGAGCTGTCAGTGTCATCATTATTGTAGAGTATTGACTCTGACGACTCTGGAACGCGGTTAAGATGTGCTCATCGCATTCCGTTTCATTGGTGAAATTGGCTCTAAATCAGTAACTATATACCTACTGACACCACAAGCCAAGCCAATCAAATCAGCCACACATTTCCGTAACAAGGAGTTATGTATCCCACATACACAAACTAACCGCAATACTCAATGAGCCTAAGTAATTAATTGTCAACAACAAACCACAATTTAACAAATTATTATCTAAACGTCAAGCATAAAGTCAACTTTTAAAAGAGGGCCCATTTATTTTTTAAAACATCCCGACAGTATGCCATTGTTATACCCTTTGATGATTTTAATAGCATGAATAAGTAATAGGCCCTTTAATTAGGGATTAACGAACTTTGAGCCGGCTCTAAATTACGTCATTTGCGAACATTTTTCACTTATAATAAAAAGCAAACAATAAAAAACGTAAGCCCTTCATTACTTGATATTCTGTGGTACCTATTTCTTTTAAAAATACTTAATTAATTGTGTATATTTTAATTGATAAGAAGCTCTTGTCTAATCTGGGGCACGTTAGTGACCGCGCCAAGACGAGTCACGCATAGTGTAAAGGCTATCGTCACATGGGCGGAAGGTGAAAAATGTCTACACTTCATTACTTTTCTGTTATACAATCGTTCTTGTAGTACAAAACAGCTAAGCCACATATTTTGACTAATGTGTAGAGTTTGTGAAAGTGACTATATTAGATAAGTCTCGCCAATACGGGCAAACAGATGGACAATTGGTGAACGCAGTGTTCTTTCCATGAAGTTCTGGTTCAAAACAGTGCTCGGGGCTACAAAATTCCAGTTCAAATTGACTCTACATAATTCTCAAGTTATTTTTTCTCAAGGTAGAGAAAATACAGAAATTAGAAAGCGGTCGTGATTAACTAATGAATTTTCTTGCCAATACCAAAAGAGAAATGTCTGTCGCCACCAACTTGTGCAAAGAAGTATTACACGTATTTTATATCTAGACTGGTAGCCGCCCCAAACATAGCAAAAGAAGGCTAGGCAACCGATTTGGCGAGCTTTAAAATTAATAAAATGACTACATTTTAACCGGCATTTTCAAAAAAGAGGAGGTTCTCAATTAGTCAGTTTTTTTTTTGTATAGCCAAATTCCAAAAAAGCACCCTAAAGCGAAAACACTTTATTTTCGGAAATCGATGGCAAAAATTAAAATACGGATCCGAAGACATCGACTTCCGAAATTAAAGTTATTTTTCACTTTACTGTATTTTTGGAAGTCGTTTCTTTTTTTTTTCAAAAGGTTTTTACTCTTTAATAAGTTATAAAATTCATGAGTCATGGCTGATGATTATCGTGGTTATTTAAATTAATTTTTCCTCTTCATTCATTGTGTAATCGAGTGTAACAAAGGTACACATTTCGCGGACATAAAACAAAAGCGATTTAAAGTAATACTCAAAGGAAGGAAGCATTTCTTCGTAATTTTTCTTGCAAATCATTCACTGTTAAAAGCATTCTCTTGTGCGCAAACATCAAAAGGCATGGAATTTTTTCATTTCGTTCAATAAAGTATGTTTACCTACAATAATAGACAGAATTGTATCTAATTTACTAAGAGATAAATTACCGGAAGTTATGAATGAGATCATCTTATTTTATTTGTTATATTTTGGCCACCTCATATTGTTACATTTTGGCCTGGTGGGACATAGTTTTAAGTGCAACACTACTGTAACGTCTTTTATACAAATAAATAAAAATGAGGTGTCTGTTTGAAATGTCACAATAACAGCCTTTTAATAAACACAAATGAAAATATATACGGTATTTTGTTTTTAAATTTTTAATCCTATCATTTTGTTCCGGCTAATCTCGGAAACGCCTGAACTGTCATTAACGGGAATTCCACGTGCAGATAACTGATGTCAAAAGGAATTAGGCTATTTTTGGGTTTTTTTGACATCCACGTGGGCAGCAGTTTGTTATAAATAAATTATACAAAAAAAAACTATCTAGTCATCGTTTCACACGAGCCATTACAGTACACTTTAGTAATTCTACGTTGTTCGATAAACCACCATCCGATGCTATTTTATGATAAAAACGTCAATTCTACATTCTCACTGTCATATGAAAAGGTTCGAGCATTTTCATACAATAATTGTGGTCGTTGGAATAAACGCTTCAGTGCCAGCGCAAAAACCATTCGTGTGAAAAGGCTCCATTAATATCTTACACGAGCTTTATTTAATGAAATTGTTGAAATATATTAGTTTAACAAATTGAGTTAAGTAAAACACTGCCTTTGGTTCCTGCAAGGAGAAAGTTCTTGTTTCTGAAAAGTTCAATTTCTTGATCCAGTTACGTTACGAACACAAGTTCAAAGAACTTTGCGAGAAGAAAACATACTCTGGTTCATACAACTTCAAAATAAAAAGGAAAATTATAAAAGCTTCACTTCAGAAGTAAGTTTTATGAAAGTGAGCGAAAGCTGGAATAATGTTCAAAGCTGAAAATTCAGACCTACATAGAATTAGTCGTACATTTATTAAGTGTATACTCTTTTTTCTTTTTTTTTTTCAGGATGGGAAATCATCAAATGACTTCTCCCGCGGAGCGGGAGGGCGTGTCAGACTTTTACTGACTAAAACCCACCCGTGTTCCATCAGTTGCCCATGTGCCAGGGTCACAGTATCTCTTTCGAACAATCACGCGACCCCGGCAGCCATCGGTCCTAGTAGACCCCTTCACTGCTGCTGACATCTCTTTGAGGCGCGCGTGGAACACTACGCGCCGTCAACCCGAGCCTGGTGCTTACCGGGCGGCGAGCTACCCATTGCTCGCCGCCCGCAAGCTCGCGCCTACGGTGGCCGGGAGTCCGCAATCGACTCCCGACACCCGGGGTGTCTCCTCCTGCGGCGGCTAGGGACGTGAGGGCGCAGAGACTGCCACTCCCTCACGCGCCCCGCCTCCTCCTTCGCGAGCATTACTGCTTCGCAGAAGGAGGTGACGGCTTCCCATTCCCTCTCGCTCCGTACCATGGCTCGCACCAGGGCCGGACGCGAGAGGTCGCCGCCGCCGATCACGAGGACACGGCGGTGCTCCGCCCAGGCAGGGCACACCTCCACCGTATGCTCCACCGTGTCCTCTAGACGATCCTCGCAATGGAAACACCCGGAGGTATCCTCCCGCTTTATCCTGAACAGGAACCCACCGAAGCACCCATGCCCGGTGAGAACCTGCGTCAGGCGGAAGGTGAGGATGCCGTGGCGCCTCTCTATCCACTCCTCAAAGAGGGTACTTACCGCCGCATTTGTGGCGTGCCCAGCACTGGGTTGCGACAATCGTACCTGCCATGTCGCCATGAGATCACACCGAAGCTCTGTCCGCCGTGCCGCGATTTGTCGCGGCAGCGGAGTTTCGCCCCGGCGTTTCGCCTCCTCGCGCCACGTCCACATGTGCGTGAGGACCTTAGCCTCCAGATCCCATGGCGGCACTCCGGCAAGGAGGATCGCCGCCTCGCACGAGATCGTGCGGTATCCTCGAATTAGCTGGATGGCCATGACCCTCTGGGCTGCACTCAACCGGCGCGCTGGGCGCAGCCTCAATGAGGGCGCCCACACCGGTGCCCCGTAGAGGGCCAAGGACCGCACATTAAGTGTATACTTCACTTTATAAGCCTCCTAAATATATATTTATTTAATGTTGAACAGCTACGCTTAAAATATGTTGACGTGCCTACAAACTTATGAATTGATACGAACTATAAATATTTTTAGTTACTAAAAGTATTTAATTCATTGAACGTTTTGGACTGTTATATGTATGTGTATTTTTTTTTGTGCTATGTTGTACAATTACGTATATACAAGTTGATTCTATGACAAAGTTATGGGATATCAATAAAAACACGTTGTATAAATAAATCAATATTTATGCATTCGTATTTTAGAAAAGAATTACTTAATCCTACTAGGGAGACCTACTGATTTTTTTTCTCTTTCGGTACAGTACAGTCATAGATTATTCATTTGTCATTCAATAGCCTACGAGTATCTACTTACGTCTAGAAAATGCAAACGCGCTCTTAAAAACTTTATTTTACCTCCAATTTTTGTACCAGTCGAATAATTAATTATAATTAAGTGCCGCTGGTCTTCAGCCCACACTGAACTTATACCTAACCTTGGAAGCCTGTTCTACAATCCTGAAATATAAATTCAGTTTCAGCTCTAATTTTTCAGAATGAAAACTTCTAATAACTTTAATTGTTCATCTATCTGCTAATGGGCTCACGACAAGTGGGTAAGTATATTTATATCTACGTACTAAAAAACTTTTTAACAAAAAATTAAACCGCCGAAAAACTGAAAAGCATAAAATAATAAACCTTAAAATTATGAGTCGGCGCTTTGAGTGATCCTTGTTCATTGATTTTTCAGCGCCGACTCAAAATTTTAAGGTTTATTATTTTATGCTTTTCAGTTTTTCGGCGGTTTAATTTTTTGTTAAAAAGTTTTTTAGTACGTAGATATAAATATACTTACCCACTTGTCGTGAGCCCATTAGCAGATAGATGAACAATTAAATTTATTAGAAGTTTTCATTCTGAAAAATTAGAGCTGAAACTGAATTTATATTTCAGGATTGTAGAACAGGCTTCCAAGGTTAGGTATAAGTTCAGTGTGGGCTGAAGACCAGCGGCACTTAATTATAATTAATTATTCGACTGGTACAAAAATTGGAGGTAAAATAAAGTTTTTAAGAGCGCGTTTAAATTTTCTAGACGTAAGTAGATACTCGTAGGCTTTTCAGTTTTTCGGCGGTTTAATTTTTTGTTAAAAAGTTTTTATTTTATATTTTTTGTGGCTTTAATGTACTAATAATACTGGGCAAGGTATACCCTATCCAACACAGATCCAGAATTATCAAAATCGGACTACTCTGTATAAAGTTATGCGTGTTTATACATAACAATCAGTGAGTGAACAATCAATCATCCCCTGTTTTCCGACCCTTAGGGTTCGATTTTATTTTCCAAATTTATATGGAACCACCTTGGGAGTATACCCTTTCCAATAGAAAAAGAATTGTCACAATCGGACCACTATGTAAAAAGTTATGCGTGATCATACATAAAAAAAAAAAAAAAAAAATTATACGCGTCGAATTGATAACCTCCTCCGTTTTTTTTCGTCGGTTGAAAATAGTGAGCTGCTTTACTTACTAGAGAGTGATCAGCGGCGTTCTCTACGCATTTTACCATATTACTGCGATCGCCAACCCGCCTGCAAAGTGTGGTAATCGCCACGCTAATGGCAAACCCCCCAAATTGGGGGAGGCCTTTGTCCAGCAGTTGACGTTTAACGGTTGAAATGATGATGATGATGATAACTAGAGTGATGTGTTGCGTTAGTTGTATGCATACGATTTGTAGGTTAACTGTATTTATCGATGTCACAATACATTATAATGCTACATCTGAAATATGGTACAATCGTATACAATTGTATATCTATTTGTCCTCGGGTTACGGCTTTTTTATACATTAATATTAAACAAAAATGACAGCGTAATATAAAGCAACAACTGGAGGTTCAATATAATCGAGTTTTCGTGAGCCCCCGCTAACTAAATACCAAACGTATTGAGATAATGTTTCCACCAATATTTTCCTTGTCTCTCGCATTCCGCAGAAGGTTTATTACTGATATATTTTATCCATACTTGGAAATCTACACTGCGATGCTTTCCTGCCGAGTTGCTTAAATGGAGTAAACTTTTCAACTCATAAACTGAAAGTGGCAGATCACAAAATGGACACTATTTGCTAAACGACCGTCTTCCAACAAACCTGCACACTAATTACGTAATGCACTATTAAATAAAACCTGAATAATTTTGAAGATTATTAAGATCCATTTCATCTTATTTTCCAAAAATTATAAATAGCGCAATGAATGTTGTTGAACTGTCAATATGAAAACTATTCCTATTGATAGTGTACTACGCAATTACCTCTCTGGTTGTGTCACATTCCTAAAATGAGTAGGAAGTAAATGATCCCAATTCTAGCAAATACCTTCCAACGTGGCATTTCCTTAAATGTCACTGAATCCACAATCAATACAAAATAAAGGAAATAAGTCTCTAAGAGTTTTCCCACACAATCGGCACCTTTACTTTTCCAAGAAAAACAACTTTACACACCAAAGAAAAACGATCTGAAAAGAAAATAAATGTGATCTGTTTTCCCAGTTCCCAAGTTGTTACAGTCTCGTTCACTTCAAGAATTATCCGTTCGAGAAGACCTCATTATGCTCACGGCTGTAAATCTTAGTTATAACGACGAGATTACTAAGAGAATGTTGCATGTACAAACAAGCTGAGTTACTGTGTTTGTAAATAACTTATTTCACTACACCTACATTTAATGTACTTTCAAAGGAACTAAAAAGATACGAAATACCTCTCTCGAATAGATTTCAACACATTTTCACTGGTTCCTTTCAGGATTATCGATGCCAAAACGGATGTTAAGTAGATTTTATTTACATAAATACGTAGGCAAATCTTGGATTCCGATTATGCGTAAAAATATGCCAGTCAGAAAAATCGATACTACGTGTAGGTGTCAGCTTATCACAGACGTTCCAATGCCTAGGAGAAAAACCGGCCAAGTGCGAGTCGGACTCGCGCACCGAGGGTTCCGTACAAACCGTATTCACGGTTTATGCATAAGGTTTATGTTTATGAAATTAAAAGGTTTTTTTTTTATATTTGAGTTGATTGAATGAAAGGTAAAGTGCGGTTTACGATTTATGACGTATTAAAAAAAAACTACCTACTAGATCTCGTTCAAACCAATTTTCGGTGGAAGTTTATATGGTAATGTACATCATATATTTTTTTTAGTTTTATCATTCTCTTATTTTAGAAGTTACGGGGGGGGACACATTTTACCACTTTGGAAGTGTCTCTCGCGCAAACTATTCAGTTTAGAAAAAAATGATAATAGAAACCTCAATATCATTTTTGAAGAGCTATCCATAGATACCCCACACGTATAGGTTTGATGAAAAAAAATTTTTTTTCAGTGTTAGTTCTAAGTATGAGGAACCCCAAAATTTATAGATTTTTTTCTATTTTTGAGTGAAAATCTTAATGCGGTTCACAGAATACATCTACTTACCAAGTTTCAACAGCATAGCGCTTATAGTTTCGGAGAAAAGTGGCTGTGACATACGGACGGACAGACAGACAGACAGACATACAGACAGATGAGATGAGAGACATGACGAATCTATACGGGTTCCGTTTTTTGCCATTTGGCAACGGAACCCTAAAAATCTGACAAGTTCGATGTGTATTTGCTCTTCTCATACGCGATGAACTGTTCCGTGTTGATATTATGTTCCGCTGATATGTGTTCCATGTGATGTTGGACGTAAAGAAAAGCGCCATGCCATTTCTTCCTGTGGGTGTCGTAAAAGGCGACTAAAGGAATTAGTAGAGAATGGGCAGCAGCGTTCTCTATGCATTTCACCTCCATACTGCGATCGCCAACCCGCCTGCCAAGTTTGCCGATTGTAGCGAACCCCCCCAAATTGGGATGGCCTATGTCTAGCAGTGGACGTCTTTCGGCTGAAAAGAGATGCGATATATTTAGAAAACCTTGCAGATCTGTCTATTCATATGTAAATTTTCTTTCTCAGGTAAGTACCAGATAACGGCAATTAATCTTCGGCGCTTCACAATCAATTACTGCACATGACGTGAGGAAGCGCTCCATTCAGGTAAGCTCATGATTTTCAGAATGTCTCATAAATCAAAATATGTCTTACGCCTAAATTCTGCTGTGATATAACCGATCCGCGTAGTCAATCAAGTCCCGGAGAAAACGAAATCGAAGATGTTTATCTGCTACATATTGCGTTAGAATGTGGATTTTATGTTTTATTGGGTTAGTAAAACATACTGCAAATCGAAATCCAATAACGGTTCAATTTGTCGCCTAATTAAGTAAGGTTTAAAGGGAAACGGTTTTTACTCTGAAAACACGGACCCAATGAACCGACGCGCTGAAAAATGATAATGGTTTTGGGGATTCATTGCGGCATAAAAAATGTTACATCGAAAGCTTTGGCTTTGTACAATTCCAACATGCAAATCTTTCACGCCGCGTATTAAAACAAGTTGACCTTGTTGTTTGGAAAAATCCTTAACTATTTATTTGTGGTGGATATTGGGCCATTTCCTTCGTCGCGGTAGACGGTAGGAAAATTTATTTATTTATTTATTTACTTAAAGATTCACCCACAGCACATACATATACGTACAAACATTAAATTATAAGGTAATATTCTAATATATATGCCAATTACAGGTAAACACAGCATTGACTACAAGGACTTGGTCTCATTAATGAGATTGTTTCATATCATATGGCTGTGTTCAACACAAATTGCTCATAAATTCGAAACGTTAACGACAACCCCAAAATTGTGCTTTTTAGCTCTCAAAGCTCTGCCTCTGTCTCAGTGTAGAAATGTCTTAATAACGTACCCGTCATGTTTTACGTCACGTTAATGTCCCAAATGATATACGAAAATGTGTTTAGCCTTGTATTATTTTCCCTACTCTTTCTTACTATTTGTCTACCCCTGTCGTTATCGTGGGGCTGACCTTTCCGTATTTTTGTATGAGATAATCTTGTTTGGTTGGATTCTCCCTTTGATAATGACAACGTCACGTACGATCGAATATTGCAGAAACTATGGCAGACAAACTTTATTGTTGTGTTTATGTTATTTTTAAACATGGAAGTGGAAACTTAGTAGTTGAACATAGTTTAAGAAAGTTTATTACAACGTAGGTAGTTATTAGACCTGTCAGGGTCTCGAGATTTGTTCGAAAGAGTTACCGTGGTACTGGCTATAGGCAACTGAAGGAACACGGGTGGGTTGACTGACACACACTCCCGCTCCGCCCGTCCCGCATCATTTGATGATTTGCCACCCACAAAAAAAAATGCCGGCCCAAAATAAAAACCTCTAAAAAGTAAACAAAATATACGTATTAATAAAAAGTTGTGGGTAATAATTATTTTAATCAAAGGCTCGTCGTGTCGAAGCGGCTAAACCAATCTTGATAAAACATGTTTAAGAACCACCACTAGAAACCCTACTTTTAAATAAAAAGACTCGCACCCAAATCCCAAATCAGCGCACCCGTTTAAGAACACCGGTGCCACAGATACACACACATAGCGCTCACACTTATAACAACCCCCTTTTTCCATCGAGGGTTAAAATACAAAAGGAAATCACATTCAGTTTCAAATGTAGCTAAAAGCAAACAAAGGTCTTCAGGTTACCAACAGAGAAGCAAATGGGAAATAATTGTATTATTCATGTAAAGAATAACTACTACGCAGCAGACTGAGTCTATTAGAATAAATGTTTTCACATTTCAGTGTAGCACAGTCTGTGTTTCCATAACATAACATGTTTCACATGCAGGTTTTGTGTGACGTCATGCTTTTCATATATAAACATATTATCTTCTAATGAATTATATTTTACAATACGTTGGTTCTATGCTAAAACAGTACAGTATATCACTGTGGAAATCTTCGTGAAGATACCATTTGGAAATGGTAACAAATAACTGTCCTGAAAATTGTAAGTACTAGTTTTACGATCTCGGTGTGTAAACTCAAGGAAATTTATTGTTTATAAAATAAACTCATACAAATAATATATTTAAATCAAAACTATCAATATTTGACAGTTGTAAAAAATTGCTTGCTTCTAGACTGTTTTTATTTTGGTTATCAGTTCGTTTGCCAAGTGCGGTGTTTAGCCTGTAACTTTTCCTCAAAATAATTGTGACGATTTTAGGGAGGCCTTTGTGCTCGCCAAATGGGATTGCAATGAAAAGACAATGGGCAGAACCATGTTTTAAATTAACATTTTGATATTAATTAATTCGCCTGCTTCTCATTGTCTTATAATGCTTTGTTGCCTTAAATGTCGCAAGGAGGATAAAGACTGACTTAAACCTATGTGGGAAACACGCAGAAAATTTTAAGGAAAATCCAGTTGCGTCGTCTGGAGGAAAATTTCAGCTGCTGTATTCATAAATCGTTACATTTCCCTTAAATCCCTCCTTTGTAAAGAAATTACTTCTGTCAGCCTTTTGTGTGGATTTCCATTTAACGGGAATCCATTTTTTTCAGTCGCAATACAGGGTCGAACTTAACATTTATAACGTTCCCACCCCTTCTGCAGCTGTACATGTCAAGGATATATGTCTTACATAGGAAGTCTACAAAGTTTCATACTTACTATTAGCAATATATATCATTATGCCTTTTTTGCCCGAAGGTTAGAGTTAGAGCAGAGTTGTACCAATCCTCATTTCGCGAGTTGCGTTTAAGTACCATGTAATAGGAGGCCAGAATATTACCAGGGCACAAATTCAGAATCCGGGCTGGTATTGAGAAATTACAATAATACTTTGCTCGACCTGGGAACCAAACCCAGAGATCAGCAGTAGCACGTGCAACAATTAGACTAACGAGACAGTCCAATTACAGTTACAATACGACAGACAACAATTACACGATGTAAAACGGCAATCGTCTTTCATTTTCATAGTTAAGCTACATTCATTACGTTACTAACATTGCTGAGCAGACGAATCATTCAAGCTTACGGAGCAATGGATTAGGAATTTACTTCAAAACCCTGGGGTTGTGAATAAACGTATGTTACGGAATCACCACGCTTGCTAACGGCATGTTGACAATTTCAGACCATTACCTCCACATTTCCTCAATGTTGGGGCCGAACGACATTTCTTTGCTCGGGGCGGCAAACGATACCACTATTTTCGATGTAAATATTGTCTCATTTAATAAGAATAAGAGTGGCTTACTGTGGAAGCCGGGTATGGGTTTCGTTCGTAACTTTCCTTTTACATGGCTTGTTCAATATTTGTTCGTTTATAAAATGCTTTGACAACATTTAGATTATATCTCCAGTTTAATTTCTTAAATTTTAAAATTAGTCCTATTGCAACCACAGAGCATGAATGCAAGGTGCATTCATGCTCTGTGGTTGCAATAAATAATTACTGTAAAACTGTAGGTAATTAAATACTTATCGGTTGACTTTCACCGAATAAGTATGTACCTACTCGACTGAATACTTCCTCAACTTCATAAGTACATACTGCGGCCATTTGGCTTAAAGCGGGCAGTAAAGCGCTTAATGGTTGCCGGTAAGTTGTGACAACTTTAGTGTATGACGGTTGTTGAGCCATTTATGTGACTAATATCCACAAGGGGTTCATGGTGGCTGTGGTTTATAAACCCACCACCCCCGTATTTACGTAGACCAAAGCTGACGCTAACAAATTCTAGGAAATCAAGTATAATGATGAAAGGCTTCGGAATCCACCGAAATAATGGTTCCAGAGTATATTACGTATTTTCGACCTTTAGGCTTTTTCCAAAATAAATTTCGTCCCACTGATAACCGATACGCCTACATTCTCCGAACTGGACATTGGAGTATTGTTGTTTATCCGAAGTTTGCTTCCGCTCGCGGCTTCCCCTCGTAGTGTTAATAAAAATTAGGGTTTCCAGGGTTCAAAGTATACTAAATGTCATGAAAATTGGTACAACCGTTCGGCAGATTACCCCCTATAAACAAACAAAAACTCTTTATATTATTAGTATCGATTAACGCATGCGGATGACTGCTGCAAATGATATTATCCTTATTGCAATATGAACTTTATCGCTAAAGTATTTCAGCTGTTACTAGGATGGCAAGGTATCCGGTACTTAGCCATACGTGACAGCTGAATCGCATCGGAAATGCGATGCTCTGAAATTGTAGATGTTCATAGACGGCGGTGAATACTTACTATCAGGTATATTGGCATTAAAATACGGTCTGTAATCAGGGGAAATTTTTCTATCACAATATTATAAGCAATAATTCAATCAACATAGCTTTTTGCCAACTATTTTGAGATCGGCTTCCAGTTTTACAGAATGTAGCTTAAACCAGTATATTACTCGTACATCTAGCGACTGACTTCCATAACCTAGTCACTGGGTAACACAATACCCCCTGGCTAGACTGTTAGTGAGATCTTTGGGTTTCTGATTACCCGTAACGACAAATGTCAAATATCTACGAATGACAGACGGTGCCAAAAGCTTAGCGTGCTTTCCGAGGCACTGAAGGGTCTCAATATGTAATAATTGGTCATTCTTCCACGAACCGACCTCCAACTGTATAGTTGTCAGTGGCGAAAGCACCATATAACACGATTCCTACCGGCTTGCCTTCGGGGATTCGCATTGGTAACTCTATCACTATTAAAAATACAATAGTATGTAAATAGTGGCTACTATTGTCAATAAATATAGTTACACTACGGGTATTTAATTCACCATAACATTCAAACAACAAAAAAGGTTATTTATAGCTTTGTATTACAACAAAAGAGAAATGTTCTAAATTAACCCGGCGCCAAAACGTCATAATCGGGAACTAAAAATTCATACAACAGCGATCCCGTAATGATGTCACTTTAGGTCACGTGGCACCGCTTGATATGTACGAGAGCAAGCCGCTGTACAACGGGTTATGACAGAGACAGGTATAGAAAAATGCGTCAGCGAGAACGAGATAGAGGAATATTGCATATTTTATTCGTTTTCAGCTGTTCAATTTAATTGTATTTAATTCATTACATCCCTAAATAATTTTAGAATGATAGTAAGTATTCTTTATTGATGAGTCAGTAAGTTAAGGCCGACTTCGCTTCGGCTTCTCTTTTAGAAAAATTTACGCCTCGCCGCTGATAGTTGTTATAACTGATCCACAAGCCTCTCGCATTATTACCGTCCCAATTTAAATTGCAGCAGCTACTTAAAAATTTAATCACAGTAACCCTGATCGGTGGTTTAATGAACTACAAACCACCAATACAGACTTGCCGCAAAGGCAAGTTAGTTGCATGGTAAACCAGTAACACTCCTCCCTAATGATTTATGTATGCATGTGTGTAGGTGGGGCCGTGTTCTTGTGTGCGTTCACACGAACGGCGCACACTGCTCACTGACTCTAGCAAGCATCCCTTATTCAATTTCTCTATCTACGTGAATATTTCAGGGTTCTTGATGCCTATTTTAGTGAACCTCTGACAATTTTGTCACGTTTCTCTTGATGGTCCGGACCTGAGATGATAAGCCGTCGTTGTTCGGCACGTGGTTACTGTAAATTTGTTAGGAACTATCGGCGTCCCGCGGGTTCATTCGCATTAGTCTCGATCCCGTAAGACTATTGGGATCATCATTTCAGCCGTAAGACGTCCACTGCTGGACTTAGACCTCCCCCAATTTGGGGGGCTTATTGGGATAAAAGAACTTTATGTCCAAATCCATGTCACGACATTTCATTCGATTCTGTTGAGTCATCTTAGCATAAGAGCGTAACTAACGAACATACCAAAATAAAAAATATTTTCTCTTTGTATTATAAACGTGTACATTACTTCAATATGGTTGATTTTTATTATTATTATAATCAAATACTGCAGTTTTCTGAACTTTTTTTGTTCCTTTTTCTACCCTTATGTTTAAGAAACGAAATTTACAAGTTACGAACCTATCACATTTTATTTGTGAAATACACGTGTAAATCCATCGCCTTTGACTTAGAAATTATGAATTAATGGGTAGATCCTAATATGCTACTATATTATAATAATTATATATTATAGAGTAATATAAAAGTAAAAGTTTGTATGTTTGGACATTTTTTACTCAATTACACAAAAACGGATGTACGGATTGGCATGAAATTTTGCACACAGATAGATTATAAACTGGCTTAATGCTAAGGGTACTTTTTATTCCGGTAGTACGTTCACGTGGGACCATTTCCGACGTCCACAAGAGCGAAGCCGCTGGCAAAAACTAGTAAAAAGTACGAAAGAAAAACACTCATTATCCTCGCATATGCGACAATATCTAAGGAAAAATTAAAGTATTTTTTTATTACAAGAACCAAGCCGCATGCATGTCGGTATGTATGTTATGTAAGTAGGTATGTTTAATTAATTAATAATAATCGTTCATTACCTTACCAAGTAACGTTGTTCATAATTCAGCGAACTTCATAAGCCAACTGTTTGCGAAGATTACCTAATGTCTATCAAAGGTTACATCATACATTATTAAGCAGCCCGTAACTTAAACACGGATGAGGGATTTCAATAAATAAACAAAAAAGGAAACTTTGAACTTAGTTTCATATGTTATTGTTTAATTTGAATAAAATTGTTTTTGTAACTGAACAATATTGAGTTGTAACATGAACTTAATTTGAACGAGCGAACATGTTTTTCGCTCATTACACTTTTGTTTATTTGTGCCATACTTTTTTGATTTAAGTTCGTATCATTAACATCATCACTTCAGCCGAAACACGTTCACTGCTGGACTTAGTCCTCCCCCAATGTGGGGGGCTTTGCTATTATCGCCACGCTTGGCAGGCGGGATGGCAACCGCAGTATGTTCGTAAAATGCATAGAGAACGCTGCTGCCAATTTTCTAGTAAGTCCCTTAGTCGCCTTTTACGACAAGTATAGGAAGAAATGGGGTGATGCTATTCTTTACCTCCGACGTATGGCCAAAGGTAAATTCGTATAGCCAAAGAAAATTCAGGATGCTTTTCATTCAATGAACATTTTCGCCCATTTTCTGTATTCTATTGGAAAAAGAACGTGTTTCGATATATGTGAGACATGCTTACGTATGTCTCATGCATTGTGCATAGACGGTTAGAGGCAAATATCGTACTGTATGAAACTGAAAGTAATATCTATATTAGATTTCGTTTGCGAAAGGGGAAGAGAAAAATAAAAGAGGTCATAAATATGAGAAAAAGACATGTAAAACAATGGAAGAATTACTCGCAGCTGAGTTGAAGACAATTATGATAAAGCAAGAGAAAATATAAATAATTTATTTTAAAATATTCAAAACTTTTACTGAGGAATCTCACTAATCCTATATTCGATATTAATCACTAATATTCTAGATATTATAAATGAGAAAGATTTTAAGTATAGATGTTTGGACGGTTGTTACTCATTCACGCAAAAACAACCGCCTGAAATTTGGCTTAAATACAGATACTTATAATGAGGATTAACACATACGATACTTTTTATCCCGGTAGTACGGTCACGTAGAAAAGATTCCGACCTCCACGCATGCGAAGCTGCTGAAAAAACCTAGTTTAATATAAATAATTGCCCCATACACTTTTAGGAGAATAAATTAATGACTAGCTCGTATTTTAGAGAAGAAATTGAATTGAAAGATCTGTGATTAATTTGTTTAGGCATCGAGTTTGTTTGATTGCGACCTGTCTACAGCTGTTGAAAGTCGGATACGAACCAATCCAATCCTTTAATTTTAATCAAAACAATGAATTTAAATCCAAGTTCGTTTCCTTTCAAAATACCCACATTGTTTCATCTGATCTTAAGGTTATCGTGATCAAGATAATCAAGAGGTTCTCGAGTATTTGCGTCTGGCCTATATTTAGCATCGACAACAAAAACAAATATTCTTGAACATGTCGCTTTGCTGTCGCAAACAATTGTCGCGGATCGGAAGAGCAGTGCGCTGGCGTTCAGACTCGATTAAAAATAGCTCCGCTGAAGTTTAATTTAATTGAGTGATACTTATCGAAGATAATTCATGGGATTTAAATCGTTATCGCTCGAAGTGCATAGTGGTGGCGCGCCCGATAAGCGCAGGCCGGGCGAAGCGATGGTGGCTGTGCTGCGGCGGCGGCGGCAGTCACAGTCGGTTGGCACGCGCGGCCACACGCGCCTTCCGCCGCGGGCCCACGCCCCCGCACCCCCCCGCTCCGCGTCGCACACAGGTAAACAAACAGTGGACCTCCTCAACACACTTCATACCTAGTACATCCCAACACCTCTCCAAACCAAACCCCGAACCCAGTTCTAGTGCTCGAACATTGTCTCCACAAAAATAAACATCTTATTTATTTTAAGTGCCAGTTACAGGTTTGGATTGTTAACAAAAAATTTCAGTGCTTTGTTTTCGATGATTTATTTTTGTAGTGCCAACTGATGACGTGTATGACATAATCGACATCTACAAATAATTCAGGAAGATGGCTCACCTTTACTGAGTTCCAACAACAGTCCACTTCGTAACTAATTAATTACTGAAGGAACATGGGGCACGGTACCTGCGTACAAGAAATGGATGTTCAATTAGAAGCTGATCATAAGTTAATAAGATTACAAGAGATTACGAAATAGATTTCAGAGCTTCAAAATTTAGGAAAAACGAAAAATAAAGATATAGCCATTCCAAAATGGCCAATAGGAAAATAAGTCACAACTTAAAGGGATGAATTTCTTCGTAACTATTTGTGACAAAGGTGGAAGTTGAGTGGATTTAGTTTTGTCACAAGACTAAACAACCCTCTTATCGGTTCGGAGTCCTTGAGATGAGCCTGAATCCCACCTGCTTATCAAGATTAATGAGATGTTACGCTGCGATAACAACACATACATAAAAACGTTGCAAACAAATGGTGTAATTAACAATACACAGAGAATATACAATGTGCACATCGCATATACGTATACATGCAACATTCTAAGGAAAACTACTGCACGCTGAAGACAAGTGTCAGTAGAAAGCAAGCATGTGACACTAATCCATTGTCATGTCGTGACTGAGGAATTGACAATACTAGCCTAAAGCCGAAGTAATGATAAGCATCAAAATCGCTGACCATGTCAAGAAAATTACTTTAAACCGAACCAATTGGCGGTAAGCTCAGACATCAACCTCAAATATCTGGTTACTCAGAAGGAATGTAGAGCAATCAATGTCGAAAATTTCGTCACTCCGAAAGGGTTCTCTCAATAGTGGATCGGGTTTCATGAGGTAATTTGAATACGTATCGAAACCACCGCCGGCTGGATGGAATCCTACCCACAGACTTTGTGCTCCAATACATCATCAATTGGCTGATGGATTTCATATTTGGAATGGTGAGAGCTAATGATAGTTCATCAGGTTTATTCATTTACTAAGTGATCTCGACTACGCTCTTTGTTTTATTCCTCTAGAGACTACAATTCCAAATTACCTCCGTTTTGTCTGTTAAGTAGGTCAAAGATAATAACTCATAAATTTGAGGCTTATTTTTTAAGCCTGAAACTTATGGATTAAAGGACAAAGAAGAGTTTCTTTTACCTAACATAAATGAAAAAGGGTTGAATGCAAATCTGTTGTTTACTTGTCTGTTTGATCTTGTTTATCATTGTTTCGATACATACTGACACGATCGCCAATGAGAATTACAGTTGATAGCATCGATTGAATTCATAATAACTCTAGTTTACATTCAGTATCAACATTTATTATATTAACATATATAAACAAGGTTACCGAACAATACGCTGATAAATAATCATTATGACCGTACGATAGATGGCTATCGTTAAGTGCCTATTAATATTCCCAAAAAGCGATTGTTTCTCTTCCTAAACGTTGGTAGGACGTAGTTGATTTATTGATCGTAAACTCATATTGCTAGTAGTGTTAACATTGTAAATTTTATTATTGAAAGGTGAGGCAGTTGACGCGTTTAACTTTTCCATAACTACATCTTGACGTAGCAGGATCAAAAGATAACACATTGATTTAGCCATAGTGTTTGTTCCGAGATCTTATAATATAAACTATTATCTTTAAACCTCCGTATCTCTCCTTTTGCTGCTTGGGAGTTTGTTTAGCCAGTTCTTTCCAGCTAAAGCACTAGGAAGTGGTGAAGGGCAGGCGTTTCTGGGACTGTCTTATGAAATGTTGACGTTCAAAAAATGCTAACTCCTAGACGAGTTTCAATAATTGACTTTTAATTTTAATTCACCATCTACTATGTTAACATAGAAGAAAAAATATTATTCATTCAAATCAATGAAAATGTACCCGTTATAACGTATCATAATATTTGTCAGACCATGGCAGCACGTGAAATAAAAACAGCTGTGCGACCTTGGCACGACACACTCATCTTCCATAATTCTTACATTTTTGGCCGCAACACGGAGACTCAGTTAATTTTATTTTAACGAAAATATATGAGATGAAATTAAATGTTAAACAATTTAGTGTACGTAAGCATAATCAACCTATACTCTTTCCACTGATGAGACACAGGCCTCTTTTTATGAGAGAGAGTGGGGCAGAATCAACGACGCGAGCCCAGTGCGGATTGGTAGATGTCAAATGTCTTTGAATTTTTGCTTCCTCACACTGCTTTCCTTCATCGTTTTTAGAGCATTTATGAAATTAAATACACAAAATAAAGTGCCTGCCTGGGTTCGAACTCACGACACAATTCGGAAGTCGGGACCGATACCAATGGGCCACCACTGCTCTACAGTTGGTATAAATTATACGCTGGCTGCAAACGAAATAAAGTTATTTACTCAACCCCCTTTCAAATGTTAATTGCGTTATGTTAGCAAAGCCTCGCAGTGAAAGATATAAATTACAGAGGAGTGCAATTAATTGTTCTCACTTGTCATGTCTTTTGGGACCTTTTCAAGCCCTTTGTTAACGCATAACACCCTATTGTATATAGTATTATTGCTGAAAATGCAATATACAACATGGCGGAGAAATAGTTACTATGGATTTAGTAGTTTACGGATTCTAAAACCCCGCGTTGAAATTTTCCGACAATTATTTGAAAAAACAATGCTGGTCCATATATTTTGAATGCCCTTTGCGTTATTGCACTTTCGTATGTGACTTGACATTTTTTTTTATTACCTTTAGAATATTTGTACGCTAGAACGTCTAGAATTTTGTGCTGAATTATTGGTTTGATACAGTTTTTGCGTCGATGTTCTACCAATCTGTCTATAAACGTAAATTTTTACCAAAATAATATTGTGGACTAATCCCAATATTTCCATTTAGCATTTTTAGACAACACTCTTTTAACTAAGAGCTAAACATGTTTTGCACATGATTTATTTCGACTTCATAAAAAACGAAACAGAATGGCAGGACATCAAGGTCATGTTAACATCTATCCAATTACTAGTTATATTAAAGAAAGGTTAGACAGCAAAAAACTCGCATAACAAAGTTAAATTGTATTTTGCTTAGCAAGACACAAAAACGTGAACTGAAAATTAATCTTGGATAAAGTTCTGCGAAAAGAAATCACAGTTACTGCAGACATAAACTTCTATCAAATATATGCATTATTTGCCTGGTTTGACTATATTTTAACCACTTTGGTTTTACTATTAACAGTAACTTTTCAATTTATTCGCATAATCCAATTTATTTGCATCCAAAAGATAATAAAGAGTAAAATGTTGCCCCTGTGCAAAGAATCCCATTATGTACGCATTATCACGTTATTTAAGTCCCTATTTTCAAAAGAAGAACTGGCTTAGCATCTTGAAGGCCTTCTTAAACAAGAATAATTACTTAACTTCGCTTACTCATTGGCTTTTTAAAATGCATAGAGAAGTGCACCCCTTTCTAGTAAATCTATCGATAAACTCACTTAATAAATGATGCTATCTAACCACTAACCTAACCAATATGCAATTATGTTATGCAAAACGAATCAAGGATCGATGGTTAATTCCAAATTAGTTCTATTTATAACCGCAATGTATTTTACAACATCGATAAATTCATTACATTTATCGCTATCGATATTACGTGTCCAAATTTAGATTTAACTAACTTTACGGTTGCAAAATTTCGATAAAATTTATGATACGTATCTGTAAGTCTGAATCACTTTTTATGGCTGTCCCTATGACCAAACAGATGCCACAAATGTTTCAGCCTTTTCAATAAAAAATATTTTTATGGTATTATTTTAGTTCTTCGAAATCGCTCGGCTCTGAAAAACCTTAGCTTGCCTGTAATATTTGTATCGTTTACTAAACCGTCCTTAAAGTAAGTACCTACCCACAACTTAATGAGCCCCTCCTCCATTAAGTACCTACCTACTGTAATTGTTTGTGTTACTACGGGCTAATTAGTGCTTATCACGCTGAACGCTTCTATCTTCTTGCTTATTTCGACAAAATATACAAAACAGACACAGGTCTTCTGTGATTACTGGGCCGTAACCCATCACGCGGGCCAAGAGCAGTTTGATAAATGTCACGTCTTTGAATTTTTGCCTCTAGATCTACAGTTTTCGCACGATGTTTTCCTTCACCATTTTGAGAGCAGTGGTGATGAAATAATTTACACTAAGTAAAGTACTTGTCTTGGTTCGCATCAACGACCTACAACTCGTAAGTCGCGACGGTTACCACAGGGCCACCAAAGCTCTCATAAGCAAAATATGCTTTAATTTAACTTGAGTAATCGTCAGTCACTTTGACATAAATTACTCTAACGTTATCGCCCCAATCGTAAACAGAGCGCGTGACATAGCTATTACCAGACATAATCCTTAGACCTTCGTTTATCACAGTTATCTAGACTTATGTCTTCTCATCTAATGCCTAATATTCGCCTCAAAACGAGTGGAAAACGTGATCAATTTTTCTGGTGCAAAAAACAAACACGAAAGATTGTTGGAAGGCTAGCTATGTACATTTGTAATTAAGTCTTCAAAAGGAAATTTAAGCCCAATAATTCCATATTTCACTGTTTCATTCCATCACTCTCCCAATTTCCTCCTACTCGATCTAAGGTTACCCCAACACACAACACAAATTAAAAAAGTTTTAGCATGCATTCTCGGAAGGGAATGCCATCACTACCGCACGTAGACCGCATTTGTGTCAAAATAAACAATGGGATCGCTCATTTTTCGCATTTCCCGATAATTGAGAAGATATTTACAAGGGACTATTATATGTTGACATACCGCAGTCGTGAAGAAATGTCGGTATTGCCTTCTGCATAACCATTCGTAGTTTGTTCATTTTATGGCTATCCGTAGGAATACAATTTGTGATGGATGTGAAACGTATTCGTACATCTTCCGCTACCACGCTTTAATTTTTTATCTCCTCTTGAATGACTTTTTTCCATTCATATTTTTATCGCTGCCAAATTTGTGAGTGTTATCTCTGGGTTCTTACGCCAATATTTACGTAACATTCCAACATACAGACATACATACGATTTCATACATACAGACATACGTACATAGGGAACTTATACAGATTCTTTGCCGTTGGGCAAAGCAATCCCCAAGATGAGTGTTCTCCTTTGAGGTTACTTTCTTTACCTTTAATGGAATGTCTCTTCCATTTTCGAGCGTCTTATCGCCTCGGCTTACTATTCAGCTTATCTATTAACAATTTTATTACAGAATAAGGTAAACAGTTACAGAGTTTTCGTCTTTTCGCGACAACTCTGTCCCACAAAAAGAAATCAAACTCCCTCACATTCCCAATGTAATTTCTTTTACAATTACCTACTTTACTTTTTGTAAAAACGAAGCAGGTTTTATTTAAATTTACATAATTTTGATAGCAAATTGGTTTAGTTACCTAGTACAAAATGTTTGGCATTTAGCAAAGAAACCTTTTCGTTCAATTATTGTTAAAGATTTTATCATTTATTTATAGTTGTGTAAATTACGACCACGCCCACTAGACGTACAAATTTAAAATACATAATTGCTTCTATTAATCGGATAAAGTGTATTTATATTCTTATGACAAAAAAAAACTCTGCCAAACAGTATAAAACGAAATCGTAAAACTATAACCTCCTCCTTTTTTTGAAGTCGGTTAAAAAGAATGTATAATGACTGAAAATATCGTGTAACAAGCGTAAAATCCTTTTGTCATCGTCCCAGCATTTGTCACAGTTGCTTTCAAGTGTCATTCAGGAAAATATACCGCGATCGCTGAAACAACCTTCTGAATTAAATACTTAAAACTTTTTCATTGTGCTGTATCCAATGGCGTAGAAACGTTTAATTTATTCCGACTAGAATGTATTACTAGGATTTAAATACAAGCCTGGATTTGTTTCATGTTGGCAGTTCCATTTTGGGTAGTATTGTATAATCAGTTATCTTTTGCGACACTGTAATATGGATAGTATTTATTTATATTTTACCGCTGGCAATCCCGACAAACACATGTAAATGAGGCTGATTACCTACAATAACTGTATGCTTTTCATTACCGCTGGTATACAAAGGGCTTGTTAGTTTGTATAGGGACTATAATGATATACATTTCCACGTGGTTCTGTCGTTCGGAAAAGAAAAGGTTCCATTTTTGTGAAATAACCGCCAAATGATCGATTTCGTTATGAAGTGAATCGTCAGATCACATTAGACTTTATTTAATGTCAAAGGAAAGTCGCTTTGTACGCCGTAAAAAGATTTCAATCCCACATATTGGGAATTTCCTTTGTCATCTAGGTCTTGGACAAGAAATTTCTCATTTTACGTCCGATGGTTGGACATCAGGGACAGTATTGACACGGTCCTACGTTTTATCACTTTTCCGGTCAATTTCCTAACATCACAAAAATGGACGCTCCTGAATGTTATATTAACGGTTACTTCAGGCTCAAAGATGAGTCATCGAATACAAAGTTTCTTAGTCAACAAAAACATGTAAGTGGTGTGAGGTAAGATTTTTACAGGTGTTATAAACCTTACACCTGTTCATACATGCGCTGACCTTACTACTCGTATGTAGGAGCAAGATAGTAACGTGACGGTAAAATGTTGCCAGTGTAATGTAGTTTGGTCGTGGTGAATGTTGAAGACTTTTACTTTATGCGCATATGTTAATGAGTGACACGAACGCTCATCGCTATTCAATGCAAATCACGATTATCGGTGTTCTATAATTCACTTAATTGTGACAGTGAACGCTTTTTGTTCGCTTCGGTACTAACAGATAGGTATTAAATTTATACATTACCGTCACAGTGGACAGTTAACGATATTGCATTTGAAAGTGACGTATCAAGGGACAATCGAATGTAAACCGTAGGTATTGTAATTGTAATAAAACATTAGGCCCATTAAGGTATGTATACTTGCTAACCATAACTTGAAGGTTTCTACGACACATCGGCTATGGCTTATCCTTAAGATATGATAACCATTCGCTAAGCAGACACAATATATAGTAAAACAATTATGCATTGTGATGATGCACTGCATAAAATGTTCATGATATTAAGGTGCTCTTATTATTAACATAGACCTTTCTTAAATCTTTAAATATTATAAAACAAAGTCGCAGTCGTATTTATGTCTGTATGCTTCTTAAATCATCGGTTTCATTGTCACCAGTGAACAGAGTGATGAGTGATGCAAGAGGAAGGTTTATATGTATAATTACGCGGGTGAAGCCGCTGGCAAAAGCGAGTTTTCTCATAATTCTTTGTATGACTTTGCGATTTTCTTCCCACTTAATGAAAAAGAAAATCAAGACTGCGATGAAGCCGATAAATATTTTTCAGAATCTAACTACTTTGAGACTCGACTCTCGACCCAATCTATGTAATTAAACTTTCACGAGCACATCATTATTTAAGTACACAGAAAGAATCTAGTCTATCTAAAGGCATTAATGAAATACGAATTATTTATAAGAGATAGGTAAAAGTTTCACTTTTGCTCTCGTAAATAGTAAATGCTTTTAGAAAATCAACCTGTGTTAAAGGGCAAAATATCAAATAAATCTTCCATTTTCTACCTCGAGGAGCTCGCAATTTATTTAATGGCACTGACAACTTTTGGCTAAATTCATCGATTGACTCATCTGGTATTTGTATTCGATTTCATACATACCAAACCTACACCTGCTGTATTTCAGTAAATTGTAAAAATAAATGTTCTTCACCTGTCGGTAAAGTAATTCTTAAGGAGCTGTCCAAACGTAGGAGACCGTAAATTGCCCAATATTTTGTTCCACAGTTACGCTTATTAGTACATGTTACAAGCCAGAAAAATGAATATAGTGCTAATGTTCAAAACAAGGCAGGTTCAAAATATTGCATTACCATATTGAAACAATCGTAAAAGAGAACTCAAATAAAAAAATAAATTGTTGGATAATTCTCAAACGTTGAGTGTAAACTGTCATATCTTGTGTAATTATAATAAAAGGAATTCAATCAACTAAAGAAATGACAAATAATTATTTTGGAGACGAATGGAAACTGCAAAATTACTTTTATTTTGGCGGTTATTCGATTCAAATAACATCTAACACATCGCTATTTCGAACCTTATTTGTTGGCGCGATTCGTTATTGCGCGCTTTAAAACAAGACTTTTGTGATTTCTACAACCGTTACTCGTAATTCAGATTTTAATTATGGTACATTTTGTCTCGTAATAATTTAATTTGCGGTTGCAGTAATAAAGTTTTTACTTTTCTTCTTTTATTAAAAAACACAAATTCGAATTATTACTAAATAACAGTAGAATCGCTTTATAATTTACTTAATGCAGATATTATTCCTTTCTCCTTCTAATAATCTTGTTTAACATAAAATGTGTTCTTAAAACGTAAAAATAATTTAATTTTACGAGCTTAATGAAGCATCTACCTTATAATTACATATCTGTTAGTTAAACTATCCCAAAGTATGTAAAATGTCTGCCTGCAGATATTAAATTCCTTGCCCTCGTCTTCTCGGCTGCACGAAAGGGACTAATAATTTTTTACGACGGATCCTGCATGTGGGTAGATGTCTGCAGGATCATATTGTGTCAGAGATTCGTCCTTTGAACCCTTTCTCACCGTATCTCGATTATTTCCCAGGAGAATTATTATGGTACCAATGTATATTGCAAATTGAATTTTCTGGAGATAAGATTCTAATCTATGCTTTAAATTCGGTGAAATATCCTACTAATATTAAAATGTTAAAGTTTGTATGTTTATTACCCAATCACGCAAAAACGGCTGAACGGATTTGGATGTTTGGCACGTAGATAGTTTATAATTTGGATTATCACAAAGGTTACTTTTTATCCCGGCAGTACGTTCCATTCGGATAATTTTCGACCTGCACGCGGGCCTATTCGCTAGCAAAAACTAGCTAATTATATTTTTCTAAACTTTGCCAAATAAATTATGTAATTTTCAATTTGATGATTGAACACGGAACATGAAAGCTTATTAATAAAATTTTTGGCACATTTAATTTTAATTACTTCCGTGAAATACAATTAGTTGACAGCAATAGGAAAGAAAATCGTATTATTAATAAAGATCTTTTCGTGCCATTGCCACTGTAATAAAATTCAGATATTATATTAAAATTTTGGAACATTTTCTTAGTATAAGCGAGTATGAACGAAGTTATACATAGGTATGGATTTATTATTTTCATTGTCCGACACTGTCGCTGGGCCTTCGTTATCTTTAAATAGATATACCTACTATTGTAATTATCCGAAAATAGCGATTGGCAGAATTTCATTAACACATTACAAATGAAAATACTCACCAAATCAACAAGAACAGTTTTTTCTACGTAAAGAGTGTTTAAAATGACTGCACGCTACGTTTAATAAATTACGCATCACCGTGAGAAAACATTACAATTCATTTGATTCAAAATAACCTTAATCAAAGTCACTCTAACATACTTACGTTCTCCTAGGTTCTGGTTAATCTATAAATAAATCGACACTGCACTAGTTTCTCTGTGAATTTCCCGATGACCAGAAGAACTTTGTAAGTTAATGGAAAACTGAACATGCATTCAATTTCATCCATTCGATTATCTGGACTACGCGATCAAATTTATCGGAAGAGATCATAAACCTTGATGCGAAATACCTGGTATTAAAGCTACCTCACCCAAACTAGATAAGTACGCGACGTATACATAAACTTTAAGAGGGTATTACGAATTTTCTTCTTACACTATCTACATCTAAAAATGATCTCGACATTTTAGCCTAATCGATAACCGAGCCGGGGTATTTTGGCGCAATGACCGCGCTAAAATATGCCCGGGCCAAAAAACTGTTATGTTATCTGGATTATTTCCGTGTGTCTTTATGAAAAAGTGCAGTAAAAGAACTATTATAACTAACATAGGTGGGACTATTTTAATCAGCCATTAAAATAGTCCCACCTATGTTAGTTATAATAGTTCCACCTATCAGCCTATAATGGCCCCAGTGCTGTCATAAGTCATAAGTCATTTATTAATTTGTTGCTGGGACACAGGCCTCCTCTTGATGAGAGAGAGTGGGCTGTAATCCATCACGCGGGCCCTGTGAGGGTTAGTAGATAATATCTAGTAACCCTCACAGTAGATAATATAATCTCTATGACATGTCGGTTTCCAATTTTTTCCTTCACTGTTTTGAGAGCACTGTGGTGATGACATTATTTACACAAAGTAATGAGCCTGCCTGGATTGAAAGGCAGGGTTAGAAACCATAGATAATCCAGAGATGGCATAGTGGTACCCCACTATGCCATCTCTGGATCATCTATGGTTCTGTGGTGAGAGTCACAACGGTACCTACCACAATTTCTGGTAGATAACATCTTTCAGTTCAGACCCTTGACCACAAAATTGCTCAATTTACTGGTGCTCTATTATTAGCTACGTATCACACGGTGACATGTCTCACGAACAATCTCTCAAATTGCTTAGTTCAGGGTAGGTACTCTGAACTAAGAGTATTTATTGAAACTATATTTGGAAGCAAATAGAATCTTTAATACTATGTACATACATGCTTGTTTATATTTTTAATCTATTTTACCTAAACTACTACTTAGGTATATAAGATATATTTTTGATAAATTGGAGATACCTAGTCAATTTCACTATCCAATGCCTTGAAGTTCTTTAAGGGTCGGTTCACATCTGATAGAAGATGAGTCGCGTATCATCGGTCGCGTAACGCCAGAACAGATAATTATATGAGAAAACATTCAACCTTTCACACTTAACCGATGATGCGTTAGTGCGTCGAGCGTACAGCGTCTGTTCCGTTTCCGTCAACGCATTGTCGGCCGACGTAAAGGGCGGCATCGTCGTGCCACGCGAATATTGACAGATACATTCAGACTAGACGTAACAT
This sequence comes from Aporophyla lueneburgensis, assembly GCA_932294355.1. Classification (NCBI taxonomy): domain Eukaryota; kingdom Metazoa; phylum Arthropoda; class Insecta; order Lepidoptera; family Noctuidae; genus Aporophyla; species Aporophyla lueneburgensis. The sequence goes on from OW028740.1 coordinate 19,510,909, forward strand.
CTGCGGAGATATTTGTGTACTGACCGTTCGAAGTTTTCTTGCATTGAAAATGTTTGATACAGAACGATTTATCACGGAAATGCAAAATTACGCCCGACGCATCTTCCGTCAGATATAAAAACACACTAGTAAACCGAATAGACGCGACCGATGATACGCTCGATGCATCTTCCGTCAGATGTGAACCGACCCTAAGGCTCCCGTGTACAGGCGCGATTCGGGCAGAACAATATTCATGAAGTTTTCACAGAAGTGGTACTATTAGATATATGTTATGCCTGTCTACAGGACCCTTTATTCTGCACTGAGGTACATTTGTACGAAAATAACTAAAAATAAAATATAATTTTATAGCACATTTGCCTCCTGCATGTTGCGATGCAAAAGCATAATATAATTCCCAAATCCGTAGCAGTGTGTTTACATAAAACAAATAAAAACTAATTGAAAACGTGGGAAGTACACCAAGACGGCGTTAAGAATAGGTAAATACGATCACTTAAGACTAGCAATGTGTTTTCTCAATGTAATCAACTCTTCGCTTCAGTAACAACAAAATAGAAAACCGTAAAAAGAAATAGTATTTAGGATTGTTTTCTTACAATTCCTTAACAGTTGAGGGGCTTGTGGCTAAATAATAACAGCCACACAGATCTGTCGATCAGGTTAAGCTATCCTTACCGCGGTCGGTTGGTGGATGGGTGACCACCTTTACATACTTAGTTTCTTCCGAGCCTCGGAAAGTACGTTAAGCCATTGGTGGTCCTGCCGGGGTCGCGTGATTGTTCGAAAGAGATACCGTGACCCTGGCACATGGGCAACTGATGGAACACGGGTGGGTTTTAGTCAGTAAAAGTCTGACACGCCGTCCCGCTCCGCCCAGAGCGGGAGAAGTCATTTGATGATTTCCCATCCTGAAAAAAAAAAAAAGCCATTGGTGGTCCCAGTTGCAATTTGTCGATCTTTGACAGTCGCTACGGGTCGTCAGAAGCCCGTAAGTCTGACAACCAGTCTTACCAAGGGGTATCGTATTACCAAGTAACTAGGTTGTAGAGGTGAGATAAGCAGTCGCTCCATGTAAAATACTGGTACTCTGCTGCATTCGGTTGGACTGGGAGATGACCCTAACATATTTGGTAAAAGGCTAGGCAGATGATGAACAGTTTAGGAAACATTTTTTTAATCATAAGTTAAAAACCTTCCTAAATTATAAGACAAAGTTCATAAAAAAAAATTGCTAAGTTATGTATCTGTTTAAAGTTAAATAACGTATTTTAGTTATATTACATCCATAAAATAATTAATCTTATGTTTTATCCTCCATAAATCCAGTTTTATAGCCTCGTTAACGGTTGACAGCATGCTAAGTGCCCTTTAGCGTTCCGTTTTAATTTTTACATTAAAACTCTGAGCTCTAACTAAAACTTTGGTTTCGTAATAAAGAGGTGACCGGCCACACAAAAACTGCTGTTAAAAACACTAAAGTGAAAAATTACTATAATTTCGGTTGGTGTATTTTTTTTTTTTGTAAGTATTTTCGTTTTTTGGAATAGACTTCCGATTTTATTTTATTTTTTCCACTTTTTAATTGTGGTATACGAATTTGAGCGGGGTAGGTCCCCACTTAAACTCGCATGTGTATGAGTGGGGAACTATCCCACTTAAATATCCGTATTCGTACTTTCTTAGTAAATAACAGAGACAGAAAATTATTATAACAACATCAACATAAACTAACTGGATAAAAATATGTGTTAGTGAAGCTAAATCAAAAACTGCTGATCAGAACTTAAACAAATTTATATGGGGCCACTTGAAAGGCATACCCTTTCAAACCAAATAAGATTTTTTCAAATTGTGTTATAAATGACGAAGTTCTGAGGACACAAACTTTAAAAAATCCGGCCAAGTGCGAGTCGGACTCGCGCACCGAGGGTTCCGTACAAACCTGTAGGTATCCTCGGTTTATGTACAAGGTTTGTGCGTATGAAATTTAATGTTTTTTTTTTAATTTTTATATTTGAGTTGATTGAATGAAAGGTAAATTGCGGTTTACGATTTATGACGTATTAAAAAAAAACTACTTACTGGATCTCGTTCAAACCAATTTCGGTGGAAGTTTACATGGTTATGTACATCATATATTTTTTTGAGTTTTATCATTCTCTTATTTTAGAAGTTACGGGGGGGGGGGGGGGACACACATTTTACCACTTTGGAAGCGTCTCTCGCGCAAACTATTCAGTTTAGAAAAAAATGATATTAGAAACCTCAATACCAATTTTGAAGACCTATTCATAGATACTCCACACGTATGGGTTTGATGAAAAAAATTTTTTTGAGTTTCAGTTCTAAGTATGGGGAACCCCAAAATTTGTTATTTTTTTTTCTATTTTAGTGTAAAAATCTTGATGCGGTTTACAGAATACATCTAGTTACCAAGTTTCAATAGCGTAGCTCTTATAGTTTCGGAGAAAAGTGGCTGTGACATACGGACGGACGGACAGACAGACAGACAGACATGACGAATCTATAAGGGTTCCGTTTTTTGCCATTTGGCAACGGAACCCTAAAAATGCAACCGAATGAAAACCTCCTACTTTATTTGAAGTCGTTTAAAAATTCAGAGCATTTTTTGACACCTGTAAATTATTGGTCAAAGTGACTGATTTTTATGATGGCCGTTATAATAAGACGGAACCGAAACCATAGTTCATAAATACGGCCTATACGAGGGTTACGTTTTCTTATTTCTTTTTCCGTTGTGATTTTAAATGCCTATATTTGCCCTTTTACAGCGAATAATATACTTGATCGGCTTCCAGTCAAAACAAAGCTGGCCAGTATACTTATAACCTTTTTACACCTTTATGAATCCGGTGTCCCCAACTCGATACGTTTTCGTGTCAAGCCTATTTTTAAGCCCCAGCGTAAAAAATAAGGTGTTAGGGACAGCTAAGTGAACTTACTCACATAACAAAATATAAGCTCTTACTTAACCAGTCAAGTACCGTAATTACAGACACCATTAAAAAACGATTGTGTCTATACCAAATGTGGTATCTCAGGGACTTAGAGGTTAATATAAGATGTTTTAAAAGGAAACTTGGTCATGTGGTAGTCGGCATTGATTTCATAGAAACACGTTCCTCGGTTTTCTTTGTAGTTAATGATACTAGAGCACTTTTTACGATATAAGCACAGAACCCGTCAAAGTGGCGGTTCTCGGGGGAAGCCTGTGTCCAGCAGTGGACATCTTTCGGCTGAAATGATAATGTATATTTTTTACTACTGCCATGCCCATATGATTTGGCGTACTGAAATAAGGAAAAATAAATTGTTATAAAAACCAAAGATGGGAATGGTAGACACAAATTGTTACGTAGAACAATATTTGCCCTGTCATTACCTAAGTGGAAAACCTAAATTCGCGTGTATGGACGCTAACGCCCGCCGATATACATTATGTGATGATTAAGAATTTAAAAAATAATCTTAGGTGAATCAATCATTTTCTAAACAAAACCGTTTGGTTTCCAGGCTATTTACTTCTCATGTTATGTCTAACACTAGTCACAAAGGGCAACTGATAGGCACAGGTTACTATTGTGACGTCACATCATGGTCACCAGTCACCTCGTATGCATTGATGATTTATGTAAATGTAATGCTGCATGTTGACGTAGTATGGCGACCTAATACATAGCTTTCAACAGCGGTGTACCACAATATTAATGGAGCTTCGAACTGTTGTTTGAATTTAGAGACAAAATAATGGTTGTATGGTTGACATAGGTCCATCCATAAAATACAAGGTGGGCGTAACCTATTACCATTTATTCAGTAAATAATTCTAACTGATGGAAAAATCCAATACCAAAAGTAATGGAATTTTTTGAGTATAAAAATACCTGTCCCATACATTTTGAACTATTACACTTTTCTCTGACACAGCAGATTTTTGGTAAGCTACGTAAAATGTATATGCTTTGCGCGTCTATATCCCATGCCACATAGACAAATCTCATAGACAAATATACCTTGTATATATGCTTATATGCTCTATGACGTTAAAGTGACTTTCAAGCTAAGACTAATAAAGCAGTAACGAGAAATAATAACTAATAAACTTATATTTACACTCAAGGGCGGTTTCATCTGTGAATTTCCACGTGAACAGTTTTTTTTAACTTCGGCCTACCTGAATACGGAGTCTATAACAGTAGACGCCAAACTTCAGTGGGGATCACATATATCAAGCCTAGCGGGAAGGCTCAGTTCGGCCGCCTACGTCGTAAGGAAAGTTAGACAGTACACGGACGTTGATACAGCTCGATTAGTCTATTTTAGTTATTTTCATAGCATAATGTCCTACGGCATTCTGCTGTGGGGCAAAGCCGCGGACATTCAAAATATTTTTGTTCTTCAAAAACGAGCTGTTCGAGCGATTTACCAACTAGGTGCTAGAGTTTCTCTGAGAGATTTATTTAAAGAAATTTTTTAAATTTTATTGGTATTCTTACGGTGGCATCACAATTCATCTTCGCCAACATCTTATATATTAGGCAAAACATACACTTGTACACTAAAAACAGTGATATTCATAACATTAATACTAGAAATAAGGACAAACTACGTGCTCCTTTTCACCGGCTTCATAAGGTTCATAATTCTTTTGTTGGTCTTGGTATTACCTTTTATAACAAGCTGCCCTCTGCTTTGCTAGATTTGCAGTTTAATGAGTTTAAAGCTAAAGTAAAATCCAACCTTTGTTCAAAGGCATACTATTCTATCAACAACTACTTAAACGATAAGAATAGTTGGTCGCTGTGATTAACTCAAGACAATGTTTATGTTCTTTCAATCCAGAATTAGCTTTCCTACTGACAGTTTATATGGGTAGTTCATATAATTGTTTTTTTTTATTTTATTTTTATTTAACTGATTTTGTTAATTATTTTTTATTTTCTTTTAATTTCACTTATTGTGGACATAATCTACTCATTACAATGATTTTAAATGAGTTGTATTGCAACATGTAGTTAGCTAGCGACCTCGTCAGCTGTTCATAATATTCTAGCCTGACCAACCGGCAGCAAGTTCGTCATGCTCCCTTAGATGTCACTGCTTGCGGTAGCGTCGGGGGTCGGGTTACCACCTTCCCTCAAATATGGCGAGGGGGGTAATGGCTGACCTTTGCGTTATGCTCGTGAACGGGTGCTGCTTGTGGTGACTGGTCGACTTGCTGACCATGGTTTTTGTTATTGTTATTTGTATTAACTGTTATTTTATTTTTACTTCGGAGGTCCTAGTTTAACTATTGTAACTTCAACTTAGCTATATGCATCAATGTATGTATATGTATCATTTTGCGTCGTTGAATATGTAGGCGGGCACGCCCTTTATGCCTGGAGGCTTTATTTAAGTTTTACGTTCTGTTTACGATTTTGTTTTATTATTTATTTCAGCTTGAGTTTACTTTTCAATGTTTTGTTCGTATATTGGCGTGTGCTAGCTGACATATGGCGAATAATGTATGTTTTGTTTTGTTTTATAATATTAATTACTTACACGATATTGTATAGAATCAAGTTCTTCTAACTTAACAGACAGCTGTGCTGCTGGGGAGTTTGTTCCGCCACTTCTTCTTCCCAGCTAAAGCACTAGGAAGTGTCGAAGGGCTGGCGTTTTGGGGGGACTGTCTTTTGTAACTTTGACGTTCAAAAAGTGCTGACTCTCAGCTTAGTTTGAATAAATGACTTTTGATTTTGATTTTGATTTTGATTTAAAGACTTCCAAGAAAGCCAAGGCAACTCAAGTCCAGGTGCGAGATTTCAGCAGGTGGGCACTTTAATATCGTGTCCAGCGTGTCCTGATGTGTGCACGCTACAGGGGTTGATAGACTGCTGCAAGTGCTAAACTCATAGCCAAATTCTGGGCTGCCTATATTTAGATTGCTGTTGACACGCCAAGAAGAAGAAGAAACCTATATATGTTAATCGTTAATCTACTGGGATTCTATTAAACTTGTAAAACTAAACTGCCTCTAACTATAGAGCCCCTTTAAGATTGTTCAAACGAATCCAAACGTGTAGACGGATTTCGGTGTGGCTTTCACGACCACATGAAACGTTCAAAGACTTTATTAACATAGTATAACAAGTAGCTGTACAACTAGCTAGATTACATATATGTAAATACATGTATTTGCCAATGCAATAATGGATAACATTTCATTACGATCGTAATTACTTATTACGTATACAGTAATAACAAGCTTGATCTCTGACATGCGTAGACACTGCAATCTCATTCGCATATTATACTCATACTTATAACATTTATCTTTGATTACCTATATGTTAATATACTACTGAGAAATCATTTCCGTCCCAATCGTAATGTTTCACACATGTCATTTAGAATAATCGATAGGAAAGTCATTTGTCAAAATCAGTTGTGTTAGTAGGTTAGTGGCATTGAGGAAACATGTGGGCACCTAAATATAGCCATTATAGTTTAGCTTACTAATATTTTGATTGTTCCTCATTTCATAAATTTGTCATTTATATCTACACTAGCTTTTGCCAGCGGCTTCGCCCGCGTGGAGGATGGAAAATATCCCACGGGAACGTACTACCGAGATAAAAAGTAGCTCATGTGTTAATCCAGGTTATAAACTAACTGTGTTCCAAATTTCATCCAAATCCGTTCAGCAGTTTTTGCGTGAAAGAGGAACAAACATCCACACATCCATACATACAAACTTTCGCATTTATAATATTAGTAGGATAAGTAGGACTAATACTATATAAAGAGGAATGATTTGATTGTTTGTAATGGATCAACTGAAAAATAATTACCTAATTTTAAAAATCTTTAACCTATGGTAAGCTACATTATTTCGAAGTGACATGAGCTAAATTTCATGCGGACGAAGCCCCGGACGAAGTGCACGTAAATAATAAAAATGAAATGCGTTGGTACGCACATCACTTGAGCACATCTACATCCATTTGATAATTGTTTACTATTCTTTAAAAAAAAAAATGAATAGTTTATAGAATAAGGTTTTTGCTGATACAAAATTTTGGAAGGTTGCCCGGAAAATTTAAAAAAAATCGGGAAAAACTGAAAGTGTTTTAATTTCATGTAATTTTTGTATGAATGATTGACATTTGGACAAGGTCTTTGTGATCAGCCAGCATTAAATAAACATGATTTAAATTGTTAGTATCTTCTAATATATAAAATTCTCGTGTCACAGTTTTCGTTGCCATACTCCTCCGAAACGGCTTGACCGATTTTGATGAAATTTTTTGTGCTTATCCGGTATCTATGAGAATCGGCCAACATCTATTTTTCATCCCCCTAAATGTTAGGGGTAGTCCACCCCTAAATTTTTTTTTTTATTTTTTTTGACAACATTTTTAATTTCTATTTTTTTATGATAAAACATACAAAAATACATACAATCCTCAATTTTCACCCTTCTACGATCAACCCTTATTTTTTAATAGCCATTTTAGTAATTTAATCATTTTTCCTCTCCGGTCGAAAACTGATCAATCGTCATTTAATTAGTTATCCCCGCCTAGGAAATTATTTATATGGCAAAACAACGTTTGCCGGATCAGCTAGTACAAAATAAAAAGTACTACGTATTGTCATTCATTTATAAACTGCTGACATTCGAAGACCGTAGAGAATAAATGAAAAAAATAAAATGACTTAAGACTCCTACTCATTTTAATTTCGTTATAGAAACACAAACAATCTGCTCTGTGAAACTTTGTGGCACTGTTGACGCACGTAAAAAACTTCGTTTGCCTTCAGTAATAGTAAAGTTACTCCATGTTTCTTTAAAATATTTGATTCGTTCAAGACTTTGTGATTTCACTGAAAAGCTAGGAAACAACTTTACAACTAAGTATAAAACTTTTTTGAATAGAGAACTTAAAGCCTAAGCAGAAAGTTCTTAGTTCTGATTTAAAATAAGAAGTTTTCCGTTGCGTTTTTCTACGAAATATAACTAAAGTGCGAATAAGAAAAAATAATACTTTCATGTATACATTAATATTGAGGACGATTTAAGATTTATCTTCATCATAACCATCACTGTAGCCTAAAGACGTCCAGTGCTGGACACAATTTCATAGGCGTTCCCCAAAAGCGGGGGTTTTGCCATAATCGCCACGCTTGGTGAGCGGATTGACGATCGCCGTATGGTGGTAAATACCTACTTAGAGAACGCTGCTGTTAATTCTTCATCTAGTAGGTTCTTTATTCATCCTCTAGTAGATCCCTTAGTCGCCTTTGACAAAACCCACGCGGAGTAACGGGATGGTGCTATTCTTTACGTCCAGCACCACACCGATTTTTCTTCATCATCATCATCAGCATTTCAGCCGTAAGACGTCCACTGAAGAAAACTGAAGGGGTCTGCTAGGACCGATGCCTGCCGGGGTCGCGTGATTGTTCGAAAGAGACACCGTGACCCTGGCACATGGGCAACTGATGGAACACGGATGGGTTTTAGTCAGTAAAAATCTGACATGCCCTCCCGCTCCGCCCAGAGCGGGAGAAGTCATTTGATGATTTCCCATTCAGAAAAAAAAAATACGTTCACTGCTGGACTTAAGCCTCCGCCAATTTGGGGGGCTTTGCCATAATGGCCACGCTTGGCAGGCGGGTTGGCGATCGCAGTATGGTGGTAAAATGCATAGAGAACGCTGCTGCCCATTCTTCAATACATTCCGATTTTTGTTACGATCGAAATAAACATACCTAGTAATCTGAGATAGAATTTGCAGTAAATAAGATACACTCATTTTGTAAACCAACATCCTTGGATGACATTTCATTTTTATTTGGTGACTAATATCGACATGTCTTCATCACTTTATTTATATCATGAATGAATCAAAGTTCAAATGGGACACATAAATTAATTCGTGTCCTCCGTTTGAAAGGCAACGGACTTTTAATTAATCAAATCGTGTTGACTCATTAATTATAATTTAATCAGTGACACTTGGAGTCAGACTAAACTTTTAAAATACATATTTGTTGACGCATTCTCTGATTACATCGGAAACATGGTAACTAGCATAAGCATAATCAATCTATAATGTTTCCACTGCTGGGATACAATTCTCCTGTTCCTGTGAGATAGAGTGGGCCATAATCCACCATTTGGGCCCATGGCGGTTGGTGCCGTCAGTGGATATATGATAACTCGATACCATAATTATTAGTCGTTACGGGTAAATAGGTAAACAGAAATGAGGTATTTGTTCCTATGTACTTATGTTTAAGCTTCCCTGAACTTTGTCGGAGGCGGTTTCTAGTAAGTTTAAGCAAACACGGGTGAATATCAATATTTAAACATGGAACAACTGCTATCTCAGCAATACAATTACTGAGCAATACTGATACATATTTTATCGGGAATTTTATGTATAACTAGCTTCTGCCCGCGACTACTATTACTTTCCTTACGCTTAGCTTCTGACTTTTATATTTTTGCTCAGCTCTAAGGATCATAGCGTGATTTTAAATAGCTTAAACTAAAAATTATTCAAATCTGATTGGTTGTTCCAGAGATTAATTAGCACGTTAAAACAAACAAACTCTTCAGCTTTATTATTAGTTTGGAGATGATATATATTTGAACTAAACGGTTTATTATTGTCTATATTCACAGTAGTTAGTACTATAGATATTGTAGAACCGACTCTTGTATTGCTCTCTGATGTTTAGAGATATGGCAGTGTATAAATAGCCACCCATTTCGGGCCGACCGCGGCAAATGGTTCTTAATCTCACAAATCGCAAATCATTTGCACCAAATGTAACTGTTCCACCAGTTTCTCCGTGTAGGTATTTACGTATTGTAATATATAAGCGGGAAGTTAAGTCAAAATATTTGCAAGGTATATTACCATTACCAAAGTTACTGTTATTAATCGTAATTATTGTAACATGTTTGCGAGCACACGTTTTGTTCACGATCTAGCTGTAAATCAAGAGATCTGCCACCAATTTACCTCTAAAGGAAATATTACAATTACTCTTGGAACAACCTGCCTTCATATACACCGTTTATAGGTAATAGTTAAACGCAGCAAATCCATGTCAAGCCAAACCAATTTTCTCGAATAGAAAGTTGGGATTACTAAAATATCGAGAATTAATTATCTGTCTCCCATCACTTAACTCTAAAGTCTAAAAGCTTTCGCTGAATCTTAAGCAGCTAAAATATTATATTCAGACCACTCACATATTTCAATTTCATATTTAAGCTTAGGTTTCTTTAAAAACGAAGAACTTAGTTTAAAGGACTTTACTTAAACGTTTTATTTAAATGCATTATAGATTTTTATATCTGGATTTTCCCAGTAACAGGCCGATGTTTGGATTTGTGCCCGGTTGATGGCAATATGCTCACCCTCTATTACATGGGACTTATACATAACGGGGGAAATGTGGGTATAGACTATGAACAGTCGTACCTACACCTCTGCCCGACCCTTCAGAGAAACAAAACGTGATGCTATATGTTTTATTTTAATTAATTTCATTTCTACACAGCGTCCAGTTAATAAAAGCAGATGCAGTATCAAAGACCACCTTCTGTTATTAAAACACAAGCTCTTGAAAAAGAAAACTGCATTTTATGCATGCAATATTCTCTTAATTAAAATGACGCTACTGAAATATTTCGAAACAATAGTGAAAGAACGGTCGCAATCAAATTAATTAATTGCACAATATGGAATTAAAAACTAAATTATTGATATTTCACTATTCCACTATTGACATCCATCATAGAAACAAAAATGTAATGTAATTTTATTAAAATGGAGACCTTCAGGTAAGAATTTCTTTAATAGCTTTACATTTAAACAAGTAGTAGTTTAGAGAATTAACTAAGTTCGTAGAAATAAAAGCAAGTATTATTCAACTTTAGCCAGATAACTAACGAACCTGTATCAGACAGGTTTCTCTTGTTCGAAAATTGTAATGAAAACTCGTCTTGAGCAGAACATTTCAGATAATATATTGAAGTTTAAATACCTTTACCACTGGAGATAGTAACGACATTGCAGCTTATCTTGAGAGAAAAGCTTACTGATCGATGGAATATGTGACTTAAAAAAATTGGTTGTGATTGAAAAAATGGGTCCGTGGGTTACGCCCCCGGTGTGTTTTGCCCCCGTGGTGGAAGCCCCCGATTTTAAATTAAGTTATTATAGTTGATTTCGCCGAAATAAAAATATTTTTTACTAGATACAGACGATGAAAAAAGTGTTTCGGAACCAAATACGTAGACAAACTTACTAAATAAGTATTCTAACTAACACAATATTGGATACTATAAACATGCTACAAGGATATTCACTTTATTACTATATTACAATTATTTACTTTAGATGCATTACTTTGTACTTTGTCTAAACGAGGCGCCCGTGCCCGGCCAAACTGGTTTTACACAATAGCCAGATCGAATTCTAAAAGAAAGAGATAGGTAGTCAAAGAAAGGGAAAGATAGGGTTGAAAACAATAGAGTCCAGGGTGACGGACAGTGAAAATAGCAAACATAGCGATGGGCACTATTTCTATCCCTTTCCCACATAGTTGCAATATGTTACTGATAAGAAAGTTTAGTCGGTCATGTTAACTCAAAATGGCAAGTCCAGGTCCTTCACGGGGTTTAGCACAAACCAATTACAAAATAATTTCAAATAAACTAGGTGGAAGAACGTTACTACATGTCGGATTTGCTTATAATCTTCATAAAAAGAGGCAGCAGCGGCGCAAAAAGAGCAGCGTCGCGGCTAGGCTCCGCGCCCCAAAGTCCGCAGCTGTAGTCATCACGCTACAGCCGGAAGCGGAAAAGAAGGGCGTGACCTATCGCGACCTGCTCTCCAAAGCCAAGGCGGCAGTGGACCTCCAGGAGATCGGCATCTCCAACGGTCTCCGGGTGAAGGTCACCTTGACTGGAGCCCGGATGCTGGAGGTCCCCGGTGCGGCCAGTGGCCCGGCTGCTGACGCTCTGGCCGATAGGCTGAGAGCGTCCTTAGACGCGGACGAGGCCCGAGTGTCCAGGCCCACCAAGTGCGCTGACATGCGCATCCTGGGTCTGGACGACTGCGTGACGGAGGCGGAAGTGGTAGCCGCCATTGTTAGGACGGGGGGGTGCTCTGCCGATCAAGTGAGGGCAGGCACCATCCGCCCTGACAGCACGGGGATGAGCACCATAACGGTCAGCTGCCCCGTGTCGGCGGCTCAAAAAATAACCGCGGAGGGCCGAAGGCTCCTGGTGGGCTGGGTGTCGGCGCAGGTAAAACTGCTGGAGCCCAGACCTCTGAGGTGCTTCCGATGCCAGACAGGGCACCACGTTTACGTGAAATGCACCTCAGAGGCGGACCGCAGCGGTCATTGCTTCCGTTGCGGTCAGCCCGGTCACAAGGCCGGCTCTTGCAATGCCACGCCGCACTGCTATGCATGTGCGGCGGCTGGCAAGCCGGCCGAACACCGGGCTGGGAGTAAGGCCTGCGCTTCATCCGCCAAGGCCAGGGGCAAGGGCAAGCCCTCCGCCACCGCCGTCACCGCCGTCGCCGCTGCTGCCTCGACCACCGTCGTTGCCGGCACCACCACGGCAGGGCCCTCACAGGGGGCTCAGGAGGGGGCTGAAATGGAGTGCCAATAATAGGTACTCCATTGCGCCTCCTCCAAGCGAACATCAACCACTGCGCCTCCGCTCAGGATCGGTTACTCCAGAGCATGGCGCAGTGGTCGATTAACATCGCTGTGGTCGCTGAGCCGTACTTTGTCCCGCCCAGGGATGACTGGGTGGAGGACCTTAGCGGCTCAGTGACCCTCATTTCGTCGGCCGCCGCCGGAACCCCGACCCTCGAGGCCGTCAAGAGGGGACGGGGTTGCGTAGCAGCACGGTTCGGGGAGATTGTAGTTGTGGGAGTATACTTCTCCCCGAGCCGAACTCTCGCCGAGTTCCACAACTCCCTTGCGGAGTTGAGAGTCGTCGTCGTCGGGTTCCGTCCCCTTCCCGTGCTCGTGCTCGGGGACTTCAACGCCAAGAATTTGGCTTGGGGTTCCCGGTATACGGACACACGGGGCAGGATGGTGGAGGACTGGGCCCTGGAGACAGGCCTGGTCGTCCTAAATCGGGGTTCTGTACCTACGTGTGTACGGATGCGGGGCGACTCAGTGGTGGACATTTCGTTCGCCAGCCCCGCTCTGTCACCGCAGGTTATTGATTGGCGCGTCATGGAGGGGGTGGAGACGTATTCCGACCACCGGTACATCCGATTTGACGTCTCCGCCCAGACCTCGAGCGCGCCGATCCGGCAGACCCCGAGTGGTCCGCGGTGGGCGCTGAAGAAGCTGGACCGGGAGCTTCTCCTGGAAGCCTCGATCGTGCAGGCCTGGGTGTCACCACCGGACAGGCCTGCTGACACCAACGACGAGGCCGAGTGGTTCCGGGAGGCCATGTCCGAGATCTGTGACGTGGCTATGCCCCGAGTCCAGCCAGGACGGGCTTGGCGCCAGGTGTACTGGTGGTCGCCGCAGCTGACAGCGTTGCGCGAAGTGTGCGTTGCGGCACGACGCCGGTACACCAGGCACCGCAGGCTCCGTATCCGACCTCCGGATACGGAAGCCATTCAGGCGGAGCTATACGAGGGGTACAGAGCGGCGAAGACCGCCCTCCAAGAGGAGATCCTGCGGGCCAGAGGACTGGCCCGCAAGGAGTCGCTGGAGACTCTGAACAGGGACCCATGGGGACGGCCCTACAAGGCCGTCCGGGAGAAACTCCGCCCATGGGCTCCTCCGCTGACTCAGAGTCTCCGGCCCCAACTCGTGGAGGGCGTGGTGAGCGCTCTGTTCCCTTCGCGAGGGGAACATAGTCCCCCACCCATGGCTCCGCCTACTGCGGTGCTCGATGCGGACCACACCACTGACGACGACGACGGTGTTCCAGAAGTGACCGAGGCAGAGATGAGGGTGGCGGTACGAAGGCTTAATGCCAAGAATACCGCCCCAGGACCCGACGGCTTGCCTGGCAAAGCATGGGTCTTGGCCTCAGAGGCTCTCGGGCCTCGACTCAGGGGGCTCCTTAGCGCATGCTTGGAGAGGGGCCAGTTCCCACTTCGTTGGAAGACGGGGAAACTGGTCCTCATTAAGAAGCCTGGGCGCCCAGCGGACTCTCCGTCCGCTTACCGGCCCATCGTGCTACTCGACGAGGTGGGCAAGCTCTTTGAAAGAGTGATTGCAGACCGCCTCGTCGGGTGGCTGGTGCGGGAGGGGCCGGACTTGTCGGACGGCCAGTACGGCTTCCGCAAGGGGCGCTCTACGGTGGACGCCATCATGCGCGTGCGAGCCCTCACGACGGGGGATGCAGTGGCCCGGGGTGGGGTCGTCTTGGCGGTGTCTCTAGACATCGCCAATGCCTTCAACACCCTGCCCTGGAGTTGCATTAGGGAGGCACTCCGGTATCACCGGATGCCGACCTACCTCTGTCGCGTGGTCGAGGCCTATCTGACGGATAGGGCCGTCATCTACCCCGGTCACGAAGGGGAATGGAACCGGCGAGAGATGTCGTGCGGTGTCCCACAGGGATCGGTCCTGGGGCCGCATCTGTGGGACATCGGTTACGACTGGGTGCTGCGCGCCGACCTCCCTAGCGGCGTCAGCGTAGTTTGCTACGCTGACGACACGCTGGTCCTTGCGCAGGGGAGGTCGTACGAGGCGGCGGCCGAAATTATGACACGCGGGGTTGCGACAATCGTCGATAGGATCCGGCAATTGGGACTCGAGGTGGCATTGCACAAGTCCGAGGCCATGGGTTTTCATGGTCCTCGGAACGCGCCACCTGCGGGTTCCCAACTCACGGTAGGAGGGGTTCACATCGGCGTCGAGTCGACAATGAAGTACCTGGGACTTGTCCTCGACAGCCGGTGGAACTTCGTTGAGCATTTCCGACGTTTGGCTCCCAGACTGGAGCGGGCTGGGGCTGCATTAAAGCGGCTCTTGCCCAATCTGGGGGGTCCAAACGCCTCCTGCCGGAGGCTCTACACGGGGATCGTGCGGTCCATGGCCCTCTACGGGGCACCAGTGTGGGCACCCTCACTGAGGCTGCGCCCAGCGCGCCGGTTGTTTGCGGCCCAGAGGGTCATGGCCATCCGGTTAATCCGGGGATACCGCACGGTCTCCTGCGAGGCAGCGAGCCTCCTTGCCGGAGTGCCGCCGTGGGATCTGGAGGCAAAGGTCCTCGCCCACATGTGGGAGTGGCGCGAGGAGGCGAAACGCCGGGGCGAAACTCCGCTGCCGCGACAAATCGCGGCACGGCGGACAGAGCTCCGGTGTGATCTCATGGCGACATGGCGGGTACGATTGTCGCAACCCAGTGCTGGGCACGCCACAATTGCGGCGGTAAGTCCCCTCTTTGAGGAGTGGATAGAGAGGCGCCACGGCGTCCTCACCTTCCGCCTGACGCAGGTTCTCACCGGGCATGGGTGCTTCGGTGGGTTCCTGTTCAGGATAAAGCGGGAGGATACGTCCGGGTGTTTCCATTGCGAGGATCGTCTGGAGGACACGGTGGAGCATACGGTGGAGGTGTGCCCTGCCTGGGCGGAGCACCGCCGTGTCCTCGTGGAGGCGATCGGCGGCGGCGACCTCTCGCGTCCGGCCCTGGTGCGAGCCATGGTACGGAGCGAGAGGGAATGGGAAGCCGTCACCTCCTTCTGCGAAGCAGTAATGCTCGCGAAGGAGGAGGCGGGGCGCGTGAGGGAGTGGCAGTCTCTGCGCTCTCACGCCCCTAGCCGCCGCAGGAGGAGACGCCCCGGGCGTCGGGAGTCAATAGCGGACTCCCGGCCACCGTAGGCGCGAGCTTGCGGGTGGCGAGCAATGGGTAGCTCGCCACCCGGTAAGGACCAAGCTCGGGTCGACGGCGCGCAGTGTTCCACGCGCGCCTCAAAGAGATGTCAGCAGCAGTGTAGGGGTCTACTAGGACCGATGCCTGCCGGGGTCGCGTGATTGTTCGAAAGAGATACCGTGACCCTGGCACATGGGCAACTGATGGAACACGGGTGGGTTTTAGTCAGTAAAATCCTGACACGCCCTCCCGCTCCGCCCAGAGCGGGAGAAGTCATTTGATGATTTCCCATCCTGAAAAAAAAAAAAAAAAAAAAAATCTTCATAGGAAAAATAATAAATCGAGTGTGTGGACATGCGTAAATAAAAGACATGGCAAGTGTAGTGGTTCTATAAAATTAAGTGAGGAAAGTGACAATGTACAAATCCAAAAGTGTCATAATGCTGAGTGTCAACCTAACTTAATGCAAAATGAAGTTAGAGTTGTTATGGAAAAATTAAAAAAGGAAGTGAAAACGAGTTTCTCGAGCTCTATACAACAAAAATTTGAAACAAAATTTGCCGAGTTAAAAAACACAGACACAGCCTTCGATGAATACATACCCAAATTCAATAATATCAAGCAACAGTTATACAACTCTCGAAAGAAAGCCTTAAATGTAGAAAAGACACAGTTTCGTAATCCAGCTGAAGTCATTATACCTGAGATTTTTCAAAAATATCTATTAGTTGATTACTGTGAGAACGACAACAGAATTATAGTATTCGTATCAGCACAGGCTTTAAAACACATCAAAAATATACAACACTACTTCGGGGATGGTACATTTGATTGTTGTCCAGGTCCATTTTACCAAATATTTACCATTCATGGAGATATGGGAAGTGATGCACAAGCAACCAATATTGTGCCTATATTTTATGTGCTACTAGTTAATAAAGAAAAAAGTACATATGAAGTCATGTTTAAAAAAATTAAAGAAGCTGTGCCGGACTTCAGCCCCATGAAATTCACTGTAGATTTTGAATTAGCTACAATGCTGGCAATAAAAGAGGTATTGCCAGCGGTCACAATACATGGCTGTAATGTTCACTTCCAAAGAGCCATTTACAGAAAAGCGAAGTCTTTAGGTTTATTGGCACACGAAGAAACAACATTGTATGTGAAACTGTGCACCTGTCTAGCATTTCTTCCTAAAGAAGATATAGAAGATGGTTGGCTTTCCGTAATGGAAAACAGGTAATTTTAATTTTCATTTTATTTTAAAGTTTTAACAGCTCATAGATTGTTTTTATAAGTACGCAAAAATAAAAATAATGCTTAGGTATATACGACATGTCATATATATCATAATTTTTGTTTTCAGTATTCCCGATGAAAAAGTCACCCAATTCAACGATTATTTCGTTGAACAATGGCTTGAGCCTCCGGGGATGATCTCAAAGTGGTGTTGCTATAAAGAACGACATAGAACCACAAATTTAGTGGAGGCCTGGAATCAACGGCTTCAGTGCTATCTGGGCCGAAAACCATCATTATCGTTTTTGGAAATTATAACAACTGATATTTCTACGTATAGCACAGGTCAAGTGAGGTAAAATGCTGATTACTTACATAACGCTTAATATATCAGTAATTCATTTTTTTTACTCTTAGTAAATAATCTTTATCTTATACTTTCAGATTACGAAGAAATGACAGTCCTATAAGTAAAAGGAAAAAATCTTCAAAAATCAATGACAAACTCATTGCTAAGCTGACAGACAAATATGAAAAGAAACAAATTACAATTATGGAGTTTTTGGAACAAATCCGTCCGTATGTGCAAGTCAAGCAAAAATAATCACCTACTTACTTAGCTTAAAAATAATGATTTTGCATGTTTATTGTTACATAATTACTACATTTTAATTTTATATCTATATCAATGTTGTAACCTCCATAGTCACTGCATATAAATGACTTAAATTACATAATTTAATTACAAAGTTCAAATCATCCTAATATTTTTACTATGTTTTTCTTCTTTTGTTACTTTTGTTATCTGTGATTTTAAATGTTAATTGTTTTTATTATATTTTAGTGTTTGAACATTCTGTTACCAATCTTCTAAATATTTAAGTAGATGCCTACCTATATACTTAGTACGTAAATAGTATATAAGTACTTAAAATAATCCTAATTTTAAACTGTGATTTTTAATTTCGTATCTGTGATTTTGCATGTTATTGTTGCTTTATTTTAATGTTTGGTTTTATTTGTTATCAAAGTTGTATTTACGTAGATACCTATTATTATTTATTAGACATTTAATTTAATTTTTATTACATATTAAGTACCTACGTATTACCTATTATTACCCATTAGTACCTATTATTAGATAAGCAAACGTTTGTTACACCGACATTAAAGATTTATAATAATAAACTATGATTTTGATTTTAATAATGAACCATGACTTAGACATTTTTTATAATAGGTTACACTTTGCTATCTGACTGTACTTTTGATAAAAATATTTAACTAATAAATATTATAGTACTAAAACGAAATCGGGGGCTTCCACCACGGGGGCAAAACACACCGGGGGCGTAACCCACGGACCCGAAAAAATAATACTGACGTCGCTATCAAAAATGGGATAACCATACTGGATTTTGCCGTCAGTTTAATTTTGGCCAAAAACGATAGACGATTATTTAGAGTTTAATGTACAGTTAAAATACTTATCGACCTAAACCTACAAGCCCTTTCTGTATTCAGAACATTAAAAGACTGCCCTAAACGTCAACCCTTTTTCGATTCTATGAAAACTTCTGAAAAGACGCGGCTTAGCAAAACTCCCCAGCAACACATTTGTCTCGACCAATACAAGTCGGAACTACCAATATCACGAGCACAGCTGCTGCACACATTCACCCTAATAAATGAGATCGCTCACTCATTATTGAACGCAGACCGTAGATTGAAAAGGTTTCTACGTGAGATATAAATAGAGATACACAATACTAAAAGAACTCTCTGAAAAGTTAAAATTAGGGATGAACTTCTAAAGTATTATCGAATTAAAGGTGTCCGAAATTGATCTGAATGATTCAATTTTCTTGTCGTGCTTAGGTAGGTACGTACGTATGATCATCATCATAAGTTCACCCGAAAGACATCCACGGCTGGACATAGGCCTCCCCCAAACTCCGCCACTTTGACCGGTTCTGTACTTCCAGCATCCAGCGGATTCCTGCGGCCTTCACGTGGAAGGCTTTTGAACTTTACTTCGTCCGGTACGCGGTCGTAAGATCCTTCCGGCCCCATCGGCCATCTGTACTGCGAGCAATGTGCCCTTCCCACTGCCACTTAAATTTGGCAATTCTTCAGGGGTCGGTTACCTTCTCCTGTAGATCTCACTTGCGTCGCTCTTGGTTCTTGATTCGATCACGTAGGGAAACATTGAGCACAGCTCTCTCCATTGCCCTTTGGGTGACTTTTAGCCTTCTAATAATGCCTATTACATACGTATATGCTGTTTAAACCGCATTATATGCCGTGCCCGATGTACCCGTGTTATATTTTATATTAAATGTATTATTTAAACTCTAGAGCAGTAAAACTTAGTTTTATAGAAGGAGAAAAATTCAAGTAAAATATACTGCTCCAGAACCTAAATAACATGAATATGTAGATATTATAACGTGTAAAATTGGCAGTCATTTACTACTAAAAGCTTATATTCTGAAACCTAATAGAGAAGCCATCTGTTCTGAACCTAAAGATAACGTTAAGTGTAAACGTGCAACATTATCACGAACACTATATAGACTTGCTTTTTCAGTGTCTACGCTCTAAATATCAGTGTGTACCAGTCACGGATGTTTTACGTTGTAAAGACAGCCTTTGCTGTTTTAGTCGTCACTATGTTTGCTCTCAAAGCTTTGCCTAGAATAGCATGACTTTCAATCAAGCCTTAGGTTGTATATCAATATACGAAGAGAACAACATACTGCCTGATGTGTGTAGATATGTAAATGAATTGGGGGCCTTATGTTTGGACTAGCTCCTTTAAAACTGGGAGTTTATGCAGAAAATTTTGATTGAATTACGCTTATACAATCTCGTTTCGTAACAATTTTTGCCATATTTTTATGTTACCGACACGACAAGACTTTTTATTTAAATTATTTGGTGTAAGCACTAGCTTCCTTGTAAAATTATCTCGTCTTTTTATAGTTTTTAGTGTGCAGTAAATTGGTTAGGTAGAAACTTAAAATGAATTACGTATTTGTAACTAGTGACCTGAAGTTTCTTTTAATGTGGAAAGTTAGATAACCATCACAAATTGTAAACATTAAAAGTTAAATAAGTACCATGCAGATAAAGTAGGCATATAAAGTTTAACTATCAGATATGAAATTAAATTCTAACACTTTACACGAAAGAAAACATCGTGAGGAAATCAGTATAATCCTAAAAAGAAATTTCGAATACATGTGCATCTACTAACCCACACTAAGCCCACGTGAAGGATTACGGCACTCCGTCTCAAAGAGATGAGGCCTGTATCCCAGCCGTGGGAACATTTCAGGCTATACAATGCTTTGCTATGCGCCGAACATTTGATCAAAATCCCCATACCTACAGCACTAACAGACTATTGGCAATAAATCCGATTAATTTGCCAATGATGTACATCGGTTCTGATGTAAAGCTTAATTTGTACAGGATGGAGAAACGCACTTGAGTAAATAAGGAAAGTACCTTGAATATTCTATTTGGCAAGTTAAATTTTTGTCTGAAAAATATTGATAGCCGAAACTGCCTTTCCAAAATGGGGAAAAATGCTTTATAACAACTGTGTACGCCACTGACATCAAGGCGAAAAAAAAAAAACTTTACAAAAACGGTGTTGTTTTCGTTGGTATGCCACACGCACTCCTGACGATAAAGCCAAAGTTACCCACAGATCCCTCTTATAAAAATATAAATTTCTTAACATATTTTTCTCGTAGCGTTTTTCTTCCTCCCTGTATAATTTTAATTGAATGCAATATGGCTGATGACGCGATCGGCCGAGCTCGGACCTCGTTACTTCATATTAAATTGATTTACCATTAATCGATTAGCTGATGAGGAAGTGACTCGGATTTAGGCCTCGCTACATTTTAGTAATAGCACATTACAAAAATACTTTATCGAGAAAGTGTTTTTATAGAGTAGGCCGATTATTTACATTTTAATTTAGAGTCAAATTCACCGAATCCATTATATATTTTTTATGCATTTTTACATAGTAATACATAATATATAATACATACAAAGACGCATTTTGTATCTGAAGGCGTAGATCTTTTAAACTACGCATTGGATGTTAATGCATTGGATAGTTATACATATAAACTTTCCTCTTGAATTACACGTTAGCGGAGCTGCTGGCAAAAGCTAGTATCATATATAACAAACAGAAAATATTTACGCAAATACCAACTAACCTTTATCTACTGAATCAAACAGACCACTTCGATAAACTTTTATTACATTGGTAAAATCGGGCTGACAGTGTAGGTAAGGCAAACATGGAAGTTTCGCCCACTGATTAATAATAAAATAAGCAAACTTGGATATACAATCAACCCTCATGCCCGTCAAAGGCTTCGACAAATAGAAGACATCTAATTGATTTGTTCTAAGATGTTCTCCGTTATTGAATTTTCAAGAATTTATTGGTAACGATCGAACTCTCTCAGACCTTTCTCATGAATGACCTCATTCATGAGAAAGGTCTGAGAGAGAAGAGTTTGAGTCATTCTAATCAGCCTTATAATATTGCCACTGCTGGGCTGTTTCTCTTGGGAGGGAGTGGGCCGATATCTACCACGCGGGCCCAGTGCGTGTTGGTAGACGTCACACGTTTTCGAATGTTTGGTTCTAGGACATGTCGGTTTTCTGACAATGTTTTCCTTCATCGGTTTGACAGCAGTGGTATTAAAATAATTTACACAAAGTGAAGCGCCTGTCCGGGTTTCGACCTAAAAAAACCCGTAAGTTGTAGCCATTACCACTGGGTAACCACTGCTCTCGGGAGTGGGACTAAGAGCCTGTAAATCTTCCTGAAACACCATACTATATCTAAAATTAACCTTAACCGTTTTACCAAATCCAATTTACTCAGGTCCACTTCCAACTCAAAGACATGTGTGGTTAACCACAAGATTAGAAGCGACGACTAAAACAAATATCTGGGTACGCAAAACCGCGAAATGGGTGGACTATACGCTCGACTAAACCTAGTTAGAACCGACTATAGCTATGTATAGCTGCGCTTTGGCTTTTAGCGGTAAAATACGGTGCCTCTGGATACAGTATGCCATGGAATAGACGGGACCACAGAATTACGATCCGCACAGACGCATGGAAAAGCTCTTAATATCATCCCACCATAGATAGGGGTTTCATTTCATTTTAAACCCACATTTCGCCAGCTTTGTTTATGGCAATAGGACCCTTATTGCGTAGGACGCAAAATAACTAGCCTAGAGAATAAGTGATGGCATTTATATCACATAGTCAATGTGTATAAAGCTCATATTTGAATGAAACAGTTATTTATAGCCTCCTCGGTCTCTCTAGAATACTAACGCCCTTATCTTTGTCTGAGCCCATGAAATATTTCTGTCTTTCTCGCGGCTATTTTTCACACGTTTATTATTTCAATAGATGTGTTGGTTATATATTTTGTAAAGGAGATATTTTTGGTATAAAATCTGTTTGTACATGAGGCATTTTTTACGCGATTTTTTTTACAATTTATTTAGATTTTAAGAGCAAATGATAAATTGCTTTCAAAAAGTATACGGCCTAATTCACGTTAACGTTGCTTCAACTTCACGAATGGCTTATTCTGAATAGTTCCGGTATTTGAATAACCCCACGGGTGTATTGGGTCTAAAGTGGCCTATTCAGCAACCCTGGCCCACAAACCAAAGTAAGGGTCTCGAAGGTCGCTCGATATTTATAATGCTTTCTAACTTCTCCTTACCTGAATAAAGGGTAGTCATTATACCGATTTAAAGAATATGGGGTTGTTGAAATGTTGATCCTTCTAATATCATAAATTTGAAAGTTTGTATGTTTGTTATTCAGTAATGCAAAAACTTCTGCGTAGATTTCAATTAAATTTCTCACATATATTTCATAACGTGGATTAATTAACACATAGGATACTTTTTATCTCGGTAATACGCTCCCATGGGATAAATATCGAAAAAAATGTGGGTGAAGCCTCTACCAAGAGCTAGTAAGTACTATTTAAGTTTCTGTACCATCTTAAGAAGCTCATACTTTAGTAGCTTATAGCTTGCAAATGATGGCCCTGTAATATTTAATGCCAGCATCTAATAACCTATTAAGACAAAACAGCACATGAAGGTTTACCTAGCTCACAAACCTGGCGAACGTTTAAAACCATAAAACGCAACCCCTTTGGGTGGGTATAATCAGTATTTTTATCGTAGAACTACGATATATTATCACATTATTTTTCCTTGATGTAAAGTTATTTAAGTAATGTAGGTACTGTAAGAACCATAGATTCTTCATAATTAAAAAACCTATACCTATATACTTTAGATGGATACTTCGTTCATTCCAAGCTTTCGTGTTTACAGCATAGCGCCATTATTTTCGAAACTAAAAACCTATGCTAGTATGTTTGAAAGCTTATTCTAAATTACCTTGATAGTTCGAATGTGATTAAAATTGATTTATGGCCAGCCTGCACAAATTAAGGTCGTCTTGAGCAGATAACCTTTACAGACAAAAAAAAAACCAACCCATTTTTCAATTTGTATATTGTAAATCGAACCTAAAATTACCCTCTAGTTATATATATACTTACGTACAATTACACAAAGTTAAGCCTAATGTATAGGCTATAGGCAAGCGGGGGCCAAGTTCGACCGCGCGGCATCTATCAAAATGTCGCCATCACACCGTTATCGCAGAACCTTCGCCACAATGATTTGTGGCTAAACGTTTTACTGTATAACTTGCCTTACTAAATGGCAAAAGTTCACCCTTGCACTTAATTATACACCATGAAGTTATTACTTTATAGCACGGGTGTTAGAAACGCTTTAAATTGAATTTACGTATATAGCTCACAGTCTCTTGCAGGGCGAGCACGGCCTCTGTGGTGAGCTTCATAGAGTAATGAAATGAGTCATCAAGTCACGTATTTTACCACGTTTTTTGTTTTATTTTTTTGGTAGGAAATCATCAAATGTCGTCTCCCGCTCTGGGTGGAGCGAAAGGGCGTGTCAGACTTTTACTGACTAAAACCCACCCGTGTTCCTTCAGTTGCCCATATGCCAGGGCTGCAGTTACTCTTTCGAGTCGTTCTCGTCAAAATGGGATAAGGATGAAAGAGCATAAAAACTGTCCACATCGCTGTCTACGGGAAAAGTGCCCGAAAACAATAGAATATTTTTATTATAAATTTTGTGGTCTAATGGCTAAGAGTAGTCTATTATAGACAACCTTTAGGTAGATTAAAAGGAAACGGATTTATTATTTAAATAGTGCTAACGGCGAACAAAGCTGCCTTTTTCTTATAATAAAATAACATTATATGGAAAATTCCGACATTTAAAAAAAAATATCCCAAAGCTTCTCGACAGCTTTAATTTTCTTTTAAAAACTTTGTGAAGAAAGTCTCGTGTAACCTTATTAAAATAATGATCAATAGCTTCAAGATTGTGACACTAAATATGATTTATAGACAGTATCCTTGTCTCAGGTCACATCTCGACATCAACTAAGCTTTTTCCATTAATGTTAAAAAACTTGGTTGAAGTTGGAAATGAAGATTCGATTTGGACGGCTCTGAGTTTGGCTTTGATGAAATGAATAGGGATCAACAATCCATAAACTGACCTACGATCTTTATAATAAGAACATCAGACAACAGAGTTGTCACGGTTGGTACAGTCGCTTCCTAATTCTTTACCCTTTTTGACAACAATTCCCAGTAAAAAAAAAATGCTTACCTAGGCCGGACATGGCGCACGTAGTCCAGTTACTTAAAACGACGGGTTGCACTCCGGGAGTGCCGGCAGAAGTGAAAACTTGAATATTAACGTTGTGCATTTTTGATATTTTAAATGGTTAGGGAATAATTTGCACGCATTGATTTAATTATCAGTATAAAAGTGCTATCATTTATGTGGTAGAATAGAATATTTATTTATTGCGCTATCGTACACAAACATGACAATTTATATTACATTAAAAAGTTTACCTCTCAGAAAATTTACTCTCCGTCCGTCTTACGAATTTTCGATCAGGTCACGTGTCCTGACGCGAGTTGAACATTTTTTACCCATTACAAAAAAAGTGCTCAATGCCGCTAAAGAAGTTTTCACTTAAAAAAAAAACCAAACATCACTATGCTTGCAAATATCTGACACATACACAAATAAAACTTGTCCTTTTTGACGTCCACATGACATTCAACCTTAAGATAGTAAATAATTACAAGGTCGATTACACCTAGTGGCGTCTTATGACGAGTCGTTGATCTCCCTAAAATAAGATTGAGCTACACGATGACTGACATACATACCGTCAGTTGGGACTGATCAGCTCAAACCTGCTCTTTAATCACAAGGCCCTTTTTGAATGACCCTGCAGTGTTATACTCACATAAAATTCTAATAATATAATATTTGGACTTTAAAAGAGAACTCTGAGTTCAGGAATTTCCTAGGTGACTGTTCCTTGAGTTCTTCTCAGGGAACAGTCAGCTAGGTAATGCCGGCGCCATCTAGTTTTTAAAATATTAACTAGCATAATATTGACGCGTAAAACTGTCTTATGCGATCTACTTACATGAATAAAAATTTCATTTACTACCCATATTATTGGGGTAAAATTAAACAAAAGGAATCTACATACATATCCATATATAGGGCGGTGTTACTCCGTTAAATTCAAATAGACATCACAATGGGCAGCTCACAGCTGACGTATCGACAAGCATCGGTTACATGGAGCGTAACGAAATGAAACCGATTTTGTTTATTGCTCGACAACCGAACAATGTTTATTTGTTTTATTCGATTCTCTAGCATCTTGTACAAACTAAACGAAGTAAATGTAAATACGTGAAGCCTAATAGAGATTACGTTTTGGTACATTTTGCAGTTGGAACTATGTTATTTACTTACTATAATATCATTTTCTATTATCATATTATGTGAAAATTTGTATGGTTGGATGTTTGTTACTGAATCACGCAAAACGACCGAACAGATTTGAATGAAATTAGGTACACAGATATTTATTTGAACACAAGAAAGGAGACAAAGTACATAACACATGTACACAGTAGGCTGTACAATCGAGCCTAACATAATTGACAGATTTCTGGCCCCTAGACTAGGTACGCAGACCTGTACCTTAGGAGTTGGACGCATAGGATACTTTTTTATCCCAGTAGAACTTGCACGTGACATAATTTACGATCACGATGCGAAAGAAGCCGCTGACAAACGCCATATATTCCGATGCGCTGAAAAAAAGAAGGTTTTCTAAGGTTTTTTTTTCTGCTGCAATTAAATCAACACGTCATAGAGTGCTGGTCTTTAATCACAGTAAATTACACAACCCAGATACTAACACGCAAGCTTCGTAACAAACACATTATTATCTTGATAATAGCGCTCCTTTTAATAATAAGGTATGGTTAACACTAACTTTATACTCTCACAAGCAACCCTTATATAAACGTCATTTATTTAATACTCTATCTTCTCCAATATCAAAGTTCTAGAGTATCTTATCGAAAGAAGATTAACAAGATAGGAAAGGTTTTACTTACTTGCGTGCTACACCCGTTAATTGAAAACGCTTAGCCGAGTTCTTTTCTTAGATCGCTGGAGGCTACAAAGATTCTCAACGGAAAGTTGCTTGCAAAAAAAAAATATAACAGGGGAAATTACCCAGGTACATTTTCGAGGGCACCGCAAATCAAAATCGGATATTGATTTGAAGCTCCTAAAACAGCTTTATTTTGGACGTGTTTCTACCGAAACTAACTGTTAGGCAAAATGTTATACCGTGGAATGAACAAATTTTAAAAGTCGAGTAGCGGTTTATATTAACTTTAGTTATAATTATTTTTTCTTTCTACGTCGGGTAGCTTTGTTTTTTCGAATTTTCCAGCGTATTATGCGGAGTACGATCTTAAAAAGTATTTTGTATCGCTGTGACAAGGCGAAAGGAAATGGACTGGGCTCGTAAACACTAACCGGGGAATGTCCGGCAGGTCAAATTAGCGAAAAGAAAATTGTGTTGTCATAGTCTACAAATGATGGACAGCCATGTTTCTTATTTATCGAAATAATAGAGTTCTGTTTTGGTGAATAAAACAAGCACATAATTATACAGTATGTATCAGAAAAGTGTGGTCATATTTAAAGGTGTTAGTAAAGACCATTAAACTGAACATCTTTCTCTATGGGAGTAACATTGTAATGAAAGAAAAATAAATAAGGAAAAGAAAGAAAAATATATTAATTTATCACAAAAATACTTGAAAAAAAGATAATTTCACATAAAAACAAGAAAACAAAACAGATATATACTTTACGAACACAGAACATAGTCGGCAGCTGAATGCCGTGACTGTTACAAGGAGGGTTCCACTCAGCAGGATACTGATCTATGGGAATCACCGGTCACAAAATAATCAGCCATCCCATACATTTGAGACGAATAAGTATTGAGGTTTTGTGTGGGACAATGGATAGTTTTTTTCACATTTACGATGTTGATCCCACGGAGAAAGTTGTGAAGCTTGTTGGTCTGCACCATACTCTTTAATAAGACCACATTTCTGATAAATGTTATGCATGTTTGTGTATATAGTTTGCGCATTATGATGTTTTGTGACTACGACACTCAATCTGTCGAGCAAAAAGTTGAACGGAGTTATTGCGTTGCAAGAACGTATGCATATATGAGTTATATTAAACCAGTATTCTATACACTTTTGCATAATGATTAACATACTCATACGTTTAGTTTATTTTTAGTTCTTATCGAACAATTTTGAAAGAAATATCATCGCTAATGTAGGTGCATTGCGTAGTGTCCACAGATTTCCCTTGTATTTCATGGTACCTACAAACGAAATTAATAAGGATGCAGACGTGGATTGGGACAAAATATTAAAATGGATTTTAACGTTTAAATAATATAGTTTGTTTCCAACAAGGGCACTTAATCTCATCACATTAGAGTCCTCTTTACCTATTTTCAACCGACGAAAAAAAACGGAGGAGGTTCTCAATTCGACGCGTTTTTTTTTTTTTTATGTATGATCACGCATAACTTTTTACATAGTGGTCCGATTGTGACAATTCTTCTTCTATTGGAAAGGGTATACTCCCAAGGTGGTCCCATATAAATTTGGAAAACAAAATCGAACCCTAAGGGTTGGAAAACAGGGGATGATTGATTGTTCACTCACTGATTGTAACGTATAAACACGCATAACTTGTTACATAGTGGTCCGATTGTGACAATTCTTCATCTATTGGAAAGGGTTTACTCCCAAGGTGGTCTCATATAAATTTGGAAAACAAAATCGAACCCTAAGGGTTGGAAAACAGGGGATGATTGATTGTTCACTCACTGACACTCACAACTTTTTACATAGTGGTCCGATTGTGACAATTCTTCTTCTATTGGAAAGGGTATACTCCCAAGGTGGTCCCATATAAATTTGGAAAACAAAATCGAACCCTAAGGGTTGGAAAACAGGGGATGATTGATTGTTCACTCACTGATTGTAACGTATAAACACGCAAACTTTGTACAGAGAAGTCCGATTTTGATAATTCTTTTATTGTTGGATAGGGTATACCTTGCCAAGTATTATTAGTACATTAAAGCCACAAAAAATCATAAAATAAAAACTTTTTAACAAAAAATTAAACCGCCGAAAAACTGAAAAGCATAAAATAATAAACCTTAAAATTTTGAGTCGGCGCTGAAAAATCAATGAACAAGGAACACTCAAAGCGCCGACTCATAATTTTAAGGTTTATTATTTTATGCTTTTCAGTTTTTCGGCGGTTTAATTTTTTGTTATCACGGTACCTTCAGAATGTGTGCGTTCCTCGGGAGACCGCTGTGCTGATGCATTACCGGTCTTATAATAGTGGCTTCATTATTTATTAAAACTAATTTTGTAGCCAACTCTGTCTTTACCAGACAATATTATGCATGCACGTACCTCATGATTATTAACAGTTTGTTGTTTTAATTAAGCTTAAAAACGAATAAATACAGCTCGTATATTGCCAGTGCAGTGGCTTCACCCGCGTGGAGTTAGGAAAATATCCCACGGGAACTTACTACCGGGGTAAAAGTATCGTATGTGTTAGTCCGGGTTATAAACTATCCGTGTGCCGAGTTTCATCCAAATCCGTTTGGCCTTTTTAGCGTAGTTGTGTAACACACATCTAAGCATACAAACTTTGACATCTATACTAATATTATAAAGCTGAAGAGTTTGTTTGTTTGGTTGAACGCGGTAATCTCAGGAACTACTAGTTGGAATTGAAAAATTATTTTTGTGTTTTGTAGCCTATTTATTGAGGAAGGCTATAAGCTATGTAAAAACACGCTACCACCGATGAAAAATGTTGCAAAAACGGGGAAAATCGCACGGGTAGGCGATTCGACGCGACGGGAAGGGTCGGGGGGGAATGGGCACGCCTCAATTGCGGCGGTAAGTCCCCTAATTGAGGAGTGGATAGAGAGGCGTCACGGCGTCCTCACCTTCCGCCTGACGCAGGTTCTCACCGGGCATGGGTGCTTCGGTGGGTTCCTGTTCAGGATAAAGCGGGAGGATACGTCCGGGTGTTTCCATTGCGAGGATCGTCTGGAGGACACGGTGGAGCATACGGTGGAGGTGTGCCCTGCCTGGGCGGAGCACCGCCGTGTCCTCGTGGAGGCGATCGGCGGCGGCGACCTCTCGCGTCCGGCCCTGGTGCGAGCCATGGTACGGAGCGAGAGGGAATGGGAAGCCGTCACCTCCTTCTGCAGTAATGCTCGCGAAGGAGGAGGCGGGGCGCGTGAGGGAGTGGCAGTCTCTGCGCCCTCACGTCCCTAGCCGCCGTAGGAGGTGACGCCCGGGGCGTCGGGAGTCAATAGCGGACTCCCGGCCACCGTAGGCGCGAGCTTGCGGGTGGCGAGCAATGGTTAGCTCGCCGCCCGGTAAGGACCAAGCTCGGGTCGACGGCGCGCAGTGTTCCACGCGCGCCTCAAAGAGATGTCAGCATCAGTGTAGGGGTCTACTAGGACCGATGCCTGCCGGGGTCGCGCGATTGTTCGAAACTGATGGAACACGGGTGGGTTTTAGTCAGTAAAAGTCTGACACGCCCTCCCGCTCCGCCCAGAGCGGGAGAAGTCATTTGATGATTTCCAACCCTGAAAAAAAATAAAAAATAAAAAAAAAGGGGTCGGGGGAACAAAAAATTTAACGCGGATGAAGTCGCGGGCAGAAGCTAGTTTATAATATTAGTAGGATTCTCTTTTGAATAAAGGCTCTCTTTAATATCTTCAGTTGTAAACAAAACATATATATGAAATGTCTATTACTTGTTATTATTCCCCCTTATTATTTGTTTTCTTAAATCTGCATATATCACGTCCTTCATAAAAGTCCTCAACTTTTCTAAAGCTTCAGTTACTGCAGCTTCAGAACAGTTAAAGATAAAGCAATTTTATCATATTAAACAGAACAAATTATTAAATTCTCTTCACGATGCGTGAATGATACCTCCACTATATTTTCTACGTTATAAAGCTCAAATTAACTCAGCAATTGCTCACTTTATTTATTAATTAAATGAAATATTTTACATAAACTGTAAATCAGGAATGCATTGTTTCCAATCAATTCGAATTATCCCGAAACCATGGTATGTTAATTAATGTAGTATTCGAGTTTCACTGTGGCGATGAATATTTCGATAAGATTATCAGAATTAAATAAATGCGGAAAAATATCTGCCTAGCCTCATCCCAAATATCGGGTCAGCTTCCAATCTAACCGGATGCAGTCGAAACCAGTATTTTATTCCACGACCCAGTTACTGGGTAAAGCAAATGAAGTGGTCACTGCCAGGGTCACGAGATTGTTCGAAAGAGACACTGACCCTGGCACATGGGCAACTGAAGGAACACGTATGGGTTTAAGTCAGTAAAAGTCTGACACGCTCTTCCTCTCCGTCCAGAGCGGGAGAAGTCAATTGATGAATTCCCATCCAAAAAAAGGGGTCGCGATAAGTCAATGTAATTAATTGTCCCCATCTATTAACCGACCACGGAAAATGTAGCTTTCGTTGATTATTTCGCTATCCAAATGCTACGGCAAAGCACTGCAATTAATAAAAATAAATGTTTAAAAATGACGGCCATAAATAAAATGACTACTCGAATTGTCTATCAGGATCTATCCACAGACAAGTGAATAAAATATCACTGAACATAACATTTCAGAACTGTTAAATTACTTATGTTTTACTCAAAGGTAACTTTTTTCATAAACACTATTTCCCAAGGTTCTGTATCATATCATACACTTCGAAACCTAAATCTTTTTCATACTTGAATTAGTAATATGAGTAGGAACCAACACGCAAGCAATATTGGTAAAAGCATTATACATCATGGCGGAAATCTCGGGAATGTTAGGGTAGTATTGCTCTGCGCTCTTTGTATTGTGGCAATAATACCCTCCTATCCGAAATACCTCGGAAGGTATAACAGGTGGTTTAATATTTGTTCTGTAGGATTGTGAGAACTACAATGACGTCAATTCTCCCAAATTAGGCAAACGCCCTCTCAAAAGTACTCCTTTAAATCTGGATTAAGCAGATTCGACATCGTATGTGTAAAACGCGCATACTGAAATCTAATTTGGGCATCTCGGCTGTCGCAGTCTCGTTTATATATATCGGAATCACTGTCGCGACAAAAAGTCCAACACGAGCCCGCAATGTGCGTCGCGAGTCGACTCAAATAAGAAAAGTTAAAGAGAGGAATGGCAACGCAAACAAATTAAACTCTGCCGCTTAAAACTTTAGTGCTATTATTAAATCTGAATACGCGTTCGTTTATACACATATTTGTACGTCCGTAAGTTCCATCGTGGCAACGACTGTCCCGCACTACGCTCTTAACGAGTTTCCCGAAGTTCTAAGCGATATTTCTCACTCGCAATCACCGGGTAGTTGCGTCTCTATATTTCACTGTAATGGATTGTCTTTTTAGGACTCCTGTAGGTATTTGAAAATGGAATCAACTACAAGAGAAAATTTCGGAAAATCACGCTTTCATAACTAGATTTTCATAAGTAAGAACAATATTCAACACAACTCTCACACATTTTATTTCAACTACTAATAAATGTGAAATGACATTCGATAAAACTAATAAATGCTTATTTGCCTAAGTTGTAACAAATTACTGTCGTGCGTGTACAAAGGTCAGCCTTAGGTTAAGAAAATCTTAAAAATTATATAGGTACCAAATTATTTCTTCGCAGCAAGTTCGTCAAAAAGTTCCATCATAATGTTTAACCTCGAAAATGTGCTTAGCACGCTACATTTCGGCCTTGGAAGGTAATTTTTATCGATACCTAGATGATTTTATCGATAAGATCATTTTAGGACCTAACCCAAGAGGAGCAAATGTCAACATGATACAAATCGACGCCGACGTGATCTTTAAGTGTAGGTACATATATAATTTAAACTAAACTAAGAAGAATATTTTTAGCTACTTACCAAGTAGAGAAATACAAAAAAAGGAATATCCAATTTACTGGTTTTCGAGAGGATGCCTCTCGAAGCGAGTGCGGCGTGAAAACTGAACAAGCTGTTACGTCCCGGATTTTAATAACTAGCTCCCTCGTCCGAGTGCTGTATTCAAATTTCATTTTCAGTTCCAAATTAAGCGCGTTTACCTTGCCAATTCCGAGTACTAGCAGTAATACAGAATATTCTAGTCGTTCTGGAGGCTATTGTTGAGCAAATAGGCCTCGTTTGAACACGAAGGCCGTGAAAATGTACCGTTTTGCATGGCGAAGATAGCGATTGAATAGACACGCACGGTTGAGTCGTCCGTTACGTGTAGGGGGTGGAGGTCGGTGGGATTAGGTGGTAGATAGGCATCGAGGGACGGAAGCCGCCACCTTCGCGTGCCTGCATTGTTACACTGCACTACGGGTTTTACATTTTCTTCATTAGTAAAGGTCTCGAGGCAACTAAAGGTCAGGCTCTATAAATACATCACTGTTACAGACACGGCTTTCGGTACTTACTGTAAATACTTTTCTCTGCAAACGACAATTGTATCTTACTGTTGTGAGTTTTTTCATCTTGATTTTTTTTACCGGTTTTTGTTGCAAACTTTGCGTTGTATTCGGTAAAAAGTTTTAATGAAATGCTGATGAAGAGAGATTCTTGTATGAGATGGTCCACTTGTATTTCTTTGTGCCAGCTCGTGTATAACTCGCTTCCACGGATCAACATCAATACTGAATTTACGTTAGCAGTTAGGAGTGAGTTGTACATTATTACCCTTAATGTTCTTACTACCTTGTAAGTTTTGTCTATACCTATCCGTATTTATAACTTACTAGCTTTTGCCCGCAGCTTCGCGCGCGTGGAGGTCGGAATAAAAACTCTATACAGCACGCGTAGCATGACCACCGTAGAAAAGGGTTTTATCGACGGAAGAATATATAAAGTAACGTTTCGGGTACACAGTACGACGGCAGCAAAGTAGAAAGAGTCAACTGCACTTTTTATAAAATTTACTCTTCGACATGATTCGACTCAGAATTATATTTAACCGACTTCAAAAAAAGGAGGAGGTTCTCAATTCGACTGTATTTTTTTTATGTTTATTACCTCATAACTTTCGACTGGGTGAACAGATTTTGCCACACAAACTAAATGGTCACCCATCCAAAGGCTGATCTTGAGAAGTATAGCTTAACCTAGCGAACCTGCGACACAAGGCAAAACAAAAACTACATGGTCACCCATCCAAAGGCTGACCTTGCGAAATGCAGCTTAACCTTGCAAACCTGCGACAAAACGCCACACATAAAGTTAATAGTCACCCATCCAATGGCTGACCTTGAGAAGTGTAGCTTAACCTAGCGAACCTGCGACACAAGGCAAAACAAAAACTACATGGTCACCCATCCAAAGGCTGACCTTGCGAAATGCAGCTTAACCTAGCGAACCTGCGACGAAACGCCACACATATATTAATTGGTCACCCATCCAAGAGTTAACCCTGAGAAGTGTAGCTGAACCTAGCGAACCTGCGACACAAGGCAAAACAAAAAATATATTTTGTAAAGGTAATATTTATAAAGCATGCTTTACGAAAGGAAATAAATATGGTATAATCAAAATTAACGTATTAATTATATGTTAATTATCACATCAAAAAAAATCGCATCGATATTGAAACTTTGTTGCCTAAGTCCACTAATTTTCAGTATGGGCCACTGTGCGTGGCCACGCTCACCACGCCAAAATGTAGGTTTACCCTCGCCTATAGATGTTTCACGTCAAAAGTGCAGTTGACTTTTTCTACTTTGCTGCTGTCGTACTGTGAACCCGAAACGTTACTTTGTCTAATCGTCCGTCGACAAAACCCCTTTCTACGGTGGTCATACTACGCATGCAGTATGTCAAAGTTATCGACGTTCAACTTGTTACCATGGATTCAATTACATGGTTTTGGGTGCACCTGCGTTGAAATTTTTAGTCGGTTAATTTTAAAAATGCATTATATTTACACAATAATTCTAACCGCGTAGGTTGAGTTGGTAGGTTGGGTAATTCTCTTTTTAATAACTGACGAAAAATCTTTACTCAGCGCCTCCTGGAAGGATCATGTACTAAGTGTATGGTACCAAGTTTTGTCGATGTATGCCAGGCTGTATATGACCCTTCTCCATGAAGCAATATTTATATACTTATGCCAACTTTCTTGGTCAAACGGGTGTTGGAGTTAATCAAACTCACATTTACGAATATTCATTTTTAACAATAGCTCTAAGATAAAATAGCTTTAACCTTATATAATTTTGTATTGTATTGCATTTTTATTTAGTTGTTTAATTGAACATATCTGGCATAAGTCCGTTCGCATGTATTAAACATATATCCCAGTTATACAGGGAAACCTATAATTGGCCATAATAACTGTAACACGCATATTTTGTAAAATATTTTATGTATCGCTGTTGGTTACCTAAATAAATAAATAAATAAGATATTATTAGTCCTCCCATAATTCTGTAAAATTCAAACAAAGATAATATCTTATCATGGCAGAACGGAACGGCAGTTTTTCTCTAAAGGTTAATTGTTGGTTTAAGGACACTAGGTCAACACTCAAAGGATTTGATGTATTATTGACGTATGCTAATTAGTAAGTACGGACTGCCGGTCCGGCAGACTGACTATTAATTACTTATCTAGAGACACGCGGTAGCGTGTCAAGCCATATCTGATTACAACAGCTTCCTAACGTTTGTTAGATAATTAAGTGATACTGGCGGAATATTGTGTTACAGGGAGCAGTGGTGGCCCTGTGGTATGGGTCACGACTTACGATTTGTAGGTCGTGGGTTCGAACCCAGGCAGGCGGTATACGTTGTATAAATAATTTCATCACCACTGCTCTCAAAATGATGAAGGAAAACATCGTGAGGAAACCGACATGTCTTAGAACCAAAAATTCGAAGACATATGACATCTACCAACCCGCACTGGGCCCGCGTGGCAGATTATGGCCCACTCCCTCTCACCGAGAGGAGACCTGTGTCTCAGCAGTGGGAACAATAAAAGCTGATTATGATGATGAGATTGTGTTACCTTTTGCTCTTTGTTTTAGAGTGCTTTAATCTTTGTACTGGGCTCATGAAGTCATGACCCACCATATATCACACAGGTAGATAAGGTAGTTCTTTAGAGAAAAACTTTATTTAAAAAATAAAACTTTAGTTCAGACTGTTTCCATAATGATTAATTTCATTCTCAATAAGCGTATATTTTTTTTTACTTATAACGTAACTTCTGCTATTTGCAAAACTAAAACAAAAGAAGTTCGAAGTCAAACAAACTTATTATGTTGGTACAATGTTTGCAAATTCTCTGAAAGTTTATTTAGGAAAGGAAAGGAATCGAAAAGTTCGACCCTTCATGCGGTACAAATTACATATGTTTTTTTTTTATATTATCAATATGAATTAATTTTTCAATGAGATCTATTTCGTTTGTACCTGCTCGAGTATTTTCGTTGTTTTTTTTTTTGTAGTTCCAATACATTTATAACCGTGCCTATTGAGTATAAAAGAAAATTGATAGTAAATATTATTGATGGTAAAAAAATTGTGACGCGATAAGAATAAGTAAGATATAAATAAATAAAACAAGACAAAACACAATCATTACATGTTTTGTTATCACCAAACTAATTCTAATCTTGAAACTGTACTGATAACTTGGAATAGGAACACTTGACTGACACTCGAAAATTCACGGCTAAACTTGAATCGGATATTTTTAACTAAGAAAATGATAAAATAGCTGAATAGGTCACAAAATTTCAATGAAAAAGCTTCGTTCATAGTGAGGTAGGTAGGCTTATTCCTGCAAATTCTCGTCAAGCCTCACTCAAGTTATCGTATGTCAAATAGAATTACTTATTTCTTAACCTTTTTATTCAGCCTACCAATGCGTTTTCAGATGTCGTCATTCTCCCAACTTCGAAACCACTGTGAAAAAAGTGGCATTAGCAGTTTAGCACTACATCGACAACCGTTTAGTGATTACATTAATTTATTCCTACATTGTTAACCATGTCTATCCGATCCAGCCCGTCCCTTGTACTCTCTAGCAGCGTTGCTCTAAGCCTGTCCCCGTAATTTATTAAGGTAGCCACAACAAGTCCGGTTACGCAGCCGACAACCTCATAGGTTGCCCTGCGAGATTAAAAAATAAACTATAAACGAAGAAGCCAATCTATTAAGTTCGGTAGCCGATATATATATATGTCTGTATATTGGCTTTACTCGAACCAGTAAACCTTAGGTAAAATCGCACGCCAGACGGGTATTTAATGGAGTAGATGACAGCCGGCTTTGAATCCTCCTGACAGTTACTGAACGCTTTGTAATCTCCAAAGAGATGCACGACGGTAAGACAGCTACTCTCTTTACATAAACACATCTATTCCATACGTAGTTTGTAGTTCTCAAGTTTGACAACTAGTCAAAACTAAGCACATCTTTAACCAGTGGTGTAAATCATTATAATATTTAGTAAAAAAAAAAATTGTTTCCATATTTTACCACTCTTCCAATAACTCGGAGTTGTCCTACGGTACGCTTGCATAGTGCATACAAAGATAATCATCGGTTGGGACCTCATTTCATTTAAAATGTCTAACGGGCACCTGCAAGTTAGCTTCCGCTACTTAATATCCGCGTTCCAAAGGTCCAGGACCTCAGAGTCTCGAGAAATGACAAAGACTATAATCGATATTATTTTAATTCTACCCAAAGACCGGACACTGACCCCAACATCGTTAAAAAGTCTAGGCAAAGAGTATAATAATAATGAGATTCCTAAACACATTCATGTTCCAGAATTGTCAAATTATAAACTGCCAAACATTATTCTTAAAATCATATATTTTACGAGCATTCATCCAGTTTAATGTTTATTATCTTTAGTTCTAGCGCTTGCGAAATATAAATTACATCCTCGTTAACTACATCAATTCGATATGGTTCATAAACTTAGCTCGGAACTCGAAGAATGTGACTTTGCCATTTTGATTTGAATTATAATAAGTTTGTGAGACTGTGTGAGGTTGGATGTAAAGAAAAGCATCACTCCATTTCTGCCCGTGGATATCGAGGCGACTAAGGGACTTACTATAGAACGGGCAGCAGCGTTCTCTATGCATTTTACCACCATACTGCGATCGCCGACCCACCTGCCAAGCGTGGCGATTATGGTAAAGCCCCGCAAATTGGGGGAGGCAAAGGCCTGGTAGTGGACGTCTTACGAAAAAAATGATGATGACTGATAATTAATAAACCCAAAATAGATATATAGCATTTCCATTTACGTCTGTTTCGCTGTGAAATCAAACAAGATAAAATATTTGTCGTACTCTAAAATTACTTCAGAGACCTTCAATCAATGAAGGATTATATTTGGATAGAAGCAATTTTCCCGAAAATTTTTGAAAAGTTTTAAATAAATCATTTCTAAAATGCAAGTTTGTTAAAAATATGCGAATAGATAATTGCCTACAAAAGTTGTGCACTTAAATAGAGTACGAGTTGTATTTAAACTTCATTTTTCTATACCTCTAGAAGAAGTGATTATAATTTTCAAGATTATCACAAAATAAGTCTCTGTTGATACATTGACAAAGCCCCCTTTAGAAAATACGTAGGTATCGTTTTGACAGCTTATTATTCTACATAGTTAAAATTCCAATTCGATGACACGAGTTTATATTCAGCGGTGCGACCAAACAAATACTGACACAATGCGATAAAAATACCAATTCGACTCGTCATGCGTTTTTCCGTAAACAATGATTTCAGCGAATTCCCGTTTTCCATATATTTTCGAGAACTCGTGGGTTTTTGATTCGTGATGCAGCAATGATAAAGTTAGTCATAGGGAGCTTTGCCAATCATTATTCATAACGCCATATGTTTATCGCCTCTACATCGTTTGGAGTCATCGTTCGCGAGTCTCCTACTCCTGACGCATATTGCTATTTTCGGCAGACGTTGGCAGTACGACTTTCGTGGATTGGCGTAATTAATCTCACAAAAATGTTTCATTTTGACAGATATGTGTAATTAATCCTGTCTAGACACTTCAAATTGCTCTCCCGGAACTATCTAGGTGTCCTCGTTTATTATGTAGTGTGTGCACTTCTTTATATGAATTGACATGCATGATAGACAAACAAACTTATGAGTTATAAATAAACTCATGAATCACAATATTTCTTGTCAAAATTAATTAACAAAATAGTTAATTTGCCAAGACAGATGTAGTGTATTATTTCGGCCAAAATTTCGGGCGGGCGGCGCAGACGCAGTGCCACGTAGCGCCCGCCGCCCACGCGAGGCAGCGCGTACGCAACAAAGCGCGACGCGGGATCTCCCGCCGCTCAGTTCACTCGCGAGCTTGCGCAAGGAAACAACTCCAAAATATCCCAGTATTTAAACTCAGTGCTGCACCACATTATTGGAATTTATTTACATTCTACACTTTAAAGGTATTTATTTCGTTTCTGTGATTATAGCTTTTTGTACCGTGCTTATTAAGGTTTTCTATATATTTAAACGCGAATAGTGAATATCGTAACGCTCGAAATTTTATATTTTACCTGGACATTTCTCTTCCAACGCGAACATTATTTTATAACATCAGTTTCTAAAATCGTGGTAGCTTTTCGAAAGTAATCTGGAAGGGCACCTGCTTTTTCAAAGTCTGTATTAATGTTCTTAAACTTCATAAGGACCTGAATCTTAGTGATAAGATGTACGATGGTATACTTTGATATTTTTTTCAAACTCAAACGATATAAACTTAAACTCTCCATCGCAACAGTCACAGAAAAATGTGGAATTCAGAGACGTAATATAGGTCAAGTAAACTCACACAGGTATTCGCAAGTTTTTAATAGACTCGAATTCCTATTGTCGTGTAGCTGGGCCGGTGAGACAAGACAAGGACGGGTTGACTCAAATGACACGAAACATTTTGACATTCCTTTGTTAAAATGACTCGGCAAATTTAAGCAATCAGGACCCTCCCTGCTGATTTGATTTGCAATACCTCACAATGCTATAATGAAAACCTGCTTAAATAATGGTTGTTTGCGAAGAGCTTTTTATTATTTTTCCGTACAATTTTGTACATTCAAAATTAACCTTTCATTAAACCTACCTAGAATATTTTATTGAAGCAATATCGCATTTCCGTATTACATTACTTGGTGTTTTTACATTTAGACCAGGAGTCCAGTCCCCACTGATTCATATTTCAATATACTCAAAGCACAATGGAATTTCTAAAGTTCAGGAATCTTCCAGACGTTTCTTAAAAGCTGATTAGATATTTTATGTCCAAGTTATTTCAGTAAATAACAGAAGCATGTAACTCATTAATAAAGCTCGCTGATTAATAGATACGATATTGTTTCCGCATGTTTACGTGAAAATCAAGTCACAGAACGTTTTGAGCTTTATCTTCTTTTCCAAGAAGCTTCATCAGTATTCTGCAGTATTTTATGTTTAGGGTTCAGGTTTCATTGGATAATGTTGTCAGAAAAATAACAGTAGTCGGCTGTAACAAAGTCATACCCCGAAATTCTGTAACAACGTAAATTTAAATGCGGTCCAAACATTCCGTCTGGCACGGCGCCAGCCAGCGCTATCAATTTCTATCAAACTGAGCTTTCTAGACTTACATGCACATTGATAAACAGTTTTACAATTCTTTTGTCTTTTACGTTTTTCAAAACAACATTAAAACGTTTATTTTATGGATTTTTTAAGAACAGACTTTGTAAACACGCAAACAATAACAAGAACTGAATGAGTCAGGGATTTAATCAGGATTAGGAAACCTAACCTCAGTTGGAAAACAATACTTTAACGTTTGATTTTCAAATAATTGTAGATCATACTATCAAGATGTCTGAGAGCAAGCAACTCGAAGCCGGTCAGCAGCTCGTCAAGAGGACCATGGATGAACTGATCCAGCAAAAACAGACCACTGAAAAAGTGTCCATCCAAGCGAGGCAGGAGTTCCGTGAACAGTACCAGGAGAGCTACGAGGAAGAGTTCGAGGAGGAAACCTTCACCGATCAGTTCGGAAACGAGACCACGAAGAGGTCGGAGTCCAGCAGCGAGAGCAAAGAGCACTCGAAGAGCGCGGACGTGAAGGTGAAAGCCACCGGCCTGAACGCCGCACAAGTGAAGGCCCTGACTGACTGCGCGAACGAGGCGGGACAACTGGCGCTCGACTCCAAGGCTGCTAACTGAATGTAATTAAAGTAAATCCCTACATTAGCTGGCGCTATTAACAACATGCCTGTAATCAAAGAAATTTTCAACATTCTAATTTAACCAACCGCGAACCCAAATGGTCTTATTAATCTATCCTTAATTGCAGCCGTTTCTTACTAATGTTCGAGCAACACGAAAATCCTTCATTCTTTTTCTGTCCTTACTCCAAACCTTTTAACCCTACCATTACATCCTTTTTTAACACCATCGTTGGAATGAAATTTGTATATTTCATGTGTACGTTTTGTTTCAGGTGTCTGCCTTATCCCGCGCGTGTGGTGGTCTCAAATAGTGATAAAGACTGTGTCCAGTGTTCCTTATTAAGTATTTTATTTTATCTATTTATGTAAGAAAAAATTTGATAAGTATGCAATAAATATATTTAAATGCATAAAAGGTGTATTGAATAGTGTTGTGTTCGATTTACATGTGATAGTGAGGTTTTTTAGGAAAAGGTTTTAAAAATGGAAGAGGAAGATGATGAAAGAAAGAGCCGACGGCCTAATCTCGCAGCTTTCAGCTCGTTGAACGCACGAGTGGTCCATGCCTCGCTTGAGGAAGGCTACGTGCGCCAACAAGTGTCGTCTGAATCCGGCGATGCGAATACTTCGAGTATTTCGGCAGCTCAGTATAGTGATAGAAGTTTTGCATCGAAAACGAGTACTTTCTCCCGGAGCGGTACTTCAAGTTCGAGTCAAGAAGAATGTGAGGTAGCACACACAACAATTACTAGCGGCCAGTATTTGGTCGCAGCGCGGGTGGAAAGCGCCCGTTCTATGGAGAGTCTCCGTCCAAGCAAGGATACGTCGCCGGCGCGCCCCTCTAGCTCCTGCACAACCGTTCGCGCACATCGGAGCTCGTTTCTAACGGCAAGCGAGCGGGATGTGCGGGAGACGCGAGGTGCGCCGGCGCGCCGAGCCTTGTCCGGGGAGGACATGGGCTGCTCCGCAGAGAAACGACGAGGGTTGTTCGCGAGCACGGAACGACGTGCCTTGCAACAACTCAGCCTGCCTCCCCCCGAGCGGCGTCTTACAATACTCAGTCCCCACAGCCCCATGGCTATCGCGGAGTTGCAGTGGCCTTCGCCTTCCGGTATACGTGGAAGGCGAAAGAAAGGCATGGTGCTACCGAAACTTATACTGCCTCGTAGCGACTCGGATGCCTCGGAGGTGTTTTTAGAAAGGTGCTCTTTTTTATTAATACTTATTTTTATTCTTAATTTTACTTTATCTCCGACAGCTACAGAATATTATGAATCAACATTACATTTTCAACTTGGAATATTTTTTGTTGAACACTGACAGGCCATTAAAATTGTATATATGAACCTTTTAATGTTTTAATACATGAAGCATATCGTCACCACTCAAAGTCTTTACGGAAAAACATTCTCATTCTTTACTGATGCTGATTTTATTATTCATGTCTATTTCACATGCAAAACTCAAACATCAAAGTGCTTAAATAAATGAAACCAAAAATTGGAATACACAGAAGCTTGTACTTGCCAAGAGAATTACATTTACAACGGTGTGCGTCAGTGGCGAAGTAAAAGTAAAACTGCTCTATGTTTATACGACTTTTTGAGCAAACAAGTTTTATTTGTATTAAAAGCTTGTTGAAAGTTAATAAACAACAATGAATTATTATATTGTTAGGCGTACTGTGTCCTGCCAGGGTCGCGTGATTGTTCGAAAGAGATACCGTGACCCTGGCACATGGGCAACTGATGGAACACGGGTGGGTTTTAGTCAGTAAAA
This sequence comes from Aporophyla lueneburgensis, assembly GCA_932294355.1. Lineage (NCBI taxonomy): Eukaryota > Metazoa > Arthropoda > Insecta > Lepidoptera > Noctuidae > Aporophyla > Aporophyla lueneburgensis. The sequence continues at coordinate 19,553,774 of OW028740.1, forward strand.
GTCTGACACGCCCTCCCGCTCCGCCCAGAGCGGGAAAAGTCATTTGATGATTTCCCATCCTGAAAAAAAAAAAAAAAAAAAAAAAAAAAAAAAAAAAAAAAAAAAAAAAAAAGGCGTACTGTGTACCGACAGATTTGTAGGCATGTCGTTTTTGAGGCTCATTTTGTGTTTTTCTGTCTTAGTATTTGTTTGACTGCCTCGTTGATCCAGTGCTCGCAAGCGATTTTGCTGAGCATGAGGTCCTGGGTGCGATTCGCAGGTTAGGCAAAGTGTTTTTGGATTTTTTGATCTAGGATTTCTCATTAACGGCCCGGACTCTGATTTTGTGCCCGGTATTTGGCAATAGGGTCGCCCCCTATTCCATCGGACTGAAACATATCTGGTTAAATGTGAGGGAACCTCTGCCTAATCCTTCGGGGGATACAGACGTGATGTTATGACACTCAAAGGTGTCAGTAAATGTTTACTTCTCACAATCTTGATTGTACTGTGGCCTTAGTGTGAGTTTCTTTTAACTACCTTGACTTACCGCCGCGTTCGGCGCTCTGATTGGCCCTTCACCAATACAGGACCAATCGGAGCACCGAACGCATAAAGTTGAGATGGTCAAAAGAAACTCACACTAAGGCTTCAGAATCATTTTTGACTTGAAACAAGTGGCAACATAAAGGGTCGCGACGTGACGATCGCGCGCGATGACCGTGTCGCGGCGCGACAGGTCGCCTCTGTATCAGGTGTCGCGCGCGTTTTTATAGAAATTGTTCTACGGATATAAATCGCCGAATCGCGCGCGACCGTCGCGTCGCGCTAGTCTGCACGAGCCTCAACACAATATTTTACACAACGTACCAGATTATGCTCACGACACACGGTTTACGGTACCTACGTTTTATTGCCTTCACCTTTATTTTATGTTATTCTCGTAGTTTTTTCCGTTATGAAATATTCAGTAGCCTGTAACAGCATGTAATATTCACGCAGACGTAGATAACACGTGTCTATCAGCCTTAAATATCAAAGACAATAATAACTACATTTTGACACAATATTCTTTTAGATATCACTGATAAAAATACTTGGAATTTGAAATACGTGAAGCTTTCAACTTCTATTACTTATCTATAATGACTTGTTATCGTGACACGGACAGCTGAAGAGCTACTGACTATCTTTACGAGCAAAAATATATTTTTAACAACATGTCAACTACGATATCGACTCTGACTTTGAATGACATTAGAAAAAGTTGGGGTCATTTTGAATTTTGTACGTCAACATTTTAAATTAATTTGAGAGAAAGTTTGTGAAATGAAAAATGTAATAGGGACCTTAAAACTCAAAATCATAAAATGAATATGTCAAGTGAGACATGTTGATGACACCTCAGTCAAAAATCCATCATAAGTTCTAAACTTTCGAATAGTTAATAAATGCTATGGATATATACATATACATTTCTGACTACGTACGCTACTTTTTCGAATAAGTAGGCAAAAACTACACATCGCCATGTGCTACGATCCTTTCCGACATACTCTTTTAGCTAACTCAACGTGAATCTCATCTTGGGTAGATAGTACATGGCTTACTATTCGGATATCCGACGTAACCCTTATAGACACGAGAAAACCGTACAAAAAAATTGTACACTTATGAACAAGTAAGTATCTCGTTAGGTAAAATTATGTGTTTGAACAATATGTATTACCCCTTATATTAGGGTATTTAGTTAGTACGAACATTTTATTCAAAAGTTTTCCAATATTTGGACAAACCTATAGCGGTTGTTATGATGTTCTGTAATTGATAGAATCTTATCTAATCTAGCTAACCTTAATTGTTCCACTGCACGCCAAAGGTCACCCTCTCCCTTTTCCTGTAATTAATTAATTAAAAGATACGCTCATAAAATCACTATTCAACCGAAAGTCAAAGAGTCAAATCACTTCAGTATTGCCAAGGAGTTTATCAGTAAGAAAAAAGCTGAAGCCTGTTTCAAAGCGTAGCAAGTTCCTATGGAAGAGACCTTGAACAAAACTCCACGGACACTCTTTTAAGAAAATCAACTAAATGTACTAGTCAAAAATATGTTGTTTTGTGATAAAATTTACTTTACAATATTATTTCAGTACGTCCAACGAAATATACAACACATCATATTTGGTCTATTTGGCATTCTGGCCTGTTAGTCTAGTGGTTAGTGACCCTGACTGCAAAGACTGAGGCCGTGGGTTCGATTCCCACCCAGGACAAATCTTTGTGTGATGAGCACAATCATTTGTTCTGTGTCTGGGTGTAATTTATCTATAATATGTATGTATTTAGAAATATATAAGTATTAGTATACTTCTGACCCAGCGAACTTCATACCACCTCATTTTATTTTATTTATTTACAGTGCGGCTTTCCACAAAAACGATGTATTACGTCAAATATCAACATCAGTTTCAGTTTTATTCAAACAGAACAAACATGTATACCTACATGATTGTAGCTTTGTATATAAGATATGTAGATAATAAAAAAAAACTGTATAAACTATATTTTATGTAGGTCATGATTGTATTTAGGCACAAGTAAAACTTGTCGAGCTACTGAAGAATTGTGAACAAAAAACCTCTTTTATACTTTCATCAACCTGTCACTCAAAGTAAGAAACCCAAGCACGAGGTTTGCGTAACCAATGAAACTGAAACTACAAATAAGTAGAATACCAAAGAAAAACGTATTTTATCTCGAAACGTCTTTATTTTTCTTCGTCTCAAGGTTCACACAAAAGGAAGATTATAGAACAAAATTGTTTTCTCAATGGCATTACCTTCACCATACGAACTTGTTTGCAGCATATGTACATATATACATAACTAGCGACCCGCCCCAGCTTCGCACGGGTGGACATTTATTTTTTAAACTCTCTGAGCCGACCGCGCGAGTGAGCCGCGCGGCAACCTGCTTCATAGATGTGCACCCCCCTCCCCTGCGGTTTCGCCGTGCGAGTCGTGCGACACCGACATTCATTTTAATACCAATTACAATTTTAAATTCGTAATATCTTTTGAATGGATTGTCCGATTGGAATAAAATAAAAAGTAATTTATAGCTATTGAAACAATCTTGCTCAATAAATAGTTTATTTGGATAAGGATTAGTATTTGACGATAATATGATCAATAAACATAGGCTAATAATTTTAATTACTTTTATTCTATGGAAAAGTGGTTATAATGGCTAAAATATAAATGTTTGGTTTATACTATCGCGGACTTTTTTGTAGGCATTATTGAGTTCTACAACTTTTCTATAGAAGTCAACCATACATCTCTAACCATTTAGGCAGCGTTCGCGAGAATCGTTAACGTACGGCAGTTTTTTCGACGCCTTACTCCACAATTTTCACTACCACGAAAAATTCTATCTATTTTCCGGGATAAAATATAGCCTATACGGATTTGGAAAAATCCCTCTAAGTAATGGTAAAAGAAATTTTGAAATCGGTCCAGTAGTTTTTGAGCCTATTCAATACAAACATACAAAAATACAAAGGTTTCCTCTTTATAATATTAGTATAGATAACAGTCAACCTATACTGATCCCACCTGCTGGGGCACAGGCCTCCCCACGGAAAGAGAAAATGAGCCATAATCCAACAAGCGGGCACAGTACGTGTTGGTAGAGGTCACATATGTTTGAATTTTTAGTTCTAGAACATGCCGGAGATTTCTCTTTTTCTTCACCGTTTTGAGAGTAGTAGTGAGTGCCATAATAATTTACACAAGTAAAGGATCTATCTGGGTTTGAACCTACGACGACGTACATCTCGAAAATTACGGCTGTTACCACTAGGCTACCACTGCTCTTAAGTCTCACCTTTCATATCGCTCTGCGTTTTCAGTATACTGGAAAGAAACTATAACAATGTAAGTATTATTTATGTCTATTGAGCGGTTATATCGACACATGTACTGATAGTTGGAAAACATCCAGAGCATTCCACAGTGTCTTTAGTAATGATTAAATGCTGCAACTAGACAGGTGTATCTGATTCTTCAGCTGTAGAGAGAACAACAAAGTCATTAAACATTTTGCTGTCAGAATAGAATGAAGGTATATATTATCGTCATGATGCCAGTCACGAGACCCTCCCTAATCATCATTCACGACTTGGAGCCACTACCACATAACGATCAGCACATCGTCAATCTTTCAAAGGGGCGTGTGGGTATTAAATTAGTTCTAAAATCACCCACTGGTTTTACAGCAGCTGTTAACAGAAGCAAAGATAAATATTTTTTTCCTAAACTTAGATGACTTTCTTAACAATGTTAAAATAATAAATAACATCTTTCTTATTTAAAATAAGTATACATTTAAAAACAAGATGAATAGTACTTTATTTATTTGTCCTGTTTACAGCCCCAAAGCTATAGTTTCCAGAGGTAAACAATGAATACTACTACAATAAAACAATTGTCTACAACCTAACAGTACCTAATTCATAGATAACCTGATTCCTAGAATGGATAATTTATGACAATATAAACTGTAATTTTACTAAATGGAAATGGGAGTAGCGCTAACTATTTAAGAAGATTGCAAGTGAAAATGGTTTGAAACGCTATACAAATAGCAGCTGTTTCATAAAACAAAATGAGTTAGTACTTTAGTAAAAACAATTGCAATGCAAAGGATTTTCGCAAGGAATATCAACGGTTCATAATTCAAATTAATTCAAAATTCCTCTAACGAACCTAATAATGCAATTTACATTTCAATTTCAGAAACTAAACGCAAACTACGTTGAATGCTATGAAATCTATTTTCATTTATACCCAGCAAAATGATTTCGTACATGTCTGCCGCAAATTGATTTATAACACTAACAAAGATATTGAGTGATAAGCTGATAAGTTATCGAAGTTGTAATTGATATGGTTATGAAACAATGTTACTCAGCATCTACTTATCTGTTTTGTGATAACCCGTTCAAACTAGGTTGGAAACTACCTGATTATGCTCGTACGAAATTGTACCGGATTATCTCAATATCTGCACATGATAAGATAGTGTACCAATAATTACGCCTGTCCACGTAATTTACACGAAGATATGAAATACCGAAACGTAAAAACAACACTCTCATAAGTGATATTTCCCGCAACCGCTTACACCGCAAAATAATTTTATTAAAGTATTTTTCGTTTGGCATATTTAGCTTTTAGTATTGATTGAAATTGATTGAAAGTCCAAATGCAACTCCCAGTCAATCAGACTGCGCAAAAGCTATTGATTGATTCGGAAAAATGGTACGTAGCAGCACGCAACACATGTGAAACTCAGGTGCTAGGAAAATAAAAACAAAAGTGACGAGGTAAATAACATGATGGTTGACGTAGCCTATTTGCATCTTACAGTAAATTTCCTAAGTTAACATCTGGATACACTTGGAAAGTGTTCTGTTATCTGTAAGAGCTATAAAAGATAAAGATACACATTTGGATAAAGTCTATCTATCGGTTTGTAGGAAATTGAGCCAAGACATCGCGAGGCATGCGTCAAGATTTGGAATAAGCGCCACAATGTACGTCACTGAAATTTCGTATGAATCACGCGTTTCGTGACTAATGCGCTTGGAAATTCGATGGCTATTTACGTTTATTATTACTTTCATCGCGTTTTCTTGTAGCTTTGTCTGTTTTGACTAAGTATTTAGAATTGCAGACGTGTGAGCATCATTGCCTGATGTTATGTCATTGTCGTTTAGGTTTGTTTATGAACAAACAATTACAGTATCGTCTCGAATGCAATTAATAGTTGGATTACGTTTGATTACAAAAGCTTCCATATTCTCAAGGTAGGACACACGTATTCCAAAACTTATATGCGAGATTACTTATGTTATTGGCTTTTCTATATTCCCTACATAATATGTCATGTAAGAAGCATCATCTATCTATTCTATAGTATGGTAGAAACAGTCGCATGGTTTGATTTTCAACCGACGAAAAAAAACGGAGGAGGTTATCAATTCGACGCGTATATATTTTTTTTTTTTTTTTTATGTATGACCACGCATAACTTTTTACATAGTGGTCCGATTGTGACAATTCTTCTTCTATTGGAAAGGGTATACTCCCAAGGTGGTCCCATATCAATTTGGAAAACAAAATCGAACCCTAAGGGTCGGAAAACAGGGGATGATTGATTGTTCACTCACTGATTGTAATGTATAAACACGCATAACTTTATACAGAGTAGTCCGATTTTGATAATTCTTTTTGTGTTTGATAGGGTATATCTTGCCAAGTATTATTAGTACATTAAAGCCACAATAAAATATAAAATAAAAACTTTTTAACAAAAAATTAAACCGCCGAAAAACTGAAAAGCATAAAATAATACTTAAACCTTAAAATTATGAGTCGGCGCTGAAAAATCAATGAACAAGGATCACTCAAAGCGCCGACTCATAATTTTAAGGTTTAAGTATTATTTTATGCTTTTCAGTTTTTCGGCGGTTTAATTTTTTGTTAAAAAGTTTTTATGATTAATCAGGTTAAGCTACGTTTGCTACAGTTGGTCCGTGTATATCACATACATACATATCTAGACCCCTCCATGCCTCGGAAAGCACGTTAAACTGACTCTCATTTGTGAATCTTTGACATTTGTTACGGCTCATCAAGAACCCGAAAGTCTGACAACCAGTCTTACCTATGGATATAGTATTACCCAGTTACTGGCAACCAGTCTTACCTAGGCGGTATTACCCAGTTACTGGGTTGTGGGGGTCAGATAGGCAGTCGCTCCATGTAGAATACTGATACTGAGTAGCATTCGGTTAGACTGATCTGACTGACCGATTCTATAGACTCGCTAAATATAAGTACTTAGCCGTAAAATCTATAATGTAGTAGTTTGTCTTACACAATAGGCTGGAAAGGATTTATAACTATTTGTTTATTGACTAACGAACTGTTCACACTGTAAAAGAACCTTCTCTCAAAGCATTAAATTAGGTTTTACAAGAACACCGGCACTACCCCGGTCTGGCCCATTAGCAATCGCCTATAATCCCCCTATTACTTATGTCTCGGTGATCAAGCCATACAGCCGAGCTACACCTACCTAGTCACATTAACTGTGGTCTATGGCTTAGCGTGCTCAGCCAACCGTGCATGGGAGTAATTATCCTTAATCCTTCTAGTTTTATATGTACCTTTCGAAGAACGTCTTGGAATAATAAATAAACAAATGTATATAGTGAACGTACATGACATGTGTAAATATTAGTCTAGTGATTTTGAACAGAATTTCATCGCTGGACTTTAGTATAATTTGTACCTTTATGAACTGGTACAGTCCCAAACATACTACCTATATATAGACATAGTGAAAACAACGGGTTCGCTTATAACTTCTTTAGAATGCTGTTGATTAAATCACTTCACTGGCTCACTACCACACCAGCAGTCCACCAACGCTACCATGGAGATCTGCCTCATTTTATCTGTTTCCCGCCAATCCTCGTGACTGACAGGTGACATTAGTGACAAGTGGAGGTAGCTGTTACCTCCTCTTAGTGACTGGCCTGTTAGTCTAGTGGTTAGTGACCCTGACTGCCAAGACTGAGGTCGTGGGTTCGATTCCCACCCAGGACAAATCGTTGTGTGATGAGCATAATCATTTGTTCTGTGTCTGGGTGTTATTTATCTATAATATGTATGTATTTAGAAATATATATGTATATTTATCAGCTGTCTGGTTGCCATAGTACAGGCTCTGCCTAGTTTGGGATCAGGTAACGGTGTGTTGGTTGTCCAAAGATATTTAAAAAAAAAAAAGTGAATGAGACAATGCTTACATATCTACGAGTATTACGTAGATACGACAACTTGGAACAAAATTTCAGAAGGAAAAACTGTTGATCGAAATAATGAAGTGCTGTTCAAACAGAATCTTTTAACGCAACACTGTTATGGTTTGTAAAATACTTTAACGTATGAAAATTTATTAATCGTTCGTTAGTCTAACAGAAAATTGCTTCAAAGCGCGCTTTTGAATCTTGCTACATGTATGAGAATTATAGTGATCGTAGTTTGCCTTACACATTTCATTAGGCAGATATACGTATACTAGTGACCTGTCCCTGTGTTTGCACGGTTTTCACGACTTGACAAAAGATTGAAATTTCTTCATTAGATATATGGAAGTTTATTATACAAATAAAACTACCAGATTTTACTATCCAAATTATGGTGAAAACTGCATCGAAATTCGTTTAATAGTTGAGAAAAACAACGCAGTCGCACGGTCAGACACGAAAAGCCATTTTAATTTATAATTATCACTATCCCCGTGACTTCGTCCGCGTGAAATTTATAGCTCAAATTATTCCAGAATAATGTATCTTTCCAAAGGTGAAAGACTTTTAAAATCGGTTTTGCAGTTTTCGAGTTTATCCATTACAAACAATCAAATCTTTCCTCTTTATACTATTTTATATGTATACGTATGGTGTAGATAGGTTTATATACCGTTACGACACAGATGAAAGAAAGCCGTCCTCGTTCATCAAATCAATTAAGGGACAAATTAACACTACATAAAAACTTAATTTCTGACATACGCGTCGTTACTGCCAATTGTCGCAAATATAAAATATGACAGTTAAAACGTGTCAAGGACTGAACTGGCTATATCTAATAATTTATGATAACGCCGACGTAAGCCTAGTATATTTATACATATATTCCAAACACTGTCGCTATCGTGTTGTTCGTGTTCCAGCGTGACGTCTCGTGACGTCAAGCTGACCAATCATTGAAACATGATGGTAGACGCAATCTATGTGATGGTTATATACACATGTTTTCTCTTATGGGAAGAGTAGAATTGTCATGGTTTACATAAGTACAATTATTGCACACTACATATTTTGGTAATTTGAAGACAAGTGACATCTACCAACCCGCACTGGGCCCGCGCGGTGGATTACGGCCCACTCCCTCTCACTGAGAGGAAGCCTATGTCCCAGCAGTGGGAACAATATACAGATAGGAAAGTGATGACATATTTGGTTTACAGGGTAGCAGAGAAATCTACGCACAAAGTGTAACCTTGTCTACAACACATGATTTTATGCCCTCTAGTGTAGATTTCACCACTTCTTCTTCCCAGCTAAAACACTAAGAAGTGGTGAAGAGCGGACATTTTGAAGGACTGTCTTATGTTACTTTAACGTTCAAAAAGTGCTGACTCTCAGCCTAGTTTGAATAAATGACGTTTAATTTTTTTTTTTTTTTACTGGGTATCAATAAAGAAATCTGCTATTTCATAGAAAAGCATACGACCTACATACACGGTCAAAAAGTACTGAGCAATTTTTTTTTAAATAACTGTACAGTCGTATCATGTACTGAATCCATGGCTACATTTTGCGCGCCGATGTCTATACCACCCTGTATAATAAAATAATGAAATACTATGTTTGTCATTCCTTGTAAAAGTGGACATGCCTATAGGGTATTATTAACATGCGCCATTCAAGCTGATATCACGAATGTTTCAATTTATAAACCCAATGCCACATTGTTTGACATTTGCAAATTGCCTGCCACTACAATACCAGTAAGACTCTTTGTATGTGAGTTGTGATAATTAGAAAAATGTTACAGCGACGATAAAATCTGATACATATAGAAAACGTTATGCCTTGCCAACCCTTCCATGCGGCTACCTCTCTACACAAAAACAGATTTTTTATGGTTTTCGAGGGTCCTGAAGCCAATAGTGTGGTTAAAACGGAAAACTAAGATGGTGGGTACTGATTTTTTTACCACGGTTGTCGTTTTCAAGGTCATTGTGGGTACTCAATCTGATAGTGAGGTCAACATAAAAATCAAAGATGACTGACGAAAAACTTACATACCTACCATTTTTTTTACCATGTGTGAAGCTAATAGTGACAACTATAAGAGAGCTTCTCTAAATTTATATAAGATAGGTCCGTAATAAAACGCGTATTAAATACACACCTTTTCTCCTTCTCTCTTTCTTACATAGGTACGAATACGTATACATGCGACTATCATGCACGGAACTTCGTTCCTGGCGGGGATCCCCGACCGCACATATTTTTTCTATAAATTTATGTCAATCTTTATTTGTTTTACTCGTTTATTTATAACATTAGACCAGTTTGTAACATTTATTTTACTTTTCCTCTGACCTCAGCCCTTTTATTTCCACATACATTTATTTCACGAAATACGACATTGGAGAAAAGAGAAAATACGAGATACATTTGTTTCGTTTGACCACATGGATACAATGATATAAGAGGGAGAATATGTTCCTTCATATATAAAGGTCACGACATTGTAGGACCGTTCTGTGAAATAGGATCCTAGATATACCTAATCTTTTCGATCTCCTTAAAGGTATCATATTTTTCCCGATACTGGCACTTCAAGTTTACAAAGCGGGCGAAATAATGAGCACTTATCTCACAATATCCGACTGATACAAAGGAAATAATTCTACTTTAGTTTCTGAGATAACTGGAGATTTATTTTTCAAGTATGTTTGGAATAAGCTTGAAATCTATTTCTATTGGACTATAAATAGTCATCATATACAATGATCAGAAAATAAGGCCCGTAAAGTCACATTCTTACCAAAGCAAACGTCGCGCGAACACGTGACCGTTGCGCTCATTTTGTTTAGCGAAACTGAACGCTGGTCACGCTCTGAATTTCCGACCAAAAAGGGAGGAGCTGGACGCGATGATCGCGTGCTCGTACAAAACATCATTTTGGCTAGGACACGGGAATAAGCTAAGTAATTTTTACTACCCAGAAAAGTTCCGTATGCAGGTAAACAATACGCAGTTTTTGTGGAAAATCAAAAATTATGTGCATATTTATGAGAACTTTGTTTTCGATTCAATTGTGTCCACCCGAGGACTCAAGGTAGCAATTTGATATTAAATATTTATAATCCACTTTATTTGCAAAGGAATCGATTTGATTTGCAAGTAAAATCAAAAAGAAGGAATACATATACATTACATTGTTTTGTTTACTGTTGTTTCAATCTTTGACTGACTCTTTTAAAAAATTGACTGACAATGTTTTCCCCATAAGCACACGTTCGTAGGGACGATAAAAAAACGCAACAATTTTTTTTATCACGCACATGATTTTCAAACTTAGTGTTAGCCGAGAATGTAACATTACGCGCGTCATAAAACACACTGTTGGAGTTTCCACTCTCGGCGTTAAGCAGTGCATTCTCGGGCTAAGAAAAAAAAACGTTATCGAGGACCCATCAGGAACGGAGTTCCTTGCTCCTTTTCTTCAACTCCAAATGCTAAATTTAATCTCACTATCGACTTCAGCATCCTCGGAAACCATGAAAACTATCTCACATTTTCTGTTTCTTTATTTTCTAAATTATAAAAAGCAGCATAACACTTTCTTGTTACGTAATGCTTACGGGACGATTTCTACAAATTCCTCCAACCGCATACTGCGTTCAAGAAATTCGTTCCAAAATTATTTTGTTGGAGATACTCTTCAAGCGTTAATAATATACTCTACTTAGTGCAAAGAGGTTAGTGCGTTCACACCTTTCGAAGTATTTTCTACATTTTTTTTTTTTAAAGCCGTTGACCTCAAAGGAAAGGACTCACTTATACATATGTAAATAGTATGAGCAAAGGCTAAAAATACGAACAAAACTGAAAGCAAACAGCGGAAGTCATAAAAGCAAATATAAATAAAAAGCCCAGAATGATTTAAAGCGACGTTTTAACAATGCCGTTCCTAACTCCAGACTCTTATATTCCACTTTAGACTTTACGTGCATAGAGCTAAAATTCTAAATCTCACAACACTTCGTGTTTGGTTGCACCGGTTCAACAATTTGTTTTCATAAATTATACGGCGTACACACTGCACAATCACACGCACGTTGCTGCTTCGTTTGTTTTCCACATTATAATGTGTGCCAAGAGTTATTCCAACTATTAAATTTAAAAAAAAAACTAGTACCGATTTGTATGTGTTGACAACAATGAACAAACATTTTAGCTTGTTTGCCAGAAAGGTGTCTTTCAGCATTTGACATTTAGAATGCACCTGCTGGCTTTTGAGCTTCAATCAATCAATCACATTTACATACACAACAAAAAATCACAGCTGAAATAAATATCTCTCTGTACTTACTAGCTACGAAAACATTAGAAAATCTTCACATTACAATACCTTAAAGGCGGACAGAAATCCTTTTTCCAATCCATTAATTCCCTGTCCAAATACTTTGGTATGTAAATGAAACGTCGGGATTGCTTTCGCTCAAACAAAATCACAGCGAAATCTTTGTATTAAAAGCATTTGAATTTTCAATAAGGTGCAAACTATTTCATAACATAAGTGGGTACGCGTGGCATAGATAGAGCGGATAAGCTCTCCATCAGGTTCAAACGCGGGCTTCACCCTCCAACCTCCCTTTGTGCCTCTCTAATGCACCTAGCATGTATTAATTAGCTCGGTTCCCTCTATTGTAGCTGACAGGAGCTTAACATCTGTTGTTTGTTCCCGAAAACAGAGTCATAGCATTTGTAAGAAGAGAGTTATAATATTTCTAAATATTTGTGCCGATTTTTTTTTCGAATAAACTCTTAATTCGACTTTTGACAGCTCTTATTTAATTCTGTTTGTTTCTTCAGAAGAAAAAGGTAGCGAATTGAATTTTCACCAATATTCAAAATAAATTGTTATGTTCTTACCTGAAACAAATGCTCCTTCCTTTTTCAGTCGCAGTTCTTGAAACGAAACTGAGACATTATTATTATTAAGGAAATAACTAGACGAGAACTTTGTTTTCTAAAGAAACACCGAGTTTGACGTTGTTGCTCTGTCTTTTGTTTCACAGGCCTTTGAAATGTCAGCAGCGCTGCACTATGAAAACTGCCAAAATACCATAACAGAATTTTGTGCACAAAGAAAAAGATATGTCAAAAAAATACAAGAAAAATGTTGAATATAAAAAGCCGTGCACAGACGTGATGGACAGTACATAAAAAAAAAATGTTTTCAATTTTTGTTTACAAGTGTATAGCGAGATAGGCTATACAATGTGCGTAGATACTGTTAAGCCGTTTCCATGCCATTTATGTTATATAGATTTATTTGATTTGACTTTAAATAATTACGCGTTTAAAACTGAATAATCTTTTCATTTTCACCTTCATAAAGCACACAATTAGGTAAGATGACGTGGTTCGTAATGGTAACATGTAAAAATGTCATCTCTTATTGAAAATAAGCTTATTACAATTATAATGGATAGTATATATTAGAGCATCTATCCGTATTTTTTAGAGAAAAGTCAAGTGGAAAACTTAAATGGCGAATGGAAGTAAAACATTATAAAAAGTCTATACCATCGTCATAGCTAGTCATGTAGTTTGCCTTATATATTGCTTGAGCTTAAGCATTTTTCGTATTGTTGTATATAACGTAATCTTTGTAATAAAAAACTGGATTTTGCCTGCGGCTTCGCCCGCGTTTATGTTGGATTTATTTGTGTTAGTTTCCAGCCTTAATGATTTTAATCCTCAGCCTAAATACAAAATTTTAAGAACCTTGCTGCAAAATTGACGGACTTTCATACAAACTTTTACCCTCTATTTCACCCCTTTACAGAGGGAGTTTCCTAAAATCCATTCTTAGCTGACGTCTCCTACTACAAATTTCATCTTCGTAGGTCCAGTAGTTTTAGAGATTTTGAGATTAATCAGTGAGTGAATAAATGTATGAATGACTGACCTTTCGCTTTTATCCACACTAATATCCACACTATCCACACTATTCCACACTATTATGTATATATATATATATATATATTTTCTATTTTGTTTTGTTATTTTATATACGTACATCTGTGCGCTCTAATATTAATCTTAGTTTTTAATATTGTTTCTCAGTAAGTGAATTTTTTTTGCAATTCTTTATGAGAAATAAAGTTGTTCTAAACCGATATATATCCATACTTCCATACTATATACTATTACACTATATATACTATATATATACTATACTATATACTATATATACTATATACTATTATACTATATACTATATATACTATACTATCCATACTTATAATATTATAAATGCAAAAGTAACTCTGTCTGTCTGTCTGTCTGTCTCGCTTTCCTGCTAAAACTACTGAACCAATTTAAATGAAATTTGGTACACAGATATTTTAGAGCCTGAGAAAGGACACGGGCTACTTTTTATCCCGGTAGTATGTTCCCGCGGGATAATTTCCGACCTCCACGCGGGCGAAGCCGCTGGCAAAAGCTAGTAATATATATATACTAGCTTTTGTCAGTGGCTTTGCCCGTGTATTATACGTATAAACCTTCCTCTTGAATCACTCTATGTATTAAAAAAGCGCATCAAAATCCGTTGCGTAGTTTTAAAGATCTAAGCATACATAGGGACAGACCCAGACAGAGGGAAGCGACTTTGTTTTATACTATGTAGTGATATACAGAAGATATAGATAATTCACATGATAAGATAATTTATTTGTCCAAAACAAAGAGTATATACACATGGCATAAAACGAAGCAAAGCTGTTTTAAATAGTCCACGATGTCATTGGACTTGGGATATTTTCGTAGAGAACGTCCCAAAAGAAATTAAACAAGCCGGATTACAACATCACATTTTTCAATCTAAATTCTAATTCTGAATGAAAGCTGAGCCCTATTTTCTTCAAAGATTAAAAGTTTTCTTTCAAACGGCAATTAACCTTCAATGACTAGTCCGATGAAGGGTTTTTGTAGTAAGTTAATCGGGACTGGGTTTTAATTTCCTGTTACAAGCAATAAATATAAATATCTTACGTACTTCCATTGTGGTTAATTTCAAAAAGTGAAGGATAATATTGTAATAACATAATCTTGAATATTGACATTTAGTCGATACAATAATACAAAAATTTATAATCATCATCATCATTTCAGCCGTAAGGCGTCCACTGCTGGACATAGGCCAACCACAATTTGGGCGGTTTTGTCATAATCGCCACGCTTGGCAGGCGGGTTGGCGATTGCAGTATGGTGATAAAATGCATAGTAATGCTGCTGCCCATTCTCTAGTAAGTCCCATAGTCGCCTTTTACGACACACACAAGAAGAAATGGGATGATGCTATACTTTACGTCCGGCACCACACGGACTACACGGATAATTTTTGACAGACCTGTTGGTCTAGTGGTTAGTGACCCTGACGGCTATGCCGGAGGTCGTGGGTTCGATTCCCACCCAGGACAAATATTTGTGTGATGAGCACGATCATTTGTTCTGTGTCTGGGTGTAATTTATCTATAATATGTATGTATTTAGAAATATATAAGTATGATTATCAGTTGTCTAGTACCCATAACACAAGCTCTGCTTAGCTTGGGACTAGATGGCGTTGTGTGATAGTTGTGGAATATTATTATTATTTATTATTATTAATTTATAGTAAGAAAAAGAAAAGAAAGAAAGAAAGAAAAAATATTGATTTTGCACAAACAAAACGCACATTACGAATAATCAAATTGATTCACACGGTTGGTTTGATTTTAATAGTTAAAGTACACGATAAGGCACATGTTGAAGAACGTAAATCAATCTTTTTTTGACACTGAATATTTTCGGCGTCTAAAAGTAAAAGTTTACTACGATTAATGGTAGCTGCATTTTTTGACGTGGTTGTTATCGTTTGCAAGGCGGAGATAACGCGGTATGAGTCAAAGCTGGCGGCGGCGTCGACTCATTCGCTGAACGACCGACGCTCCTGAATATTTTACAGCCCTCGCTTTATCGTACCACCCGGTCATGCGATTCCGTGTGCGCAGATTTCGGTAGAAGACCTGTCTTACCTCGCGTTTACATAAGGTCTACAACACATAGTCTACATGTTGTGTCTACTGTCTTCGTATTTCGTTTACACCTTAAACAAGTCGTAAAGACCTAGACTTTGACGTTCAAAAAGTGCTGACTCTCTCAGCCTAGTTTGAATAAATGACTTTTGATTTGATTTGATACAAAATCTGTAGAAAACTTGTCAAAAAGGTGATCAAAATAGTTAACAACACAGTTATGTCTGAAATAATATCAATGCATGTATGATACCGGTTTTCATGTTTTTGACAAGTTTTTTACAAGCATTATTGAAAACAAGTATCACAAATTGTTTGTGGTCAATGCAGGGTCAACGGACTAAAACTGTTCGTACCTGTATGATCAACACGACTAGTGATTTTGCAGTGATTTTATGGGCAAATTAGTATTGGTTAAACCACTAGTCACTGAACGAACGATGCTCCTGAATATTTTACAGCGCTTGCTTTAACGCGCTACAAGCTAGCTATAGACGCATATGGCGGTTTGGTGAAAAATAATGTTATTAAATCCTCGAAGGTCCAAACTTTAGGCTGAGCATAGTCAAAAAGCCAGCAATCATGAAACAATATGTAGAAAATTATTTAAGTTCACAGACAAAATTCACCATTAGAAAGACATGTTTTTGCTATAATCACATTTTCCCAAAACCATACCATAGGTACTTTATATAAATAAAGCCTTCTAGCCTTTTTAGACGGTATTTTATACCTTGGGTAAGCACACGAACGACACAAAGCGCCTGCGGCGGGCCCGTTACAAGTCGATGTTTGACTACCCCTGCCTCTCGTTTAAGAGCTTAAACATAGCCTAGATTGACGTAGAATCTGTGCTACCTGCGTCTACCTCAGTATTACCATTTTTAGCGAGTTGGTGCTATGTATATATTTAGAGTATCTGCCTATTTTAATGTATGATCGTTAGAAGTTTTATGAGGGCTATTTCATGAGGGTATGTTTTGCCAGCTGTAGACAAGACAGATGCGAGTCTTTATTGTACTGTAAACATATATACCGTGCAGACCTCTGGCAATGGACCAATTGGTCCACTGAACTTTACAAAAATGGAGGCCGACCTTCAGATCGTTCGCAACATAATGTAGAGATGAGTTAGCAACCAATGTTGCTGATACATGCACATTTATAACAGCCTCAAGAGCCTTTAGAAGGAACCCGGTAGATTTATAAATAAATATTGGCCGTCATGCTCCCTGAAAGGTTTCAAGGTTCACAAAATTAAGTGGAGAGTAGCGCTGAATTAAAAATCGATAGATATCCCTGTTTACTATACACATACACACATAGTCACCTTATAATGTTCCCACTGTTGGGACACAAGCCTCCTCTCTTTTGGTGCGGGTTGGTAGATGTCACATTTCTTTAATTTCTGTTTCTAGAACATGGCGGTTTTCTTTTTCCTGCACCGTTTTGAGAGCTTAGGTGATGAAATGAATAACACTAAGTAACCCGCCTGACTGGGTTTAGGAATGCGACGTACCACTCGTAAATCGGAGACATTACGATTAGGCCACTACTGTTCTTATTATTTTGCACATCTCATCTTAACTCCGCAGATGATTTCGGTACAATTAATTTAGTAAAATAAACCTACAATTTATGAACAGTAAATTTCAGAATTTTCGCACTGGATTTTAAAGCTTTATTAGTAGAATTTATGATTTAGTCTACCTTGTTTTAATTGGGTGTGTTTATTTAAATTGTACCTTGTTTGCCGAAAGATTTCTGTCAAAATAGCTTTTATTTAAAACACGATATAACTGTAACAAAATATATATACCAGTATTCACATCGCTGTATTTACTCAGGCACCGTCTTGAATTACTTAAATATGATCCATTTACCATATTTTAGGACGAATAAAAATTATCCTAACGTAATATTGCCGTGACGACGTAATAAGTAAGAAATATATGAAATTAAATGGGATATGAATCATTTCAAGGACACAAAATCTTTTAAATTAAATAAAATGTTTATTTCTGTATGTAAATCCTATAAGACACTTTTACACGTCAACATTACTTGGTCAATATTTTAAAAACTAGATGGCGCCGATTTCCTAGCTGACTGTTCCCTGAGAAGAAACGCCGAAACAAACTCAGAGGTTATGGTCTCTTTTAAAGTCCAAACATTTTATTATTAGAATTTACATCCTTATGTATTGTGTTGTTTATTCTGAAACAAAGCAACATTATTCACTGTAAATCCAGCTTTACATTCACCTATTTTAGCTCTTGGCTGGATGAAAGCGGCCTTTTATGAGTACAATTGATCCGAACTGATCGTATTAATGTACAGTGCACAATTTATAGTACAGCGTCTAGATAATATTCAACATCATTTAGTTTAATGGCAATGTCGTTATTTTGTGAATAATAAACCGTAAAGATTATTAGGTCACAGCTTTTATTACACTGCATTCATATCATAGAATTTGAATAGGCCACTGCAAAATTATTTCGCATTCAAACAGCGCCAGATATTTGCGATTTAATAATAACCACATTCAAACGAATTAGGTCTAACTGAGCACTATTAGTTGAATAAATGCTCTCTAAATTAGCTAACGTTATTTAAAACATTGTTGAATGTTTAAAATCAGACGCAAAATAATTAATCTCATAATGTAAGCGGCCCAATTTTAAAGTTCCCTGAGTGTCCACGGCTAATTACCTATTTCGGCGAAGCAGATTAATTTTGACATAAGTAATAACACTCGTGAGAGAAATACAGAATCGGCCAGTAAAATGTTTTAGAAAATCTTTCGTAAACTCAGGACTACATGTGCTAGCAAAATAAATTCTCTTTAGCCATCGAAATAAAGCCAATTTTTTAACTGTCGATGCGAGCCACCGTCAATACCAAATGGGCTACTGTAGCGTCATCTTTAAGCCCTAGAATAATCTGTGTGGAATAAATGTAGAATATCGTTCTTATTCTACATTTATTCTACACAGATGCTGAGTAGGAAATTTAAAGTATGATCACGTTGATATAATGGATATAAAAAAGGTCACGTTCACAAGTTGACATGAATGTTTGCATTTTGCCATTTGATAAGCAAAAAGTGTACCCACGAGAGTTATACCTTTAATTCTTACTACGAACGAAAGATAAAATAAAGAAATTTATTTATACACCACTAATATTATTTACCCAAGTAACAAAGCATCAGTTTTCTAATGTTTTTCGTAGTTTTTATTTTCAACATTCTACGGCTAAGAACTACCCCTCTACGCCGTAGCACGTTGTAGCAAGTTGCTACGCCAGACAAGTAGATTGTATTACAACATTATAAATCAACCATTAGTATCATCCATATTTTTTTATTTCGAGACAAAACAAGTATCTACAGTCCGGTTAAAGCAAAAAATAAGGGTACAGTGTACGTAATAATCTGTGAATTCGAACGATCATTTTGGGAACCTTGTTACCTTTATAGAGTTTTCCTGCTACCGGCTCGTCTCGGCATTTTATCGGACATGGACATTTCGGACTGCTTTTATCCGCTACTTCCCTTTTACTACCGATATGTAACGACTGATTTGAGATCTTATGAAACCACAGTTTTTATGGACAGGACATGTTTGATGTGATAGGACGAAAACAGGGCCACAGGCGATGATATTATAAGTAAAAAAAGGTAATTAGGTTACATGCTCAACATTCGATCCTCAAAACCACGTTACCTGCCATGTGGAAGTAGGATGTCTTATCGTAATTATCGGGAGCAAAAAAGAGACAAGACGAAGAAGTTTTCCCACTTCCGGACCGCGTATAACATTGGCCATAATGATAATGATATATCATCATATCGCATGTCAGGTACCTATCTTGTTTTTGTACGACAGATCATCAAACTGAACAACAGCTGTTGTTTTGACCGCATACTGCACTTTTCAATAAAACGTCTGTTTATTTTTTTTTATAACTGACACTATACATATTTTTAAGTAAATGTTATTACGGATTTAGAATCATGTGCTGAAATCATGATAACAGTATGAGTGCCATATCTCTGCCATCCTGTATTATACCAGCTAGAATACCCTTTAGAGAAATGTTAGCTTTTCATAGCAAATTATTCGAAGAAGCAGTATAATTATACGGCCGCTGCTTTACGCCGCGCCGGCACCGAACCGCGATCGTCTGCTTATCGTAATAACATGTTAATGTATGTAATTAGTCCACATAGTACGTTATTGTAACTTACATAACCCTACAACCACAACGCAAAGTTCCAGGAGACTTCATGCAAAAATAGTTTTACATAACAACGAAAGTTAAACGTGTATAGAACTTACTGTTATAATAATTTACGTAAAATGCACTAAGATACGTATTATGGCTTGAACAGAGTCTTTAGACATTAAGGGGTAGTATATGGTCTCATAAACTTTATTAGAACAGTGGTGGCCCAGTGGTAGAACCTCGACTTACGAGTTGTGGGTCGCGGCTTCGAACCCAGACTGGCGCTTTACTTTGTATAAATAATTTCACCACCACTGCTCTCAAAATGATGATAGAAAACGTAAAGAAACGGCATGTCCAAGACCTAGAAATTCTTCAAGTCATTCGAAGACAGGTGAGCTCCACATACCATCCCGCACTGGGCTCGAGTGGTAGATTACAGAAAACTCCCTCTTGAAAAGATGAGGACTGTGTCCCAGCAGTGAACATTATAGGCTGTTTACGGATTATACAGTTATTATTCATAACTGACTATTTACACTAGATACTAAATTATATCACCAACTACAGGTCGGCCGATGAATCATAGCTGGTCTGGACATAAGCTCTCCAAACTTTCGCGCATATTCTACTCACACTCTCGCCTCTTATCACCGTTTAATTACAAAATTTTACTGACGGGCCATGATTCATCGACCCGAATATAACTATGCGAATAACATAATATAATCAGACCATAATGTTCCTATATCCACTAACAGGATTCTCAGGCATAGAAATGTGGACGAGCCACATCGCTGTCATCCGGAAATTAAAATGTTCCTCAAGTTATGAATAGACGCATAATTCAATTAATTAAAAACATCCCGGAAACCGAATGTTGACAGTTCTCTCTTTTTGTAACAATTTCATTTTGGTGTTTAACCCTATTAATGGTGATGAAAGAAATCAACCAGTAACTATATTTGTGTAGGTATTATTTACCACCCATGTTCACGAGGCTAATAATATTTAAATAATTGAGACATAAAAACTATGCATAAAACGTGAAGACCGTAAGCCCGTAGCTATTTAAATTGAACATTTTCTGCTCAGCGAATTACGTAATTGGCAGAAAATAAGCCGCTTTCCGATCTCAATTAATTAACACTCAATATTTGTAGTTAGTCGTCTGTTAAATACGAATACCTGGTTAAATAAACGGTCATTTAAAAGATGAACACTACCTATAATCTGAATAGCTCATTAGTCTATTGGCAAGTGAGACTGCTGAAGGTCCCGGGGTTCGATTCGCAGATCGAATAAAGTGTTAATATTTCACCATCAGATATTTCGCAGCAGCAGCAAAGAGTTCTGCATTTTGTGCCCGGTTAATCAAAATCAACGGTCATTTATTAAAACTAGTGATCGCCCATTGGTCGAAATTCGACCATACTTCATTTGAATAGAAATACATTATTAAATGAAAATACATATATATATACATATAATAATAAATATAAAAAAAAATATGGTTACATTTGACATTCAGTAACACTATAGGCAAATAATATTAAAGACAAGTATTCTCGATGTGATGTGATGATGATGATGATGATTCTCGATGTGATCATAGATTTTAAAAATGAAATAGGTTATATATCTATAAAATTAATTTATTACCTATGGTTATACTTGACATTCAGTAAGACTATAGACCCAAAATATTAAAGACAGATATTGGACCATAAACAAAAGAATATCTATGCATGTGTGTATTAAATACACGGTAATGAATAGTAGTGTGTGTAACGTGTTATTTATTGAAAATAATGTATTTGTACGCATAATTAAAAAATATATATATTAGTATTCGTCACTTCTTGTCTGTATAAACTATAAGTGTGCGAAATTTCATACTCCTCCGTCCGCCTAATTTTCGTAAAAAGGGATCCAAAGTATTCGCGTCACGTATTAATATATAGATTACGCTGAAATTTAGACAGCACTATTCACAAAACGCCCGCTCTTCAGCATTCCCTAGTGTTCAGTTTGCAAGAAGAAGTGGTGCAACAAACTTCCCAGCAGCACATCAGTTTGATCAGTCTAATTATCATAACCTGGTTCTACCTACCATAGTATGTATTCAACATAATTAACATTACGAGACAGAACATTAGGTAAATTAAATTATTTACCATATGTCAGCTAACCATGCCAATATACCAACAAATATAATGAAAACTATACATAAGCAGAAAAAAATAAATGGCAACAGTCACGCCCCCTATAACATTAGACCTAAACGTAACCAGTGAAATATATACCAATATCTACCCCTTTAGGGAAATCCAGTATGACGTCATAATAAAGATCCATTGATGTTCTCCCGGTACCATCAAACTAATTGATTGATCCTGATAAATGGTCCAGTTTTCCATTTCAATCCCTAGAGCATTAAAAGCGGGTATACAATGTACACATAGGCCATGCCTACGTGAAATGGGAAGCACGTTTAACATTTTTATTGGTTCACGAAGCAGCACGTGCCAATTGTAGCGCGGACTATCCGTATGTATGGTACCTATGAACGTGCTCACTTACGTGTCGCCTGGCTTTACAGACGAAATGTTTATAGCCATCAGCAATAGAGTAATTGTCTGTCTTTCTTTGACATTCGTTAGACATAAGTGTCAGAGAGCAAAGAGCATTTTTTGGGCATGTAAGTACCATGTAGCGTAATTTTCCCGCACGTCATATAAAACCCACTTTTTCTGTAGACTTTATTCCTTGTTAAACTTTGCTAATGACATTACCATAAAACGAAACAATGCCAGGAAATACCAACTTATCAAATAATGATTGTATTATCATAATAAGTTAGGTAGGTACTCACTCGTCAATGGTCATCGGGAAACCCACATGTCAAATGTTAACGAAAATGTTTAGAGAGCCTACATATTATTTCACAATAGGATATTAGTCATTAGTACAGTAATTATCGTTTTTTCCTTATGGTATACCTAATAAGTCTGTCATGTGTAATGTTCCTTGATTAGAGTACGACATATAGCTTATTTTTGCAACTGATAAAGCAACAGATATGCAATGCACAATCGGACTAACACACGGATAATCGGTTCTCTGATTTCTCTTATAATCTCCCTAATTCCTTACATTTATCAGAACAATAAGTTGGCCTATAAATCTTAGTAAAAATCAAACGGAAAATTTCGCGAAACGTCAGGTGGTCGTTCATCATAACACGCCCTGTTTTTGCCTTTGTACAAAGGCTGGTTTAACTTTTAACAGTCAAGACTGTTTAAGCCTCATTTTAAATGCAATTTAAAATTTTATCAGGAACATTTTCAGGAAATAAACGTCGGAGAGAAACACTCTTAGGTGTAATCTTCTTAAAGAGCCGGACGACGGCCGAGTCCTGATAACTGCGCAAAAATTATTACTTACGAGTATATGTGAGGCAAAAAGACTTTTCAGAGAACGTTGACAATGCCACTGTTATACTTAAATAAAGGTGCACTTTTAAAATATCTTTAAGTGGTGTTTGAGATTTTTGCTCGCTGAGAATTCAGAAAAATTGACCATGTAGGTCCATTTTGAAATAAGGGCAGAATTAACAACATAGTTTAAATAAAATGTATTGTTGTCGGTAATCTAAATTCTTCAGTCTCCTTTACAATTACCTAGTTATTACTCAACGGAATGTACATAAGGAGTCATTTCTTTCCAAAAAGGCAACCAACAGTAACATTTTCTCAAATTATTTTCCTAATAGCTATGCTAATTATGAGCTCAGCGAGAGCCAGCATCTGCTCTATGCTTTATTTGTACAATACTGCTACAAAACTAGGAGTTGGGATTAAAAACCGGACGAAAGGTAAATAAGGAAACAAAAAAGAATGGAATACAGATAAAATAATTATATGCACGTTTTATTAAACATTTTATGAAAATTTTGCTAAAGGTATCTAACCGCTTGTGGAAATATTCTTTAGAATGTATGGTAACATTAAATCTTTAAATACTTAGTCCATGACGTGGAACGTCTGGTTCGCACATCACCAAAAAGTGATGCTACACTAGGACAACATCGTAAGGAAACTGGTATGTTCTAGAACCCAAAATTCGAAGACATGTAGGTATGATATCTACTAACCCGCTCTGGGCCTGCGTGGCGGATTACGGCTGACCCTCTCTCACAGAAAAGAGTCCTGTTTCCCAACAGTGAGAACATTATAGGCTGATTTTGCTTAAAAACGCAAATATTTCCTCTCCTGCTTTTAAATCACTGCATTTTTCAAGAAATATAATAATACCGTGTGGTGCCGGACGTAAAGAATAACACCACCCCATTTCTTCCGGTGGGTGTCGTAAAAGGCGACTAAGGGACTTACTAGAGAATGGGCAGCAGCGTTCTCTATGCATTTTACCACCATACTGCGATCGCCAACCCGCCTGCCAAGCGTGGCGATTATGGCAAAGCCCCCCAAATTGGGAGAGGCCAAAGTCCAGCAGTGGACGTCTTACGGCTGAAATGATGATGGTGATGATTTTTCAAGATGTGCTGTAATATACGAGTACTACAGTACATCACCTTACGTCTTGCTCGTCAGTGGCTAAGCCACCAGGTACATGGATACCGTTCTAATACGTTTGTATGAGTTATTATCTTCACATTCCACATAAAAGAGACAGCATTTACTTGAGCTTAGCCGTCTTGAATGCCACCCTTCTCTTTAAGGAAGGTTATATAATATAACTTGTTCCGTAAAGCAAAAATAAAAATTACACTGAGCAAAAGAACAAAGAGCACTCTTTCTCGTTTTCATGTCATAAAAGCCGATCAGTTTCAGCCGTTATATAAATTAGCGAAATTCATGCGTAATATAAAATTATACATGAACACTAAATAGGAATTTTACCAATAACTTCTGACCAAAACTCCTTGTTTTCCAAAATGATTCCCTACCTACGTAATACACTTTGTTGAAAATAAACATTACCTATACAAACCATGTGTTCGTACATAAATAAGCGTCAAAGTGATTTCCTCTTTTGGAACCGCTCCACCGCTCTTACATAAGAACTGATAAACCGTTATAAGTATCTTAATTTCCTCAAACATTTTTACGCAAACATTTAACGGTATGTGATCTCATAAATAAATAATGAATATTATTTTTTGATGAAGGAGGAACTTGCCTAACATATTAGCAGCCGTCGCGTCGGTCCACTTCTAATTAACCTGCATAATTTATTGACGAAGTATGGCGCAAGTATTTCGGATGCTACTACTATAAACTATCCTTCAATTCGTCAGTCTCAAGGGACAGGAACTAGAAATTGACGTACCAAAATTACTTGTCGAAGTTCTCGATCCGGGGACAATATATCAAGATAAAACACGTTCCCACCGCGGTGTTTATCTGCGGACATATATATTCATTCTCTAAAGCCTACCAATCCTGAGGGTGAGATGTGTCACACCGTGACCCCTTTTTTTTTTTTTTTTTTTTTTTTTTTTTTTTTTTTTTTTTTTTTTTTCAGGATGGGAAATCATCAAATGACTTCTCCCGCTCTGGGCGGAGCGGGAGGGCGTGTCAGACTTTTACTGACTAAAACCCACCCGTGTTCCATCAGTTGCCCATGTGCCAGGGTCACGGTATCTCTTTCGAACAATCACGCGACCCCGGCAGGCATCGGTCCTAGTAGACCCCTACACTGCTGCTGACATCTCTTTGAGGCGCGCGTGGAACACTAAGCGCCGTCGACCCGAGCTTGGTCCTTACCGGGCGGCGAGCTACCCATTGCTCGCCACCCGCAAGCTCGCGCCTACGGTGGCCGGGAGTCCGCTATTGACTCCCGACGCCCGGGGCGTCTCCTCCTGCGGCGGCTAGGGATGTGAGGGCGCAGAGACTGCCACTCCCTCACGCGCCCCGCCTCCTCCTTCGCGAGCATTACTGCTTCGCAGAAGGAGGTGACTGCTTCCCATTCCCTCTCGCTCCGTACCATGGCTCGCACCAGGGCCGGACGCGAGAGGTCGCCGCCGCCAATCGCCTCCACAAGGACACGGCGGTGCTCCGCCCAGGCAGGGCACACCTCCACCGTATGCTCCACCGTGTCCTCCAGACGATCCTCGCAATGGAAACACCCGGACGTATCCTCCCGCTTTATCCTGAACAGGAACCCACCGAAGCACCCATGCCCGGTGAGAACCTGCGTCAGGCGGAAGGTGAGGACGCCGTGACGCCTCTCTATCCACTCCTCAAAGAGGGGACTTACCGCCGCAATTGTGGCGTGCCCAGCACTGGGTTGCGACAATCGTACCCGCCATGTCGCCATGAGATCACACCGGAGCTCTGTCCGCCGTGCCGCGATTTGTCGCGGCAGCGGAGTTTCGCCCCGGCGTTTCGCCTCCTCGCGCCACTCCCACATGTAGGCGAGGACCTTTGCCTCCAGATCCCTTGGCGGCACTCCGGCAAGGAGGCTTGCTGCCTCGCAGGAGACCGTGCGGTATCCCCGGATTAACCGGATGGCCATGACCCTCTGGGCCGCACTCAACCGGCGCGCTGGGCGCAGCCTCAATGAGGGCGCCCACACCGGTGCCCCATTGTACCAATCCTGAGGGTGAGATGTGTCACACCGTGACCCCTTTACGATGTAAAGGCGTGTAACACGTGTGAACATAATAGATGATAAAGTAACAGACATATGGTTCTGTGACTTTACTTGTGAGTTCCTAAAAGCGCCTCGTCTAATGAAGACTGACTGTCTGACCTGTATTTTCTTTTCTAAGTAACTTTTCTACGACCTCTTTCGTTCCAAAGAGTATTCTGACACGACATTAGGTGCTGAATTCACTAACTTTTCTATTGCTTAGTGAAGTAAAAATTCTACAGATCATGACTTTCCTGAAAGTATTTTACACGTCATATCGATAATCATTTATATTTTACAGAACTTTCATCTAATATTCTTAAAGGTGAGTAATAGGTACATAAATATTTTTCATTAGGTAGGTAATTACTCATCTTAAAACTAAAGTTGACAATAAATAAAATAAGGCAACGGTTTTCACTGGCAGAGCTTATTAAAAGCGGCGCCATGGCTTCTTTTTAAAAACAGAACAAAATGTTCAAGGAGTGATCATTGACATTCCTTTCCTTTTCATTAAACGCAGATTTTTTTAGCAAATTAATAATGAAAACAAATTCATTTAAAGATAGCGGAATATTTTGGCTTACTATTTCCATTTCAAGTTCCTTATCAAATAGTTTAGCACTCATGTCGACCTAATAAAAAATAAGGCCTAGTGCTCCATTTGAGAAGCGTAGTCATTTGTGGAATAGCGATGGAACCCACTTAATATTACTTATGAGTCCAGCTCCTTAATACATTTTCTGAAATTTCCTCCGCATTTCGTATTGCCGATAAAATTGAGTTTTCGTTTCAGATCTAAATTAAGTTTGTGACGGAAATTTTTTACACAAAGACAACAGAGCAGTCATGAACCTACTGCAATGCTAATTTATCGATATGGTTAAAGCAGGTTGTAATGGCTTGCATAAAAAAATAATAAAAAAATGACAAATTTTAAATGAAGTCAGTAACTTAGGAATCCATATTAACTGATTCTGATGACTTTTATTTAAGGAATTAATATGACGGCTTGACTTTTTTATGGAAAATATGGCAATCCGCCACATTTATTCGTAACATAACGTTATGTACTTACTGATTGAAAAATCGACCTTTAATAGATACCGAACCCATTATGCACCAATTATACAAACGCGAATGTTAGATAAAAATATAGCGTCTTTCAAATGGAATTTATTGGCACAAATTGTCACTTTATCAGAAGTGTGCTCGACCAGGCGGACGCTCGCGATGTTCTTCAAATAATATAGTGCTCTCTTTAATTGGCAGTTAGACTTCTATTTTCAGTTAAAATGATTGCCAATTGAACAAGGGATATTAATAAGTTTTTATGTGGTCACGTAATGACTACTCGACTCTTTAAGAAGCTTAGCGAAAGTAATATTTTCCCTCGCAGCCTTAAAGGCTTTCAGCAGTCGATAAGGAACCTTCATGCTGAGCATTAATCGGTCGCAGACTGATTATAGTGAACACATTTCATTTCATAATCTTACAGTTACATCTAAGGATAAATAAATAAAAATAAAAACAATTCTTTGACTCTTAAAAATACATGTTACAAGACAGTCATAATAAAATAGCACATAAATGTATGGGATGGGCAAGAAAAGACGTTGAACGTGCTATCTACACCTACAAATTTATAGAAGATATATAACAGTTTTATATTTGCAATAGTTTTATCTATATACCCACCTATCAGCCGAAAGACGTCCACTTCTATACCTATTTCAGGCCTCCAACAATTTGGGGGGTTAGCCATAATTGCCACGCTTAGCAGGTGAGTTGGCGATCGCAGTATGATGGTAAAATGCATAGAGCACACACAGATCGCCTACCTAGTAATGATATCATTTATGAGACATTCTGCAAATCTTTTCCTAATTTTCCAGCTACAATATTTTGACACCCAAACAAAGTTTATTTTGTTTGCACGAAACAAGTTTATACTTCATCGTTTCGCGCGCACCAAACAGTACATATTCGAAATTTCGCGACTGGTAGTTACCGCTTGTTACCGTTCCTAACAATATATATGTTTTTTGTTTCAGGTAAGTTCAGAACCGGCGGTGGATGTACGACTAACTTCTTGTAAAAGAGTTACTACGCTCCAGGTATTTGGCTTTCGGTACCCAATCTAACTTTGTTATAGAGTAAAACAAAGAACGCTGACTATAACGGTAGAAGTATAAGTACTGAAAGGAATCAGTAACTGTATTTTGTTCCTGTTGTATAGTCAGGAAAATGTATTCAAAATTTACCACATTGCGCTACTAAGTTTTTTCCATTGTGAAGTCACTTCATACGGCCGATAAAAATAACAGTTCTGATATTTAACATACTCGTACCTAATGAATGTGATAGACAATCCATTTCCTGGTTAAATCTATTTCTGTGTATGTATTTTTCGTCAAATTCCCCCTTGCATCGGTACGGTATGTGTATGCATTTCTTATTAAACCACTGTTATGGAAATGTTCGAATAATGGAATCCATATTCGACTTGACAAACTAATCAAGTAGTCTACCAACGTTACATGAATTTAGTTCACGAAATGGGATTGTAGTTTGCCTTTGAGCATTGGCGTTAATACAATAATAATAATTGATGTCTAAGGGAAGGTATGTACGTAAATAGACACTTGGAGAAATATCGTATGTTTCAGTAGGATATAGCGTACCTAAGTAGTATGGTCTATTCAATAGGAAGATGATATATCTATTGCATATCGTATTGGTAATGGTAGATAGAGACAACGTAAAAAATATTGGGACGAACAGACTGTTCAAAATTATCTCAACAACAAAGAAAAACAAACTTTATCTTAATTATATAAAGTTCTTGTCAGTATGACAGGTGTCACGTAATATTTGCATTCTGAAACATTACTTGTGTCATTGAGTTAATATTTAATTTTCATAGTTGTTTCGATCATTTTGAACAGTGTTCGTTCCAATATTATTGACGCTGACTGTACTTATTCAAAAGCCCAGGCAACGTTGAAGCAGGCTTACAGAGCCCGGTTAATAGGCACTATCAATGGGATATGGAAGCCAGATAAGTTCGTTATCACTGAAATCGCAGTTCGAAAGCTATCGGATTTTTGAATATCTCTCATAGCGCTTTACAAATCGATCAAAGTGATCATATAGAATTATACCTGTAATGTAGATAATGTAAATACTCTACAAAATGTAGGAACATCCACTATATACGTATAGTTTTCTACGATATAACATACAAAGTCTATCTGTAAGAATTGGGGAACCTGGTGACCCGTAACACAGGTATTCGATGCCTTCTTCGGGCTCCAGTTTCTCACAAATGTTTATATATATTTTTTAAATAGTTTTAGCACTTTCTATACCTGACTGCAAAATGTTTGACGAGAAAATAAATTTAATTTTACATTTTAATTATATTCTACTGATTTTCATTGTTAAGATATTCAGATACCAATGCACAATTGAAAAGAAAAGAAAGCTTCTTCCAACAACAATCAAAAGTTATGTCGAGAATCGGTTGAAAGTTATGTCGACAATAACAAGTTGCAAAAGTATCTACTTTAGTCTTGGCTGAATAATGACCAGCACAATGCATAATCGTACCGAGGTTATTAAAATAAATTAAAAGTAGAAACTACCTCAATATTTATTAATAAAATACCTAGACTCATCTGCTTAGATTATTCAAGTAAATTATATGGTCATAGGTAAGGAGTAACCAACGTAAAAGTTCGTTTAGAGATTCGATCTTTAAATTATTACTTACTGCTGCACCACGCGGTTCCACCCGCATAAGTCTTGATCCCGTGGAAATATCCGGATAAAAATGTTTCTACATCCTTATCCTACACCACAATTGCGTAACACACTATTAATCAGAATCCGAATCATTTTGAAGGTTAAAGCTTATCCATTGCTTCATTTTGTGCGAACTTGTTTGCTCAGCAACTTAATTAACACAACGAATGATGTTGAACTATCAAAATAAAAGTAGTTACCCCGCTGGTCATGGTCTACCCATGTGACCAATTGCATTAAAATCCGTTCACCTGTTTTAGCGTGAACGCGTAACAAACAATTTTACTAATAATCTAATATTTCTCTTTATTGAGACTTATTTTGAGTTTGACCATCTACTTCAACTCTCTTCTGAAAGAATTAATAAAAAAATGAGGTTATATTTATTCATCAATAAAAGTCTATACCAAAATTAAGCAAACACAGCAAGTAAATAAACAGTAGAAACGAAGTACTTAAACCACTAATTTACTGTCCTAATAATACCTACAAAGATCTCTAGGAGATTAGCCCGTAAATTGAATAATTTATTGCGCACAAAAGTCGCAAGAATAAACAACACCGAATGTGTACTCCGTCTTGGGTATTCCACGAAATACGATTGTGTTTAGAACAAAAATACAAATACATCGCATTATTAATCTTGTCTAAACTAACTAATATAATAAAGAGTAAAAATTTGATAGTTTGTAAAATTGTTTGTAATGCATAAACTAAAAACGACTAAATCTGTTTGTTTTTTAATCTTTACCCTTGGGAAACTGCATTATTCGGGAGTAACATGAGCTATAGGTTTGCCGCGGACAAAGTCACGGGCGAAGTGCTAGTTTTAAATAAAATGCAAGAGAACGAATAAGCTTTCCCTAAAAGTTCTAAGTACAGTGAACTGGGTTACAAGGGTTATGTAACGCATGGCTTAGTTACTGTAAATGTACACACAAAAACCTTTCACCCAGTCTTAAGTTACAACCAGGATAACCTTCAGATTTACAATACAATTTTCGATTAACAAGGAGGATAAAATTGAAATATATGAATAACAAGATAATTTTTTCTAGCAACGAATCTATTAATTTATTATTATTACATGCTCTCAACACGTATAGAAAAAAAAACACTGTTCTCTTTAATTTATTTCAAAAGAAATTCTCATGTGCATTATCAAAATTCATTACGTTATTTATTGTATAAACACAACGTGCGCTGTTCAAAATTCTGAAAAAACTCGATTTTGCTTGAAGTGTTATCAAAACAGTTTTTTTCATTTACATCATCATTAAAATCTTTTGTGTGGACCAACATATAACTATGTATAAGTAGCTGAAATAGGTAACATTATGTATGTAATTATATGACAAGGTTTGGACAGCAGTGTAAACAGAACAAAAACACAATTCCAGGAACTCAATAGACCACAGCGCTAGGAAATAATTTAGTAAATTCATTTAAAATTCTTTGTTGCTTGACTATCCTTGTAATGTGAACACAATGTGTCCAGTTCTATTACCCCGTTGAACAAAATTGTCGGTGTTGTTAGTCCTAGAATTTGTATTTCCTAGATGTAAAAGTAGGAAATAAAAGTTACCGGACTACATATCGTTGGCATTCAGAGAACTGTATTTTTTAAAGCATCAAATCCTTTTTTTAGACCGAAATGCGGCATTAGTTTTCTACATACATACATTTTCTATATAAAAAATCATGCCTTTTTCCCATGGGGGTAGGCGCAAAATATAAAAAGCCACCTGCTACGATCCTTAAATAAAGGAGTATTTAAGGATAGTCGTTTAAGTTCTCTCTCATCTGGTTATACACGCACTCCAGTTACCAGTACTACGCACCTGACCCTTCTGAAGAACATTACCAATAAGGTCACTATATGTTCTCCTATGGCGTCCCCTTCCAGCGTGTCTAGTCACGTCTGCCTTGTATATACCTTTTGTATGAACAAATTCAAAGAATTTGTTCGTACAAAAGGACAACGAATTTTATAAGTACTTGGTACTTGTTGACAGTCCTACACTGTTTTCCCATACCTATTAATACTGTAATTTAAAACCATTGTAAAAGCCAATTATTTTTAAAAGAGTAACTGTGGAGTTTCTTGCCGGCTCTTCTCCATAGGAATCAACTATTTGGAACCGTGCGTTTCTGACGTTTTATAAGTGCCCATGTTGTCAAATCTATACTTATAATAAAACTGTAGAGAGGTCAATTCTGTACATTGAAAATACATTCAAAATTAATATTGTAGGATGAATGGTGATCGATACTGATGCCAAAAATGCAATCAGTAAATTTTTTGTCTGTCTGTCTGTCTGTCCGTCTGTCTGTATGTGCACGCTTGGGTCAAAAACTACTGAAGGGATTTTAACCAAACTTGGTACGATTGTAGTCCATATTCCTGGGCAGGTTATAGGCTATATAACATAACGCTAAGGTACATAGGAGCCGAGCAGTGACGATAAATTTGAAGCAAGTCGGATGAAAATGCGCTTTCGACCTCTTATCCTCGCAAAATTAACCTGGATTAACACATAGGCTACTTTTTATCCCGGTAGTACGTTCACGCGGGAAATTATCCGACTTCCACGTGGGCGAAGCCGCTGGCAAAAGCTAGTGTGAAATAAAAATATTTTGATTTGATTTAAATTTTCTCATAAACTACCTACAGGAAGCAAACACGTATAGACAAGCACTTGAAACCCCTATCAGTCCTGGTGCAAACGTTACAAAACGGCTTGAATCTTACCCAGCTCTTTTTAACCAGACAATGGTCCTTCAGGCTTTGTTAGTGGGTGAACTTAAGAGGCTTACTTTAAAGCTTTGGTATCCTATTTCCGCTATGTTACACATACGTTTATATAACAGCGTGTGCATGTATGCTGGGAGGTGATTAGGATATTACATTTAATAGTACAACGGATATTACAAGTTGTTATCAGTCTTTTGGGCCTCATAAGAAGGCTGAAAATCACCCATAGGGCAATGGAGAGGGTTATGCTTGGAGTTTCCCTACGTGATCGGATCAGAAATGAAGAGATCCGTGGGGGAACCAAGGTAACCGACGTAGCCGAAAGAATTGCCAAACTTAAGTGGCAGTGGGCAGGGCACATTGCTCGCAGAACAGATGGCCGATAGGGCCGGAAGATTTTGGTGTGGCGACCGCGTACTGGAAGACGCAGGAATGCACTGGGTGCGAGAAGCACAGAACCGGTGGAATCGGTGCTTGAGGAAGGCCTATGTGCAGCAGTGGACGATTTTCAGCTAAAATGACTATGATGATGATTAGTCTGTTAAAATAATAAAATTAATAATTTGACCAAACCAACTTAACCTTAATAAAAAAAAACACGAGACATGCGCGTGGCGGTGGTATTAACAGTTCAACACCAATTTTATAGTATTGTTGTATTGTTATTTACTCTAACGAAAAGAAGTTCCCACGACCAGAATACCAGTGGTTAATAATTATTTTATTATGTATGTTTAAAATACGTACGTAATGTAGAAAACGTGATCCTAATTACCATCCTATATAACAGCAGGTATTACAAATAAACTTCATTTGTAAAACGCTTGGTTAGGGCCCAAATGGCATATTATAAAAATCGTTTAAAGCTTTCGAGCAGTGGGCAATTAACCCAGAAAAGCCTAAGAAAGTTCGTGCCCAATTTGCGATTCGAATCTCGCGGGGCCCTTGAAGGACGGTAGCGAGGCGTTTGCTCACTTCTACGATTTTGCATGAGCCTTGACTCGACCTTGAATATTTCAGAGAAAGATTTGTGTTTTAACGAGGCAATTTTGTTATACGTAAATTCAATCATTTGCAAATATTGTTAAGACACAGTTTGGTTTAAGACAAAAAACTTTTTAACAAAAAATTAAACCGCCGAAAATCTGAAAAGCATAAAATAATAAACCTTAAAATTATGAGTCGGCGCTTTGAGTGATCCTTTTTCATTGATTTTTCAGCGCCGACTCAAAATTTTAAGGTTTATTATTTTATGCTTTTCAGATTTTCGGCGGTTTAATTTTTTGTTAAAAAGTTTTTATTTTATGATTTTTTGTGGCTTTAATGTACTAATAATACTTGGCAAGGTATACCCTATCCAACACAAAAAGAATTATCAAAATCGGACTACTCTGTATAAAGTTATGCGTGTTTATACATTACAATTAGTGAGTGAACAATCAATCATCCCCTGTTTTCCGACCCTTAGGGTTCGATTTTGTTTTCCAAATTTATATGGGACCACCTTGGGAGTATACCCTTTCCAATAGAAGAAGAATTGTCATAATCGGACCACTATGTAAAAAGTTATGCGTGGTCATACATAAAAAAAAAAAAAAAAAAAATATACGCGTCGAATTGATAACCTCCTCCGTTTTTTTTCGTCGGTTGAAAAGTGAATTATCTTACTCTGTAGCGGTGCCAACCGCTATATCACACGATAACTTTATTTCGTATATTATAAAACCGTATGCCAAAATGCATTCATTAATCAACAACATGGTCATAATGGAATATACGTTTGAAAGATCAGTCTTGAAAATCAACACCGATTAATGGCATTGACAGATTTATGTTGTGGTAAACACTGCACCTCTGAAGGAAAAATGATTGATTTATTACCTAATTGACTTTATCAAAAAGAGCTGCCTAAAATCAAATAAATGAGACGTAGGTCCCGCGCGTTCGTAGCACAGTGTGATCTACGCTGTAGCGCATTGTGCTACGAGGTCCGAGCTACGCATGCGATGTGATGTTGTTTTCAAATTCCGATTTTCCAGCCGTTTTTTTCGGAAATGTACTATTCTTTACGACATTTTTATTAACAGTTTCACCTACATACGCTCAATTCGGCGATGAACATAACTTTATGATAATGCAAATACTTTCAAACATAACGTCACCTTTTAAAGTAGTTAGCTTCTATAACTTTCGTGAACTTTCCAGGAAGTTCAGTCAAACGTTACAACTTTTCAAAGACAAGTTTTGACCCGCTTAGTTAGAGGTTGTTCAGCGTCTATTATTGTTGGATTTGCTGAGTTTTATGCTTAAGTGCACCTATCTGCTTATCTTGGTCTGAACTTTCCATCTTTCATTTAAATTATGTGTAAACTAAATTTCTTCAACGTCACAGTAATGCTATTAGCGGCAATATCAATTAACTATTAATAAAATATTGTTTGGTAAGTTTTTTAGTTGACTATTAAATAGGATTCTTTTTAGTGGATATCTAAGTAGTAAAAGGGATTGCAGAGGCCGACTCAAGTTTTTGTTTTACGGAAATAATAAAATGTTTACTTTGGAATACCTACGTCCTACAATAAAATAAAAGTTATCTCCTATGAAGAACAAACTCACTCTTCAGCATTATAATATTAGTATAGATGCATATTGCTGTGTTCCGATTTTGATACCAAAAATTTAATGTATTGTCGTTTATATTTAATATTCAGATTGTAATTATTTTTTATTATTATTATAGACATAGCCTTTAAAGACAAAGACACAGATTTAATCAAGCATAAATCATTCAAACCATTTACCTGACAGTTTTTAAAATACAAACTTAAAAACCTTACCTTTCTGCGTTTTATTAGCAATAACATTTTCTTAATTAAAACAAATGCCTCTGACCCAATTACAGCTAAAAAAATTGCAAAGAAATGTTTAAAAAAACGCTTACGTAACATACACAACATATATTGTTCCCACTGATGGGACTCAGGCCTCCTCTATCACGCGGGTCAGTGCGAGTTGGTAGATGTCACATGTCTTCGAATTTTGGATTCTAGGACATGTCGCTTTCCTCACGATGTTTTCCTACACCGTTTTGAGAACAGTGGTTCTGAAATTATTTACACAAAGTACAACTCGTAACCCGGGCCCGATACCACTGGGCCACCACTGCTCCTTAACGCTTAAATAAACAATATTCCCTAATAAGCAAAGCTGTTTATTCTGCAAAAAGATTTTAAACAGTCCTTATGAGTAAATTAAACTGTCTTACAACTTGGCCAATGTCACAGGACGGTTAAAATTCCTCGGCATCGATGGAAACATAACATGATAAACGATAGCTCTTTTTGTAGGTACATAAGACCCATTTTTCATTAAGTTTTTCCGACCTTAATAAAAAACCACAGGGTAAACGTGTTCCCAAATCAAAATTATTTGGTTCATGTCTTTCATTGTGTCGGTCATGTGTTGTTTGCAGAACCGACCTTTTAGCCCTTTTAACGTTCCTTAAAATATTAATTTGGATTCCCTTTCATTTTTATTAATTTGATGTTTAAATGCTCTACTTGGTTTTTTTTTTCTTTTACATATTGGTCATTCATCCTTAATCATTTAAAGAGGTTCACCCCACAAAGGTAGGCCTAGGCAATGGCCGGCGCCACCTGTTTTAAAATATTGACAAAAAATATTCACGTGTAAAAGTGACATAATACTTTTCCAAAATTTAACATTAATCTATTTCAATGGATTGACAAAATTTCAAGATAGTAAAGAAGAGATACGAAAATAATGAAAGATTTATTCAGGTTGTAGGTTGTAATTATTCACAATGAGCATACGTCGAGTTAAAATCTAAATTAATGTAAAATAAACCAATTTTCGCCAGCCACACACAGATTGAAACACATTAATACTATAAAAACGGTCTTGTGCGGTCTCACAAAGGATTTTAAAGCTTTATAGAGCTGTCTTTGATCTAGATAATGGCTGGTTCGTGCACTACTATCTGCCATCAGCTTCGGTAGCTCTTGTGTCAAGCATAGCGTTTGAATTTTCTTTTATAAATTAGCATCTTGTAGCCATCATTCTCTTGTGGAATAGTGATTGAAAAGAAGCACTAAGAAAAAGGGACTTTATGTTCTCGCACGTATAGTTTTAATTATATACATATGTCTAAAGAAAATCCCAAAAACACTGGTTTATGCGACTCCAAATTGGCAATGGCCACTAAATCATGCCTAATGTAATCAAATAGGTATACCTACTTAAAACAATGATACTATTAAGAATTCCCTCAGGGATTTGCACCACTACTCACTTAATGCAATTAGAACCATTTTAATTACACGTCAGTGCATCACTGGTAAACTGCAAACGGTTTAACAGAAATACATTGCTGTTCTTAACACTATTTAGCTAATTATATTTCACTAGCTTCTGCCCGCGACTTCGCCCGCGTCAAATTTTTGCTCCCCTGACTCTTCCCGTCGCATCGAATTGCCTGCCAGTTTTCGTCCATTTTTCGTTGCTGCTCCGCTTCTTTTGATCGTAGCGTGATGTAATATAGAGTATAGCCTTTTTCAATAAATAGGCTACCCAACACAAACATAATATTTCAATTCGGACCAGTAGGTAGTTCCTGAGATTACGGCGTTTAACCGAATAAACAAACTCTTCAGTTTTTTACTATTAGTAAGAAACTATCTTCGTGGAAACTATGGACGCAAATTACTGATATCTCCATGTTTTCGACAGCTGATAATAAAAGAGTTTTATATGCGTATTTGCTATCGTACGGCTAAAGGGATCCCTGAAGAATCCCACTTTATCCTATCAGAATCACACTTCAACCCTCGGGTAGATCTTGAGTTGTGATATATACACACATGTTCAAGGGCTATTGTGTTTTGAAAAGGAGGATATAAAACATGTATTAGAATTATTTGTGATGTATATTCCTAGTCTATGTCTCATTTTATTAACTTGCATTTAATCTAGCCCAAATGTCGTAAGGGTACCTTTTTAATGTGGATAAAGTTTAAAAAATTTAGAGAATTTGAGAATTTTTCAAGATCTTTTCCTTCATCGTTTCGAGAGCTGTTTATACAAAGTAAAGCGTTTTCACAGGGTTCGAACCTGCGACCTACAACTCGTAAGTCACGGCGTTTCCACTGAGCCAATACTGCTCTTTACGCTATAGGTAATGCACCTGTCTATGACCTACCAAAAATCTATAAATAAAGTAGCTATTTCTATAAAAGTATTGACTCCAATTACTGTAGGGCTCATATACACTTTATTTGGCAGTTAAAACTAGAGAACTCGGCATCGGGTGGCAATCCTACGTGCTATGCCCATAGACAACTTTTATTTTTATTGCAAACATTTGGAGCCAGACTGAAGTTATCTGCCCAGGTAATTGGTTTATAAAGTGAACCTCTGCAGAAACCTATTTTAGGCTTGATCGTATGTTATAATGTATAACGGATAAATTAAAAAAAAAAAAAAATATTTTTCTTTGATATTTATTCCTAGTCTTCAAATCAAACCATTTTTACACCTTCTACTCTTAAGTACTTTTTAATCAACTATTAAATAAAAGAACTTTGTAATTTAGTACAGACGCCAACACATCAAGCTACTACAATCTGTCAGATTTCTTTGATAGATTTTCGACTTTATTTCTAGAGCATTAGGTTCAAGGTTCATTGGGAAAAATTGACAGTTTCGGGTAAATTGACCTGGTGGCGTCTGTACATGGCATCTACTGAGCCTATTTTAATAATCATACCCAACAGAAATAATATCTGTTCCAAGGTAGTCTTATTAAAACAATGTTTGTTTAGTTGAACAATTACTGTGAAGGTAAATATTTACCGAATTTGAACAGGGATCGCAGGGATAAGTAGGAGCGTGAAGTAATTGTGTTCGCAACCTTGTAAGATAATCTATGAATATTATATTCATAATACAATGTTAATGCTGACTTGTTACTGTACACTCTACTGTGATTAATGGCTTTACTGACAGTATTTTTGTAGTAGACGTACGTAAATGTAAAAGCCTCGTTATAATTTAAGCCCTGAAACTCCACTGCGGTTTATATGCAGACCACTACAGCTCGCTTAGTAATTGCAGTAGATATTTATATTAATATACTAGCTTTTGCCAGCGGCTTCGCCCGCGTGGAGGTCGGAAAATGTCCCGCGTGAACGTACTACCGCAATAAAAAGTAGCCTATATGTTAATCCAGGTTAATTTTTTTTTAGCACGAAAGCGCATTTTCATCCGACTTGCTTCAAATTTATCGTCACTGCTCAGCTCCTATGTGTCTTAGCGTTATGTTATATAGCCTATAACCTGCCCAGGAGTACCGACTACCATCATACCAAGTTTGGTTAAAATCCCTTCAGTAGTTTTTGACCCATGCGTGCACATACACACAGACGGACAGACAGACAGACAGACAAAAAATTTACTGATTGCAGTTTTGGCATCAGTATCGATCACCATTCATCCTCTAGTATTAATTTTGAATATATTTTCAATGTACAGAATTGACCTTTCTACAGTTTTATTATAAGTATAGATATCTACTGCAATTACTAAGCGATTTACACTTAATTAAATATGCTATAACCAAATAGGTCGGTATCAAAGGTAGGGTAGAGATGTCGATGTATTCCATAACTTTCTATGATTAATCTTCTACACTTCAAGCAGTAGGGTTATGGAATGCCTTGCCCGTGTCGATTACGCGTGCTAAATCTATCACACTTTTTTCTCCTTGTAGTACCATTTTAGTTTTTTGTACTTGCATCATGACTGGTATTGTATATACCCGTTTATTTTCATAAACAATTATTTTATTTCATTTATTTGGGAAAATAATCGGTAATAGTAAAGTTTACAGTTATACACAAAATTAGAGCGAGTTAATATAAAATAAAAGCTATAGAGTGAGTTAATGTATAAGCCCCGAGATTTGCCATAAAACACAGACAAGTTATAAAACTAATGCGATATGGCCTTACCCAAGTCTAAAGCGTATTTTTATTCATGTATGTATTTTCTGTATGGCATTTTTTAAATTTTACACCCCACACTACCCGTAGTATTATCTCACCTTCCGTCAAAGACTGTCTTTAAAGATTGCCTATTGTAAAATTTCTACATTTACATCCGTTTTTATAGTGTATGCGATCTTCAATCTATCTATTAACAGTTCTCTAACAACAGCGACAATCGAACTAACAATAGTACCCCCTAATAATAAAACACCTATTTTCATGATTGAGTCATTTATCTCATTTTACACTCCTTATACAATTGTAAACGCACTTCAATATTAACTTGTAATAGAGAGAAAGTGAGACCAATTCAGATACATGGCTATCCAGTAAAAATAGTCACGTAACCCGCCGTGACCTACGAGTATCGAAACGTCCCCCAAAGCCCCCATTTTAACGTCACGCGCCATTTAGCGTGAAAAGCAGATAAATTTCACCCTAGGAAAGGGCGGTTGAAAGTTTAAACTGTGAAGTGGAATGATAATAAATAGTACTGGCCAGTTTTGCATGGCAAATTACTCCTAAAAATCCCCTTAATAAGAAACCTACTCGTATGAGAAAATACGTGTAAGTCCGGTTAAGTAGCCGACAACCTCAAGGCTGATCTGCGACAAGTCAATCCCAAAAAGAAAAGAGAAATTACTAAGAACCAATTATTATATCTCTGTTGATCAGATATTTTATTTTTTGTTTATATCATAAAGTTTTTTTTTGGCTGAATAGTCATCATCGACCTTGTCCCAATTATATAAGAGTGTAACTTCCTGTGCAGGCCCTAATAAATACTTTACTTCTTTCACCTCGCAAGTCCGAAATATCCAAGATCAACTTGAAAACAACATGAACGAATAATGTCACATAAAACTGTATTGGTAGGTTCGTACCTATAAAAGTCCTGCTATGAAAATCAAATCCAGAGTAAAACCACGACAGGAACCCTAGTAGAAATAAAAAGCTTTGCATTTTTATATCTGTGTGCCTTAACGACCTATGCATATATATCAACCACTAGGTAGAAGCTAGAATATAAATCGTACAAACAACTTCGCGTGAGTTAACTCCTGTAAAATGCAGCGATAAGTAAAAATAGAAATAGTGTATTTACAAGCAAGTTGTAAATGCAGTATGTTCACGATTAATTTTAGGTTGATTCCTATTTTTTATTGTGATGTTTTAAAATATTGAAACCACACAAGTTGTACCTATACTAAGATATAGCAAATTAAGTAGCATAATCCCCCTGTGATTGTATTGTATTAGCAAACCTACCGTACACAATTCTTTTTCAGCCAACTTCAAAATGAAGGAGGTCCTTAACTCATCCGTAATTTTTTTGTTTTGTATGTCCCGCGATATCCCGGAGATACAAAAAAATGTGGAGCAAGAAATAAATAAAAAAAGGTTATGCCTCAGGGGTAGTCCGATTTAAATTTTAAAAACTTCGCTTGGCCAGGTTTTGCGTTAGCTCAAAAATACGTATTTAGGCCGCTTTGTGTATCTTGATGATGGTCTAGTCTCACCTCCTTCTGCGAAGCAGTAATGCTCGCGAAGGAGGAGGCGGGGCGCGTGAGGGAGTGGCAGTTTCTACACCCTCACGTACCAAGCCGCCGCAGGAGGAGACGCCCCGGGCATCGGGAGTCGATAGCTGACTCCCAGCCACCGTAGGCACGAGCTTGCGGGTGGCGAGCAATGGGTAGCTCGCCGTCCGGTAAGGACTAAGCTCGGGTCGACGGCGCGGAGTGTTCCACGCGCGCTTCAAAGAGATGTCAGCAACACTGAAAAGGCTTGCTAGGAGCGATGCCTGCCAGGGTCGCGAGATTGTTCGAAAGAGATACCGTGACCCTGACACATGGGCAACTGAAGGAACACGGGTGGGTTTTAGTCAGTAAAAGTTTGACATGCCCTCCCGCTCCGCCCAGAGCGGGAGAAATCATTTGATGATTTCCCATCCAGAAAAAAAAAGGACCAGCAACTTCCGAAATTGAAGCTATTTTTCACTATGTAGTGTTTTTTAAAACTTATTTTTTACAGTGGTTCCAACGCAATTCGTCTTAGTGTTCTTGTAGGAGTAGGTAGTCAAAATCAAAAAATCAAAATCAAAAGTCATTTATTCAAACTAGGCTGAGAGTCAGCACTTTTTGATGCTGAATAGCAACAGAA
This sequence comes from Aporophyla lueneburgensis, assembly GCA_932294355.1. NCBI lineage: Eukaryota > Metazoa > Arthropoda > Insecta > Lepidoptera > Noctuidae > Aporophyla > Aporophyla lueneburgensis. Next base: position 19,596,395 of record OW028740.1, read on the forward strand.
AACATTTCACTAACAAATACAACGAGAATCCCAAGCACAAAAATAAAGCACATTTTGCGTAATTGTACAGTACACTCTGGTTTATCGTGTCACTATCAACATTACTTGACATACCCACTAATTACTTATTCACAAATCCATGCGAATAGCTATCGGAAAACATGTAACGATATCGTGACACAGATCAAATGTTCGTGTTATAGAACGACAGTGTAAGCTATATAAGTCTAGGGTCGTTACTCTGTTTTACTATTACAGTACCTGGAATCATAGTAAAACACAGTTGCTGTGCAACTTTGATAACTATTCCGACAAAATCATTCTACGAGTCTATTTTAATCTTCTCCTTTCATTGGCAGCCAAATCTCCGTCTTCTCGAAACAATACTCTGGCACCCTTATTACGTAAAACACTGTTAACCAAAATCTGAATTGCTTTCATTCCATTGCTTCATATGTTCAAATAGATTGTCTGCTCAACAACGTAAAATCGCAATGCATGTTGTTGAACTGTCAAAAAGAAAGTCCTCCTACTGTTAGTATGATACACAACTACACCGCTGTTCTCATTTATTTGAAGGCTTATTCTAAAAGCACTCGAACATTCGAATGTGATTGTGGTAATTATTTCGCCAGTTTGTATTACGTAAATCGTCTTTTACAGTACAAATCTGCACGGCTGGTAACCGCCTGCAGTTTGAGCTTAGAGCTAGCACTAGCTAGCTTCACATAGTGTAGTTATTATCCAGAACCCATCACGTCCACTAGGGATATTCGGACCAGCAGGAAGTAACCTCACCCATAAAGGGTCAGGGCATCGCTGAATAAATCTGGACATTAATTTGAATAAAATATCCCGTACCGTAATATTCATCTGACCATTATATCAAGCGCATGGGTAGTATTAACATAATGGCTGTGCTCGCAAGCGCTTCTGTTGAAGTCCTGGGTCAATTCCCAGGTCGGGGGAAAACTTATAGGGTTTTTCTATCTGGAATCTCTCCTGTAGCAGCCCGGAGTCTGGATTTGTGCCCGGTTGATGACAATAGGCTTTGATACGGGACTTAAACACAACGCTGAAATGTAGATGTAAGTACAATAAGTACACCACTGCCCAACCCTACAGAGAAACAAAGCGTAATATTACTGCACAAATTAACAAAGCAAATACCTCGATTATTTACTGAATCTGCATGCGAATCATTGGGATTATTATTAATTGTCAACGAATAGCTTGCTGAAATTACGTACTGCAACCGACGATCATTTACGATAATTTGATTGGTCCATCATTTATTCAACTGGCATCATTTGATAATCTAGGTTAAGTACCCGGTTTAATGCCTCCATCAAATCGAAACAGATTAATTTTGGATACATTTACATTGTGTGCGCCGGTGTTATTGTTCAGGGTGCTTTCATATATTGCGTCGGTTGACGTGGCTTTGTCGTGGCGTAGACGCTAAACTAGCATTGGATAGACGTGATTTTATCCCAAAAAAATCACGAATATTTGACATTAGTATAGCCATCATACATGCGTTGACTTCGAGTAAAAGATAACATAAGATCAGTTGTTTATGGCAACACAAAGTTTTTAGTCTTTGATAATGATTGTCTATGGTTCTCTCTCTGACGTCCGCCATAAGACGTGCGTGGTGTCTGTACAATAATCAGTGAGCAATAAAAGTGTAATAACAAGCAAGTCGTTTTAATCAAGGGTCAAGAGACCAGAGAAATGTACAGTCCACACTATCACACCGCAGGTAGCCTCCGACATTAGGCCTACGAGCTTATACCGAGGTGAAGCCGACCACACAGTAACACACAAACTTTTAGTCTCATATATTTCAGACGATCGTGAGCGAGAAAAATATTCGCTCTGTCGCATCTATAATCGTTTAGGTACATAACAAGCACAAAGTCCATAATTTCCCCGCGCCATTAAATCCATATGTTTGTAACTACAATTTTACAACCCAAACAAACAATTCTTTCCTGCGCATACCGATACATGTCCACATGACCGCCTGACCCCACCATTAACAATAATAAACCAATACACGATAACAATAACCGCAGTTTCATAAAACAGTGGAGTTATAGGAACATTCATGTATTTCACTAAAAGTTAATGAAGCCAACAATATCAAAGTTGATATTATAACAACGCTTACAGGCACGGAGAAGTTTTAATTGTACGTGATAATTGGTATTTGTATTACAGTATAATAATTCTTAATAAGTGGGCATTCTGTAATCGAATATTATAATTATTTTCTCCCGACTTTATTTGCAACATCATCATCGTTTCAGCCGAAAGAGGTCCACTGCTGGATGTCCAGCCATAAAATGATTTACTCATGGAATCAATTATCATTTATTTGATATTTTATGCAAAATAATGACAAAAAAAATTTTTTTTATGATATAGTAGTCCTTTATAACACGCTTTTTTAATACGCTTTTATTAGCTTCATACGTATGTCAGATGTTAGTATGTTATGCTTATGTAACGGAAACTTTGAACATGATTTTAACCGCCTTAAAAACGTCGGATTAACCTGAAATTTGGCATGCTTATCAAGAACCAATCACAGTACAATAATTTTATAAAGTTCCACTATCCTTGCCGTTGTTACCTGGATAGAAAAAAAACTGTCTTCGAAAACTACGCTGCCATGTCACAAAAAAAATACCAAAACTACGCTGACATACGTCACAAAATTCGAAACACTAAAAAGTGTATTTAGTTTTTTTTTTACTATTATTTATTTTTCTTATTACTACAATTTAAATATTCTTAACTAGCGAATCCATTTCATCAAGTAGCATGATGAAATGGATTCACATTCGTGTATCCGAACAGAAAAGCGCTTTCGTATGGCTACACGCTTAGCAGGCGCTTTGGCGATCGCAGTATGGTGGTAAAATGTATAGAGAACGCTGCAGCCCATTCTCTAGTAAGTCCCTTAGGCGCCTTATGCGACACCGACGGTATGAAACAGGATGGTGCTATTCTTTCCGTCCGGCACCATACAGAATATACAACTGAATAACATAAGCCTATATTTCAGCAAACATGGACATTTTTCTGAAACCATTACTTAAAATAGAAACAATGGAACAAAACTGGGGTATAAGGTTTCTCGGTATCCGAGCAGTGAAATTCTTCAGCACAAATTATAGGCAAACTGAAACTGAAATGAAATTAACTCCATATTGTATTTGATACCTTCCATTGAAAAGCGAAAGCAAAGTTTCAATGAAAAGGCGAAAGGATTTGGACAAAAGGAAAGGAGTTACCATTCAGAATTATCTTTTATAATTGAATGATTGATTGATCTCCTGATATAAGTAACCAGATTATGCACAGCTAGGAATATCTATGCAAAATCACATTTCTCAGCTGTCATAGCATCCCTTCCTTGACAAATTTTTTGAGGTATTTTTAAATACGTAAAGCAAAAGTTTAATTTGAATAATATTAACTCAATTTATGAAAACTGCTCCACCATTTCCAAACAAAATATTTGCGTGGAAAATCCGCAGACTCGAAAGCGGTTTATAATTAATACGTTTAATTAAAGAGACGAAGCAGTAATGAAGTGCACGACAATATTGCAATACCAGCCTTTCACGAGTCGCTTAATTTTGTTTATTGCTTTCAGTAGCTTACCAATTTCCGTCGCAATTTGAAACATATTTCAGAAAATCTTTTTGAAAAATTTCAGCCATACGTCATGCATTTTTCATTTCAACGTGTGTATCTGACGCCCGTCGGTACAGGACTGGGGCGAGTCATACATTTTTCATCTAAACTTATTTATTCCAATCGTTATGGCTTTAGTAATACTCTAGTTCATTTTTAACCACAATTTAACTATTTAATTTAGGGTTCCCTCTATCTGGCAGAAACTTGATGTTCCGAATTTTATTTGGCATAACACACTTGGCATAATCTTATTTAAACGAATATTTGTAAGGCATAAAAAATGTTTAGCATAATCATTGTTTGGCCGAATGTTTATATGCTCGACTTTATCGCGGTGTAAGAGTCAGATAAACGTATCTACATTTTCTCAATTTCACAGGAAAGCAAAAATACTGCCGTCTTAAAAGTATGCCAGCATAATATGCTGGCATACTTTTAAGACGGCAGAATTTTATTTCGCATAATTACCTTTGCAGACTTATAATTTCGCATAATTTCGTTTAGCATAACATTTATTTAGAGCGACGATTATTCGGTATAATTTCACTTGGCATACTATGAAGATGGGAGAATTTCATTTTGAATAATTTTTTTAGGCATATTGTCATTTGTATAATATTGCATTTTGACCTTAAAATAGTGTCCCAAAAAGTCAATATATGTTGTGCTACAAAAGTTATTGACAGAAACGAATCGCTGCAGAAACGACTCCACGTAGTCTTCTCTGCCCTACCCCTAGAGTGTAATTTTAACCCGCGTAGGCGAGGAGGGGCGAGGCGGCCCGCGAGCTGAGGAGCAGGTGATTTTGACGCGCGCCGCCGCAGCTGAGGCTGGCTGGCGAAGCCGGCCAGCAAGCCGAAGCTGCGGTGGTGAGCGTAAAACCATCTGCGACAATGAGCTCACGTGGGACCGCCGGAGCCTCGCAGTGCCGGAGCCGTGACAGAAAGCATGCATGCTGCATGCTCGCCTGCATGCTGTGAGCTTGCTTGCATACTGCATGTTGCATGCTCGCCTGCGTGCTGTGAGCTTGCTTGCTTGCTGCATGCTTGCTTGCATGCTTGCTTGCCTGCATGCTGCATGCTTGCTTGCATGCTGCATGCATGGTGTATGCTTGTTTGCATGTCTGAATACAGCGTGCTAATTATGATTTTTCTGCAATGTAATATATGAGTGTGTCTATTATTATGGATACGAGTATGAAATGTATGCCAAAAGATGATTCTAACTGTAAAATTTCTGAGATATGATAGTTCTGCCTTTTAATGAGTATCGATATGAAATTATGCCAAGAGACGATTATGACTGCGAACTTTCTGCGATAAGATGGTTCTCCCTTTTGATTATTATGGATATAAAATGTATGCCTAAAGATGATTCTGACTTATAAAATTATGCGTTGTGAATTTATGATAAATGAGTGTATGCCAAACGATTTTCTGCGAAATGAAGTTTATGCTATCCGCTGTTATGCAAAATAATATTATGACGAAAAAACTTCTGCCATAAAGGGTGGACCCGTTTTTTTTAAGGAAGTCGGTTGTTTTTTTTTTATTTAAAATGAAGGGCAATTTACAGCTTAGAAGAGGTAGTAAGTTACAGCTCGTCATATATTATTATACACTTTGGTCTTAGACCTTTCCATATGCAGTCTTTAAAAAATATTTTCGCGCATAAAAGTTTTACACTTAGCTAGTCAGGTAACCTACGTTTTATAGTTAAAATTAATAAAAACATTTCTATAGCACATCGATACCATTATATTTTATTTACATTCGTAGATTTTTCCTAAACAAACGTTTTTACATTGTGTTATTTTATCCTAAACACATGATTTCACTGCTACCTACATAAAAAGCTAAGAAAACAATTTTTCTTTTCCAGAACTTGATATTTCAAAGCAATAGCGATTATTAGCGCCATCTGGCTGATTTGGCATGATTTAAAAGCACCTCAGGTCCCTCTAGGTTCTATCCTTAGAACAGTTGCAAGTTAGCTTTCCTTTGCCTCACTTTTACCACAGTGAATCGGGCGCCATCTATGAACGCGACTGGGAGTTAGCACCGACAAACTAAGCGAATGGCTGTGTTTTCCTTGAGTTCCACGCTGAAAATTTTCCGACCGCGCGTGGCATACGTCCAAGTTCTCGTTAGTCTTGCTAGATGGCGCTATTAAAGCTATTGAATTTGGAACATTGCTGCTAGGAATAAAAACCGCAATTAAAAATAACTAGTGATCACCCATTGGTCGAAATTCCATCGTACTTCATTTGAATAGAAATACATTATTAAATGAAAAAATATATAAAATAATAAATATTAAAAAAAATAATATGGTTATATTTGAAATCCAGTAACACTATAGACAAATAATATTAAAGGCATTCTCGATATGATCATAGATTTTAAAAATGAAATAGGTTATAATATCCGTAAAATTAATTTTATTACCTATGGTTATACATTCAGTAAGACTATACTCACAAAATATTAAAGACAGATGTTCTCGATTGGACCACAGATTTGGACCATAAACAAAAGAATATATAAGCATGTGTGTAATAAATACACGGTAATGAATAGTAGTGTGTGTAACATGTTATTTCTTGAAAATTATGTATTTTTACGCATAATTAAAAAAAATATATTAGCATTCGTCACTTCTTCTCTGTATAAACTATAAGTGTGCGAAATTACATACTCCTCCGTCCGCCCAATTTTCGTAAAAAGGGATCCAAAGTTTTCGAAATAAAATTCCAAGTAAATAAAATTCTTCAATTCTCATGAACAAATCTCATCGATTCATTAACCAGGCTCCATTTCAAGGCCGACCTTTGCGTAGGAAATTGAGCAATAGAGTAGATTAATAAGCTCCATAGCTACCTCCAGGCTTACCTCACTTACTTTTGCTTATAACCCAAGGGTATTGAGCGCCTTAAGGTTATTTAATCTTAATGGCAATTGGCCTAATACTTCTTCTTATTTGCAGGCAAGCAACTTATCTATCGTCGAGTTTATTTAGAATGTAATTTGTCTTGGTTGGAATAATTTCATGAAGCTTAAGCAAATCAATTTATTTTTAAAGTTGTTACCTCTTTATTACACCATCTCGAAGAGATAATTAAACAAAAGATATTTCTTGAAGTAGAAGTTCAGTATAAATGCATGCAGACCCCTGCGATAAATCAATTAATGGAACTATTTCAATATAGTTCACTAATACAGTAATACTGCCTCCCAAGCTTCTGAAAGATATTCTTTAAGGTAAGCTCGATAACTGCCCGCAAAACATCTTTATCAACGATTTTAAACTCTATCTGTGTGAATTAAGTCACTGTTTTCAATGTTAGCTCGTTGGTTTGCATTTTACGAACTTTGGCTGGAGATTGTGGGTCGATGGCCGCTGTGCCCCGCCCCCATCTCTGACGTCACGCGTGTGACGTCAGCCTACCTGCTTCCGTCCCCAACACCCGCTACCCCCGGCCGGGGAATATCCGGGGACCTGGCCCCTAAAGCAAAATGATTTAATCAGGATTTTGAAGTAACGTAATATAAAATTTGATTTTTAATGTATACTTACGTAGGATTTCAATTTATGCGTTGCTATGCGCGTTATTAAAGTGTATGTTGGTGTTTTACTGAGTTTACCTTTGAGATATGAGATATTAAACGGATGTTTTGTTTGGCTATGGATTCTTATTAAAGTTATGAAAACAAGTGCCTAGGAATGATTAGGAGCTAAGGTACTTAGAAACCCTTTTCATATTTTATCGAAAAGCTTTGACATCATAGCTTACAACACAACAGCTTAAACCTTTACAGCAGTATCGTGGCAATTGATCAACGTTCATGCACGTCGCATTCACACGAAGCTGAAACTTCGTTGTAAATTCACAAAGAGCGGAGAGATTTGCAACCCCACCCCCGAAAACTGCAAACGCGCTCTTGAAAATGCTATCGTACCAAAGTTACAATGTCGAGGTACACCTCTATTCCAGTTTATTTTACGCTAGCGATCCGCCCCGGCTTCGTATGGGTGCAATTTACATATGAACGCGGACTATATTCTGTTCCGTGGTGCACAAGTTCTGAATAGTAACCTAACATAAGTACTAGGCTTGTATGTATTCGAGACAGTTTTTCAGCCTATAATGTTCCCACTGCTGGGACACAGGCCTCCTCTCGGTGAGAGGGATTGGGCCATAATCCACCACACGCGCCCAGTGCGGTTTGGTAGATGTCACATGTCTTCGAACTTTTGGTTCTAAGACATGCCGGTTTCCTCACGACGTTTTCCTTCACTGTTTTGAGACCATAATCCACCACGCGCACCCAGTGCGGTTTGGTACATGTCACATGTCTTCGAATTTTTGCTTCTAAGACATGCCGGTTTCCTCACGATGTTTTCCTTCACCGTTTTGAGAGCAGTGGCGATGAAATAATTTACACAAAGTAATGCGCCTGCTTGGGTTTGAACTCACGACCTACTACTCGTAATTCGCAGCCGTTACCACTGGGCCACCACTGCTCGTATTATTAAGTACTGATTTTTATTTATGTAATTTACATAAAATACATCAGTAAGTAGGTACATTATTCCATCTGGAATAACTATACCTTACTTAAGTAACTTTCAAATGTTGAAAGATTTTCTCGAATAGGAGCTCCAGTTTTGGAGATTACCTTCCACATGTAAACTCACAAAATTCGCTGTATCTTTTATAATTTTAGTCATTAGTAATTATTTTACACTAGTTGTATCCCACGGTTTCGCGCGCATAAGACTTGATCCCGTGAGAATATTGGGATAAAAGTATCCTAAAATGCAGTATGTACCAATATCCAGAGGGGTAATTGCGCAGTAGGAATTACTTTCATTTTGACAAGTGCAAAACATTCATTGCGTTAATAACGCTTTTGAGATGACAAAAGTTTCGAACTTAATAAGCAATGGATTAGAATATTCTTCAAAATGATTCATATTTTATTAGTAGTTTTAAGCAGTTTGTTTGCATGTCTTCTCGTGTGTGAAATTACACCCAAATCCGTTCAGTCATTTTAGCAAGAAAGCGTAACCAACGTAAAAAAAAAAACAAATATTTTCCGTGTAAAATTCTAGTGCAGATAAACCGCATCAAACTTTAAAGCTGTCAGGAAGTTTCAAAATGGAGTTTACGTTAGATTAACATAAGAATAACAGGCTCGCTTGGTTGGTTTTGGGATAGGCGGAAAAGCAAACAAAAGATTTTCGGGAAGGCCTCCCGTTACTTCTGTTATGTTTGCGGGGAACTGGGCCTTATTGACTGGACAATTATAACTTTAATCGTTTCTTTTTATTTTCTGCAAAGTCTTGCTACCGAGTTTGTTTCGATTTTCACAGAAACACACAGTTCTTACAACTATTTATCGTGTCTTCGTTTTGACATCAACATCATAATTTCAGCTGAAAACGTCCACTGCTGGACATAGGCCTCTCCCAATTTTTTCCCATAATTGCCACGATTAACGGGTTGGCGATCGAGGTACTATGGTAAAATGCATAGAAAACGCTACTGCCCATTCTCTAGTAACTCCTTTAATCGCCTTTTACGACACCCACGGGAAGAAATGGGATGGCGCTATCTTTACATACGGTACCACACAGAACGTTTTGTCAACAAAAAGTGTTCAGTGCTCATTATTATCCCCATTACATACATGCATAAACTCACGCCTTTTTACATGGGGGTAGGCAGAAACCACAGAACCACTACGCCACCTTCTACGATCCTTACATACTATGTTTACGATCATACATCTGCGGAGTAGGGTAAGGTTGCGTAAGCCGTAACTCCTGAGGGAGCAGTACTGTAGTTTAAAGAGAAATTTAAATTAGTCAAATCTTTTGCGTCCTTTGGATCTTTATTTATGAATCTATCAAACAGCACATCTTTCTACCACGCAGGCCCAGTGAGGGTTGGTAGATGTCACATGTCTTTGAATTTTTATTCTAGGCCATGCTGGTTTCCTCACGATGTTATCCTTCACCGTATTAAGAGCAGTGGTAATGAAATGATTACACTGTCTATTATAAAAGCATTAAAATCTTTGATCACTTTCCCTTAAGCTTATGATAGCTTGATAATGTTAGAATGTTTTGGTCAGGTGGTATGCGACCGCGACTTTCAGGTGAGAATATTTTCTTGTTTCTTACTTTTGAGATCGTGATTTTTCAGTAGTCAGGTTTTTGTTTTTGAACTTACTTTTATGTAAATTATTTTGAGTTAGCTCTCAATTTGAAACGTGCTAATTAAGCCCTTGCACTTCATAATTTCTTCTCCAAAATCTAGTGGGCTAACCACTTATGTTAGTTAAATCACAGGACTTCTACAAGCCATGTCGTATTTTCAGGAGAGTCGATATTGGTACGACTTAGACTCTGACTCGTCAAACGCAACCTCACTACCCTAATTGCGTAACCAAGGGTGGATCCAGGGCGGCACGGATCCCCCTCAAAGGGTTTAAGTCTAATTAAATTAAATCGTTTGGATGGACTGGCCTGAATTCATATCCATCAAGACATTGCATCAATGAGGAACTCTCGGACCTATTCTACCTTCAGCAGCAGTGGCTTAACTGTTAAGGTTCAAAGTGATGCAGTCAGTTCGTATTTGTGGATAATGGACCGGCCCTGAGTCGGTGACAGATTTCAGGATAACATATAATGATAAAAAGATATAGTGCTCTCAGGCATCTCGCGCGTCCAACGTTTATACAGTTTCCTTCATCTCATGAAAAAATTAGCTCATATATGGTCCAAAGAAAGGATGGATGGACTGTGTGAATTATAATATGTATAGAAAGGGTGCGACTACTGAGACGACGACTAATCGTATACCTTTAAACGAGCAATTCTTGTATTATATATATAATCTGAATCTCGGAAACGGCTCCAACGATTTTCATGAAATTTAGTATACAGGGGGTTTCGGGGGCGATAAATCGATCTAGCTAGGATTCATTTTTATAAAATGTCGTTTTATTCGTGTTTTCAATGACCAACTTTATCGATAATCAACTTGAACATAAACTTATTATTTTAAACACAATTTACCAAAAAAAATACAGAGCAAAGCTCGGTCATCCAGATATTAGAGAATTATGGAAGAAAAAGACATGTTGCGCCGACCCCAAATTAATTGGGCTAAGGGCAGTAGAATAATGATGATGACTATGAATGGTCAGAAAAAGAACTAACCAAACCAAGTTGAGGGGTTGGTAGACAGATTTATTGAGTTTGCTTCGCTCGTTCTTGCAAGCCAGGTACTGACACTTTCACTCTTAGTCTCTTTCTATTATATACGAGGGTGTGTGCGTGCGAGTATCGCATAATGAACTTGGTTCTTTACGGGCACGGGGATCCCCCGACTGCACGTTTTTATTTATTCCCTAATGTCATTGAAAAAGAATGAATCCCCAAAAACAACATAATACTATCCTAGATCTCGGAGACACTTTTTAACTGTCTAGCCCATGTGCCCCTCCCAGAAATAAATCCTGAATTCGCCTTTATGCGTAAAACATAAAATTACAATCGACAGCAATTCGATTAATTTTTTACACTTCACCTACGTCCATTGCGTTATGTACGTAGTTAAGCAGCCGAAATTTTCAAATCTATGAATCTATGGATAAGCAATATCCTCCAGAACTCTCAGATCGTGTTTGAAATTGTTTTACGTAATTAGGGTGCTGGCCATACACGGCAGCCGATTATACCCTTGATGATATAAGAAATTGTGATTTCATCCATTTCTTTCTGGAAGTAATATCCAATTATAATAACCGATAGTGATGTATTTGGTTAATTAACTGCTCCGAACATCATAACATGGTGTCAATTATAATTATTATATGTATATATACTCCGCGTACATTGCCGCAATACGCGTTGTAATTAATAACAAAAAAAAATGATCATAAATGATGATGAAATAACATCACGCCTTATCCTCAACTGCTTAGGCAGAGTTGTACCCATTAATAGTTTACCCACATTTCACCAGTCATGTTCAAGTCCCATGTATTAGGGGACGAGCTTATTGAAGTGATATTGGCAATATTTTTCGTTATTATAATATAACCCTAAGTATCACCGCCGTACTTCTAGCAAAATTGAGGTAATCGAAATTGCTAATGAACCCAATATCCATAAAATTATTATGCTCAACTTTTTTCCCTCCGCGATCTAAAAAATATACCTGACCTCATTTTTGCTTACAGAAACGTGGAAGTCCTTCCAGTGCATAATTATAACTAATTTGATGCATATATATAATATGCATGATATAAGTAAATACAAGTGTCTTATCTCCTGGTCTTTATTTATACTTGAAATTAGGAAAAAGGTTCACAGATCTCGGTCGGTATAGTGATCCGAGTGGTCACAGGCGCTACTAGCGATCATGAGGTCCTAAGTTTGATTTTCAAGTTGGACTAGATGTTATTGGCTGTTTTTCATCAGGCATTTTTCAGTCTGCCCAGAGTTTAGTAATTAAACCCGGTTGATAGCTTTACGAGTTGCAGGTCGCGGTCTCGAACCCAGGCAGGTGCTTTAATTTGTGTAAATAATTTCATCACTACTGCTTTCAAAACGGCTAAGGAAAATATTGTAAAGAAACCGACCGTCCTAGAACCAAAAATTCAAAGACATGTGATATCTACCAACCTACACTGGACCCGTCTGTTAGTTTATAGCCCACTCCTGCTCCAAGAGATGAAGCCTATGTCCCAGCAGTGGGAACGTTATAGGCAAAGGTCAGCTCTCTCTAACCCTAGAAACTGGCGTGATTTTATATTATGTTAAGTAAAGAAACTAAAATAGTGCTCTTTTATTCTGGTCCCATTTTCTTTCATCTAAACATCGTGGTTTTCCCATTGCAACATTATAACAGCTCTGCATTTTTCAAGTAGGTACGAAATACAGTAGTCTGAAAAATGTTAAACTGTCTTGAAACCTAAACCAAAATTGATCCGATGAGCGAGCGCGACGGTCTAGGTAATTCAAGTAAAACAGAGATAGAGATATTAAATGAGGAATCTTCAAAACTGGGAGGAAGCTTTAAAGCACAACTTGATTTACAAGCTTCTTTTTTTGTAATACACAATCATAGTTAGGTACGAGACGTCGCCAGTAATCGAAATTTCCAATGCATTACTGTTTAAAAATATTTGATTTCTGGACTCACATGTTTCAGAATTCATACTCCCCCGTTAGTGTAAATTTCATAAAAATGGGTAAAAGTTTTTGCGTCACGTATTAATATATAAAAGAGATAGATAACATAAAATTTAATTTATTTATCATTGCTGTTATTAAATTGAGTTGCATGTGTGTCGTGTTTCCTGAAAGCTATACGACGTGTAGGTACAGTCACGAGCATCCATGTGTACACAGTAAAATTGAAAGAACAAACTTTCTCGGAGGCTAATGATTGAAATTCCATGATTTAATATTTAAAAACGAGTGGTGACTCTCAAGAAATAAATCTTAACTCAGAGTTGCAAAAGCTTATGAATTTTAATAAAACAACAACATGTCATCACTCATATAAACCCTAAGGTTGGGCAGAAGTGTTTCTATAGTACACCTGCATTTCACCAGTAATCTTCAAGTCCCATGCAATAGGGGGTAACCTATAATTTTTTATTTTCATCTATACTATCTGTCTATTAACTCGGCCTACCTCAGTCCACTGCTGGACTTAAGCCTCACCCATTTTGCGCCACAACGCCACGTCCTCCGCCTTCCGCATCCAGTATGTCCCACCACCTTTTTGAGGACGTCGGTCCGTCTAGCTGAGGGGAGATCCACACTACGCTTGCCGATACGCGGAGTCCACTCAAGAATTCGTCTGGTCCATCGGCCATCGGTCCTTCGATAAATATGGCCAGCCCAATGCCACTGCTGCAGAAACTTATTACACGTGGCTATATAGTTGCATCCCAACAAATAATTGACCGCATTCAGAAACGTCACTGTCAACAAACTGTGTATTGCGAAGATAAGCTGAACTTTATGTAGATAAAGACAACAATGTGGATCCATCCTGTACCTAATTGAAATATTCACAGTACCACACTGACACAGGTACACTACAAAGGGTATTCTTGTATCTATTCAATAGATTTCTTGCTGTGGTAGATATTAAGTATGCCTGGCGAGCTCTATTGTTTTATGTAAACCAAACCACGGTTCTACTGTCGGATTTGTATATTGAAACTATGTTCAGGATCAGGTTAAGCTCCGCTTGTCGTGGTTTGTCCTTTGGTGGGTGACCATCTTCCTCGGAAAGCAGGTTAAGCTGTTGGTCCCGGCTGTCAATTGTGGATCTTTGCCAGTCGTTATGGGTCGTCAGAATTCTGACAACTAGTCTTACCTAGGGGTATCGTATTACAAAGTAGTAGTAGTAGTACAGAGAATCGGATAGACAATCGCTCCATGTCAAAAGCTGCATTCGATTAGACTGGAAGCCGACCTAACATGTTGCGAAAAGGCTAGGTAGATTATGAGTCGTTTAATTTTGTGATATTTTTAATGAAACAATTATCTTTACATAGTATAAACCAAAGTCGCTTGCCGCGTTTTGTACGCTTAGAGCTTTTAATGTCGGCAACGGATTTTAATGCGGTTTTCATCAATAGACAGAGGAAGATTTATATGGTTATTTGGGTGATTTATCCGGTGGTAAAAGCTTATACAATATCTGCTAGATTAGTTAACTGGAACAGTTAGTCAAAAGTAACATTCTTCTTTGTCAAAATTGATTGAAAGATATGGCAAAGCGTGAGAATGATCCATCAATAATTGTTATAAATAAAAGAGACATAATTTATGCATTATGGTAGTCTCATGTGGTTGTTATATACTTACGTGGAGGTATGAATAATACATTCCTATGACCTTCTCTCTCTTTCTTCTGTTCACTATACTCGACAGCAAAACCACCTTCAATCTAATATATAAAATTCTCGTGTCACAGTTTTCGTTGCCATACTCCTCCGAAACGGCTTGACCGATTTTGATGAAATTTTTTGTGCTTATCCGGTATCTATGAGAATCGGCCAACATCTATTTTTCATCCCCCTAAATGTTAGGGGTAGTCCACCCCAAAATTTTTATTTTTATTTTTTAGACAAAATTTTTAATTTCTATTTTTTTATGATACAACATACAAAAATACATACATCTATAAATTTTCACTTTTTTTCACCCGGCAAAACAACGTTTGCTGGGTCAGCTAGTTTTATATAACAAATTGAATTGGTGGCTGGAGAGCTGACTACGGCCAAAGAAACCTTCGCTACTGCATAACTTTTTTGCCAGTTTCAAATAAGATTTTGATCCCTACTCTTAATAAATTCATATTTCATGTATGTACGAAGATATGTATTACGTAAAACAGCATAACATGAGCAACTTTATGAATCTAATAATGTAGAAAACCAGAAGAATTTTAATGATAAATAACTTTTATATTAGTTTAACTTGTGAATAGTTAAACGAATGTAAAATTAATTAAATTGTGCGGTTACCACATCGGTTGCGAGCTGGTATGAAAGAACGGTCCTTTGAAAAGATACTCAGTATTTAAATAAGCTTATGAAAGAGCAAAGCTTGATATGTTCTTCAACTGTTTTTTCATGAACTTCACAGAAATGTATTTTTGCGAGTAGGTGCACTGAAAATTTAAATGAAATTCTTTTTAACTGTAAAAAGAACTTTTGGAGATTAAAACCTGAATTTATTTTGACGATAAAGTAGAAAGGTTAAAAAAACATTTTGACATAGGTTACATAGTTTTGTTCCGAGATCATTTTCATGCATATTAATAAAGAAGTTTGCAAACCTCCCCGCGTTTACATATTTGTCTACACGTAGGAATGCGGCCTACATGCTACGTGCGTAGCAGCGTAGCCACCGCGTAGCGACACCCGTAGTGCTACGATGCGTTAATATTAAAAGGCAATTTCGCGCTAAATTCGTGTTGTTGTACCATGCGGTACGCTTATGCTCTTATTCGCTCCCTACAATAATTGGAAAACTTCAACTTTTGTTACCCGGCGTTATGATATCGTAAATCTTAAAATGATAGCCAGTAATACCATAAAATTGACATCAACTCTGAAATCTTATCGATAATAAAGACTAGTCATTTACTGGAAGAATAATCTTGAGTGTTTTATTTCCTACATTTGTGAACTTTTATCTTGGAGCAAGACTTTGTTTGTACCTGACTCTAATACAGCTGACTTTGTTTTTATTTTGTAAGACAACAAAATTGCATCGAACTGACACAAATTGTTGATGAAATAACTTTCAAATCTGTTTGACCTCCTCCAGCCCGGTGAAATATTGGTTCTCAATAAAGAGGAAACAAAGCTATGCTCGGCTCGTATACCTGAGTAGGTACTCGATTCCGCGAAACTGCAGCTCAAAAATCGATTAAGTCCCAAAGCGGAGTTGAGGTCTCGAGGTGGAGGGCTCTCGTGAAGAGTTTTGGAGAATGCTGGAGGTAGGTGCGGGGCGCATGCGCGGGGCGGGGGCACGCTCTGACGTCACTCGTCGCGCCCGGGGCGTCGCGCCAGTGCCTCTCGCGACCGCGCGATCAGTCACGCGCGACTCCCGCCCTAAATCGTCTAAACACGATCACGAGCTTCCGATGTTAATTCTCTGTCATAAACAAGCGGTTATTGTTCATAAACTAGCGACCGGCTGCCGGACGCGCTGCCGGACGCGCCGCCGGCCGCCGCCACGTGCGACGTGACGTGACAGCCACTCTGTGCTACGATCCTCTCGCGATTCATTTGTTATGGCCATTCCATACAAACTACTTATATTTACATACATATAGATAGTGCGCCGGTTGACGCTGTGCACGTCATCAGCACAAAGACGGCTGTTTAAATTGAATTATAGGGGGACTTAACAAATAAGCACATGCTTAGAACTCGACAGCAATGTGGCAGTGTGATAGTGATGAATAGTGGCTGTTATTAGGCCTGCCTTGCTACGATAAGCTGCCATATTGCATACACACATATACATTACACAGGAGAGGTTACTGTAACACTAGTTTTGCATCCAGACGCTTAATATTTAATGCTAGTGCTCGGCCACAGTTCCTTCAGCTTGTAAGTAAAGTGAGAATATCTTTATTGCTTCATCTTCTACGTGAAATACCTATGATTTAGATACCCAAATAGAACCAATAGAGTTGAAATATAAGGTAGTAAAACTGTAAATAACATTAGTATGTTCTTCACATATTACGCACACATTGCCTTATTTATGATTGGAAGGGTTTTAAGCATACACATTACAAGGCCTAACACATCCAGTCAGATGATTAATAGCTATATTTACGACTGCTTCTGAATACATATTACGCTGTTTATATAAAAATGTATGTTCATTTTTACCAAAAAATGAATGCAAACATTTGTATCTTCTATCTGAAACTTTCTTAAGCTTCTGTTACAGTATATATAGAATATTATAAAGCAAGGATTACGTTTCTGTACGTAATACAATATTCGTAAGATAAGAAAGTAGAGGTTGTATTGAAGAGATGGACCTTACCGCTGTGGATATAAGGACTACATTTTTGTAATCAGTTTATCCGTAGTGAACACAAAAGGATCGGCCTGGGTAGATCGTGTCGTGGTAGTAATATCTTAAAGATATTGATGCTGTATGTATACATCCATATTTAGAAATCCTTCCTTTATATAGGTAGGATGATATTGATTAGCGATTCAATGTATTATTAAAGGGGAAAATTCTTTGGAAAGAGTCAGTTCATTGACCTAAATTAAACAACTAATAATTATTTTCGAATACATTTTAAAATACAGCTATCTCAGTTATAAAATAACCAGTGAGACGGTAGGAAATTCCGAATTTTGTTCGAAGCCGGCCACAGCTGGCAATGCGGCCGATCCTAAAATGAGACAATTTACAGGAAGATGTGGTTAAAATAAAGTGGAATAGGACTTTCTGTTTTCAGCAGTATTTATGGAAGTTACAAAGTTTTCATTTGTTTCCCTAATACAATGAAAATCACTGCATATCACCACTATAATGAATGAAACATCTTCTACCCACAGATCGATTCGCGGCGTCCCTAAAACTACTGTATTATTCATAAGACATAGTGTCTTATTTAAATTAAGGTTTTAAGGTTTTAGTTATTCAATATTCCTTTACTCGTAGCCTACCACACGTGTTCTAATTTATCTTGAAATGGAAACATTAAAAGCTCAACGCTTTACCAACTTCGTATGGCAGTGATTGCTTTTTTACATTTTTAATCTTATAACAGTTAGTTGTAATATTATGTGTGTTATAATTATATACTAGAGATACAATTGCTGCATTTCAGAGCAGTCTAGGAAATTTATTGTCAAGTAAATTGATATTCTACGACAATTTTGCTATTTCATACAAAAGTTTGTGGCTAAATAATAACAGCCACAGCCCTACGGTCGATCGATCAGTTTAAGCTATGCTTACCATGAATAGGTAACCATCTTAAAATACCAAGATCCCTCTGTGCCTCTGAAAGCAGGTTAAGCCGTTGATCCCTCGCGTCTGTCATTCATGGATCTTTCACATTTGTTACGGGTCGTCAGAATTTTGACAAACCTTCTCACCAAAGGGTGTATTACCCAGTAACTAGGTTGTGAAGATCAGCAGGCAGTTGCCCAATGTATAGTTCAGCCCCCCTAGCCAAGTTACAACCGTTTCGCGTCGAATTCCGTTCTCCAATCGGTAACGCCTCGGTGTCAGCAATTATAGAAAACGATAAGTTGGTAGCCATGTTGACGCACCTGAGTCGGCCGCTCGTTCTACAATGTCTTTAGAAAAACGACACATTATATCAAAGGATTTAGCGTTGAACATTGTAGAAACAATAAAAATCATTCTATCATTTTGAACGATGTGAACTTAGCTACGAATTTTCTATTCGTTTTTTCTAACCACGTGACTTAACGTTGAGAGACTAGCGTTAACGATTGTAGATTATCAACTTGGCTAGGGGTGCTGGTAATAAGCTAGACGCAGTTAGAGTGACAGCCAACCCTTTCGTTGTTGGGAAAAGGCTTAGCAGAAAATTATAGACATTTCATACAACTGACAAAGATTGACAGTTATGATTTGATTATACGACCATTTAAAGTTGATAGTCAGTTGGCTTCATAATTATTTTCCTTACTATTGTTAGAGACTGCATTAGAAATTGCAACACCTACAAACAGGTTACTCTAATTCAAAAGCTATGCATACATCAGTAAAATCACAATTCCAATGTCACGAAATCACAGTCAATAAACTATTCAGCATTATCTGACAAAGGTTTCGTGTCAATCTGACACACCGCTTTTATGTGTACCTTTGAAGAAAATACAAACACAACAATTTACTCTGTAACTGTTCCCAGAATATTACCTTCAATGACACCCATCACCACTGAAACACCACTTTGACATCTATCACTTACAACGTAAATAGGAATTCTACGAGTCAATGGCATTTTATTCGATGTTCAACAAAGAAAACCACTCTATTTTTACACTTACACACAGACAAACCGTCATTGATTCATGAAACTCACTTCTTTGTTGAATGAATTCCGTGATCGATACCATTTAATTGGACGTTGAACAAACTATCGCATGGTAACTTTATGGTTACACAACCTATCAATCATCATTTGCCTTCGTTTTAAATGCGTGATCAGAATCCATCGAATCCATCATTATTTTAACCCGGAATCACCCTTTGCTGGACATGAGCCCCCTTCCTTTCTGCCATCTTCCATGATTCCGATTTCCGTGTCTGGAATTCAAACTTGCTGAGTAGGCACAGACACTTTTCTGTCTCTAATTAAATAGATAAATTAACGATTACAATCGTGATAATGACCCGTCAAAAATAACCCTATGTTTGCCATCGCGCAGTCGCGTAAACATAAACCCTTTAAAAATGATGAAACAATCGATACAGAATATCCATTTTTATAGACACCGCGATACTATCGTTTGTAATTTAAAGCTGTTTATATATACGTTACAGAAATAAATTGTTATGAAGTACATAAAGTCCCCGAGCTCCATCAGTCTTACGGACTATCTGTTAGGGCTAATGCCGAAACCACTTAACGATTCTTGATGGGGTTATCGCTGCTTCCTAGGACATTTCTCAAGGGAGGTTTACTCCGATACATTAATAGATTATATACAGTGGCTCGAGCCACGATAATAACAGGCTTTCGTTGAGTGGAGTGTTTATTTAGGAGGCAGAAAAAGTATGTTTGTAAAATTTGCAGCTGAATGTCAGCGTCAGATAGTGATTATCTAGCATTATGCTGAGCTGAGGCCCTTTTAGCATTACAATTTTCGGTCGTTTATAGTTTCAAAGTGTTTTGTCAGTAACTGTAAAGCCAACAAACGCATTTTTCCTTTCTTAAATCCCTAATTACGGTATATCGTTCGTGTCATGGCATAACTTTACGTTCACGTTACTCCAGCAACATCATCATTTCCACTGAAATCATTTACTGCCATCTAAGTATATCCTTACATCTGGCGTAGAGCATTTTATTCAAATCGCAACAAAACTCCTTTTATAGCTTCAATAAAACATGAATATTTTTCTTGCCTGTACGGGAGACGACTTTCGTTTCATCACTCTATCCAATTTCGTTCCTTCCACATTGCCCTTGGGCTTATTACGAAGCTCAAGACTGGCCTATATATATGTTTGTGCGTGCGTAAGCAGAACGTATAGTCTGTCTTTGGCTTACAAACGGTAAAAACCACCCCTTGAATGTTGGCCTTGCAAATTTTTCACAGGTTACCGGCCACATGAGAATGTCCGCTCGAGGACCTAATTTTTTATCCAACGCATATTTACGTATATAATTTTTACCCAAAAATTATTCAAGGCACTGCTACTCATGAAGCGCGGACGCTCCACGCTATTTTCGTGTTAATTAATTTGGTGATGTGAATTAATTGCACTACAAAGTAATTAAATTAACCAAGATACAAATTGGAATTAATTATTTAGGCTACACGATAGATTTTAAAATCTTTTTTGTTTACATTGGTTGTTGTGACTTTGCAAGAAAGTCTCATAAAATCCAACTACAATAGAAATGTTGGGTACAAAAAAAAAGTTGCGACAGCTGAAGTCTGTAAAGTAGGAAAACTTCGTGTTTCCGTTTCTTTCAGTATTCACGTTGTAATGTAAGAAAGGGGCTCGCCTGTAGATGTAGCTACTGACTTTTGTGTACATTAGGGATGTTATGGATATGAAATTTCGGATACGGATTGGATACGGATGTAGGAATGTTTATTATACCGGATACGGATACGGATATGAAATTATTTCGGATTATCCGTTAGTTTCGGATAATTTCGGTTACGGATATTAAACTTTTAAGGAATTTCAAAAGTAAAATACAAATAGCTAATAAAATGGTTTTTTTATATGTCAGCATTTGGTAGGAATTACAATCAGTGTGTGAGTAATTATTACAGCTATTTAAAATAAAAATGATTACCTATAAATATATAGTGAGTGTTATCTAATCTACTTAAATAAAAATGTATTAACAAATCCGATATTATCCGAAACTTTTATTTCGGATTCGGATACGGTTACGGATTAATTTTTATATCGGATATCCGATAGTTTCGGTTACGGTTACGGAGCTCCCTAACATCCCTAGTGTACATATACACTTTTAAAAAAATTATTTTTTTTAAATTACCTTTTTGAACTAAAAAGTAGAGCTCATTCTATTTTATTTCTTGTGTATAAAGTCTTTTTTCCTTTTACACCAGACGAATTTAACTTTTATTTTATTAGATACTGTAGTAATTCACAGGTTTTACCACTAAAGTTAAACAGTTGGTGTCCGATATCAAAAATTTATGTAACTGATTTAAACCCATACAACGTGGAACACTGACTGACAAAACACAAATATTTTAGTACATGTATGTACTCAGATATACCAACATTCTAAACCATATTCATATAAACATATTGACACATTTATGTAAATACATATAATATTCATGACAGTAAATAAGTAAAATATATCATAAATGTACGCGTACTTTCCAAGCAATCGTATTTCCGAATACAAAAGAGGCGCTATCTATTCTTTATGCTTTGATAAGATTTATACTATTGTCAAAGATCGGATTTATATAAAGACTCGGACACACAACCAATTTTAGCCCATCAAAAGATAATTCCATGGAAGGAACGTGTATGTTTAAACCTTAAAGTTGCCTAAGCTTCTTAATTAAGATAACATAACCTACAGAACGTGAAGTTTCAAAGAAAATATTTATATTGTTTTAAGTAAAACAGCGCTCACGATATCTCTGTTGACTTTGGTTTGATTATAAACCCGCCAAAATAAATTACGATCGTTATGAAATGTCGAAACTCTGCTTGTGCCTTTAGGCTGTTCGCAGACTGACACCGAGATCTAGAAACGTTACTTAGGACTTACTTTGGTTCAGTGTTCTCCGGTCACTGTCAAACAACAAGAAGTTCAAGATAGTCGGCCTCAATCCAGACTGTAAACAATAATAGGCGCGTATTATGCATAAAACAGTCCCATAGGTCAATCGGGCAAAATTTAGACCGTACAGAAACCCCTATTTTTAACCCCGACGCAAAAAGAGAGGTGCTATAAGTTTGTCTGGCTGTGGCACCGTAGCTCTTAAACGGGTAAATTTATTTGATTGCGGTTTATTTTATTTTAAAGTAGGTTTTCTAGCGGTGGTTCTTAGACATGTTATATCAAAATCAGTTCAGCCGTTTTGACACGACGATCAAAATATTACCTACAAGGTCTTATTAAACTTAAAGATTTAAAACGTATTATATGTAAATTTCTTTTACTTTTTAGAGGTTTTTGTTTTAGTCGGGGATTTTTTTAAACTTAAGATTTAACTTTTTGTAAAACTTATCTGGAATTGTAAGTCCAAATAATTTTGTTTCTAGTGTTTGGACCGGACAGCCTTATGTAAGGATGTAAGGCTGTACGGCGGTAGTTTACTTTACCCGTCAGTTATCGAGTTATCACACAATAAATCAATACATCTCTACCGTGTTCAAGTTTATCAGATGCGATATGTATCAACTATTTCTACAGTAGTGAACAGAGTATCAAGAGTACTTGTTGACACGATAAACAACAAAATATTATAGTAAACAGATGATGAAAGGTATATCATATTAAATTAATAGAACTGCAAACAAATATCATTATTTGTTAAAGACTAACTAATCGAAAAGTACTGTGAATAACGTATTATTAACATTCAAGATTTTATATTTTGTGACAAAAACATCACCATATTCATTAGCTCCGCGACGCTATATTTCATCAGCGCATTTGCTAAATGACACAAACACAGTATTAGTACTGTTTTGGGACGTGTCTTTCAACCAGGGAATCATTACAAGCCAACTGTTTACCATTCGTATTAACTTTACTAATTAACTATGTTACGAAAGCCAAAGAAACGCAGCTCCAATGGAACTTTAACCACAGAAAACCACAAAGTTCTCATCTCACTACCCCCTATACGTTCTTCTATTAGGTACCTACATACTGAATCCAGGTGTTAATAGGACACACCAACCGGCTCTGGCCCACGACCGCAACTTATGAGTAGTTATGAGTTGCAGGTAATAGTTTTAAACCCAAGTAGGTATTTTACTTTGTGTAAATTACTTCATCACTACTACTCTCAAACCAATGAAGGATAACATCGTGAGGAAAGCGCCATGTCCTAAAGCTGAAAATTCTAAGTTTGTCACAGAGTCTCCCAGCAGTGGATATTTTATGCTGATTATTTTGAGCTTTAAAAAGAGATTGTCGTACAAATATAAGTAACAGAGACGATTCTCTATAGCGCAGAACCTTTTTAACACGCTTTTATTAGCTTTGCATGTACTATGTAACGGAATTTTCAGTCGGGATTTTCACCCACTTGTAAACATCAGATTTAATTTAAATTTCACACACTTATCAAGGACTGATGACAATACAATAATTTTATAATTAGTGCCATTAGTGTAGCCAAAAAAAAAATGAATTGGTGGTTAGCCGAACAATTTTTTTTAATAAATAATAGCCTAAAATACTAAAAAACACGCTTTAGTAGAAAACCAAACAAAAAGTAGAATATAATTTAGAAAAAAAATCAAATTAAGGATATAGTGATTATTAAATGAACTCATTTTAATGGAAAAAAGCATTGGATGCATAATATTATTTATTTTGGTTTTCTTTTATAGCGTGTTTTTTAAACTATTATTTATCTGCTGCCATATTTACGACTTTCTTCTGCAAATACTGCATTCTACTTGATTATGTAGTGAAGTAAACTGCATTCACAGCACATAGTATGCGTGCAAACACGTGAGGGAATCGATTAGTATTCAACATGTAGGTAAGAGATGCCAAGTTCCACACGCATACTGAGCTGAAGTAAAAAGAATTTAAAGAATAGCATCACCCCATTTCTTCCCGTGGGTGTCGTAGAAGGCGACTGAAGGACTTACTAGAGAATGGGCAGCAGTGTTCTCTATGCATTTCACCACCATACTGCGATCGCCAACCCGGCTGCCAAGCGTGGCGATTATGGCAAATCCCCCCAAATTGGGGGACGCTTATGTCCAGTAGTGGACGTTTTGCGGCTGAAATGATGATGATGATGACTGAGCTCAACCAGGTGACTATAGTACAAATGCTTGCATAAATTCGTGACCCCTTTTCTAAAGGTATTCTAATGTGTCCAGGGTGCCAACTGACGCAGGTGTCTGTACATAGACCTAATACACTGTTGGAAAGTACACATGCTTTTTAACATTGTGCTTAAATAATACGTCATCATCATCCCTCAAATCTAAAAATACTAAATCTGAACAAGCACTTGTGATTATAAAACGTTTCCACGTTTCGTATTCCAATATAGCCTCGGAAAATTCTGATTTGATTTTGAATATTTTTCGCCACTTGGCTTCAAAGATTCGTATTTTCTTTTGCTTCTGACTTGCTAGGGTGGTTATATTTATAGTCGGTGTAATATTTTTGATACGATATTAAATGTTTTGGTTATTTTCCAATCAGTCAATATATTGAGGCATCTTTGGTAGATTTAATTTAACTGAACCTAAAACTAAACTAATCTTGATACTTTTTAAACATGGGTTTTTTAATCCCTATTTTATAGAAAATCGATCAACTACTTTATTTAAGATTTAATCATCACAGTGAACAATTGCGGTAGCATGAAGAAAATTCTCTTTTATTTTTGTTACAACATTCTAAACTTCTTTTATCCATTAACTGGGGGTAAATTGTTTTTAGATGAAGTACTTGGAAGTGTTGCAAGTTAATGGAAAAGCTTGGTACGCCTCTGTAATATTAGAAGGGGAACGGTAGGGAGTAAAGTACTGTGGAGCTACCTCCTCTGGCTTTCTGAAAGCTAGACATTAACTAGAACATTAATCAGCAACTCACGATCATACTTTAGTACTCAGCTCACCAATAATAACTGTTGTTAGCTGTACGGAATAGCTCGATAGCACAGCAGGGTTACTTAGTACTTTTATGCGCTTTTATATTGAAGGCTCTCTCATTGTTCGTGTTACAATCGGAGTTTTTACATGGAGTTTGTTTTTTCCAATACGAGAAATTCTTATACAGTTATTGCTATATTTTTAACTTTCATTCTTCAGAGGGAAGTGCCAAGGTAGTCCACGAACTTCAGTTTCTTTACAATTTGTAGGTCATTGACAGGTTGCATGTTGAACAAAATATGCTTCGCAACTGTAACGAGTACGTATTTACAGAATTATAATTATTAAAATCAACAACACAACCGTCAGTTTATATTAAATTAGCTTTTGCCAGCGGCTTCGCCCGCGTATACATATAATCCTTCCTCTTGAATTACTCTGTCTGTTGACGAAAACGCAAAAAATCGTACAGACGCGAAATGCGTCTGGGTTTAATACTATGCAAAGATAACCCTATTGATGGATTTTGTAAGTCAGATTTGTATTTTCGCCTACCCTGGCGATTCTTCCAAAAAACATTTTTGCCCCAACCGTCACTACTAATAAGTTCAATGCAAGTCATTTACTATACTATACTTTGCATGCAAAAACTTTACTATACTATACGTTGCATGCAAATCTTTACTCACCAAAACGTTACACGTCGTAGCACAGTATCTACAGTCATGTCACGTCCTACGAGCGGGTACTTATTGAATAAAGTACCCCACAAAAGTTCGCAACAATTAAATTAAGAATTAACCCGGAAGCTCGTTTTAATCACAAAACAAAACATCTAAAATCCACAGAAATCCCAACGATAAACCAAAAATCAATTAAAACAATGAAATTTTGAACGAACAACGATACTCCTCAGCGAAAATAATACGTAAGAAGCAGCATGTGATGGTCGAACAGTGTTCCTGTATCACTCGAAGGTTGTGTGCCCAGTATTAAGCATGGAAGGTAGGGCGTAGAGCGAGACCTGGGCGGGGGCGGCTCGCGGCGCGCGCGCTGTGATGCGATGGGCCAGGACTGGTGCTTCCGACGCAAGAGGAAGCGCAGCAGCAGTCAGGAGGACCACCCGCATCACACCCGGTAACTGTAGCACGGTAGAATGTATGCTCTGTTCCAAAAGTTTCTGATGAAGGTGTAAACACCCCAAGTTATATTCTCACACAATCAATAATTTTGATAACGCACTCATCTCTATTATGAAGGTTTCAACTGTATATCTCAAAAGTTTTTCAAAAAAATATTGTTTGAATATGTATTATAAAATTGTGTCGAGGATATTACCTCAATTGTAAAATGATAAACATAATTTAAATAGTTTAAATTTCTTTATTCTATTAAAATAATCAAATCAAAGCACTCATTCTGTAAGTGGCAGTACAAATTGGCATCCACGGATACGTTTTATATTACATTTCTTTGAGATACTTTTGGAGCAGACTATAGTTTTGGAGTGACCTACCTGGTTTCGGCCCTGTGTATATCGATTTTATTAATTGTTTCGGAATAGGTAGGTACCTAGCACCCCTCATTCAAAAGAAAGAAGAAAAATAACTTATTGTGGCGAAGTGGCGAGTCGAATCGTAAACAAAAACATAAACAAGTAAAAATGCATGCCTACCCTACTTTATGCATAAAGTTTCCCCACAAATAGATAACGTAGATGCCTGGTGCCACAGCGGCTAGTTTTCTACCAATTTGTCTTCAGTTTCTTTAAGATTAAGTAATAAAATCTCGGATTAAATCCCATGTTAAACAAGGTGATTGGTTGAACGAATTAGCAGTAGCCGAAGAAATCAATAAAAGAGAGATAACCAATCAAGTTATTGAAATATCTATAAAGACTTACTGATGAGAGAAATGCTCATCATATCACAAGCCAGGAGAAAAGGCCGCCAGTGAAGCTGCGTCATGGTATTAATTTCGATTTTATGATGTCAAACGAATTTACCGCCATCTGTCGGATGTAAGCGCCTTTTAGTTACAGGTAGGGTAGTGAGCTCACTGGCGGAGTTCGTAGAAAGGTTTACGTTAAGGATAGCTAGATGTCGTTCGCTACCCTCTCTCTGTGCCACTTACTAAATATTTTCTGTTTTTGAAATAATAACGTTAGAATATCAATGTTTTTCAAAAAGTTCCATCAAATTGCGTGAAGAAAAGTGGCAGGACATTAATATGGTAAAATATTTCCAACTTCAATCAAGAAATAATATGGAAGAATATACCGTAATTTTCTTCATAAAAATTTGCTAATAAAAGTGTTCAACCGAAGCTAAATTTGGCCAAAGTTAAAGCGGAATGTATAATCTGACGCTAAATAATGAATAAATTTTAGAGTTCCGTCCAAAAATGGTTTTAATAAGAACCCTCTGCTCTCTATCTATATTTATCTGTCCCCTTATAGAATAGATAGCGCTGACGTAGACAATTTTTCCGAATATTTCCAAAGCTATTGAACTTTCGAAAAATGTTGAATATCTCTGACCCGTATCTAGTTTAGTCTATTTTTATTTCATTTTGCTTCGGTAGGCAAACGTGATCTGTAAACCTTTTCCCACGAAAAATATTCCTCAATATTTGACCGAAAAAACGAAACTGCGAGGTGTCATATTTATTTTTCGGTAGTTTATTCAAGCTTTTAATTAAGACTCACACAAAACCCGACAATGACATAAAATATTAACGCTTATGTGATAATAATTTGTATACACAAGTAATGGTCTCTTTTGTTGAATTACGGCAGCAATTTTCGTATCTCATTGTCAACATCGTTAACAAATAAATTGTACTGTAACGTGTTATCGATAATTTGTTGTATATGCAGAGGTTGTATGGCGACAACTACCTTCATTTGCTGTCTGTAAATACAAGTTTGGCTATGTAGGTAGTTAATCATCATTATCATCATCTGCCCAGCCTTTTCCCAATTATGTTATGTTGGGGTCGGCTTCAAGTCAAACCGAATGCAGCTTGTTATTAGTATTTTACATAGAACGACTGCTTATTCGACCACAACCCAGTGACTGAGTATTTAAGTAATAACATACCTCTTAATAATACTGATTGTCAGATTTTCGAGCTTCTGGCGTTTCGTAACGACTGTCTATGATCCACGAACGTGCTTTCCAAGGCACAGAGAGGTCTTGGTATGGAAAAAGGGTCACCCATCCACGGACCAACCGCGGCTAGAGTAGCTTAACCTGATCGATTGACATGTGCGGTAGTTAATGATTAGTGTTCATCTTAAGATAATTATTTCTCAGTCTTTAAAAGAGTCACCGGAAAAATCTTATGCTTCATTTAATGACAAATAAACATCCATTTTCGGGTAATTACGGTGGTGGTACTTATTGGTAATGGCTACCTTAGGGTAATAGTGGTAATTGGTGATAGATTGGAGGGTCTCCTATTAGCTAAGGTGAACCCTCCTACGTGATTAAGACACTTATTATGGCCAATTCCTACAATTTGCGGACCGTTATTGGTTAACATCAAGACTCTAGTATTTTTACTTATATAAAAAAAATAATCTGTCTAGGGGAGGGTCTACTTTGCAATAACCTCATAGCTTTGCATAGTATACAATATACAACATTAATTTTTGTTTATGCGAAACCCGAAACACGAGTCTAGTATTTTTATGTAAAGAATCTATGAAAAAAATTTCAAAACTGTATCATTAATAATCACAAAGTTATAAGCTTGATAAGTTACCTGGTTGTCCACGCAAAAACATATGCAGATCACCAGAAACAGCTAGTGTACGTACCATCTCCGTGTAATGGACGTTTGAATACGAGAAAGACATGATAATTTTAAAATCGAAACAAAACACTAAGGCCCGCGACTTGAAAGCGTAATTAAATATTTTTGGTACAAAATATAACATGGTGTAAAAATTATTGGAATCGATTCAGTTACTGATTCTGAACAAACTATATTCAGGTTTCGCATATACTAAAAATAATCTTGTATAGTGGTAGCTATCACTCGTAACATTAACTTACGAATCTATTTATTAGTAAGCAAATCGAGTTGTTTTTTTATAGGATCTGAGCATTAGTCTTCTGTCTGGGATCAGAATGGCTGGTCCATTTTATCCAGAAATGCAGTGTTCGGATTATCAATCACACACTGTGTGTCCCAGATTGACAATGCGATCAAAGTCGGGGGAAAAGCGAGAGTGAATCTCTACAATCTTTTAAATATCTAGCAAAGTTTTGAACCCACAAGGACCCATTATTTCCAACGGCTCGGTCAAGAGCGTTACTTAGCGCCAAAACTCTCGGATTCAAGGATTTTAACTGCATATTTATGAAAAACTTGAGTATTCCACCAATTAGCCCTAATTTATTTTGTTGAAAAGGGAAAGTGAAGCACTAATTTAGAACTTATTCTCACCTGAGGGGTAATTGCGTAATACACAATTTCATTTTGACAGATTCACAACATTCATGGCATTTTTTACGTTGTTAAGTCGGCTATTTTTACGAATATATGAAAGAATGGATTAGCAATAATACAGGCCTACAAAAATAATGGGGTCATGTAAGTTGTTGAAAAGTGGAGGGTCACTTCCGAAGTATTTTTTTGCGTAGAATATCCCGAGATATTCCGAGACATTAATGGGACATACCTCGTAATTTGAAATTAGCGTAACTTGGTGAAGAAAAATCGTAATTGAACTCTGCGACTCTCTGATTGAAGAGAAAGAGTAGTACTATATGATACGACAAAACCCTAAAAAATTCTGTGTCTTCTGTACAAAACCTCAAAAGTAGCCAAAAACGCAATTTTTTGGGTATATAACCACAAATATCTGGAAATCCTGACGTGATGGGCCAATTCTGAGTCCTGATTCGGATTCTACGCAAAAAATTACTTCAAAAATGACCCTCCACTTTCCAACAACAAAACCATGTTGGCCTGTGTAATCTTCTTAAATCATTTGGATTTTGTTTAATAGTGTGTTTCGCAATTAGAGTGCTGTTCTGATTCAATACCGATTTTTGTCGGATTAAACTGTTACTTGATTCAAATAATACGGGATGAACCGCTAAATAATTAAATCTGCTGGTCCATGTTAAAGCCACTCCAATAATACGCATTAGCCTAATTTGTAAACAATTGCGTGGCGTGTTAATTAGCACAAATCAACGTTTCAATAGGGGATGTGAATACGAGTAAATTACGTGCGTACTAGATATTAAATAATTTGTGGCTCTATTACTGCCTATAGTAACACAGTATCACCAGAAAACACGGACGTTTCCAGGTTTCCCTAGCGAACTCTTTTATCTTTTGAATAAATACTACTAATATTAGAAATGTGATAGTTGGTATCTATTCAAGCACACGGATTGCTTATAGTCTGGATTAACACAAAGGATACATTTTATCCCGGTAGTATATTCCCGCGGGGTAATATTTAGTGAGCGAAACTGCTGGCAAAAGCTAGTACTTTGCTTTACAAACCTACTTGCAAAAATAAAGTCATTTATCATTTAGTATTAAATAAAAATATCTGGTTGACCGAGCTTTGCTCGGTATTTTTTGGTAACTTGTGTTTAAAATAATAAGTTTATGTTCAAGTTGATTATCGATAAAATTGGTCATTGAAAACACGAATAAAACGACATTTTATAAAAATGAATCCTAGCTAGATCGATTTATCGCCCCCGAAACCCCCTGTATACTAAATTTCATGAAAATCGTTGGAGCCGTTTCCGCGATTCAGATTATATATATATAATCTGAATCTCGGAAACGGACAACAAACAAGAATTGCTCGTTTAAAGATATAAGATTAATTTCGTTTCTTGTCCTATACATAGTATAAACCAAAGTCGTTTTTCGTGTCGTTCTGTATAACCACTTAGTTCTTCTAAAGAACACAACGGATTTTAATGCGGTTTTCACTATTATTTAGAGAATTGATTCCAAAAGTTTTGTGCATAAGACAAGCATATTAAATTCAAACTAATAAAGGAATATCGATGGTTTGTCAACTCGTAAAAAGCAGGGATGGGTTGCTGGTTGGCCTGTAAATGAATAGTGGTAACGACTAAGTATGATTATTTCAACACATCCGGAGTGTGACAACAGATACATTTTATAATTTATAAAACACGTTTGATTTTTACAATAAAATGTAAGTATGATCGTACATAAGTACGTTCTTTAATGGTTTGTGGTTATGTTATAACAGCCGTACAGGTTGGTCGGTCAGAGAAAACACAAGTCCCAAACGTAATACTCATTCTGATCTCAATATTGGCTTCACCACCCTCGAAAACCATGAAAACGACAGTGTTAATAATAAAATTGTACATTTTCAATACCGCCATCTTGGATTTTATTTTGACCTCACTGTCGGTCTGCACCTTCGAAAACCATGAACACTATCTCTCCATAAAGATTGAGTCTTTTATATACATAGAAAAAGAAAGAGAGCCAAAGGGAGAGAAAGTCGCATGGAGAAGGCATAACGCGTTACGTGACGATTCCTGCCAGTTTGCTCCTACTACGTTAAAGAATTTGGCTCCAATATAGAATTTAGTTATAGTTATAGACCTATAGAACCTTGCTACCTTTGATCGCTTGCTTGAATGCCATGAAGATAATAATAATATGCACTTCACTACCGTTAATATATTCTAAAGATACCTACTATCATTAACTTTACCTACGTTGACGCAGACTAGGTAACCACTGGGTAGGGAAAATAACAAGAGTAATATGTCAGAAGTAGATAGACACCATAATATGGAATAATTTTAAACAATTAAAGAATTTTCAATTTTTGTGTTAGTGAAGGGTAGACAGGAATCAAACTACCGATCTGCCTACACCAATTCTGATATGAAAATGACAAGTTTATATCAAAAAAATTCGCAAGTAATTTTAAAGTGGGTTACGGTTAAATGCAAAATAAACATCTAGCAGCCTAGTCGTTGCAAATAACCCCAATGGCACACGAAATTGTCTAGAAAATTGA
This sequence comes from Aporophyla lueneburgensis, assembly GCA_932294355.1. NCBI lineage: Eukaryota > Metazoa > Arthropoda > Insecta > Lepidoptera > Noctuidae > Aporophyla > Aporophyla lueneburgensis. The sequence goes on from OW028740.1 coordinate 19,628,757, forward strand.
TACAGCATTACCTCATTCATTGTCATAGGAATATTTTTCATCTTGATGGATGAGTGAAAGTTTCTGTATTTAATCATAATTTAAATAATTATCAAGAGAAGTTAGACGCGAAATCCTCACTTAGGTAATAAGTAGGCATGAGTAGAGATAATATTATAATTGCATTTATGGTGGGTCCTCATAATTTCCAAAATGATAGCTGTTACTATCGCCTATTAGTCATGTTAACAAAAAAATTACGATCGCAGCTGTCATTGTAGTCCAACTAATTGAAAATTAGCGTTTTGGGACTAATAGTTTCTAGGATAATAATTTTAGGCATAGTTATTTGCATAGGATTTAAATTCGTGAAGTTTTATTTGCATAGAATTTTAAATTCGTGAAGTTTTATTTGCAGAGAATTTTAAATTCGTGATGTTTTATTTGCATAGAATTTTAAATTCGTGAAGTTTTATTTGCATAGAATTTTAAATTCGTGAAGTTTTATTTGCGTAGGATTTTAAATTCATGAAGTTAATAGTTTACCTATAATAATTTCTCTATAGCAGCTAGGGTTTTAATTTTGGCGATAAGCTGGTCCCTTTTTACATGGGGCTTTGGGGCATGGGTTTACTATACATACCCGTTGATTAAAATATAAGTTTGTCACAGACCAACCCATTAGAACCCCGGCAGGTACACAACGCTTCTAGTCATTTTAACATTAAAATTACTTCAAGTCATTTAACTGGCAAGTGGAGGCCAGATAGGCAGTCGTTTCACGTAAAATACTGGTATTTAGCTGCGTTTGGTTAGACTAGAAGCCGCCCCCAACATAATTGGGAATAGGCTAAGAAAATTGATTGATTTTAGCCAAGTCATTACTATTACACAAAAATTCAGGTTTAATACTTAAACACATGGCATCATTACAGTGGAATACTTTATCTCACAAATATAACTTTTATTCATGATTGTGACAAAAATAAGTACTTATCACTTTTCATAGTTTTTATTCAAAGGCACACGCACAATTACAGTTCAAAACTTAATCCAAGAATCTGACTACACACCAAGACAAAAAATCTGCAATTCATCCTGAACTTAACAAACACAATCGATTGCCACCGTATTCGATACCTAATCACGTTTAGTTTCTAAACCAATCTATTAGTTGTAAGGAGTTCCCCAGCGGCTTCTGTGATGATAGGAGCCCTGGCGGCAAGTGGGTAATTGCATCGTAATGGGCTTCAGAGGCAATGCGATTAGCTCCTAACCTACCATAATACACAATGACTGCTTACTATGATAGTTCGCTGCAGCGCTTCATAATGATGTTATTCAGCGATCGCGTGCAAATCGCTTCATAAACGATCTGTTTTGATCGGACGTTGTTCAGTCTTCAGGGATTTTTGTGACGATTTATTAATAAGGAAAGTTGTGGTTAATGCGTTTATAGTATAAAATAACTAGTATTCGAATTATCTTCTAGCTTTCATTCATGTGTAACTTTGTTATAATAAGGAAAATTAAAAACCTCTACTTATAACTTACTAGCTTCTGTCATCGTAGTTTTCCCCGCGGCTTTGCCCATGTGGATGTTCGAAAATGTCCCTCAGGAGCGTACTATTCATATCTAAAAACGCCCTGTGTCTTAATACAGGTTATAAACTATCTGTGTGCCATATTTTATCCAAATCCGTTAAGCTAGTTTCAAACCAATGCGGAATATACATCCAGACAAACAGACAAAAATTCTAAGAACTAAAATATCTTTGGCATCATACTGATTTTCTACACCTTGAAGCAATTACTGTTTTTCAAAAACATAAATGTACAGTTTTGGCTTCGTTACTATTTTATAGGAGATTTTTTTTCTAGCATAAATCCCTGAAGGCTAGAACAACTCGCTTATGTTGTGTTTTGGGATTCATGTTGCGATTTTTTTTAAAGGAATTTCGCGGTAATTTTATTCATACTATAAAGTAAATAGTATTATCTTGTGTCACTTTGTTATAATAAGGAAACTTGTAATAAAAACCGCTTCTTATTACTTATTAGGAGAAGTTTTCCTTCCTAACATCTTTAATAAACCCTGGGAAACACCAAGCTCCGATTGCAGACAATAAACAGGAAAAACTTATAACATTTAGGTATCATGCTTACTGATTTCCTCGTAGGATGAAAGCATTTTAATTTAAACCTACTTATGGTCATCACTCATTATTGCCGTACCGCTCCAGCGCTGTAACCACCCATAACCGCCTCGAAAGATGCCAACACAATTTAGTGGGTTTTTGACTTAAGTGAAGGTGCACAAGTCAAAAGCCCACCAAACTGCTCTATTATCGATTCCGAAAAGAAAAAAGGTCATCTCATTAAAACCACACCGCTCCAGCGCAGAAACAGTCCGCCACCACCTTGAAAAATTCCTCCCGCTGCTGTTCATCAATGTGCAAGGCGACCACTCGCTGCTGGCACGCCACTGGTGAAATGACAGCTCTCTACTAACTACTAAGTGGCACATGAGCAACAAGATGCCATCTCATCTCACCAGTGGCGTACCAGCAGCGAGCGGCCATCTTGCACATTGGCGATAGCCAATGGTAGATTACGGCCCACTCCCTCTCACAGAGAGGAGGCCTGTACCCCAGCAGTGGGGAGAATATAGCCTGATTATATATGTTATGTTCGCCCCCCGCGTGGACTAATATTCGCAATCCAGAGAATACTTCTTCAAATTAAAAGTAATATCACGTAAAGTAGATAAGTGCATATTGAGAGATGTCATATATAAGTCGTACGAGTATAGTAAATAAAATACCTAAGGAAATGTTTCCATTTCTGTAACACTAGTTTTATCAAATTCACAATACTTACCTACCAATCTATTATAATAAATAGTATTATTATCCTAACCATGCAAATGCATACGATACTGCATTATAGCTATTAAGTGATACCTAACCACTCCAAATTAAAGCCAATTACCAACAATCCGGTTACATATAATCAGCTTTACCAAGATTCCTCTCAGCTAATTAAATCATTATGCATATTGTAGGCAGTGGAGTATATTCATAATACATAGTAAAATCAGCGTCCGTCGTGCGCCGTAATTGCATCTACGTGCATTCCCACACTAATTATCTTCAGCCACAAGCATAATAATATGGTAGACAGTACGGTCATTACGAGCCAAGGTAACAAGTACAATACGGTATTGTACCGGCTCACGTGAAATGTACACTGTCCAATCTTAGGGCAGCATTTACGAGGGAAGCCATCATGTATTTCTATTACAGGTGTCTTCTCTAATAGCGTGTTGTTTTCTCGAATAATTACATGTTTTCCTCATTCTACTAAGTATATGGTACGGTATTACCTACTACAAGTGGTTATGTTGTTTGTTTTTTTTTATACATATATCAGATTATATCTGAAGATCAATTGTCGTACTTGAAAACCGTTCAAATTCTGTCTGAAATGGTCTCAACGGTCTCAAATCTCAAGGAATTTTTGACAGATTGAGACAGTTGCCATTAGAATGCAAACATTATTTAAAATATAAATGACCCCTCAGAAATTTTTACCGTAATCTCCACCTGTTACAAAAACCCTGCGAGCCTACGAGGCTACGAGTCTACGGAGCTACGGAGTCTACGATTGTAGTAAAATCCCGTAGACCGATAAAATTATTCCTCTACACCTACAAAGAAGGTTTCTCTTTTATTATGCAAAAGATCAATGCAAATGTACCCCCGGATGTGATGTAGGGTGCACCCGTATTAAGGGCAGTGGCACCGCGGTCAAGTTCAAGGCGGCGGGCTACGCGACAAACCAATAAAACATAACTACTTTATACTTTACCGACTTTTCATTACATTACAAGTCACCAACCTCTATGAAAGTGAAGCTAAACTAGTATGATACGACGGTTTGTCATCGCGATGGCTTAGAAATTGACGTTATATTTACGGAATTTTCATGAAAACTTGAAGTTGAAAGAAAAATCCATTGAACATGGAAAGTGCACAGTAAGTTTTAAAGGCATACATACATATTATAAATGGAAGTTATTGTTAATTTTAAGTTCTTTAAAAGTACGTATACTTACGAATCTTAGATATAGAATGTTAATTAATTCCGTAGAGCGTTGAAGTTGAATCATAATCTTAAATAAATGTTGTAATCACAAAATGTATGTTTTCAATCCAAAAAATTAGGGCAATCGTTATCGTCTGAGGGGTTGTTGTGTCAGTGCCTCGTGGACAGGTAAATCAATGTGAAACGTTACTCTTATCGCTGAAAATGTAATCTGTGAAGCCTTACGAATGTATTAAACCGAATTCAGTGGTTGTGATTCGTAGCAAGCTTCAGTGAAGACGTTAGGTTTTCGCTTGACCTATAAACGAACGCACTTTTCATGGTATTTGAAAGTGGTTCTTAGGTAGGCGGCATAAGCACCACTTTGGCTCGGCGGCGTTGGAGACTTTCGTCATTTCCTACATAAGAGTTGCGTGCCGGCGTACGCATGCGGCTCGCCCCGTTCGACCCCCGGCAAAATGGCGGTGCCAACATGGCCGCCGGGCAGCCGCAGGATGCTCTGTGACGGAGCTCCTGTCCGACTCGACGTCGACACGATCTACCGGTGCGCTGAACACCTGGCCACGCACATCCGCTCTGACACTGCCGTCGAGATCGATTCGACGCTTGCAGCGACACGGCTTCCCTGCCGACTCGGAACACGCGTGCAACAAGTGATACCGTGTCGAAAACAGTACAAATAAATTACGCATTGACATTGTTTTCTCGCAGTGATGTAATTGTGGGTCACATATAAATATAGAACGTGCCCTTTCAGTGAGTGGCGGCGCGGGTGAGCCAAGCAGTGAGTGACGTCGGCCGCTCACGTTCCCCGCGCCGCGCAACGTCAACATTGGCAGCCGCGTCACGCCGTCCGCGATGCACATCATAATATCTCCACACACGATCGCTTGTACTATTAGTGACATTCCGTAACGTGTACTCCATCCACGATTTGTTGTGCTATTATGATAAGACGACCTATTGCGAGGTCGATGATGTGACAATAACTGCAAACAATTCGCACTTAACCATGCCACGAAAATGTTTAATGACAGTTTGTTGTACGTATTAACGATGTGAACGTGTAGAGTTGTCAAGCTAATAACTATCAATAATGACGATAACACAAGTGCATAGTATAGAGCGCGTGTCGGCGGCTCGGCTGCGAGCCCAGTGTAGTGCGAGCCGCGCGTGCGTGTGAAACGCGCTCCACCGCCGCGTGCACGTGCGCCCCATGTGCCATGCTGCCGCTGTCACTCACGCGGAACAGCACCAGTGACTGACTGTTTCTGACTGAGACTGTGCGGAACTATGCAAGTGTGAACTCGGACCGATGTTTTGGTTTCCACGGGAGTGTTGTTGGGGTGCGGGCAGGGGTCGAGGGCGGCGCGTGGCTCGATAAGCCGACGATGTTGACATTCGTGTTCGCGGTGTGGTCGGCGGCGCGCGCGCTGGGCTGGGCGTGCGAGCCGGCGTCCTCCCCCGAGGCGGAGGAGGCGCCCGTGCTGCCTCGCCTGCGCTCGGCGCGCGCCTCCAGCGACCTGTCCACGCTCAGCACCACCACCACCAGCTCCAGCCAGACCAGTAGTGGCGACCATTCCAAGAGGTCCACGCACGTTCACTGAACGGGGATAGTCAATGATATACAACAGTCGTATACAACTTATCAAACAATGAATTTCATGTATTTTATCAAAAAAAAATCATTTAAACAGATACCATCGCATTACTATAAAAACATTAATCATAAGGGGCATGATAAAATCGTTTGATGAGACTTAGATACGTTGATGCAATTGAGATATATTTAATTATCTTCAATGACGTTTATTACATTGGTTTTAATCTGAAGGTACTTATTGAAATCTGCACAATGTAGATACGCCGATAGGAGATAATTCGTTTATTATACATGTACATGACGTATTCTTATGTACAATACCTACCTGGACATTGATCAGTGATGAAGTCCGGTTGATTCTATTTTATCTTTGATTTTATTATATGCTGCATATAAGTCACTAATAAACACAAGAAGCTATGCGAAACAACTAGGAAATATTGTAAAGAACAGTCGGGAAATTATATTTCGAAAACTATTTCCAAGAGCAGGGAAATAACAATTCACAGTTTTCTTGTTTCAACGTCGCATGATGCAACCGTACCTCCGTTCCTTTTGTTAAAGAACAATATTTGACGCAAAACCTGGACTTTTTCAACCCCATTCAGCTGTCGGAATAAAATTTACGTAGCGAGAAACTTGAGCTTGTACCTACGTAGAAACAGACGTAGAACTGTGACAAAGGAAATAATGATACAATTGAATTTGTATCCTACATATAATAATATTGTGGTTGTTATTTGTTTGCGAAATTGTCCTGTCTATTATAAGGCTGTAGACAATAGGCCCCGTATTCTTTTCTTTCGAATATCTAGCACACAGACTGCCTATGTGTAGAAAGAGTTCAATATGTGACACTCGGTGTAAAAAGAGCCAGCGGACCAGAATAACTTGGACATGAAAGACATTCCTTTTAACTGTTTGACCGGATACAATTTAATACTACTGCTATTGACAACTGTAGCTATGTAGCTCTGCTCTTTATCAATCAATGTCTCTAGATAAATAATAATAAATAAATATCTTAGAACAACCAACACACCTCAACAACCCAACATACCTCATCTTAAACTAGGCAGAGCCTGTACTATCAAAGATGTGTGTCTTATCAAATGTTTTTATTCTGTTTACATAATTTTTTTTTCACTTTAATTGTATTGATATTTATGTAGTAGACATTGCAATTTCTGAGACGACGCGAACACCTACACAGATTTCTAAATTCGTGACAAATATTTAATAAAAATACATGAGATTCTCATACTCTGAATATTTTTATGAGTATTCTTACGACTGTTGTATGTCAACGTACGGCTCAATATATTTAATTATAGTGGTTCTGTGACAGCAGTAAATGATTTACTAATGAATGATAAATTATGTTCTAAATATATAGCAAACTTGGCTAAGAATTACATATTTACCGATACACATTACAACATACAGGGGAAATTAGATCATAACGTTAATATTTTATTCTACACTTTTTCTATTTTATTTTAAATAATTTATTCAAATCAAAAACTATTTGGGAAAATAACGATAGTGAGCGTTCACGAACTGTAAAGATAATAATGAAAAATTAAAATGTTTTCATGAAAAAAAAGTTTGAATGGAACGTGGAACAAACAATTTTATCCATCTCACTTCTTTCACGAGAAAATTTAATATTTAGACCTTCCTGACAAAGGCCGACAGCGGATTTATTAACCTTACTGATTGTAAATCAAGGCTGAGGGAAGTGTAAAGGATCCTTTAAACCTTTTACCAGCTTTTAGCAATACCTTCAACTGGTATGCCATTTACTGCTGAAATACACCTTATAATTTAGAGCCTACAGATTTATTTTGCATGGGAATATTTATTTAACAGGTTGCCTATTCATCAAAAAACGAAATAACTGCATTCATACGTCATACAATGAATATTTTCGATCTCGTCACTGGGCACAGCGTTGATAAGAAATAATGCTTTTGCACTCTAAGATTAAAATACGTGGTTTTAAATCTGCATAGTTATTTGGCAAGCTCCCAAACCAATAATAAACGAACATTGAAGAAAATTTCGTAAACACCCGTTGAAGTGTGATATGAGCAACAGTTCGATATTCGCTGGTATACTAACATACAACAAGCGATAGATACAAAACAGTGTATATACATAGGTGTAGTAGAAAATGCCAACTGTCTGCGATATTACGAAGATGACAAAGGTGAATGCGCATAGTCGGCATGCGTCAGTGTTTATCGTATTATGTTTTGTATATCTTCATGCGTCCGTCACTAAATTTATTTTAGATTGCTACTTTGATTGTGTATCATTGAATCAGGCATAACAAATATTGAATAGTAACAGTCAAATCAACGAACTTATAGAAATCAATATGATGAAATGTTTTCATTCACACCATAAAATATTCATGGTAATTTGATCGGCATACTTGATTTTTAAATACACTGTTGTCCTAAAAATACTTCCGAACCTACAAATATATATGGAAAGTTTTATTTACTGTTTCTTAATATAGACTAACTACTTTCCTGTAATTATATTATTCTGTCGTCGGTTGCCACGCTCGGTAATTAAGTTCTTCCAATTATTATTTACCGAGAACACTGAGCATCTCGACCTAGAGTAAAACAGGGGCTCGGTGAAAGAGCTCCAGCTTAGTAAAAAATCTACGAGACACGGCAGCACACAGGCAAATGAAACTTAATTTGAAATAGAGCTATAGAGTCTTTTTGCTTCCTTTAACAATGTTACTGCTACATAGAAAGCGCTGAAATATAAAAACTTAGGTAGGAGACAATTTTACTAACCTGTTGCCCAGTGATAGATTTTACTCATAATAAAATTGCCATAAATTGTGTTGTTGACAATCGATTAACAACCACCCCTATATAATCATAAAAAATGAACACCAAAGAAATGAACATCGTTACCATATTCACTTATTTACGACAAGGATATCTAGAAGCTCCTGTGAAATAAGTTGATGGTAAATTTATGTACGGTCTTGGTGTTTGGTCTGGCTGGCTGGTGGTATTTGACGGGTAGGCATGTGGTCAGGTGGAGCGAAGCCCCGCGGCGTTGGAGTGCGAGGGGCGCATCCCGCAGACCACTGAGAAGAACCCCGGTGTCCGTCCGGAGGCGAACCACCGGCAGGTATAATAATAGCGGGGAAATTACTCGTGTGATGCGTGCTTATTTATAGAACATTGATTTTTCTACTCTATGTCCTCTTTTTTTGGCTTAATAGTCAATTTGCACGAATTTACACGCCCGACACGTACGGGCGAATGATAACTTCAAATATACGTATTAGGCAATTGGGAGGTTTTGAATTTATGGAATACAGTTATCTTATTAAATGTTATTACTTTATTGCATAAAACTCACAACGTGCCAATTGCCTAATACGCATACCTATTGAAGTTGTCGATTCGCCCAAAAATAAATTAACTTCGAGCAAATCGCCTATGGAAAATAAATATTATTTAAAACTGTCATTTCGCACGTTTCGGGCGAGTAAATTCGTGCAAACCGACTAATAAGCTCCTTTTTATAGATCTCCGGAAATTTTTTGCCTACCCTACCTAAGTTGTTTTGCAATTGTGGTGTTACCTATTTGTTTTTGTTAATAGTAATGTAGTAGTTATGCGATGATACAAGTTTTAATATTGAAAAACAAATATATTGAGCGAATCGTCCAATAAGCTCTTTTTTATGGGTCTCCGGTAAACATTTGCTACTTAAGTTTTTTAACTCCAAAATAATATTAAAATTACATTTGTGATGTCATTTGTTTTCGTTAATGGTAATTATCATCAGATTATACGATGATATGAGAAATATACATGTCGAAAAACAACGTTATAAAAAAAACAACGCGATGATTACGATCTGTGGAAGACTTTTCTCTTAGTGATAAGATTTTGTCAATTTCCCCGGATGATGGTTACCTAAAATTGTTTAAATATTTATTTATTTAATACTTTAAGCACACAAATATGGATCCATATTGGCTACCTAAAGTTCGTTATCCGAAATTGTTCTTCCTAATGATTTGCAATCCGAATGATCACTCTTCCTAAAATTTTTCATCCTAAAGTTTTCATTCATACTATTTGTAGTGCTACCGGCGATGTTCATAACACTCATGTTTCCGAAAATTGTAATTAATAATATCATTGATGTAAATATATTTAAACTCCTACTGTTTTTTATCATAACGCTTTTATCCCTAAACATAATTACCATAATATTTTCACTCATACTTAGAAAGAAACATTTACCAAGTGTAATAAAAAATAAATGTGGTTAGAAGTTGATATTTACAGTTTTAATTTAAAATCGTTTGACATACCACTCAAAAGATATAAAACTTATTTGGTCTACCACCTGCGCTGAGATAGGTGGTCGACGGAGCCCCGCTTCGCGGAGCTCCTTTTTCTGGGTGGTTGAAAAAAAAACCACGAAGGCTAAGGCGGGAGCGAAGCGGAGCGGAGCACCACATTTATTTTAACCTAACCTAACCTATCCGAGTCGGGGTACTCTGAGTCGTGGTGTTAACCATAATGACGTTTTTTATGTATATTAAACGTTAAACCTAATGATTTTAGATGAAATCTATACTTAATATTATAAAGCTGAAGAGTTTGTTTGTTTGTTTGTTTTTTAATAAAAAGAAATCTAAATAAAAAAGATATGACTTTGAATAATAGTGTAAAAGATGGGTATGTTGAGAAAATATAGGAAAACAAATAAAAGTATAATAGATGTTTATTGCTACTGACATTATGAAGTTGAATGCTTCGGAATTATGAACATTAGAGACAGAGTAGTTAGGAATTGTGATTGTTAAGATGAAAAATGTTAGGAAGAACATTTTGGTGAACTTTGGCGCACCCCACAAATATACCATAGCGGACTAAATTCCATAGGCATTTTCTACCAGTTAACCTTTGTGTGGTGCAGAGACAAACAGTGATAGGTGCAATGAATTTGAGGAAATTTTAAATATAAACGCAAAATCTATTTAAACTATAAACCTAACTATATATAAATATATACGTAAATAAACGAAATTACTAAAAACAAATAAGACAACCACTTATTGAACCAGCCAGACAACCAGTTATTTCAATTTTAATTCCTTTGAAGTTGCAAGTCTATTTACAAAACGTTTTAATACAAAAGTATTCGTTATTAGGTTTGTGCTCTACTCATGGGTAAAAAATGTGGAAATGCGTTTAATTTTCCGCTTTTCAATTTGTTCTTCAGCTGCAGTGTTGCTATTTTTAGTAGGTATTATATACAAACGTTACCTAAAAATATATAGTGGTTGTTGCTTTAGTTGCCAGCATCCTTTTAAGGAATGATTGGTTCGAAACAGACGTGATTAGTACCTAATTTTTTCACGAAGGAACAGGAGAATTTTCCTGCCAGGGTCGCGAGATTGTTCAAACGAGATACCGTGCCCTGGCATATGGGTAACTGAAGGAACACGGGTGGGTTTTAGTCAGTAAAAGTCTGACGCTCCCGCTCCGCCCAGAGCGGGAGAAGTCATTTGATGATTTCCAATCCAAAAAAAAAAATAACCTGAGAGTTTTGAAGGTAATTCGCGCATTTATTTTTTATTATTTGTATTTTCTATTTTATCAGAAAAAAACGTGTGTTGTAAATGGTTTCATGTATATCTTACAATACAGAGATAAGTACAAATTATTACCCTAATAACAGTCATAAACACACCTTTAATTTACGTAAGTTGCATAAATAGTAAGGCTTTAGGCACGGTAATTATATCTATACAGTAGTCTATCTTCATACAAACGCTCGGAACGCAAGTCATACCTACGCGCCTCGAGTCTGGTACACTCCGAGTACATTCGCAGTCGCGTACGCACCGCTTTGACAAACGGATGGCGGGCGGTGTGATTGATGGTTTTGTTTGTAAGCAGTTAGCGTGTGATTTATGAATATTTGATAATAATCAGTGCAAGATGATTACCATGCTAGTATTATTTTTTTAAATTACTTGAAAACTCCGAAAGGAAAGACTAGATTTTTTATATACATACCTACTAGTACGAAATTTGTTTATTTTTTTTATACTTTTCCACCAAGTAAAATACCTGGATTATTGAATAAGTAAGTGGATAGGGTGAAAAAAGTGACACACGAGTGACCTACCTACGCTCGTAGTAGTAGCAGGTCCTGGGGTACCCAATCTTTTGATTTGAATCGATCCTTTGGATCGAAAATCATTGAATCGATAGACGATCTAGATCGCAGGATTTGAATCGGCCCAGCAAAGATCATATCGTAATTAAAAATCAATAAAAGTTGACATAATTTACATCTTCCACCCTTGTCACTTTTAATTAAAAACGGTCCAAACATTTGATTTTTTAAATAAAAATATAATATTTACAATCAAAGAAACGCAAGTAGGTAGATGAAGTTAAAATACTTGATGCGGGCAGCCCTCCCGCGTCTATCGCTTGTTTACGTACCGCACGTGCTGTAGGTAATTATTTCTACGATAAGGCCGAGTCAAAATACTGTGTAGTATATCTATACTGTGCTTTAGGGGAATACGATATCTGTCATCATGAATGTGCGTTCTTAGAACGTAACTAAACAGTGACGTACCACAAATAAGAATAAGAGTAATTGTCATAAATTTATTATGTCATTGTCATAATAATGACATAGGCCTGCCAAGTATTCCATTCGTCATTAAAATGCAAACCAACCATAAGAAACAAATGATAAATTCTTTCCTGTTAATTGCGTGACATTCTATAATTATGTATGTCATAAACATCACATGTTATTATTGTAAGAAAGATGACATACACAAGTATGCCATTATTATGTTCCGTCATTGATATTAAGTCATCAAAGTACAAGACATCATCGGAAGATGATCCTTTACCTGTTTATTCATATGGCATCATCAGGCGTAATGAGGTGATGTAATTAAAACAGGTGCATATATAATTTGTCATCATTGACTCTAAGAACCCTAGAATCATGCCCATGTCAATGACCTCACCAGATAGACGTCTGGTGAGGTCATTGGCTTAGCATTTACCGCGTGGGTTTTAGCACCTAGGGTCCTATGACAACTCTTGGACTTAGATGATTAAGGGATGGTAAGATCGGTCCGCGTCGAAGCCGTGACAAATACAAGGTACTTATTTTGTTTGAATTAGCAGCTATTATAAAGTGCCCTTTAATTATAAGCATTACTTAACAGGTTAACTGCCATGTCAGACTATGTGTCCGACACTTTTTTTCCATTCAAGGCCTTGTCGGACTATATGACCGACAACACATACCAAATCTGAACGTGTCTTTGTTGCCTGGCGGCCATGTTTATTTTCTTTCAGCTATATTAAGTGTCCCGTAGAGCACAAAAACCACTGTCAATATAACTTTTGTTTATATTTATACACATTGTGGAAAGTATGAAGTCAAAATTGAAATAAGGAAATCTAATATATAAAATTCTCGTGTCACAGTTTTCGTTGCCATACTCCTCCGAAACGGCTTGACCGATTTTGATGAAATTTTTTGTGCTTATCCGGTATCTATGAGAATCGGCCAACATCTATTTTTCATCCCCCTAAATGTTAGGGGTAGTCCACCCCTAAATTTTTTTTTATTTTTTAGACAAATTTTTTAATTTCTATTTTTTTATGATACAACATACAAAAATACATACAATCCTCAATTTTCACCCTTCTACGATCAACCCTTATTTTTTAATAGCCATTTTAGTAATTTAATCATTTTTCCTCTCCGGTCGAAAACTGATCAATCGTCATTTAATTAGTTATCCCCGCCTAGGAAATTATTTATATGGCAAAACAACGTTTGCCGGGTCAGCTAGTAAATGATTAAAATAGACTGTATATAATGTAATAAACATGATAAATAAATATATATATTTATGGAATAAACAATGTATTTAAAGTGAAATAACACTAAGTACATTTTTGACTTTTTCTGATTTTAACCATAGCAGTTAACGTGTTAAAGTTAAAACAGGAGCTTGCAGCTAAGTAATAATAGCCGCAGGGCTCGATCGAAGGTTGAAAGCTAGCCGAAAGCAGTTCATAGATAGGTAACCATCCGATACATATCAAAACCCCTCCCTGCCTCGGAAATCACGTCAAGCCGGTGTTGTTAGCTGTCGCTTAAAAATGTGTGACAGTCCATCTTACCGAAGTTTTTTCCAGTATTACCCAATAATAAACCTGTTGAGGTCAGATAGGTAGTTGCTTCAATTAATGTACTGGTACAATTCAGCTGCATTCGTTTAGACTCAACTAAACTCAAAGTATTATTTAAATTAAATCAAATATCTGGTTGACCGAGCTTTGCTCGGTATTTTTTGGTTAATTGCGTTTAAAATAATAACTTTATGTTCAAGTTGACTATCGATAAAGTTGGTCATTGAAAACACGAACAAAACGACATTTTATAAAAATGAATCCTAGCTAGATCGTTTTATCACCCCCGAAACCCCCCCTATACTAAATTTCATGAAAATCGTTGGAGCCGTTTCCGAGATTCAAATTATATACATATATATAAGAATTGTTCGTTTAAAGATATAAGATTACAGGCATTTGGAATGTCTAAGAGTCGAAAAAATCGAAATATGAAGCTTGTTGCTTATTCCAAAGCGTAGTAACTACCTATGGAACAGGCATAAAACTCCATGGAAGCTCTTTTAAATTAGATTGTTATATAAACAGCAGTTACATCATTCATGTTGAATTTAAGTGAAAACGATATAAATAAGACGTAGGTACTCGTTAAAGGCGTCCAGAGTACAGCAAATAAAATAAAATAAAAAACAGAGATGACCAGGCCCGCCAACCGGGATCTGACATGACGGTCCTCGTTCTCGAATATGACGCATGGATCAGCACCATTCAGCTCAATAGTTTTGAAGGGAGCTAAATGATAGATTGCAAGCTGACCTCAACATAGGACGTAAAAAAAAACGCATGATTTAACAGAGCTTCACCTTTACCTTCACCTTTAGGCAAAGTTTATAGGTAAAGAGGTCGGTATTTATACTCCGTGCATTTATGTTCGCATAGTGCACGGAGTCCTGCCAGGGTCGTGAGATCTGTTCGAAAGAGACACCGTGGCCCTGGCACATGGGCAACTGAAGGAACACGGGTGGATTTTAGTCAGTAAACGTCTGACACGCCCTCCCGCTCCGCTCAAGACCAGGAGATGTCATTTGATGACTTCCCAACCACAAAAAAAAATTGTGCTCGGAGTCATAGTGTATGTTCGTACAGCACCGTGCAATCATGTGACACTGACAAGTGAAGCTGTTCGTAGCATAATTTAATTTAATTTATTTTATTTATTTATTCAATTTCGGACAACAATATAATCCATCTTGTTAGTGAAAAAATAACTTATAACTAGTGTTAGTAATACAATACACAAAGAATATCGGCAACACATAATGAATTAAGTTTCCGAGGCAGGTTGCTCAGAGAATGATCAAACAAGAGAACAGCTACCTAGTTGACCATCCTCTCTACAAAATGCCTCAGAACAGGGGAGTAAGGACTCTCCGCCACTGTTTTCAGGATAATGTATACGACATAACACGACATGTTCCAGTATAAATCAGCCTGAAATGGATACACAATATATACAATGTATTTATGATACTCGCGGAATTTGAAAATACACTTTTATATTTAACTAGCTCTTGCCAGCGGTTTTGCCCGCGTACATATGTATAACCTTCCTCTTGAAACACTCTGTCTATTGATGAAAATCGCATTAATCTCTAAGTCCCTGAGATACCACATTTGGTATGTAAACAATAGTTTTTTAATTGTGTCTGTAATTACGGTACTTGACCGGTTAAAATCCATTTGCGTAGTTCAAAAGATCTAAACGTACAAACATGAAATGCGACTTTCTTATATACTAAGTAAATATCAATAGTAATAGTAATACTAAGTCAGTTATCTCCTTCTTCAACTTTAACTATTTCCTTCTAACTTCAGTGGCAATGAGATCTGGACCCCTGAAACTAGGACATTATGTCTGGCAGGAGTCGAGGTTACTCCATAACATGGATCAGCATGAGTAGACTTACAGTCTTACAAATAAACGTGGTATACCAGTCATACTCGAGAATTACCTAAGAATAAGCAAAATATCTACAAATGAACAATGAATATCTTATACCAAGTATAGTGTTGAAGTTAGTTGCTCCGAATTTATTCCTGCCCCGCCCTTGTATAAAGCTGTTATAACTTTAAAAATACCACGATTAGTGTTTGTTTACGCGCATCTAAGTATTATACGTTAATTTTTGTATAGAATTAAATGCAATAAAAGAAGTATAGCAAAGTAAATAATGTAGTAAACTTAATGCATAAAAAAGTATCAAAAGATAGATTTAAATAAAATGCATAAATCGAATAGCAGTTCCGAATAAAATATTGAGTTTGTAAAGGTGAGGTCCGTGGTGAGGTGGTTTAATGTTTTGAGACATTATTATTTTGTAGATCTCTTCAATATGGATACTTGCAATATGACTCCGTACGCAACGAGCCGAATCGAACAAAATGGTCATAAAATAATAGTTTAAAAAAGTAAAAAACCGCTTTCATAGAAAATCGAACAATAGAAAAGAAGTACAATAGAAAATCTATAGTTATTAATTTTATAAAGCTGAAGAGTTTGTTTGTTTGATTGAACGCGCTAATCTCAGGAACTACTAATTCGATATGAAAAATTCTTTTTTCTTGAGTAGTCCATTTATCAAGAAAGGCTATAGGCTATACACCATCACGGTACAATCATATGGAGCCGAGCATCAATGAAACATGTTGCAAAAACGGGAAAAATATAGCCTTTTGAGAGTTTCCGTTGCGTGCGCTGCGTAAACGGTTAAAGTAACGCAACAATCAGGTATGACGGAATTGTTCCTCTTAAAAAGTTCTAAAAAAAGTCCGCGAGAGCATATGTCCATCTTTTAAGGTTCACTCACTATAACTCTTTTAATTGTAATCAAATCTAAATACTACACTATCTCTAAACTAATATTATAAAGCTGAAGAGATTGCTTGGTTGAACGTACAAATCTCAGGAACTATGTTAAATGTTGGATAGCCCATTTATCGAGGAAGTCTATAGGCTATATAACATCACGCTGCGACCAAAAATATCCCCACGCTTTTTTCAATTATCTTCTATTTTTTTATGAAAGCATGTTTTTAGTTTTCAATCTATTATTCATTTTATTTTTTTAGTTCATCTAGCTACAAAAACAGATTTAATACTGCCCAGGTAATGTGTGGTTTAATGGCACAGATTATGAAATTATTGTTTTGGCATCGGTGCCTGATCAGTGTACCTACAATGTTTCAAATTAATCCGACGTTTTAAAGATAGATACATACCATTTGTGCGGTCCATGGCCCTCTACGGGGCACCGGTGTGGACGCCCTCATTGAGGCTGCGCCCAGCGCGCCGGTTGAGTGCGGCCCAGAGGGTCATGGCCATCCGATTAATCCGGGGATACCGCACGATCTCGTGCGAGGCGGCGAGCCTCCTTGCTGGAGTGCCACCATGGGATCTGGAGGCAAAGGTCCTCACGCACATGTGGGAGTGGCGCGAGGAGGCGAAACGCCGGGGTGAAACTCCGCTGCCGCGACAAATCGCGGCACGGCGGACAGAGCTCCGGTGTGATCTCATGGCGACATGGCGGGTACGATTGTCGCAACCCAGTGCTGGGCACGCCACAATTGCGGCGGTAAGTCCCCTCTTTGAGGAGTGGATAGAGAGGCGCCACGGCGTCCTCACCTTCCGCCTGACGCAGGTTCTCACCGGGCATGGGTGCTTCGGTGGGTTCCTGTTCAGGATAAAGCGGGAGGATACGTCCGGGTGTTTCCATTGCGAGGATCGCCTGGAGGACACGGTGGAGCATACGGTGGAGGTGTGCCCGGCCTGGGCGGGGCACCGCCGTGTTCTCGTGGAGGCGATCGGCGGCGGCGACCTCTCGCGTCCGGCCCTGGTGCGAGCCATGGTACGGAGCGAGAGGGAATGGGAAGCCGTCACCTCCTTCTGCGAAGCAGTAATGCTCGCGAAGGAGGAGGCGGGGCGCGTGAGGGAGTGGCAGTCTCTGCGCCCTCACGTCCCCAGCCGCCGCAGGAGGAGACGCCCCGGGCGTCGGGAGTCGATTGCGGACTCCCGGCCACCGTAGGCGCGAGCTTGCGGGTGACGAGCAATGGGTAGCTCGCCGCCCGGTAAGGACCAGGCTCGGGTCGACGGCACGCAGTGTTCCACGCGCGCCTCAAAGAGATGTCAGCAGCAGTGTAGGGGTCTACTAGGACCGATGCCTGCGGGGTCGCGTGATTGTTCGAAAGAGATACCGTGACCCTGGCACATGGGCAACTGATGGAACACGGGTGGGTTTTAGTCAGTAAAAGTCTGACACGCCCTACCGCTCCGCCATCCTGCAAAAAAAAAAAAATACATACCATTTCATTAATAAAAGCGTGTTAAAACCGTCAAGTTGACAAATAGATACAATTGTCAAAGACAAAATACGTTTTTGTTTTCAGAAGTTTCTATTTGATCGCGCTGTTGACAAATTGTGCATCTTGACAAACGGAGGAATTGTTATATAAATAAGAGTATTTATTTATTTAAAAAAAAATGCTCTCGACATATTCTTAATCTATTACTGGTATAAATATACTTAGTTTAAGAATAAAATAGATACGTTAAACACATTTTTATTTGTAAGGCTGTATAGCTTTACACTACACTTAATTGTGACAATAATTAAAAGAGTGATACTTTTTCTAATAATGATTGTAACAACTAAGTGTACATTGTTTATCTATATATATAAAATTCAAAGTACTGAATGACTGACTGACTGACTGACTGATATATCAACGCGCAGCCTAAGCTGCTGGTCCTAGAGACATGAATTTTGGAGGGTTTGTTCTTTCTGAAGAGTAGGTATCCATTAAGAAAGGGTGTTTTGAAATTCCATTCCTAAGAAGGTGAAATGAAGGTGAATTTTTCGACATCCACGCGGGCGAAGCCGCGGGCAAAAGCTAGTTTCGTATAAAACACAAAAGGTCGTAAGAGTATTCTAAATGACATTTTGTGTTTTATCGATTTCATGGTAGAATAAATGCAGAGGATCTCCAAAAACAAACTCAGTGGGTAGAACTTAGTCTATTATTACTCTTACTATTTTTAAAACATGATGAATATCTCATGTCTGGGAGAACTTTGAAAGGTGAATGAACTCGTTATAACAAACAACTTTTGTGCTACGGTTTTGGTACGAAGAAAATACTTTTATTATAAAGACATGCAAACTATACAAACACTGTGCATGAGATGTAAACAGAGAAGTAGATGCTTTGTAATTTTTCTGTTTGCTTTATAGATAATTAATTTTTATTCGAAAATACATTAAGCAAAAATAAAATGGAATCATCACGAAATAGATAGAGATATAGATTAAATCCCACTTGATCGCCCAAGCCAACTGAGATTCAATACAGTTTTCGTAAAGGTATTGTCATTTCATTTTGAGGTGCTACAATGCTGCTACGGATCCGCTACGGAGATTTCACTACAACCGTAGGCGTAGCACATCATATATTTCCATGCGTTTTAACATATTTATATTATATAACTAACGTTGTCCTGTCTTAACGATAACTATTTAATTCGAATTGGTATCGATATATATATAAATGAATCCCTATTTCCCTTGGTCACGCCATCACGCGTGAACGGCTGGACCGATTTCACTTTTTTTTTTCACTTTTTAAATTTTTTCTTTCATAAGAACCTTCTCCTGACAATAACAAACACAACAAAAAAAAAATGAAATCGCTCCAGCCGTTCACGCGTGATGGCGTGACCAAGGGAAATAGGGATTCATTTTTATATATATAGACTAGCTGACCCAGCGAACTTCGTACCGCTTCAGAATCAGTAAATGTTGTGTTAACTTATCAGATCCCACCAACACAAAGCAAAGAGCACCAAGTACCATATACCCATGTTAGACCAAGTTATGACAAACTGGTACTTTGAAGGCATAAAGCGTTTTCTAGTTACCACACACCCATGATAGGTGAGCTCCTACCAAGTTATGCCAACCTGGTACTTCGAAGACAAAGCGTTTTCTAGCTACCACACACCCATGTTCGTTGAGCTCCTACCAAGTTATGCCAACCTGGTACTTCGAAGACATAAAGCGTTTTCTAGCTATCAAACACCCATGTTAGGTGACTTTGTATTCTTAAATAAGTGTTCTTAAATTTTGTAATTTTCCGCGCAATTTATTTTTTTCTTTCATAAGAACCTTCTCCTGACCATAACAAACAGAACAAAAAAGAAAGAAGTGAAATCGGTCCAGCCCTTCACGCGTGATGGCGTGACCAAGGGAAATAGGGATTCATTTTTATATATATAGATTATTGACTGGCCTGTTAGTCTAGTGGTTAGTGACCCTGACTGCTAAGACTGAGGTCGTGGGTTCGATTCCCACACAGGACAAATCTTTGTGTGATGAGCACAATCATTTGTTCTGTGTCTGGGTGTAATTTATCTATAATACGTATGTATTTAGAAATATATAAGTATATTTATCAGTTGTCTGGTTACCATAGTACAGGCTCTGCCTAGTTTGGGATCAGATAACGGTGTGTTGGTTGTCCTAAGATATTTATTATTTATTTATTTATTAGTTGAACAAGTTGTTTATAGTTAGCAGTGAGTTAAAGATTTCATTTCCATAAAAGTATGCGTTACTTTTGCCTTAAGGGTTATCTTTTCCCCTTTTTCATATAAACTTGAGACCCACTCTTGATTCGTACGGTTTTTAAAATCAAAGTTGGTATTTCTGGCAAAACATGTTGTCTTCTTCATCATGTGTATGTTTATTATACATTTATTAAATACATAAATCTTCTGAGAATCAACCTAAATTATAGTGAACATAGCGTCGAAACTCGTGGCGTATTTTTTTTTTTTAAGAAGTACAACGTGATTGCTCAGGTAGACACGCGAAAAGAGGCTGTAAGTTTCATTTGGCTATTGATATAGATTCGTACTTAAATAGTGCAGTTATTTGTTAAAAATATATACTTATCCAATCTATAATAAACCTGAAGAGTTTGTTTGAAAGCGCTAATCTCTGGAACTACTGGTCGGAAAAGATTATTGTTTTGCATTTGATAGGTCATCCCTTGGGGAAGGCTATATATAAGGTGTATCTATTCATACACTAAATATTTTAAGAGGTACACCTGTAGGTGGTAAAGAAGCTACAGCAACGAAAAAAAATGTTTCAAAATGTATTTTTTTCAAAATTTAATATTTATAAATTATTTGACGCACATAAGAAATACTGGCTCCTTCTTATTTTTTACGGCCCGAGACACCACGGCCATGCTCGTGCCGTCTGGTCGCCGCCCTCGAAGCGTCAGGCGGGCCATTCATAGAATTTGGAGTAAAGGTTTTATGCAAAACGTCTCAAGCAGTTTTAAGATTACAATAATTACGAAAATTCAAAAATACTTAGATAAAAATTTTCTTTTTGTGTCTATAGCTTCTTTACCACCTACAGGTGTACCTCTTAAAATATTTCGTGTATGAATAGATACACCTTATATAGACTTAACACCGCCTTAAGACCCTTAAAAGCCGAATCAAACTAAACAGTTAGAAAGAACGCTCTCAAAAGCGCGGGCAGGCGATGCAACGCGACGCGGTGGGTCGGGGAACAAGAAATGTCACACATACGATGTCTCTGGCAGAAGCTAGTCATTTATACCGATTAAAACTATAATTACCTAAAAGCAGGTGTAATAACTCCCCATTTGTAAGAAACGGAGAGGATAGAGGACCTGATTGAGGTAGCGGAATCTTTATAATTAAGACGAATTACCGTAATTACCCGGGACTCAGCCTTTTATTTTCGTTACAACAAGGCTTTTATACCCGTAAACAAGTAAACTGAGGTCATGGGGAATCAGTCACAACCTTTTGAGCGTTTCATTAAAATTATTTAACAAAAGCTAATTCGCAAACAAATTAAATTGGGTAATATATAATTATATGAATCTTTAAATGCTAAAGTAGTTAGTTATAAGTGAAGACATTTGATGAAAAACCGCGTTTGGAGTTATTAAAGTAACGGTTAATGCGCATCCAGAAAACCTTTTGTATTTATATTATTCTTCTGTGCGCTGTACAATTAATATGTCTAACATATTCCAAAGATTATGTGAACCAAATATTATCGAAATACTTAGGCGGGGCAAACCTTCGTGGTTTCATATTGTCTTATGTTTAGTAATATACAGAGACCTCTGGCGGTGTCAGTCCGTACTATACAACCAACAGCGACACAACAATGAAACTTTCCGAGCACCTGTTGCTTAGATTTTCCTGCAGATGGCACTGGCGCCACGTTCCATCACTTTTCCTTAAACTCCTTCACTGTACTGAAATCACTTAGAAAAAGGTTTTCCCAAGTAATGTAACCTACTAAATCGATATTAATGAAATTGATATGCCGTTCTTGAATGAATCATTAAAATTATTGGGAAATCCGCAATATTTACGATGTTTTTATAATACCCATTATCGGCTTCTTTGATAATAAATATACGCAAAAACTACGTAACACCAATTATCACGACTTGATATCGTCTTGACTCGTCGTGAGTACATTTCACGTATGTTTCTCCTACAGTGCGGTCGTTGTTCGTTTTACAGGAAAAGCATGCGTAGAAAATATTGGTTCATTAAATAATTTTATTCGGACTGTTAGGAGTTTTCATGCATACAAATGCCGGTGCTGTTGGGGTAATTTGCGATTTGTTAACTTTCCACAATAACCTACGATGCGATAGATACGAATTCTATTTACAAATCAGTTAAGTGCTTTAGAATTTATCTCTAGCACACGAGGTACGCCGCGACGAGTTTAAACCGAGTGGCGATTGTCTTATCTCAGCTTATCTGCCGATGTACTCGTATGTTCAGGATTAAGACCTATTCATGACATTGCGTTATATTAATCACTGTGTGCTATTGTTTCAGCTTCGATGTGGAGAATGGGGGTGGTGCGGGAGGCGCGGGGGGTGCGCGCTCCCCCCTCGAGGGGGGCTCGCCCTCCACCGCGCTCGTCCTGCAGGCCATGCCGCAGCGCCGCGAGTCCTTCCTCTACCGCTCAGACTCCGACTTCGAAATGTCGCCCAAGTCGATGTCGAGGAACAGCTCGATCGCCAGCGAAAGGTAAGATTCTTTGAAAGTACACAAAGCATGACAAATTTCTACCTAGCCTACATGCGAGCTACGGGACGTATTAAACGCGCCACGCCCACACGATCCATGCTCCAGACATGATACGAATGAACGCTATATTCGAGACTTGATATCACAATATATGCACTCAATATAACTTAAATCTTTCTCTACAAAAGCAGTGGGCGAAGTAAGCGCCTTACACTCTACAGCTGCTGCGAACAGAATCATTTTTCCCAGCAGTCTGAAGTAGAATTGTGCCGCACACAGCAGCACTTTCATATTATACTCGAAGCAGATTCCCATTTTAGGCGAGCACGATGCATATTTCGCCTCGTCACCCATCACTCTGCAGGTAAATGAAAAGAGCTTTACATTGCACAAAAAAGTCACATGATTGGGCAATTCTGTGATGTGCGAGTAAAATGGGTCGAGAAAAATTGACTTTATTACAGATTTAATTAAATTTATGGACTCGGGACTCACCCTTTTGGTGATATTAAAAACCTTACAAAGTTTACCCTTTACTGTTTCGATCTCAAAGGTACTGCAGGAACTCATTATGCCTTCGTAACAGGCTGACTCGAAGTCAATTGACAAATTGAGGAAGGGAATTATTTTGTAAATTATACGCAACTTAAATTACTCCTTTACCTCGTTGTCGGATGTTCCTGTCATAGACTTTTAGATATCGAGGAAGGACCAGTTACAATTTATCATGAAAAGGTCATTTAAATGGCAAAGTTATCGCAATTTACTACCGAATGTGTATTTTTAGCCTCTACCTTTTCAGGAAGATTAATTTATAGGTATACTGCTTTATCAGATTCATGCTACAATTGCATGAAGCGTATGTGATAGAAGTAAAGAAACACAATAGTATCTGCAGTATTTTAAAAAACACAATGTCGAGCATTCATGAATACTTACTAAAACACTGTATTTCTAGAATAACAAACATCAAGCAAATAACATTTTTCAAAAAAGTATCACAAATTATGTTATACCACAAAAGATGTCTGTAAAAACAAAAGCTATTTCTATTAATTGTTCACAACAACAATTATTATTATTAAATTCACATACCTAAGATCAAAATATTTCTAAACATTCTTGTTTTGTTCAAGTATGTGTCACCAATTTGGTAATTATAAACATGATCAAGGCACACATTTACCCTAAACATTTATAGGACCATATCATGTTTTTAAGTTAATAAATAAATAGTATTTATTTATCACAAGGTAAATACTTTGGTTCTCTAAATAAAAGCAGACCTCATCCCTCAAGTTCAATTAGAACGTTATGTAAATATTATGATGACATTCGTTCCGTTAATTATGAAAATTATAAAAAAAAATAAAGGATTTTGACAGATTAACTTAAATCAGACATTTAAGTGAGATGACTAATCTGCCACCATGTTTTGTCTGTACGGTATAAGACAGACAGTCCCGACACGAGGGCGCGACGCAACTCTACCAGAAAAAAATCTGTGAAAACTTCATAGAAATAGATGTCGCAGAGTCCGGTCGCGCGGTTCTGCGAGACCCATCAATATATTTATAAATTTTCTTAAATTGTGAAAAGTTTTACAACGTACAACTTGTTTTTCGATCTGATCTATATAATCCCCGATATAAAACTGAAAATCAAAAATAATCATAAAACAAATTATATCCTTAAGTTAGTGATAGTGAGACCATTGTTGGTATCACAAAATATGGCGGGCACTGAGACAATTTCAGAGATTACTACTTTAGTCACTGTCAACAAAATAGGTACTTGATACGTCGCTAGCTATCTTTCATATCGCATTAAGTAATGCGATGATTCTAGATAATTGGTTTAGAAATAGTACCTAGTGTGTTATTTTTAACAGATAACAATCTGTTAAAAATAACACACTAGTCATTATGTTCTACATATTCATATACATTGAAAATGTATGAGCATGTCCAATGACTGTTAGAAAACATATCGAAGCAGTAGCAGCAGTAGTATTCAGACATATATTCAAGATGTTATCTGATGTGTAACCAAGACATTACACTTGTCATCAATAAATATTACTCACCGTAGGTTTTGTCGCCATTCTGAATTGCATGAAACAATACAATCAACGAAGCCACACAGCTTCGCACACAGGACCAAAGTAAGCTAAATAATCATGTTATATGTAAAATGTAACCGTATATGTTGTGAACGACTAACAAGTAGCCAGCTTACTCACAAGCACCACGTTCGGTGCCCGCATGCGAGCTCGGCGTGTGTGACGTCACGTGTCGCCTGTTGCTCACCTGGCACAGCACCGCAGGAGCAGCAGCGACCAACACTTCACGCTACGCCACCTCTACAGAGCCTCTCACTACACTACTCTAGCACAAATTTGGTGTGACGCTGATCCCCGCATACTTGTAAACGCGACCTGACCCGCTTAGGTGGCATAACAATATGTGTCCTCAGATATCTTCGTTCTTTCTTTCTTTTCCTTATTTTTTAATTGCTTGCAGATTCAAGGAGTCCGAGGCGGCACAACTGGACAGAGCGTACGTATACTTACCTACGCACATATAATAGCACCACACCGCTTTATAAACTGTCTCAGTTCTCTTGGCTTGCTCTCCATTCTCGCTTTCATTGTGTTTAGAGCTTTCGTTGTTGGTGTGTGTTGTAGTGCCATGGTTTGTTCCAACTCTTGAAACAGGTGCCAGGAGTTAGCCTTCATGCTATGGTTTTTTTATTGGTGGTTTTTTGTTCATTCTGGATTCAAAGAACATATCAGCTGCAAATCGGCCCTCATGGGCCCGCATTTTTTTCTCCTATTTGTTACTTTCGTAAAGTCTATAATACATTCCACAGTAGGTACCACATCTATATTTGGCATTATTTTTATTGGATTTTTATTTCGAATTATAAAGTTATCTCATGTAGAAACGGCCTTTAAACCGCAAATAAATATACGAACAAAACATTTCTAGAAATTAAAAAACTTATTCTAGCAAATAGAACAAACGACAATTGGAAATAAATAAAAACTGATACAATAAACAAAGTCTCGTTACTTAAGGAAATAAGCATGTCAGAGAACATGATACATCTGTACCGTAACACTTCTGCACGGTATCTATACTGTGACTTCTGTATATACCAATTTCGATATCACTATCAAATTCGAATATTGCATGCTTCTAACTTGATTGTCTCTACATAAGATGATCCTATTTGAAAACCAACGAATCAAATTGAGCCATATTTCACGCGAATTTTATTGGATTCATCTCTGTTTCAGCCATGCGTATTAGATTTCGTTCAAATAATTTTACGTAAATCAACCAGAGAGACGGGATTTAAAGATCGATGATGCTTTTGTTATTGGGCGAAGAAATTCAATACTTTGCTACAACTAGGTTGTAATTATCAGATTTATTCCCTCTTAAATTCCCCATTTAGAGTAAATGGTATCATGAAAATCACATTTACTACTATCTGTTTGCTTGGCTAGTTACTAAATATTACAAACTTATAATTGAATCATCCATCGCCGACGTAAATGTTATTACTCGCCGTAATAAAAATTGAAACTGGCGTCATAGGCTTTCATTTTGTGTCCTACTCGGGTACATCTCGTTTGTATTAAGGCTCGTACAGACTAGCGTGCCGCGACGGTCGCGCGCGACGGCGATTTATGTCCGTAGTACAATTTTTATTAAAACGCGCGCGACACTTCACACAGGGGTGACCTGTCGCGCCGCGACACGGTCATAGAAATTGTTCTACGGATATAAAACGCTAATTAACGCGCGATCGTCGCGTCGCGTTAGTCTGAACGAGCCTTTAACATACTGACTGAAATGAAATGCCCATTGTTCTTTACGATTTTTTAATTGGAATTTTTCGATTCACTACGTATATTCGAGTTGCAACTTAATATTGTTTGTCAGAGTGACAGGGACAATGCTCCAACTAAAACCATGACTATAGTAATTGACGGTAACCAAAAAAATAAAAATGTTGTTTCATAGAAGCGACTTACGCTGCTAAAATGTTTGAAACTGCTCTTTTTTTTATTCACCGTCACAGATTGCGCGTCGGTATCCCTGCTTCGCTGTAGTCGAATTGAAACACAACAATTTCATACAGATAAATACACAGCGGGCTAATTTTGTAACACATTACCAGTGGGAATGGCTTTCAATTTGACAGTTCAACCAAATTCATTGCGTTATTTACATTGATCAGCAGACAAATTTTTCAAGCAATGAAGCAATGGGTTATCAACCATCATCATCTGCTTACTAGAGAATGGGCAGCAGCGTTCTCTATGCATTTTACCACCATACTGCGATCGCCAACCCGCCTGCCAAGCGTGGCGATTATGGCAAAGCCCCCCAAATTGGGGGAGGCCTAAGTCCAGCAGTGGACGTCTTACGGCTGAAATGATGATCATCTGCCTAGCCGTTTCCCAACTATGTTTATGTCGACGCCCAATGGAAGCGCTAAGCAGAGGATTAGCAATATCCATCAAAATGATTCAGATTGCAATTGAAAGAGTGTTACACAATTAGGGTGCAAATTGACTACGAAAAACCCACTCACACACATACGAAAAACTCTTAGTTGATTTACCTTAACTACTACAACCGTATGATAGGTTAATACGGCCTCTCCCTCTAAAAGGTTTTGATAAAGCGGTCCCAAGTGAGACGCAGGTAATTGATCGTTGAGTGAGATACTCGATTGACAACTCCCTAATGAGACTTAATTGAACATCGTTAAAAACAGTTTAGCGATCCCGAATCTTCTAAAGCCGTCTGTCGGATTATGTAAAGGTACTTACTTACCTACCTGCACGTGTACTTAGATCAGTTGACTCTATATAAAGATGCTTCAGTTAAGTGTGAATATTTTTAGGGTCATTAATATTACATCTAAATTAAAATGTTAAAATATGAAAAAAAAATAAGAGATAGATTGGAACTATTTATAAAAGAGGATTAAAATATTAACACTGGATAAGCTTTAAAAGTATTATAAGTATGTATTGAATTATATAATACATTATTGCCAGGCGGCTGGTCGACACTTCAAGTGACCAGCTGGGCTGGCGTATGTTTTGGCCAAAGCATTGCCATACAACGTGGCAACTCTGCCAGCCTTTTGGGCATCTTTACTGTTGACAACGATGCATACAAATTATTTATACATATTTTTTTAAGACTCAGTTTAATATTATTTAAATACTAGCTTTTGCCAGCGGCTTCGCCCGCGTGGAGGTCGGAAAATATCCCGCGTGAACGTACTACCGGGATAAAAAGTATCGTCACTGCTCGGCTCCTTTGTATCTTAACGTTATGTAATATAGTCTATAACCTGCCCAGGAGTATGGACTACATTCGTATCAAGTTTGGTTAAAATCCTTTCAGTAGTTTTTGACCCATGCGTGCACATACAGACAGACAGACAGACAGACAAAAAATTTACTGATTACATTTTTCGCATCAGTATCGATCACCATTCATCCTCCAATATTAATTTTGAATATATTTTCAATGTACAGAATTTACCTCTCTACAGTTATTATAAGTATAGATTGTTAGATAATTAATAACAATTTGATAAATGAAAATAATTACGGGTAAAGAAATTATTTCTCAATAAGAATTTACAAAGATTTCACTTACTTGAAAACATCAATAAAATTAAAAATGATACCCAATTATATTTTTTAGTTTTTGGGAATTGAAAGAAAATATCTTATTTTTAATTAGTTGAATTCAACTTCAATCCTTAATTAAAAACTTATGTTTAATTATATTTTGAAACATACGAAATGTCATGAGTAGCATTTGGACACTAATTAATTTAATTATTCCTTTCGGTAAACAGTTTAATTAATGTTGTACCAATTCAACATTTATATTTTGATGTAAATAGACTTGATTTGCAAATCACATTAAATAGATGATTTCTATCAGCACCAGACTTCTTTATCCACATTTTTATTTTATTTTAGCAACTCCATTATTTTCCTAAAGGAACATGGTTTGCAATTTCTGAAATTGAATTTATTTCCATCACACAAAGGAATCAAACAGACTTTACCATTTGTAGATGTGAAGATGATTTAGTACGAGTATAAAGTTTGAGCACAAATTGGTGCCTTGAAGCATTCCCTGCGGTATTATCTAAATAAACGATTATTTATAGAACAACATTGTTAAATTTTCCGATAACATCGGTTTTATTCATTGCTTTAATACACAAAGAAACCGTGCGAATATATTATATCGTTAATGGGTTTTTAAGGTACTTTATTCGAACCAACGTAATTTATAGTGGCGTAGAATATAATATTGTCTTTAACACGTTAAATGCCATGGTTAAAAACAGAAAAAGTCAAAAAATGTACTTAGTGTTATTTCACCTTAAATAGATTATTTATTCCATAAATACATTATTTGTTCCAAAAACATGGCCTCCAGGCAACAACGACATGTTCAGATTTGGTATGTGTTGTCGGTCATATAGTTCGACAAGGCCTGAGTGGAACAAAAAGTGTCGGACACATAGTCCGACATGGCAGTTAACGTGTTAATATGCTCTATGTATCTAAGTTTGTGATATTCAGATTGCGTAAAACACTAGCAATTGCAATGTTATTTTAACAAATCGACCACATTCATTGCGTTATTTGTTTTCAAGCAGACGAATGTTTCAAACATATGAAACAATGGATAAGGAATATCTTTCAAAATCCTTCGGGTTGTGAAAGAAAATGTGTTACGTAAGTGGGGTGCAGTTCAAAACGTTAGTCAAGTATTACAATCGGTGTCTGAAAAGCTAAATAAACACTCAGCTCATAGATTGTCTATATCATGTTATGTGATGTCGCTGGGTCTTGTTATTTCCGTTAACCAATCACATTAAATTTTTCGGGCTAAAACTATCACTGAACAATATTATACTTAAAGTTCAAATTCGAATAGTTATATTGCTACTTTATGAGAGTGTCAAAACTACGGAATAGCCTAGTTTACTTAATAGAAGTTTACAAAAATAATCAAGTTCTCGAAAGTAGCATCACCATCATCAATATTTCACAAATACTAGTAGTAACTTGACATGTTACACACTCAACATGAAAGCGACTCGCACCTTGTATGGAAAATAATCGATACCGAGAGTACGGCGTGCCCAGCCTGACATATTTTTCATCTTGTCATGAGGTCTTTCAGCCTTACCTTAAAAAGTACCTACGCGTATATCTGATTTGTCTTTGATATTGATAATACCCTTACTGCCCCTCGATTTCCAAGTCGAACATTGATTACCGGCGCCCACCGTCGCCAGTTTCCATTAGCGCCAAATTTATCGTCGGGCGGCGTCGCGCGCTCTCGGGCTCGCACGAGGCGAGGCGCGGGCGGCCGGGCGGCGGCGGGCGAGCGAGTGGGACGCGCTGCGCCTCGCGGCTGTCGGCTCCATTGATAGTCCGCGCGGGCTGCCGGCGACACGCCACCTCATGCCCAGCGACACGCGATGCACACAGATCTTATTCTGCCGTACTAACCCCTGCCATCACTGAAAACCCGACTAAAATGTGACTTAAAGCATCGGTGCTATTCAAACGCGAAGTGATCTCCCCTATCAACTCACTATTCTGACCAAAAAAACATACCGTGCATTATATTTATTTGAGTGTTTGAGATTCGCGGTTGAACGGTTGGACATTGTCGAGGTCGTTCACTGATCTGACAGGTTGGCCCCGCTGAGCGCTGCACGCAATGCTCGAGCTTCACCAACCACGTTTATTAATTGGTGCCAAGGATGAGGCCTAATATTTATGAATACCTTTAGTTTTGAGAACCGACTATCAATGAACTAGTTAAAGATTAGAAGCTTATGTGATAATATATTTTATGTTATAAACAACAGGTTTCACTTAAGTACTGCTGTCGATAAGGACAAAGTGATAAAGTTATCTGAACATATGTATGTCGAAGTGTCCAATCCAATGGGAGATTAGCCTGAAACATTTGTTATTTATATACCTATTGACATTGCATAGCTGGGAAGCTAGGAGTGTTTATATAATAGCGAGCGAGATCATCTTACTGAGCTCGACAATAACAACAGTCATTAGTGGGCTGCGGCGCGGGCGCGGCGTAGGAGACGGGGCGACGTCAGGGCGATGACGATCGGGGCGCGATAGGTCAATCAGTCGCGTGTACGTGCGTGACGGCGTGTTATGTAGTGAGTCAGTGTTAGTGGACAGCGACACTGCGGCAGTCATGCAGCGGTCAGAGTCCCAGTCGGAGCGGCTGGGCAGCGCGGGCGCCGGCGTCACGTTCATCGCCAAGAGCTCCGCGTCGGAGCACAGCATGTCCACCGGCGTGGCGGCCGGCAGCGGCGGCGGCACGCTGCCGCGCACGCTCAGCACCAGCGTGCTCAGAATTAAAAACAGATCCACGTTTTGGGAGAAATTCTGGGACGAACGCACCAGGCGCGATGCGTGAGTAAAATTAGCCGTTTTTTCATCTATGAAACACAACATTTCACCAACCAAATTCCACGCGATAGCAATATATGGCTTATCATGTGGGAAACGGACAGCATGCTCGAATTGTTCGCGCATTAGTAAAAATTGGGTAAGGAAAGGAAAATTCCTATAGCACCAATATAGTAAATATAGCACTCAATTAGGACTAACCTAACTTAGCAACAGCCAATCATTACGTAAAATTAGAGAAGTCACAAAAAAATACAGACGAGGTACTTTACGCTACGGACTAATTTGGAATACATCGCGAATTACAAAAAATGTTTGAATTTCCTTTTAACAGAAGCGTCGTATTTTTAGATACTGTCAAAAACAAAAGCCGCGGCCACGAGGTTACGAAACATAACTATTTGGTTCCATATGCCTCATAAGATCTACAGTGTCGATCGTTGTTAACTTGTAAATCAATCGCAGTTTACATCATGCCTACTCGTTTGTTGTTACATTGAAAATAGCCTCATAAATCTCATTGTTTTCTTTGCGCGGTAATTGTTTTTGTTGTACCTACTTCTAGAGAGTATGTACAGAGTACGTGAGCATTAACCTTAATAAGAATTTTCATCAAGATCCTCGCTCCTGGCTCGGTACATTCATCTGGGTTTATGTTTAGAGTAATTGCGCGCTGACTATCTGAACTCTCTGGGGAACGACCTCGTCAGCCGCGTCCCTCCGTGCTCACTCCGTAAAAACAAATCTACATTATTCTTTGCAACAATTAATCACATGAGCGTTGTTTGCGAAGAGTTTCATAAAGTATATATATGGCGTAGGTAGTAGGTAAGTAAATTAATTGAGCCGAGCGGGTTGTGGCTGATCATAAAAGCGAGCTGACCAAAAACTCATGTACTCGTTGTAGAGTATAAAAGCTAAATATATTTGCTAAATGGATGTCTCTTTGACTGTAAATGTAAACTGTAGTCGGTTATTAATGAAATATTACCTGCTGTAACATTGTTACGAGCAGACAATAAAGTTTGCAGACTGAACATTTTTCATCAAGATGAACGACTAGGAAAACAATTACCGTATCATAAATAAAATCACGACTTCATTCTAATTGACATTTTATTTGGCACTCAACAGAAGGTACATCAGCGTAAGTTGGGATTACAAAATGTATTTCAAAATCTATAAAATCTATTGTTTCTGATCAAATATTCAACTAATCGAATGATCGGTAGAGGGCTACAGGGAAGGTCCAATATCGCCTCAAACCACTCTCGCGTGTAATGAGACAATAAAAACGATTATAGGATTGGTGAAACTGGAGGTAAAATTTGTATGTAGACATCTACCGACGTCAGCATAAATGATAAATCCATAGGCACGTCCTGTTTCATGCAACATGCATATATAATAGATAGACGACAGCAATTTGCATTCACCTTCACTGCGGTATTTAACTATAATAGCGCTCGAGCGGATCTCCGTGCACCTACCTGTCGTGTTATATAGATTACACCCACTGCGAAGGGCTTTTCCCGATAATTGCCAACGAAACTTAGAAATAAGCTTCAATAAGTAAACCTACGCAATATTCTGAGATTATGATCAAGGAGACTTTCCAGAAACAATAGAATATTGGGTATAGAGACGTTCTCTATTCTCGTTCATCCCATTTCTGCCCGTGGGTGTCAAAAGAGGCGACTAGGGGACTTAATAGAGAATGGGCAGCAGCGTCCTCTACGCATTATACCACCTTACTGCGATTGCCAACCCGCCTGCTAAGCGTGGCAATTATGGCAAACCTCCCCAAATTACGCCTATGTCCAGCAGTGGACGTCTGACGACTGAAATGGTGATGATGATAACGAGACGTTCTCTGAGCAACAAGTCACAAAGTAACTAAGTACGACACAACTTTATGCAGCAATATTGAGCAGCCTGGCCTTTTAAATCAATTTAAATTTTCAATAAAGGTACATCAATTCTATGATTGGAGTTATTTGATTTACAGAGCTGAAAGCTGCCCTTTGAACTGTGGCTGGTGCCGCAGAATTCAAAGGTCGCTTCGATTTTGGCGAAAATTAATCCAATAATTCCTGTAGATTGAATAAGCATTTTCTCCATGTGTACGTTAAAATAATATTGTTAGCATAACATAAATGACGTGGATAAAAACCGGAAATCTTTTAATAAACAAAAACTCGTTTTGACCGATATATATTCGATATAAATACGAATTCTTGTAGGTACAAGGATAATAAGAAAACAAACTAAAAGCATATAACAATAAATTAGGAAGACAAAAACTTTGTTGTTCCTACCTTAGTATTCTAATCCCAGAATGTAGCTTTGAATCAGATTGTTAAGGGTTATTTTGCATAAATGAATAACACGCTAAATATCAATCATATCTCAAATATGCTACTAGCTGATTCAAGCAATGTGTCTGAATATTTTATGGATCCTTTAGCCTACGTCTTATCTTGGCCTTCTCTGGTGTATTCCCTTTTCGTTGGGTAGGTATGGCAGGCAAATTCTAGTAAATCTATTTAGTCGGCTGAAAATAAACTCCGTTCGTAGAATGGTACTGAATTGTTTTTATAAAATAAAAGCTTTGCTGCCTTGCCTAGTTAACAGAGTGGGCGTTAATTGGAAACACGTAGCCGGTGCAACGAGGCCCGTAGCTCACAAATAGAATGAAAGAGATGAAAGCATTCATCTACTTTTTGCTAAAGTTCAAACGTCACTTCACATTCCGACCTTTGTTTATTTTTATACTTAATTGTAGAGTTCATCCCAATCAGCATATAATGTTCCCACTGCTGGAACACAGGCCTGTAATAACACGCGAACCCAATGCGGGATGTCACATGTCTTCGCAGTTTTTGCTACACTGGTTTCCTCACGATGTTTTCCTTCACCTTTTTAAGAGCAGTGGTGTTTTTATTTTTTTTAAGTGGGAAATCTTTAAATGACGTCTCCCGCTGTAGTTGGAGCGGAAGGCGTGTCAGACTTTTACTGACTAAAACCCACCCGTGTTCCTTCAGTTGCCTATTTGCCAGGGCCACGGTTACTCTTTCGAACAAATCTCGCAACCCTGGCAGAGTGGTGATGAACCTACAAATTCATAAGTCGAGAATAAATTGATTTAAACTCATGAGCCACTTTAATTGTCATCGTTTGGCGTTCACCGCAGATACGTTCACCTTACAGGATGAGTGGCTTGTTGAACTTTACAAACAAAAGAACGGGTTTCGTATCAAAAGCATTATATGAAGGGATCCGATTATTTGGTGGAGGCACTCTAGCTAACTCTACCTTCGTTTCAAAAACTAAACTTTGTTTACTAAAACGCCAAAATGATAGACGATTTGCTTGCAATGTTATGGAATTTCGCCAATTTTCATCGCAAATACCGAACATGTCTGTAGACTTAACTATAAACATATACCACGTTTGTATTATACTGAAACACAAAGAAACTCCTATATGAATATGTGCAGTAGATGTCGGCATCTACTGCACATATTCATATAGGAGTTTCTTTGCCAATCTTATGGAAATAACATGATATATGTACATACATATGTACCTGTTTATCGGTAAACAGGTACATATTTATGTATTATACATATATCATGTTATTTCCATAAGATTGGCAAGCTTTAACCTATGCCAACAGATTCTATATCATCCGTGCCAAGCAATGCAACGAATATACTTACTCGTATTTCAATTAGCAATAATATCAACAACAAATATTAGTACTTAAGTATACAAAAATGCAGTAGCTATAAATTTAACGAGATCCATCGGTATTATTGAAAAGAAATAAGACACGATGAACTCTCAAATTCAAAGTGAGCTGAAAAAAATGTCCCTATCATTTTCTGAACAACCTTTGATGTCATTTATTTTTCAAGAAAAGTGAATTAAAAACCGTAAATATGAAAATATTTTAATAGAATTATGAGATAACGTAATACCTCAGCGAGTTTAAACACAAGTCTGTTGGTAACACGACATTGTTCAACCATATTCTATTTGAATTTATCTTCAACTAACCACAAATCAACTGCAGCGAGTCTGGTGTCGACTTTATTATTGTGCTCCTAAATTCAATTAACGCGAAACGTATTAACTATTCCTTTGAACAACTGTATACAATTATACATAAGAACACGAATCTTTGAACTTTCTTTATCACGTATTGTATGAGAACGTGGTCTCGGCGCCGAAAATGTTCCTTCATTATTAACTTTTACCTGAACTTTATGTGGAGATAAACCCCAAGTGAAGTGCCATAACTTTCT
Organism: Aporophyla lueneburgensis; assembly: GCA_932294355.1. Lineage (NCBI taxonomy): Eukaryota > Metazoa > Arthropoda > Insecta > Lepidoptera > Noctuidae > Aporophyla > Aporophyla lueneburgensis. Next base: position 19,664,620 of record OW028740.1, read on the forward strand.
CAGTTTAATATAAGAGAAACCTCCGGTAGTGTTAATAGCTAGTACAGTGGAAACAAGCTCTTACTGATAACGAACATATGAACTCAAGGCTGTGGAGCATGGCAGGGGAATAATCGTCGCCCTTCAAACTTCATTTTATAGGTATCGCGTACTGCAAACAAACTTTATACTGCTTGCATTAGATTTCCCATGAGCTTAAAACAACATTGTTTGCAATGTCGTTTGTTAAATCGGCTGCATGTTTTTATTCAAAGCGAGGCATTTCAATCTGTTTTTTAACTTTTAACTAGTTATATACGCAGGTTTCTGGGGATTATCTGTCCGGAATATTCTCACTTCAAAATGTCTACTAAAATTATAGCACCCAAAGCTTGTTAGAGAATATCTTAACTGTCATGAAAAGAGACAGCAGGAAGGCGGCATTTGAGTGACGTCAATGATAGATCTTGCACAACAGAAAACCCTAGTACTTGAGGAAAATGTTATATCTTCAAAAATATCATGACCACCAACATATTATATTTTCTTTCAACAATACGATTGTTTTATATACAAAAATAGAATTGGATATACGTCTGTGACAGTCGCCGATGTCGTGTGCCCTTTCCTTTATACCGATCATGTTTCCCCTCACAGCCATTGTACGTAGAGATGTTATCCGAACGCACGGAACGTAATATATACGGATAAGAAAACACGGGTAGGTATCCGATACCGAGACCCATCGTCAATAATAAACGAGATATCGCTAGAAATCGATCATTCGATGTTGCATAATCGTAATAGAGTTTACTCGTATAGTCTGTGAGTATGCAGCTGGCTGAATGTAAATCGATTCTCAATTCAATATTTTTACTAGAAAAAATATTTTCAAGGCAATCTTTTAAATGTTTAATGCTGTATGGTAAATAAATAAGAATCGATGTTCATGTTCAATCGTCTCCATATTGCTTTTACTTTATGAAACGAATTCTCCTTTTTTCGATCACGCAGATGAATGAATTTATTCGCCGTAAAGTAAATATCATAGGCACGAAATATACTTGTTTTACTATTTATACAACAGTATTTATGCTATACTATTGTTTATAGGTACGCTAAAATCTTATTAAGTGGGTACTTCGATAATCTTACGTTCTTGTTTAAGACATCCACCCATCCAAATTCTTTTATCCTTGACTTCATTGCAATAACTTCTCAGTATTAAATTATGTGTCACATTTAAAATAGATGTCTAAACTGAAAATTCCTGCTCTACCCAATTGGCCGATGCGAAATGGACCGGGCGAACGGATTAAAAGTTCCCAACAAAGTTGAAAACTCATTGACAAATGAACAAATAAACAACTCCAGCAGGATAAGGGTTCTGTACGATACAGGTATTCGTGGGTGGCACATAATTCGTGTTTTAATGACTTCTTAATTACGGCTTCTTCTTATTGACACGCTAATTGGAACCTAAATAGTCCGCCCAGAATATGGCTACGAGCTTGGCACTTTCAGCAGCGTCCATCAACGCCTGTAGAGTGCAAACAACAGGACACGCTGGACACGAAGTTAATTGCCCCATTGTTTGTGGAACAGTACCACATTTATCTCTACTCGAGCATGTTTTGTTTGCATTGTCCTACCCGAGTCCGAAGTCTATTTAAATAAAAAACTGCTTTCAAATACTTATCGGACGCTTTAAACCAAAACTTTTAAAATGATTGGTAAAGTGGGGTGAACAAACCATTGACAGTGAGATAAGAATCTGCATACATTGAGAAAAGCTTCAAAGAAAAACAAATAAATTGAGAGACGGTAAAAACAAAACGTACTATTTGAGTTTTTATTGCATTGTAGTAAAATGTGTAAAACTTTTATAACCAAAGCTCACTCTAATAGAAAAAGCTTGGCTTTACATTTCAATTTAATATTCATTAAGTTAAAGGTGAATATCTCAGAAGCACAAAGATCAAAAGAAAAACATAATCTATGAAAAGAAAACTTTGGTTTGGAGATCAATAATTCACCTCTTTGAACGAATGTGTTTGCTAAAAGCTATCGATTTATTGAGAAATATGACGGTGGCTTGTTGGTTTTGTGTTTAACTTTACAAATAACGTTCAATATTTAGTATTTGTCAAAGCCATTATTATTATTATTAAGCCTTTATTGCTGAAGCTAAACTTAATTAAACATTTAATGTAATCACTACTAACTTATAAACTATCACATCGTATTTCCCGGTTTAGTGATCAGCGTGTCTTGTGACACATAGGCCTCTTCCAGCTGCTTCCATTCCTTTCTATCTTTAGCCGTCCTTGACCAGATAGCCTCTCCAACCTTCCCTATATCATCAGTCCATCTTTTTGCCTGCCTGCCTCTTTTCCTTATACCATCACGTGGTTGCCATTCTGTAATAATGTTTGTCCATTTAGTCCTACTGTCTCTTGTCATGTGTCCTGTCCATCTCCATTTCAGCTGTCTTACTTTCTTTATTATGTCTTCCACTTTGGTTATGGATCTAATATCTTCTGCTCTTTTGCGATCTTGAATCGTGGCGCCTATCATACTTCTTTCCATTCCCCTCTGACATGTTCTCAGTTTTTGTGAATGTTTTTGAGTCAGTGCCCAAGTTTGGCATCCATATGTCAGGCATGGCAATACGCACGAGTTAAACACTTTTTTCTTCGCTATCATGGAGAAATGTTTGCTTTTGAATATTTCCTTGAGTGACCAATACCGTTTCCATGTACAAGCAATTCGTCTTTCTATTTCCATGTCTGTTTGGTCTCTGAATGATATCAGTTGACCTAAATATATATAATTCTTTACGTATTCAATATATTCATCATCTATTGTTATGGCTATTTCTTCTCTGTTTGTCATTACCTTCGTCTTTGATTTGTTCATGGTAAGACCAACTATTCTGCTTGCCTGTGTCAGCTGTTGCAACATGTATTGCAGCGTATTAGCGTTGTCAGTTGTTAAGACTAAGTCATCCGCGAATCTTAGGTGGTTTAGTTTACTGCCGTTGACATTTATACCAACATTTTCCCACTCAAGATCCCTGAATACACTTTCCAGGATTGCTGAGAAAAGTTTTGGAGATAACGGGTCTCCTTGTCTTACGCCTTTAGCTATTGGAAACTCTTCACCAGTTGTTTCTAGTTTAATTTGTGCGGTGCTCTTATTATATATATTCTTTATTATGCGTGTGTATTTTTTGGGGACTCCTTGTTGAATTAGAGCTTTCCATAGTGAATCGTGTTTTATTGAGTCAAAGGCTTTGCTATAATCCACGAATGCAATATACAACGCTTTACCGTATTCTTGGCATTTCTCTATTAACTGTTTTATGACATGTATGTGATCGATAGTTGAAAATCCTGCTCTGAAACCAGCTTGTTCTATAGATTGCTGTTCATCCATTACTCTTGTTATTCTATTTAGGATCAATTTTGAAAATACTTTGTAAATGTTTGATATTAAACTTATTGGTCTATAGTTTTCAATGTTTTCCCTTTCTCCTTTCTTGTGTATTAAGATAATTGTACTCTTAGTCCATTGCGATGGTATGGATTCTGTTCTTAGGATAGTATTGTATATTTCTGTAAGTTTTCTTAGGTTCTCAGGTACAGCTATTGACATTTTTATCATCTCATTTGTTATATGATCTGGTCCAGGGGCTTTATCGTTCTTTAGACTTTGTACAGCTTTTTCTATTTCTGATTGCAGAAAAGCGGGTATGTTTTCCATTTCGTCGTTTTCTAGATCTATAGTTAACCCCTGGGTGATAGGTTCTGCTGTATAGAGAGATCTGTAAAAGTCGGTTGCCGTTTGTAGTATAGTGTTTCTTGTTGTCTCCCGATGTCCTGCTTTATTTTTAATGTTTGGTATCCATTTTTTTACTTCTACTAGTTCTTTTAAAGCTTTTTTAACTCCTCCTGTCTTTTTTATGTGTTGGTTGAGTATTTTTATTCTTCTCTTTGCTCTATTTTTCTTGATACTATTGCTTATTTTTTTACTTATTTCTGTAATAGCTCTCATATTTTGTTTGTCTTTTTTAATTTTTAAAAGTTTCCGTCTCTCTTCTACTAGAATTTTAGTTTCATTTTCCGTACAGTTTTCCTCAGGTTTCAATAATTTGTTGTGTCGTTGTCCATATATTTCGTTTATAACTTTATCATACTTTTCATCTATTTCGTTGTTAGCTACATTTTCATATCTGGTATTTTTTGTTGTTACTTTAAATTTATTTCTACTTTTTCTTGGTTCAGTGCCATTTATAATCGCTCTGACCATCCGGTGGTTGAAGTTAAAATTCAATTGGTTAAGAATGCTTACATCTTGAAAAACTTTTCTGTTGTTAGTTGCTATGTAATCTATTTCATTTCTATAAGATCCATCTGGAGATAGCCATTAATTACCTTTAAAATGTAGTGTGTATGTAGGAAAGGAAGGTACTTATTTCCATTTAGGTAGTTCAGTGAGCAGAAGATGTCTACGTTATTTCCTCCTCCGTCGGCCATGGCTAGGATTGTAAAACCAATTTTCTCCCTCTACAGCCTGTTAAGAGCTTTTCAGCGAATAAATCAAAATACGGGTTATTGTACAGTAAACAAATATAAACCAAGTACCGAATTACCGCTTCAGGTGCTCTCAAATATTTATGAATGTTGTTTTCGCTCTGGTATTTAATTCTCCTATAGCCTGTTCTCTATACTCTATACAAATAAATAAAATTGGAATGTATGTTTGTAATGTAAAAATACCAGGTTTTTATTAAATGCATTCGAACGTATTTATGGTACAATCAATGGTACCTATAAAATCAAAACAATTTTTAAATATTTGTCAGTCTGTTTGTTCAGGCTTATCTCCGAAAAGCTTTTTTTTTCTGGTCGGGAAATAATCAAATTACGTAACGACATGATATGTCAGACTTTTACTGACTAAACCCACCCGTGGAACACAGGTGGGTTTAGTCAGTAAACGTCTTCTGTTGCCTTTGCAAGGGCCACGGAACTCTTTCGAACAAATCCGCGACCCTGCAGAATCTCCAAAAAGCCTAAATCGATTTTATTGAAACTTTCATTGACAGATTGCTGACGTTTGCATTTTTCAATAATTAAACTTAGACGTAAGTACGTCAGGTACTTTTTAGTTTTTAATTCAGATCATATAACTGAATTAAACGAAATAATGCAAACGTACCAAGTTTGGCTACTCTTCTTAAAGAAAAAATAAAGCTCTTCTTTTGATATATTTTTAACATAGCAAAATAAGTAGTCCATAAAAGCTTAATCTTGTTATTTAGTAAGGAATTCAAAGGTGACCTTTCCAGCCAACGTCACCTTTGAAGCTTAAAGGAATCGCACAAAATCAGATTTATAAAATTCTTAGGCCTGACAAATTCTTAACCATTTTCGTATTTCAATAAATTCTATCAAGTATTGAACAAAACTGGCTGACCTTAAAATTCCTAATTTGATACAAAATCAGGAAAAACAATGTTAAAAAAATGATGGCAGTCGTAATAAAACTGGAAATAATTTTTCACTGGCCCAACTCTTGTGATTTATCGTGTAATTCAATTGTTTATCGGACCAATCCCGTTTATTTTCCGTTCTAATTTATTGCCGACTGCCTGTTAGGAATCATAGCAACGGGCTTTATTTTAGATACCTAGCGGCCATTTTAACACTCCGCTTTTTCCGATGAAAATCGATGGGTCGTGTCAAGATGGTTCTAATTACACTGTATATTTTGTGATCTGTTTAACTCAGAGGTAAGAAAAAAATACCTAGCCTCAAAAATCGAAGAGAAGCAATAAAGGATCTCGATAACAGGGGCGACGAGACGTCGTTACGCAACTATTCTAGAACAATTCCTATGAAAACTTCAGATAAATGGTTCTACCAGAGTCAAGTAGCACCTGTCTGCGGGACTCTCAAACTACTTATTTACCTACTTTTCTCTGAATACACTGTAGAAAAGAAGAAGCCCATTAAAGAAGGTAACTATTATATCTCATATTACAACCTATTTCGAATAAAACTATTTCTGTTCGAATATGAAAGTTTTATCATAGACTAGAAGGTTGCCCAAGATAACTGTCAAAAAGTTAACCTTAAAAGTGCAGAATTTAAGTTCTGTGTGAAACAGAAATTTCTATAAAGTATGATATTGGAAAAATTGTGGTCAGTTTCCATAAAAACTAGATTGAAGAGTTAAAACTACAGGATATATTTATGATAATGAGGTAGGCAGTAGAATTGACTGTGATAATCGCGAAATGTAGAACTTAAATTAGTTTTTGCAGAACTTAGTTCTGTATAAATGATAAAAATGCTTTTAACAACAATATGTAGGTACATAGGAACATCACGGTCTAATTTTAATTTATAGTAAGTATCCTTGTTTTACAATTAAATTCTATTAAAAAAAGTGTAAAATTGAACAGGAAAAAAACTCGTTCTATTGCTGCGGTTCAGTTACATTGAGATAAATTCTTTGCAAAGTCAGCCGGTGTTTGTAAAAATAAAACTAAACACACTGCCGGATAACATCCATGTGTGGTGTGAACAAATACTCCATTAATGACTTAAGACTTAATTAACTTACAAAAATCGTTACTCGTGTTGTTATTTGATGAGCACACACACACATACACACGCACACACATGTTCCCCTTGTATCTGTTCGTGTAGGTAAATCTGTTTACGCAGAGTTTTCACAAACCCATTTTAAAGGGAAAGCGTCGGCCTTCAGCGCTGGAACTGGCGAACGGACGTCACAATAATAAAATTGTTTACATGTCGAATTGTACGTAACACAATAAGCGGCATCGTAATCTCGGAATGAGGTTTTATACAATTTACCGTCCGAACGTGATTTGGCGCGGGTCCTCTATACAGAAAATAGTAGTAAAACTGAAATTGTATCGAAACCAATCTGCGGATAAGTACTCATATCGAAGTTGTTAAAATGGCTTTTTTAAAGTACCTACTGGATACAAAGCAAACAAGACATAAAAATATAACTGGAAGGGTTTTGAGTAGATATGTAGATAGTACATACCACTAACCCAAAACTACTATTAAGAAAAATAAGCCGATTGCATAACAAAATCGAGATGAAGCCCGACAAATAAAACAATAATAAAATCCCTATAAACAACTACAAATAAGATATAAGAATATTTTCATCATTCATAACCACCAGACAAAGTATCTACAATTACTGTAAGTACAAGTATTTGCTTAGGCCGTAGTAATTTATTAATTGGGGGCAATTGTCTTCTATCTGCTTCCACAAATAGACTGACGGATGACGTCTTATACATCAATACTACTTTAAGGCCTTAAATAATCGTGTGAATATAGGAGACTGGATTATTCCAAATTTTATTAGAGTTCAACGATCCCTGAATAGTTATATTTGGCAAAAAAATAATACATTGAAGATTTTAAGAAAAATACAAATTTATTTTTACTATCATCGCGCTATTTCTTCGAATAAGAACCGATACGAAACCTTTGTTGTACAAAAAATTCAATAAATGTGTTTCTCTTTCTAACCATTGTCTATTATTAGCTATGAAAATTGACTATAGCGAATGATTGACAAGAAGAAGCGAGACAGCATATACATACATGCATTGAAGGTGCTCGGAAATCAATATTATGTCTTCCACGTTATCGTAGCGGCGTGAAACTCGACGATAACTAGTTTCATTCATTCTGTTATCGACAGGAGCAGTTACGAGTTTCAGTGAAGCTTTTGGTTTAGCTCCAACAACTGTGAAAGCTCCAACCGAATGACATTTAAACTTGCCGAATACAACTTTACGGTCCCTTCCTGCTGCGGCGGTGTCTAAACTAAGTAAAACGTTTCCAGTTTTGTGACTATGAATGTCACGGCTCCCAAACTTACGACGATAAACAAATTTATTTTGGTTGGGAATACTTAATACAACCCTTTTTACCTTTTTTGGTTATCTTTATTTTCTAAAGTGGAAACTTCCTATAAACGAGAACACATTTTCGCACTTCTATTCCGGATCGGTCAATTTAAAATACATGAAACGTTTATATTTATCAGCTCTATTCAAAACTTCACACCATAATGAATAGACCTTTTATGAGTTTTTATTTGAGAAGTAATTTTAGATCCAATTGTCCAATTAGAGACGCTTAAAAATAACTCTGACAATAAGATATGGCTGGAGCTAAAAATACCAAACGTATCATAAACGCGAGACACTTTAATGAATACTCTGGTATTTTCGAATCTCAACATAAATAATCTGCGAAGTACCTACTTAATAAGAGGGATGTACGTATTTGCAGAAAAGTTGTGTAGATTATAGAGTGTATTGTCTTTTACGCCCCCACACCCTGTGGGGGCGTAAAAGACAATACACTCTCGTATCCCGTGCACTTGCAACTAATATTATAATGTAAGTCTCCAACAGACCATTTGATACTAAAAATAGCTGAGATTTTCTAAGCGAAGTGATAAATCCAATTTGTTACCGTGAAAGAAGCAAATTAGTTTAACAGAGTGCAACGTATCCTCCGACACTGGCAACAAAGAAAACAGTACCTTTGTAGGAGCTGAGTTTGCAGAAGATAATAATACAAGTTTCAGTCGATAGTTTGAAGTTACGACCATCTTTGGTATCGATACCGAGGTATTGCGAGTCTTACAAATAAAGTAACATCTGTACTAAGTTGTGGCAAGCAGTAGAGAGCATAATACTGTGTGTTAGTTTGAAATAAACTTGACGTCTTACAATGTCCTTGACCCCAGTGAGCTCCACTGTTTTTGTAGCCCGTTGTAAGCAAAAATACTAAGAAACGTGGGTGGGTTTCATTTGTTTGTTCTAAGCAACGAGCTTAGATTTTTTATTGGAGTCTTCTATTTCGCTACACTTTGTTGAGCGACAGCAAAAAAAATCCAGAGTATTATTGATTGTTTAATTTTTTTTTTAAGTTTTGATTATTTTTTCTTTCAAAATTGTTTTTCGTAGATGTACTTTGCGAACATAGTGCGGTTTGCTGCGACAATAAGTATCATTTTGTTATTTTTTTGCAAACAATACCATATTCAGTTCAGCCGTTAAAATATTACAAATAGATTCGAAACTATTTTTTACTTCGTGAATATTATAACTAGGTACATGGAATATGCGTCTTTGTTGAAAATTAGGTCGCGAACTTTGTTTGTGATATAGCCTACTCAGAGAATTCACTCTATAGAGAATTTTTGAGCTACCGTCATCACAATATTTTACGCAGGCCGTATGTACATATACACACAAGCAAAATAGCTAATGTGAAAACTTTTCTCTCGATACTGCTAAAAGAAGTTTTGCGCCGTCCTCATTTCATACATATATAATGAAAACATATTACACTACCCTCTTTATTAGGAAAAATAATGCTCCGCTTTGTTTATGAAGGTACTTCGTCTAAGTGAATAACGGATTATTACCTACTTACTATTCCTTTCTTATGTACTTATACCAATGTTGTTCTGAAGAAATCTAGGTTATGGGACCTAGTTCGTTATAGCTAATCCAATTCGGACAAACGTTGAAAGAAGTTCTACAACTCTGTTTATCACGTTAAACAATTTACTACAATAAAATCTTCCACACCCACACGTTCACTTTAATATACTCGCTACGGTTCCTCGGATCATAGTAAAAGGTTTTTAACTTATTAAACTTCACTTTCACGTTTTATATTCATAGCTGATAAGCTCCGTATGAAATAGTTCCACTGCTATTATTTTATATTCCTTATAATTGAGTTAGTTCTCTTGGACAGGATGCAGTAAACGAGAAAAGTGGTCTCTCGCTATAGCCGTTCGTTAAAGTTAATTGAATGCGGCTACAACTAGGCGCTAGGACTAGCGGAGAGTTCTCAACTCATCTAAACGAGGCTCCTTTGCTACGTACGTTTATATTCACGGCATACGCATTAGGTCCCTCTGGCTCTAAAATGGGACATTTAAATTTGAAAGGTCCCATGTGATAAATGATCTTTATTTATCGTACCGTATACCCTGAAATAGACTCGGGATGAATTGCGTTTTTATGTAAACGTACAATAAATGGAAACGAGCAGTTATTTAACTAAATGAATGTAACATACAATTAATATTGTAATCATACTACGTGGTAGAAATACGATTAAACATGTAATTAATTATTTTTTATGTCAATAAGGAAAACTAAAATACAGAGAATGTGCCGATAGCAAACTAACATGAAAATACAACTTTATCTCAAAAATAGAATTGCAATGTGGGAAATAATAAATTCTAATCTCTCCATCGTTACTCTGGATGTTCTCCAGTAGTGTCCTTGCATAATACGAACACACCTTAAGCTTAAGTCTTGTGTGACGAAGAACCAACGCGGCATTCCCGGGTTTTAGTACAATAGCCTATTTTATATGTAGATTCCTCTCCCGTATTCTCTCAAAACCGGAGGTAAATTTTGGTTCACGACACGTCACGCTTTGCAAACTGCTAAGTCAACACGAAATAGATAATCACAAAGAATTATCAAAGCATGACTAGTCCAGAAATATAAAATATTCAACTACTTGTGTATGTGAGAACAAGCACGTGCGACAGCGAACGGTAGCGTAATTTTCTGAAAGTACCGGTTCGTATCAAGGTGTGTCACGATAAGTGTAGTGTTCCGCGCTAACGTATAGACGCCAGCGCATCAAGCTACCCGAAACCGTCCATTTTTTCCAATCAATATTGAACCTTATACTTTAGCAATAAAGTTGAAAACCTATTAAAGAAATTTGACAGATTATAGTAGCGTTTTGTGCTGCCGTCTGTACATCTGTATGATACAATAATATCGTGCTCACGTACTCCAACTGGCTCGTTAGTCCAAGTCACGCACGTGACGCCACTGGGCAGTGGGCAGGCTTCCAACCCGCTCCGCCAAATACATCGCCATCCTTACCTTCACATGACTGTCAACTCACATGATTCCTGCGATTGTAATAGATTCAACACTCAGTTAAATCATCTGCTTGTAGATGTTTGTCACTGTTTATTTTAGTGGATTGCACATAGCAGTAATTATCATAATATAGTAAAAGACTAAAATAGCTGACAAAACTATTGGGTAAATACGTCACGAAATTCCGCAGCAGTCTATTGCTGAGCTTCAGTCTCCTGTACGATATGTTGACGCTGTTATTACAAAGAATTATGATGCTGGCCTTCCCCTCCACTTTAACAATTACATACATTCATAAACTCATGCGGTATTCCTATGGGGGTAGGCAGAAACTACAGAACGCCAACTACTACGATCTTTTGCCTCCTGTACGTTCATACACGCACGCCGGTAGTAATATCTAATTAAACGACCCAGAAGCAAGAAAAATAATTCTTATCTATATAAATAAAATACCAACTGCTCCGTTAGTCTTTTACGAGCGCGACTGCTGAATGGAGGGTCCTGGGTTGGCTGCGTCCCATCTCATCCCCAGTCCCAACTCGCCCGATTTTTTAAATGACTATTAACTGCAAGGGTATGGTCTGTCGAGAAAGTGCTACGATGTACATAGAAAATAAATACTTATCATAGATGAATTTTGCTCTTGATCTTATTCTAATTTATTTTATTTACTAATTTTTTTTTTTTTACGAAATATCCTATTTACATTCCGTGCAAATAAGTTATTAATTATGAAACAATTAACTCGTAGAAATTTTACAATAAGCCTAATCTTGCATGTGTCCAAACAAAACAGTCATAAAATGCAATAACCGCAGTGAGCAAAAGTCGGTAGCATCCGTTGATGCTAATGTTATAGCGGGTTTTGATAATTATATAGAGCTTCTTTGTCTCTTTGTATCTAATTCATTTATTGTTAAATGATAAATGACTTTATTTTTGCAAGTAAGTTTGTACAAACACTTTTACAAGTCAATCAATTTTTTTTAAACTAGATGAGGTCGGCGTTTCCTATCTGACTACTCTGAGAAGAAAGGCCGAAACAAAATCAGAGGTCACAGTCTCTTTTAAAGTCCAGACATAATTTGGTTAGATCATGTGAAGACCATGTGGATTGGTGTCTAAAGTGGTCTTTTAAGGACACACAGATTGAGTGGACCTGTCCAATCAGTGCACGCATTTGTCAGTAATCATGCAGCTCAACTCAGAACTTAAGGAGGTCAATGATTCGACGAACAATACCAAAGAATACATTTGTGTAGGTCGCATAAATTACTCATACTGCCAGACTGTGATAAAAAATAAATGAGAAGAAAAGGAACCTAGAAAAAAAAAATAACACCCACTTAATCTTCACATTTACAATAATTAAAACAATATAATACTTTAAAAGTAAATATTAATGTCATTGTATAGGTAAAATTCATCAATGTCAATGTGTATATAAAATCAGGAGATAGTCGCTGTCTGATAATTTGAGGATCATGCACATGGAGGTGCCTGAAATGGTCTTTTGAGGAAAGAACCATACAGATTGAGTGGACCTGTCCAGTCAATGCACGCATTTGTCAGTAATCTTTCAGCTCAACTCAGAACATAAGGAGCACAACAATTCGACGAACAATACCAAAGAAAGGACATTTTGGTAGGCCGCATTAAGTACTCAAACTGCCAGATTATCATTAAAATGAAATGAGTAAATATAAAAAAAAAACAAACCTCTACATAGTCCTCACATTCAAAATTATTAAAATAATAATAATAGTATACTCCTCAGAGTATATATTCATGTCATAGTTAAGCAATAATCAAAATGTCAAAGTGTATAAGCAATAATCAAAATGTCAAAGTGTATATTCCCAGTAAATAATTAATAAAAAAAGGAAAGTAATTAATAATAAAAATAATAAAAAATATAATTCAGTACAATAATATTTTAAAAATAAAAATTGGAGCAGCTTAATCCCAAGCTTTTTTGTCCTCAATATAATCTTTAACAGTGTAAAATGCTTTCTGGCACAACTTACGTTTAATGAATGATTTAAATTGATTGAGACTTAGATCTTGAACATGGCTTGGAAGTTTATTATAAAAGCGTATACATTGACATCTGAATGAGCCACCATTTTCTTGAGCCATGTTGAAGGTACAACAAATTTGTGTTTGTTCCTAGTATTTATACTATGGATATCACTGTATTTTTTAAACAATTTAATATTCTTATGGGCATATAAAAGATTTTCAAAAATATACTGTGAAGGCACAGTCATTACATTAATTTCTTTAAATTTCTCTCTGAGTGTGTGTCTCGGGCTTAATTTATAAATTGATCGAATAGCCCTTTTTGCAAGACAAAGATAGTCTGAATGTCGGCGGCATTTCCCCACAACAGAATACCGTACGACATTACACTATAAAAATAGGCAAAGTACACTAAACGGGCTGTCTCTATGTCAGTTAAATTCCGAATTTTTCTAACAGCATATGCAGCGGAACTTAGCTTTTTCGACAATTTATCAATATGTGGGCCCCACTGAAGCTTGGCATCCAAAGTTAAGCCCAAGAATACAGTGCTATCTTCAGGATTCAATTCTTCGCCCTTTATCAACACATTCGTTTTCACTTGCCTAACGTGAGGTAGCGTAAACTTAATACATTTGGTTTTTTTTTTTTTCATTAAGAAGCAAACTATTTACATTGAACCAGTGAACTACTTTTGAGATCGCGCTATTAACATCGTCAGTAACCAGCTGCTGACGTTTAAGTTTAAACAAAAGTGAGGTGTCATCCGCAAACAAAACTATATTATGATTATCTTTAACTAGCTTCTGCCCGCGACTTCGTCCGCGTCAAATTTTTGCTCCCCTTACCCTTCCCGTCGCATCGATTTGCCTGCTAGTTTTCGTCCATTTTCGCTCCTTGAGTTATAGTGAGTCAACCTTAAAAGATAGACATATGCTCTTGGGACTTTTTTTTTGAACTTTTTAAAAATAACAATCCCGTCATACATGATTTTTGCGTTACTTTAACCGTTTACGCAGCGCACGCAACGGAAACTCTCAGAAGGAATAAATTTTCCCCGTTTTTGCAACATTTTTCATTACTGTTCCGCTCCTCTGAGGTGTAGCGTGATGTTATATAGCCTATAGCCTCCCTCGATAAATAGGCTACCTAACACAAAAAGAATTTTTCAATTCGGACCGGATTCGATTCGGAGATTAGCGCGTTCAATCAAACAAACAAACTCTTCAGCTTTATAATATTAGTATAGATAATTAGTTGACCCAGCGAACTTCGTATCGCCTCAGATTCAATAAATGTTGTTATAAACGTACCAAGTTTGACAACCTGGTACGCGGTGGTGATCTGGTAAGCGTTTTCTAGCTGACACTCATATGTTAGGTTAGCTCCTACCCAGTTATGATGACCTGGTACTTCGAAGGCATAAAGCGTTTTCTAGCTGACACTCCTTTGTTTGGTAAGCTCCTGTCAAGTTATGATAACCTGGTACTTCGAAGGCAACGTTTTTGTCATAGTACCACGTTTTATAGTGACTTGTATTCTCTTTGACGTTTTATGTGACGTCTCACGGGAACGCGGTCGTAAAAAGGGGAAAAAAAAAAAAAAAAAAAAACGGGATAAAAAGTATCCTATGTCCTTCTCCTGGCTCTAAACTACCTCCCTGCCAATTTTCAGCTAAATCGGTTCAGCCGTTCTTGAGTTATAAGTGAAGTAACTAACACGACTTTCTTTTATATATATAGATGAGGTAAGGCAAGTCATTAATATAAATAAGAAACAAAAAAGGACCAAGAATTGAGCCCTGAGGGACGCCCATTGTTACGATAGATCCGGGAGACCTTTTTCCATTGACATCGACACTCTGAATTCTATTACTCAAATATGAAGTAAGAAGATCCAGAGCGCTGTTCCGGATCCCGTAGTGGCGGAGTTTCCTGATTAAAGTTTCATGAAGAACGCAATCGAATGCTGTTAAAACCAACATACAACAGTGGTATGTAGAAATGTTGAAATTGTTAAAAACCAACGGGCTCTTTTGCACGCCGGACATACATATTAGATACGCCGTGTAAGCAATTCGTATTCTGTTTGGGCGTGTGTTAGCAGGCAAAAACATATTAAGTGCAACGGTGTCAAGTGAACGTTGATGATTTTAAAAAAGGGGGTCGCCGTTTCCGCAATACCAGAATATAAAAATGTGACTAACTTCCAGAGCTGCGTTTTCAAAAAAGTGAAATCGCTGGAAGCAGGTTGTGTGATGCGGCGTTAGGCTGTCCTTTATTCATTAAACCTTATAGAAATACTGTATTTTAACTGTAAGGTCACGTAAATCCAGAGAATCGTAATTTCGTATACGGCCTCTTAAGCGCATAACATGTGGACGGGTGGACCTACTTAGCTACTTGTATTTGTTATCAAATGTTTGTAACAGTGTATAAAGATTTTAGAAAAAAAAAACCGGCCAAGTGCGAGTCGGACTCGCGCACCGAGGGTTCCGTACAAACCTGCAGGTATTCTCGGTTTAAAAATAAATGTTTTATTTTTATTTTTATATTTCAGTTGATTGAATGTAAGGTAAATTGCGGTTTACGATTTATGACGTTTTATAAAAAAAACTACTCACTCGATCTCGTTCAAACCAATTTTCGGTGGTAGTTTACATGGTAATGTAAATCATATATTTTTTTTTAGTTTTATCATTCTCTTATTTTAGAAGTTACGGGGGGGGGGACACACATTTTACCACTTTGGAAGTGTCTCTCGCGCAAACTATTCAGTTTAGAAAAAAATGATATAAGAAACCTCATTACCATTTTTGAAGACCTATTCATAGATACCCCACACGTATGGGTTTGATGAAAAAAAAACATTTTTGAGTTTCAGTTCTATGTATGGGGAACCCCAAACTTTATTGTTTTTTTTTCTATTTTAGTGTGAAAATCTTAATGCGGTTCACAGAATACATCTACTTACCAAGTTTCAACAGCATAGCTCTTATAGTTTCGGAAAAAAGTGGCTGTGACATACGGACGGACGGACAGACAGACAGACAGACAGACATGACGAATCTATAAGGGTTCCGTTTTTTGCCATTTGGCAACGGAACCCTAAAAACACTGCCCGGAATATTGAAAAATTCAGGAAGATCAGAAAGTGCTTTTTTCTTTTGGCATTGAAATTTGGGCAGGGCAACGTCTGTCAGTCAGTTAGTTATAGAATAAAAATATTGTTCTTTGTAGGGAACTTGAAACTATAAAACGTTACTGGGAATAATTGTAAACGCATTTTATTTCGAAGGAAAAGTACCTAATACAGGAAATTGCGAGTGTCTATATGTATAGGGACCTGATCATAATATTTATTCTTCCCCACACACCATAGTACAATGGGAAAGTTTTCCGCAGCCACAAATGAAATCCAACTAACTAGTGATATTGCGTTTTATACAGTTGGCAAGAGATTATTTACAGGAGGCTTTTATTGATAGTAATATTGTGTTACTATCAATAAAACTGACTATAGAGTCAATGTACGTTGCCAGACTAGGCCCACATAAGGTTTTAAATGCGCAGTGGAAGTGTGATAACCTTGGGGCTCTAGAGACAAGAGTGGCTAGCGTACTGTCCGCCGTACGCGGAGCAGACAATACAAGTGAACAATTACAAATACAACAAAAGCACTTACCTCATGGTTGAAGGACACTGCTCTGGTGCCAACCTGGAGTTCTGTATGTAAGTGAGTGTATCTGTATTGTGTGGTGACGTTACGAGTATTCTTCAGGTTAGATTCCGCTTCCAATTAGGCCGGAGGAGGTCACAGCATGCGGTCTTCAAATCACTCGTCCCAACAGCGTCACACTTTGACTTTCAACTATTTATACGTGGTATTTCCAACAAATGAACCCGTGATATTACACCAAGATAGGGGTTATTCACTCAAACAACTGGGTCATGGTCCATTGTCCACCAAAAACGACCGGTTAAGAGATTGATTTCAACAAAAGCGTCGCGGAACTCCACAAGCGACCCACGCTTCTTTTAGCGGCAAATCGAGAGAGCTGTCAAGTGTCAACGTCAAACTGTCAAGAGAGATGTCACTCTGTTACTCGTTTAGAAACGTAGGCGCATAGAGTAAACAAATCGTTCGGTACTAAACATCTACCCCCCCCGGACGGGCCTTCCCGTCCGCTAATCACTTGGCAATCCCGACAAGGTTGCGTTTTATCAGTCCACCTGACGCGCTGCTGGAGGATGTGCAAATACTCCAAGCTCCAACGCTTCCAAAACTCTGAGCGGGCTGCTGCACCAACTGAAACCGCGATAGCCAATTTTGGCTCACATCGACAAAAGGGTGCTCCGGCAGGGCGACAAGTGGCTGTCAAATCAAAAAATGGCCCGGGGTCAGGGCCTCCAAGACGTTCAGGTCCGTAAACAGCGGGCACAATGGACGCGAGTTCAATACAGCTTCAAAACGGAAATATACCGTAGCTAACTCCTTAAAGGTGAGAACGGTGTCCCCCAACAATCTGCGCCAGAGTCCCTGTGCCGCTTTCACCGCGGCCTCAAAATACCCCCCCAATGGGGGCAGGCTGGCGGGTCAAACAACAACAAACAACAAAACAACCAAACAACAATAACAACCAAACAACAACAACAACAACCAAATGGCCCTCCTTAGGCAACAAAAGGGGGTGACGGGCCCCATAAGGAAGGCTAAGTGCCTCAACCGTCAACAACCAAACAACAAAAGACCCGTATGGTCCAAAAAGGGGTTCAACTTACTAACGGCTCCCGACAATATCCAAAACTCTCGCTGCAGAATGGCCAACAGCGCATTGCAACCGGCATGCGAGTTCTTAATGTGACGATCAGTCACCAACAATTCAACAACAACAAACAACAATTCAACAATTTGTCGAGGGAGCCAAATCGACTCAACAAAAAATCAGGGTCATTTGTTCCAACAACGAGCACCTTGAGCCCGGGCAAAGGACCCGACATCAAGACTGGCGATCGAGGCCAATCATCCTCGGGGTGAGTCGGCCAGTCTGGACCCCACCATAGGGGGTGAGCAATCAAGCGGGGTGCCATGCACCCACGTGAGGCCACGGCACCTGGGTTCAAATCTCCAGGCAAGGGCCTCCAAATCAAAGGCGTATCAAAATTTTGAATCTGGGACACTCGGTACGCAACAAAGACCTCCAAATAGTGGACGGACGTCTTCAACCAACACAAAACAATTTGACTGTCCGTCCAGGCGTAAGAAACCCGAATGTCCACAGTTCCACCCAAAGTGTGAGCAACGTGGTTCAATAAACGCACAAGACGCGCCGCCCCTGACAATTCAACTTAGGGGTGGTCAGTGCCGTCCGGAGGGGGGCCACCTTGCTCTTGGCCAAGACCAGTGACAAATTCACCTGGCCTGTTGCGCAGACGATGCGCAGACAAACAACAGCTGCATATCCGTGCGAAGACGCATCACAAACAATGGTAGCAGTGTAGCTCCCAGGGGGGAGGATAGCGCGGGGTAACACGACCTCGTTGACTGCAGGGAGTGCGGATACAAATTGGAGCCAATCTTCCAACAAGGTTTCCCGAATTGGCTCGTCCCAGCCAAGTCCCGCAGTCCAAAGGCGCTCAAGAAAACAATTTTGCCCAAAACAATACAAACAAAACAACAAAACAATAGACAAAAGGCAACCCTGGGCTCCCGTGTCCAAACTGGCACGGACCACAACAGAGTCCCCCGTGGGCCCCCAGACCCGACCGATGCCGTTGGCAACAAAACCGTGTCGATCTGAGGGGTACCTTAGCGGGGCAGGCGCCAATGTCCTAACAATGCCTGGGCGGCGACCGATCGCCGCACCCAGACCCAAGTCTTTCCCGACGAGGATGCAATTCAAATTCCTCGTACGCGCGGTGTCCCGAGCCACGCGCCATCGCTGGAAGGGCATATCCCACCGGATGCCTGAATGGCGGGGGGCGTGACTCCAACCGGGGACGTTCCGCCAATGGAGGGGAGGGAAGGCGGTGCTGGTCTGGCCAGCGCTGCCCAGCAACAACTGCGTAATCGCCTTTACGCGGGGAGACCAAATGGCGGTCGCGCGGCTCCCGATCAACTTGCGCGGGGGGTGGAGTGCGGCGCTCAAAATTACGGGCCTCTCCCCGGTTCTGAACCGGCGAGGCAGAAGCCCGGTGACCAACTCCATGGTACCCCCCCCATGCGCGAACCTTCATCAGAGGCTAGTCTGCCAGCGTGGTTCGCGTTAGCGCACAATATGGCCAAATGGGACCCCCCACAAATTCTACAAGGTCGGGGGTTGGGGCAGTCCCGATGGAAGTGAGCCCCCAAACAAGAGAAGCACATGCGGCGTGCATTGGCAATTCGGCGGCGGGCACTCACGTGCAACTTCAAAAAGGCCGCGCAAGCTGCCATGCCATGCCCCGTGTCCCCACAAAACTCACAACCAGGACGACTCTGGGTGCCAGCAAAACGAGCGGCGGGGCGACCATCAACAGGCCCGCGGGCCCCAGTCCGTCCCTGGTCTCGTGGCCGGGAAGACGGCCGGCATGACTCAGTGGCAACGCCAGAGTTGTCCACAAACCGACACTCATTCTCCAAAAATTGGACGAGGTCATCAAATGGGGGGAGATGTGTGACACTATCCTCACCATACTTTTGCTCGAAACGAGCCCTCAAATCGGCAGGAAGCCGTTGCAGCACAACGTGCACCAAAAGGTAAGACCATTGGTCCACCGGCAAGTCCAATTGCTTTAAAGCGTTGGTCGCTGCCACCAACGGGTTCAACAGGTCAGTACGCAATGCTGACAAACTAGTAATGACCGGTAACCCCAAAATCAATGCAATATGAACGTCAGCCAAACAACGTTTATTTTGGTACCGCCGGGTGAGTAGCTCCACAGCGGTAGGGTAGGCTGAGTCAGTCAACGACAGATGCTGTACCAAGGCTCGGGCCTCACCTTCCAGGACAGACAACAAATAGGCCAACTTTTGGGCGGGTCTGAGGTCCGAGCGTGCATCAACCAAACTTTC
This sequence comes from Aporophyla lueneburgensis, assembly GCA_932294355.1. NCBI lineage: Eukaryota > Metazoa > Arthropoda > Insecta > Lepidoptera > Noctuidae > Aporophyla > Aporophyla lueneburgensis. The sequence continues at coordinate 19,684,682 of OW028740.1, forward strand.
AAACAGGTTTTGGAAACTTAACCAGTGGTCCAGACGACCGTCAAAATGTGGCAGTTCCAAATTAGGCAGTCTACTCAATAGTCCGGGACCTGAAACAACCGAGGTCTCCGGTTTGACCTGGACAGGTGTCCGGCTCTCCAATATTTCCCGAGCACGTTGACCGATGACATCCCCCAGGTCCAAGATCTGGTCGTAGTCAGCAAGGACCTTGTCACGTGCTGCCTGATCCAGCACTTCCAAATCCACTTCACAAATGTACTGGTTGTAGCGGGTGAGCAGAGCATCAACGTTGCCGAGTCTCAAGTTCAACTGCTCGAACCGAGCAAGAGTGATCCCCTCAAGATCCTGGCGCTCAGCGGTCGCTGCAGCTGAAGCGAACCACCGCAGCTGTGTGGTCAATCCACTGATTGCCTCTCTCACCGCTTTGTATGCCATTGCACAAACAATACAATTCAATATACCAAACAAAATAATTAAGTAACAAAGTTCAAACAATATATTACAAAATAACTACAATCAAACTACCAAACTGACTAATCAGCAACTCAAGAAATAACATTAAATTGGTTTCAATTCAATTCAACAATAAACTTTTATTTTAATTCAAACCCAATATCAACGTTCAAAATTCTATTTCACAATTCAATTCAAATATTCAAATTCCAATCCAATTCCAAATGTTAAGTTCACAAACCACTTTGTTAATGGTACAACAATAATAATCCTTTATTCCAACTCAAAACAATGGTAATACTCTAAAATGCCAATAATTTTTCAAATATTAATTTTCACAAATAACCATATCAATGGTACAAACTCAATATTTTAATGTCTTCCTGACATTCAATACAACAGAGGTCAAATAACAACAACAAGAGGTTATAGCATAGCTCAATCTAACCAACTCTGAAGCATATATGCAAACCTGGTTGACCCCCGGCAATATGAGTTACTCGACTCAATAAATTCCAAATTATTTCAAACAAACAATTAATTACCGATAACAAATATTTACAGCGAATTACTACTTCCCTTATAGAGACTGCCAAGTAATTAGCCTACTGTAAAATTACCAATTTGGTGGTTTTGTAGGTTAAAACCACGCTCTGCTACCAAAATGTACGTTGCCAGACTAGGCCCACATAAGGTTTTAAATGCGCAGTGGAAGTGTGATAACCTTGGGGCTCTAGAGACAAGAGTGGCTAGCGTACTGTCCGCCGTACGCGGAGCAGACAATACAAGTGAACAATTACAAATACAACAAAAGCACTTACCTCATGGTTGAAGGACACTGCTCTGGTGCCAACCTGGAGTTCTGTATGTAAGTGAGTGTATCTGTATTGTGTGGTGACGTTACGAGTATTCTTCAGGTTAGATTCCGCTTCCAATTAGGCCGGAGGAGGTCACAGCATGCGGTCTTCAAATCACTCGTCCCAACAGCGTCACACTTTGACTTTCAACTATTTATACGTGGTATTTCCAACAAATGAACCCGTGATATTACACCAAGATAGGGGTTATTCACTCAAACAACTGGGTCATGGTCCATTGTCCACCAAAAACGACCGGTTAAGAGATTGATTTCAACAAAAGCGTCGCGGAACTCCACAAGCGACCCACGCTTCTTTTAGCGGCAAATCGAGAGAGCTGTCAAGTGTCAACGTCAAACTGTCAAGAGAGATGTCACTCTGTTACTCGTTTAGAAACGTAGGCGCATAGAGTAAACAAATCGTTCGGTACTAAACAGTCAAGATATATAATAAAAAACCGATTCATTATTATTACTACAATCATGAAATGATTTGTTGTATCTTGATGTTCAGTAAACCCGAAAACACTACAATGACTTTTATTTTTCTTCAAATGTAATAATTTTGTTTTTAACAAAGGCAATATTAATATTTCGCCGTCGAAATGCATGATAACAAAATGGAATAGTGTCTACGCCATCGCCACACCAGTGGAGCGTTTAGGCATTTACCGCATTACGTAGCGCATGTGTTTCGCTACAAGGCGTAGTGCCCACGAAGCGTTTAATTGTTTACGATTACGCAGCGTCTACGAAGCGTAGATACCACCTAGCTAGCGAACACGCTTATCACCTGAGCATACGTCTAAAGAACACACATGCTCTCTTGCTCAGTCCTCAGGCAATGTGAAGGACTTGATAACAACTAAAATACCCACATAAATATTAAAACGAATCAAGTTATGTTTTTAATCGTACATAATGTAACACACTAAATCAATTCAGCAATTGAATTTTTGCGATATATCCATTTTGTGTACGATGTTAACACAGATACGAGCTCATTCTGCAAATGTTGTTTCGTAATATCATCTCACATCTCATCATAACATACTCGCCAAAGAAAACAAACTCCCGTCCACCATCCCCTTTAATACTCGAAAATATCTCTTCATACATATTTTGCTCTCATGAATAAATATTCCATATTCTCCGTATAAAATTTACTATCATAGTCACATTTGAATGTTAAAGCGATGAAGCTATTATTTTATTAGCCATTCCAAATTGTCTTAAACGGGACAACGTTTTATTGACAGTCTTAACTTTTGTTTTTCTTTTAAGACAAATTTAAATAATGAAATTCGCAGGATAAACGTTGGATGATGGTAATTGGCATTTACGCGAAACGGGAGTAGGTACAAGTTAAGAACCTTGAGGAGAACACTGAAGTGGAAAGATTACTTATACATACCTACTTTGGGTGTCGTTGTGAAAAGATGGGGCTCATGAAAAGTGGAGAGTGTCATTAATTTACACATCAATGAACTGTTGCTTACGGTCGAGCGCTACCCACCGCAGAGCGCCCGCGACGTCTATAAAAATATCATAAACACAACCCGTGAAATTAACGATCCTATCAAAATGAAAACAAAAGAATGTCAGCAACGAATTATGTTACATTGAAATATTCTTGATAACTTCACGAAATCAGAAAAAATAAGCACGGACTTCCTTGCTCTTTCAAATAATTATATTTAAATCCCAAATGAATGTTTTGTAAATACGTTTTAAATTATATTGCACTTACAAACCGCTACTAACTTGTACTAACATGAACCACAAAGCCACTTCTATTAGCTAAGGTAATTTGTATGCAAAGTAAACTAACTTTAGAGAGATTAGCTTTCGCGACTTCACTTCACGTAGGTAGGGTTTGGTTCTAGATAAAAGCGTTGCTCCTGAGGATGACACATACCGATACCAAGTAAATTAGTAAATATACTAAAACCCCATGAAAGAATAAATTAATAATGCAACTACTATTACTTTCAAATTTGTCCCGTTTGTGTATTTGTCTGGATGGTATGTACCTACCTGCGCAAAAACGGTCTGACGGAGTTGAATGTAATGTGGCACACAGATAGTTTATAACCTGTGGTACTTTTAATCTCGGTAGTACGTTCCCGCTGGATATTTTTCGAGATTCACGCGTGATAAGCCTAGCTTAATATAAAAGTCTCTATTTTACATCAGCATCAGGACTTGCAGCCTCCAATTAGGTTTATGAAACGTCGCGTTACGCCGCGTTAGTTTCGTCGTATATAGCTTTGAGTGTATACAAAATGTGGAATTTAAGGCAGCTAGAAATGATACCAAATTGACCTAAATATCACGACCCTATTAATATATGTAGGGTAGAATAGTTATTTCCTTCACATAAAAGAAATTTCCAAACGCCGCTTTTATGACCGAAACTCGCGTAAAATGAACTCCAATTAGAATAGATAGTAGCTACGAAATGTAGGTAAACGTTAAACATTCGTTTATCATGAAAGTCTCACGCTAACATCTGGGCAGTTTATTGCGTGGGCTGATTAATGCCGCGAATGAACCTCGACTAAAAACGTCTTTAGAATTTTATCTAGCCTTATCACATACCTACATAATAATGTAGCTTTGTACTATGTCTTAGCGTAGGTGGCTCTTCATAATACATTGTTTCCTAGTGAATAGGAATGTAAATCACGCTCTGCTTAAAGCAACATAATACGACTTATGTTGCTTAAGATAAATTTTAATTAATACAGCGCTATAAACTTCAGTGAGTCATTGCACATTAAATACATAAACTTGGAGATTCTAGAACCACATCTTCGATTGCTAATTAATGAAGCCAATATTGAATATTGTGTAAATAAACAAACATCTCCCCTTTACCTAAGTATACACGGGTATAAATTTGCTCTATGCGCCAAAGATTGCTTCGCAGCATAACTTTCCAAGTTAATCATGAATAACTTTTAACTACGTCCACGCAAAGTATTTCTTTTCAAAGGTTTAAAATGAAAATTGAAAAGTCGGTATTAACTTTTTATTCTTTTTCTCTTTGAAAGTAGGAGTTAATTAATTGGACAACATAATGTAGTGGATTCTGAAACTCCTTTGAGTACTAACTAACTTAATGCTTATAGAACCTACAAGATGTCTTCGTAGTCGCTCCAGTGAATTTGTCTGGTTTCCCAAGTTCAGGTATTAAATTGTGGAAGTACATTCCTCGTGTTGCGCCCACACCCTTCTATAAATAACATTGAGGGTAAGCTAGGAAAATATATTCCCAGAAATAATAATCTCGTTTAGATCCAAACTAGAAACCTTTTTAGATTCCATTGGTAGGTTTTTTAATAACTTAACTATTGTTGCTTTTATAAAATGTTTTTGACGAACCTTGGTCACTCCAAAAAGATCTGACTAACCTTTTTCCAACTACATTCGCGTCGGCTTCCAGTCTAACCAGATGCAGATGAATACTGAAACCTGGACTAAAGCCGGGACCAACGGCTTAACAAGCTTTCTGAGACACGGAGGGGTCTCGATATACATAAATAATGATTGTAACCCATCCGCCATGAGATCACACCGCCGGAGCTCTATCCGCCGGAGTCGCAGCGGAGTTTCGCCCAGCGCGCGTTTCGCCTCCTCGGGCCACTCCCACATGTGGGAGAGGACCTTTGCCTCCAGATCCCATGGCGGCACTCCGTCAAGGAGGCTCGCCGCCTCGCAAGAGACCGTGCGGTATCCCCGGACTAGCCGGATGGCTATGACCCTCTGGCCTCCTCATACCCTCCCGCTCCACCCAAGAGCGGGAGACGTTATTTGATGATTTCTCACCAAAAACAACCCATCCGCGAAATGATCGTGGCAAGCGTAGATCAACCTTCAGTCGACTCTTGCGGCTTTTAATTTTCAGCCACGACCCCTCAGAAATAAAACTTTCTTAGGTAGCTTGTCTAAAAGATTAATTATTGTTGTTTTAATCAGATGTTTTTGACAACTTTTGACAATACAACAATTAAGCATTATTGCTGAAGTATGGTAGCGACTTCAATTGATGAGAAATATTAAATTAAATCGTTTTTACTACATTTATTTTGTATCAGGTAAGTTTAACATCTTATTATTCCGCCATTAAGTATACATGCTGGAAGGTACTCTAGGATTTTTCTATATGCTTACATTCACTTGATGAATTATGAAAGAAATGCATATTATGTCCGTATATATTACGATATAGATGTACATGTTTGTAAATAGTTTATTTTTAGATTACCATGCCATTGTTTCGCTTTGCCGACTACACTTACTGTACTCAACTATCTGACCGTTTTGATAAAACTAAATGGCCAGATATACAGTTAGGAAAGTTGAAATTTCAACTAAGATTGTTATGTTCATGATACAGGTAATTTTCCAGAAAATGTACCGCATTTATAAATGCAGAAAATTAATAAAAGACCCTGTTTTGTCTAGAATATTATTATTGGTAACAACAATCGATTTTATTGGCGAAATGATTCCGTAATATCATTGGCTTTTGGCATTTCAACGTTCAAGCTTACTTATTGTTTTATATTAAAGAGATAAATATCACTGTTAAGTTTTATTATATCCCAATGTATCCCAAAACTACAAATCAATATCTAATTTCTGTACACGCATTACTTTAAGTACCACTCTCAGAGGAGGTTGTTTCAGAACTAAATATATTATGTATTTCTTTTTTAGACCCACAGCGTTAAAGTACTAACTTATAACAAGAAATCCTATTCAGAAAACAGTGTAAAATATTTAAGAACATTTTATAAACTTCCAACTCGTAAACTTTTATGTTTCAGCCCTTGTCGCTTTTTACTGAAACAATATTTAAACACTGCGACTTATTTTGAAACCTTGAGAACTTGTTAGGTTAAAAACTGTATTCTGTAGGTATTATCTAGGATCATTATCAGCTCAAAATATGTACGCAATGATATCAAATTTCCAGCTTCAAAACAGAAGACCTTTTGTAAGCCGCCTCTAGAACCTTTCATTATAGATTTGCCTCATGATTTGTTTTGTATTCGTAGCGATTTGCATCTTGGGTGTGTATTTACAAGGTTTATTTTTGTCCGCAGCCACGGGGAAGACTTGATCGTGACGCCCTTCGCGCAGGTCCTGGCGAGCCTGCGCAGTGTTCGCAACAACTTCTTATGCCTCACCAACGTGCCCGTCTCCAAGTAAGTCATTCTTTTGTTTCTGTTTACGCCTCCACTTGACACGACCGAATGAAATCGTACGATCCTTTCTGTCAAAGAATGAAGTAGGTTTGTTAAAAAAATGTAGGTACACATATTCTTTTTTAGTATTGGAAGTACCACTAGGTTTGAGAGACAAAGACATAAAAAGCTGAACAAACGCAGTTACATTATATAAAAGCTTGAAGTTCTGAAAATACAAATGTTTGCGTTAACACTACAGACAGGCGCTCTACGTAGACTCGTATAAACTACAGAGTGCCAAAACACAAACAAGTAATACGACTGATACTAAATATTCATTAATTTTAACGTAACGAATTAGTTTCGCGCTTCAGTCGCGTTTCCACGCGACAACAAATTACGTACCATTTAAATTACTGAAGCTGCTGAATAATTAAAATTTGAGATTGCATATTGCAGAGCGGGCTTTACAGCTTACGTGCATTCGATGTAAATTGGAAACACTAACTGAAATGTTAGGAAAGCTAACATTCTCCTCCCTTATGTATTGTACGATGAAAAATATAACAACTGTTTTATGCGTAAGAGTCGGTCATGTGGTAACAAAAACGAATTAAAAGTTTTTGTCATAATACCGAGTGGTTTTTTGTGGCCACAATTATAGCGGGATATAATACAAATATAATTTCCTTTTTGATAAGCATAAATGCGTTAGCGTTTGGTAAGCGCCTTGGGAAACCAAAACATCGAAATATAGGGATACGATACGACTTTGCCCTACATACGTAGGTATATGGTATCTCACTATCTGCTTTGTGCGATCGTATCAATAAACAGTAGGTAGCTTAACTTCTTTTTTATGTTATTTTCTCGTAAATCTTCCGTTCCCTTGTTTTTCTTCGACAAACTCAACTTATATACGTCACTATGCCTATAAACACGCCCCTAAAGTCTTCACGAAACTTATTGCTGATCTCATCTTCGGTGAATATTTCTTTGAAGTATTAATAAAACCTTTGAATCGGTTTTCTTTAATATACAAAATAATAAAGATGTCTTTAAAAAAACATGTCAAATAAAAATGTTTAAGTGAATAATACATGTGTTGTTAATGATTCGTATACAAAAAAAAGGGCTACCCGACTGACTAATACAGTGTCTCACTTAATTCCTAAAATTCATTGTTAAAAATATACATACCTACTTATGTAGACACTACGTACATTTGTAATACTTTCGCTTCTAGTAATTCGTGACCCCGAAACAACGATTAATACAAACTATTGTTTATTTTATGATTCTTTTGGTTAACCATAATTACCTTCATCGCATTTAAAACGATATAATTAAGTAATGAGTACCTTCTGACTGCGACTTCGTTTGCACGAAATTACTGGTTTTAACATAAATATCTGGTTGACCGAGCTTTGCTCGGTATTTTTTGGCAAATTGCGTTTAAAATAATAAGTTTATGTTCAAGTTGATTATCGATAAAGTTAGTCATTGAAAACCCGAATAAAACGACATTTTATAAAAATGAATCCAAGCTAGATCGATTTATCGCCCCCGAAACCCCCTGTATACTAAGTTTCATGAAAATCGTTGGAGCCGTTTCCGAGATCCAGATTATATATATATATATATATATATATACAAGAATTGCTCGTTTAAAGGTATAAGATTAAAATAAAATATCTGGATGACCGAGCTTTGCTCGGTATTTTTTGGTAAATTGTGTTTGAAATAATAAGTTTATGTTCAAGTTGATTATCGATAAAGTTGGTCATTGAAAACACGAATAAAACGACATTTTATAAAAATGTATCCTAGCTATATCGATTTATCGCCCCCGAAACCCCCTGTATACTAAATTTCATGAAAATCGTTGGAGCCGTTTCCGAGATTCAGATTATATATATATATACAAGAATTGCTCGTTTAAAGATATAAGATATATCCTATAGAATCGCATCGCCCGCACTCATATTAGGTTCTTTGTTTTCTGTTAGAGTTCTTTCTGACTTTACTTTTACTCGGCTTTTTAGAGCCCTGATCTGTCGTAAAATAGCTTATAAGTTTGCTCCAGAATTGGACGATGAAATGCTAAAATAATTTCAAATCCTTGCTGTAGTTCCAGTGATTACCCCACACCAAAAAAAAAACAAATTTTACCTCTTTGTAATATAATTATGGTTACGTTTAAAACTGATAATAAAATTTTTCTTAAAATCGTCTTCAAATAAACGGCTACGTTATTATTTCTTCATCTACCTACTTACAGAGTCTAACGAACTTTGTACAACTCGGTGTCAAACAGTTTAGAACATTTTCTTACAATACGAGTATCCGTAATCTTTGAAGAGTCATGCAGATGCCTTATCCCACTTGCTATTAAGCAGAATCCTGTGACTATTATTTTATCGTACGTCACCAATATGTCTAAGCGGTGTGAATGAAATTCGAGTTTACTGCTCACTAATCCTTCGCCACTCTTGTCAGCTAACAACGTTAATAACTTTTATGTCAATGTAGGGAAAACTCTTGCCGAACAGATTCCGAAACATTATTGTGACCAACCTTTCCAAAAATCAAGCAAAATGTGTAGCCTGAAATCTTGCTATGCTCGACACCGACGAAAATGAAATAACCCGAATTATATCTGGCCTAAAAGATGACTGTGCTGTTGGATGGGATAATATAAGCAACAAGATTCTTAAACTTAATAAGCATATTTTGGTACCTCCATTAACGCACATTTTTCGAATCTGTCTTTCAAATGGAATTTTCCCTAGATGTCTAAAGAAGGCAGTTGTAATCCCTGTGTTTAAATCTGGAAGTAAGGATGTAGTTAATAATTACAGGCCAATATCATTACTCACTTCAATATCAAAAATATTAGAGAAAATTATAAACAGTAGACTTGTGAAATATCTCGAATACAATAACTTCTTATCCCCTGCGCAATTTGGTTTTAGAGCCAAATTATCCACAGCTGATGCGGTACATAGCTTGACCGATTACATGTCAAAAGAACTTGACAAAGGGAACCAGACCCTGGCAGTCTTCCTTGATTTAGCCAAGGCCTTTGACACGGTGTCTGTTTCTGTCCTTCTGAATAAATTACAGGCTATAGGAATAAGGGGAATGCCACTGAAACTATTTGCTGACTACTTACATGACCGATACCAATGCGTTAGAATAGATACCGAGCGATTAGCAGAAATGTACGGGTTTTGGTGTTCCTCAGGGAAGTATTCTGGCCTCAACGCTCTTCCTGATTTATAGTAACGACCTGTGTAACCTTAATATTAAAAATGGCAAAGTATATCATATGCCGACGACACGGCGTTAATATTTAGCGCTAAAACTAGTACCGAACTCTTTGAAATTGCACAACTAGGTTTTAATACTGTGACTAATTGGCTTCAAAGAAATTTACTAACATTAAATGCTGACAAAACAAAATATATTCACTTCTCGATGCTCAAGCCCCAACTTAACTTAAACAACTTTTATAACTCCATGCTAACCCTTATCTATATGCCCATCAATGTAGTAACCGTTCAGTCAACATGTGTAATTGTGCTTTTATCCTCAAAACGAGCAACATAAAATACCATGGCGTAATAATAGACGACACTCTGTCTTTCAGAATACATATTGAAAGTCTAGTTAAAAGAGTGCGCAAATTAATATATGTTTAAAAAAAATTACGTACATTCGCCGATTCAAAACTAATCACACAAGTTTATTTGGCCCTATGTCCATCAATAGTTCAATACTGCATCACATCATGGGGTGGCGCACCAAAAACTAATCTGCTTCCTCTTGAAAGAGCTCAGAGAGCAATTTTAAAGGTAGCAAACTTCCATCCCTTTTTCATTCCCACAGATCTGCTATATAAATCCTGCAACGTGCTGACTGTGCGCCAACGTTTTGGCCTAGTTTAGGAGGCATCAGTTTGCCTTTTAATGTGACTCTATTGTACAATTTTTTTCTTAATCTCTGTTTGCTTATATATGTTTTTCTGTCTGTACAAATAAACATTTTATATATTTATAACTGTTCATAATGCACTTAGTATTAAAACAGCACACCATTCTTACCTACACTGCTGACCATACTAACAAAAGGCGGAATGATATAGTATGCACATCTAATGCAACCTCAAAACATGGTTTTGTAGAAAGATCTTTTACATTCTTAGGCCCATTTCTGTACAATAGGTTGAATAGAAAACTAAGTATCTTTAAATTAAATTATTTAGCTGTAAACAAATTATACTTAAATATTTACTAACCATCGATTATGCACAGACAGAAGATCTACTTGCTGTCTGCAAATAGAACGACTAACTTAATATGCTACGTGGCATGCCTTTTAAGTTTTGTCGTTTGAAGAAAAAAACACAACTAGAACCTTATAGCACTTTTTATTGTTTTTCAAAGTATTCACCACGTAGCTTAATACACTTTTCCATTCGCTCAAACCAGTTATTATAACATTTATTCCACTCTAAAATGGGGGTGTTCAAAATGGCTGACTTGAAAGCGTCGAATGCTTCTTCATCGGACTGGAACCTTTGACCACGAAGACTTTACTCAATTTTAGCAAATGTAAAGAAATCGTTAGGGCTTAAGTCAGGACTGTATGGAGGATGGTCAAGAATTTCTTTTCTTTTTCCTGCTTCAAATGCTCAATCGTTTGACGAGCGCTGTGTGAGCTTGCGTTGTCGTGGTGCAGGATGATGCGTCGCTTTGAGTTCGATTTCCGAAGTTCAGCGATGACTTGTGGTAAAGAAACTGTGGTATACCACTCTGCGTTAACCGTTCTACGATCTTCAAGTGCAATAGTTGCAACATGGCCGGTTTTTCCAACGAACGTGGCCACCATCTTCTTTGAAGTGCTTCGAGAACGAACAACTTTAGTCGGCTTTGGCTCATCTTGAAAGACCCAGATTGAAGACTGTTGTTTGGAATCAGGATCGTAGGCATAGATCCAAGATTCGTCACTACTGATGATGTCGCAGACGTGATTTTAGTCTCCTCGGTTGAACCTATGCAGAGTTTTCTTACACCATCTGACGCGGGCCATGTTGTGATCGTCGGAAAGCAGATGCAGTATCCAACGGCAAACTAGCTTTCTCACACCAAGCGCTTCATGCAAGATCTTCTGAATGGTTGTCCCTGAGATGCCTAATAGAGCTTCTATCTCTCGATACATCACATGACGATGTTTGAGAATTAGTTGTCTTACAGCAATGATGTTTGTTATCTTCAGAGAAGGCAGATTTTGGGCGTCCTTCGCGAGATTTGTCACTAACACTAGTATGTCCACGCTGGAATTCTAAATACCAGCGTTCGACAGTCCGCAGACATGGGGCTTCATTACTGAACACAGATGTTAGCTCTTCAAAACACTGAAGCCATGTCAGGCCTCTTCTAAAGTTGTAGAAAATTATTGCACGAATATTTTCCTTAGAAAGATTCATTTTCGTATGTAACCTGACAGATTCCAATCGACGCTGTGACTAAACAATAGCATGAATCCTAATACTTTCAACCGTTATGATATTCAAAATTTAAACACATTCGAATACAGAACAGTCCTAAATTCAAAATTGCCGGGAAATATGGAAACGACAGAACTTAAAAGGCATGCCTAGTATTTTACTTTTACTCTCCTAATTTTAATTTAGTTTTTACTTTATACTCACTGTTAATTTATTAAATGAAGTATTTATGCACTTACTTGCCTGAAGCACAGGTTCAACCTAGTTCAGGCAAATGAGCAAATGTGCTCTTTTTTTTATACTATTAAATTACTTTGTAAATGTGCCCCTTTTTATAAATAAACGATATTATCATATTATTATATTATACCTTGAGTTATTACCTGCAATGTTGTAGGTCACATCCACCTGGGACAACCCTACGCCTGTCAAGAAGGTACACTTTTATTCGAAACAATGAGAAAATAGTATAAAGTGAAAGTACTTCTTCACAAGGCTATGGAATACCACTAGTTTATAACAACTCGTGTCGTCATTGCCATATAAAGTGACTTAACAATGAAATATCTGTCACGAGATTACTACAAAAGATCACCCGTTCACGAGTTTGCATTTATCATGAATATCCGTGTAAGTAGTAAGTCTTACGTACAAGTATCTAGACTTCGTCATCGATGTTGATATTATCCGCGCGTGAGCAATACCAAGGTCTTCCTACTAAGATGTGAGAAGCTTTGGATGCGCAAAGTAACTGTGCTCTGAAATGTTGAATGCATAATATTAATATTTTTGAAACACAGTCCCGTAATAAACTGTTGTAATAATAATCATTAAGTACATACTACCTGTTGTAAATTAACTGATAAGATTAGCTTATCGCGCCACTCGATGTGTGATTAAAAGCTCTGGACGGGTAGACAGAGATACAGCGACATTGCGTTGCGTGATGTGGGAAAACGCAGTTGTTGTACAAGAGTCATGTTTGTTGCACGAAGGCGTGGTTGTTGCATTCAACTAAATAACTATTGCATCAGCCAATTCTGATTCGGAAGTGTAGGTGCACAGATCGCTATGTTTACAGTTGAAACTTTCTTAATTTTTTTAAAAGCATTTCATGCATTTTTTTTTTTTTTTGTTTATAACAAAATGTGCACGCACTCGTCAATTATCATTCGGAAATCGCACTTCACCGCAAGATCGTGCGGTAGACGTTTTTAATTACTCATCCTTATACATAGTAACGCAAAAAGTAACTACGTCACGGTAAATGCGGCTTCTCCATTTATTATTGGTTCCGATGACGTAGGTCGTGACGTAGCTACGTCGTCGCGATGACAAAACTGTCGGCAGCGGCTGTTCGGCTGTCGGCTAGCACGCGACCGACGAATCAGATACTCGCGCGGGTTGACGTCCTCGCCTCGTCACCCGCGTGGCGTGCCCGACACATGGCAGGCCTCATGATAAATCGATGTTTAATAAACATTATATAAAAACAATATAACAATAAGACCTGTTTCTCCTGCCAGGGTCGCCAGATTCGTTCGAAAGAGGTACCGTGGGTCTGGCGTAAGGGCAACTGAAGGAGTCAGTAAAAGTCTCACACGCCCTTCCGCTCCACCCAGAGCGGGAGACGTAATTTGAAGATTTCCCAAACACAAAAAAGAGCCATTTCTAATTAAATCGATAAATATTCAAACAATGATTCTAGCTATCATTTTCAACCCTCTAGAAAACAATTCATGTATAGGAACAATGATGCCTAATTAAAAGGTCACGCCTGACGTCACATACAGAACCCTTGACCTTTACAAATCAATAACTCATATAAAAGAGCAGTTACGAGTGAAATTATATACAATTTATCGTCTACTCTTAAGAATTCATTGTCTTAATAATTTTGAAATGACGGCTCCAATAAGAGAACAGAAGATAAATCGATGTTAGGCTTCACTTTCAAATTCAGCGTAAATTGTTGACCAATCACAGTATTAGGTTCGTATTTTTCTTGAAATATTCATCAGAATATGAAGGTTTAGTTTAGCTAACTGGAAGCCATTAGTATTTTAATCTATCCGCTCTGTGCGTACAGACAGGCGTTTCAATAACATTGGCGTAGCATTCAGTCTTTCATATTTAATTATTCAAACAAATTAAGCTGCCAAACGCAAATTAACTTTAATTTACATATCGGCCTTAATAACGGGCTGTTAAATAAAATTGTTTATATAAATCTGCCGTTGGTTGTTTAGTGGACACAATAATGGAAAGCTCGTCGAGTTCGTGGTCGTGAGTTCGAACTCACGCAGGTGCATTACTTTGTGTAAATAATTTCATCACCACTACTCTCAAAATGGTGAAAGAAAACATCGTGAGGCAACTGGCATGTCCCAAAAATTCGTAGACATGTGACATCTACCAACCCGCATTGGGCCCGCGTGGTAGATTACTGCCCACTCCCTCTCACCGAGAGGAGGCCTGTGTCCCAGCAGTGGGAACAATATAGGCTGATAATGGAAAATGATTTTCGAAACACAAAACCTACAGAGATAACTCATGAGTGTTATTAATATCACTGGCCTGACAAATATTGACTCCGGGATGTCCTTGCACATTACATGAATTAAATGGTCAATATCATATCCAAGAGGCAATTAATGTGATGGACGGCTCGTCATGCTGAATTTGTTGTAGCACCCATTTACTGTAATTACGGGCCTCTGTAATAAGAGTGGAAATAAATGTTGTATAGGTTACCTTTAGTAGCTTTCTGTTTGTAAAACATCTCGCTTCTTTTGTACCTTTTGAACGAATCACATTCATAAACCTACGTATAGGGAGAAATTTAATTAAGATAGAAAAAAAGGAAGAAAGAAAAGTGTTTATTCTGCAAAAACAGAACGCACATAGCCAGATTAAAAAAATACATGGAATGTACACATACAGTCAGCGTCAAAACTATCGGGACGCGGAGCCTAATCAAAATCATCTCAACAACTAAGAAAATTAAACGTTATCTCAATTGGATAAAGTTCTTGTCAGAATGACAGTTGTCGTGTACTGTCTTTATTCTGAAAAATACCGTGGGTCATTGTGTTAATATTTAATTTTCATTGTAGTTTAAATCATTTTGATTAGGCTGTGCCTCCCAATATTTTTGCCGCTGACTCTACAACATAGCCAAAAGCCTCAATACAATATTGTCCATTGCTTGTTGAGATAGGTGATTTTCTAATTCTATAAACGAAATAAACAGTAGTTAATCCCATCTGTAGTGTATCGGGCCTTGACATGACCTCCCCACAGTTATCTAACACATGTCTCGACGCTAAATTTAGATTACAAGCATCGCAGACCAAACAACACTAAACGCTTACTTTTTCTAATTATAGATCTGTTATTGTGATAATCTGTTTACGATCAACAGTGGTTTTTACAACTGTACCAGGGTTGCCTACAACGCTCATTTAAATTCTCCATCATTCATCTGTTTCATTTTGAAGTTACTATAAAATTTTAACTGTTTTTTTATTAGTTTTCGTAATGTAATGAACGTATTTACGTATTTGTGTTTATATAGTTTTTATTAGTGCTATAATTTGATGTAGTAACAGCCTTAACGTGGCAACCTTGTTGGAATTATCAACAGACCAGTTGTATCGTAATCTAAATGTAGTAATTACAGCAACACATTTGATCTGAGGAATTTGAACTTGTTATGTAGCACAATCAGTAGACTTCTATTGTAGCGGTCAAAGAGCGTAGTATGTAGGTGTTGACAAAAAATATCGAAGCCCTCGTTATCTTAATAATTCTTATTTAAAGCTAGTAAATAATGTAAACAGCCGAGTTTAGTTTAAACCAGTTTGAAGCAGCTATTTCTGCACATTTCAAGTTAGTGTAAATCCACGTTCGCACGGACGTAAAATTATCGCGGCGGGATTTTTTCGCTCTCGATCTTCAGTGCCTTGCTTAGCGCCGAGCACGCATTAGGAATTGGAATACCCACAATTCCTAATGAACGTTTGATTTTCAACTCTCGGTGATGCTTGGTTCATTGCGGATTTCATCGAGACTGTGAAAAGTAGTGTGGTGAGTAGTGAAGTGCAAAGCAAACGTGGCCTTACTTTACTATTAACTTAAAAACTAGAATAAGGTTTCAAAGAAAAAGTTAATTAACTTTTTTTTCTCGGTGGAAAATCATGAAATCACGTCTCCCGCTCTGGGCGGAGCGGGAGGGCTTCGCTCATTACATTTTTCTTTCAATCCGATTTGGTACCGATGCAGAATATATTAATATCAAGTAAACAGGACTATACGTACCTATGAAAAACATTACATTTTACAGATGGTCTATGTTTTTATAAGCTGTTACATGGACAGGCACGAAAAGAGACTGTCCCTTTTCGTGCCTGTCCATGTAACCGCTTAATTCTTTTAAACTACGCAATAGATTTTTGCACGATTGTCATCACCATTTAGACAATCTATTGAGGAAGGTTTATGTGTACGTACATTAAAAATTTACTTCGATTTAGCATAGAAATCTAGATTGGCACTAGGCACTAGTATTGAATAATTATCATAATTTACCTCAATAAAACAGTCCATTGATCAATGAAGGTTATCATCAGATGCATAAAAATGTTAGTACAACTCTTAACATTTATATGTATATAGTTGGCTTTAGTTCTGATTACTTGTAAAGACACCCCGAACTCCGACAGACGAAGGTATTATTACCTACTATGTCGGTCCATTCCTTATTATATCGTCATGTATAACAAATTAGTTTCGTTACGTTTGGGTCAGAAAGGGACATCTTTGTAGGTTATACAAATACAGAGTATTTAAGAATAAGAAATAATGATTTCGCCAGATATCAAAAAAAATCTGCTGTTTCACAGTAAAGTGCAATACGTACACGGTCAAAATGTATGGAACAGCAGTTTGTTTTTTTACAAGTGACGTAAATTTTCAATACACATCAAACGGTGAAAGAAACACTGTGAGGCATCCGACTTGAACAGTCCAAGAAATTAATTGTTTATCCATTTTTCCATTTCATACGACGGTCAGAGAATGATAATTGTGATTTTGACAGACAATTAAAATAAACAAATACAATAATTTCGGTGACTTGACTACAGTAAAAAAATTAAAGATATTTGTGACGCGTGGTTGTTTAGTTTATTATACCCCGCTCTCTCACACAAAGAAGATAGAGACTGGAGTACCAGCAGTGGGGAAATTTTAGACGGATAATTTATCTGTATTATGTTGATTAATAGTACTATGTGTAATGTTATGTTTTTATCGTTTCAGATCACGAAGGTCATCGGGCGCAGCATCTGCTGTTACACCACAACCCAAGAATTTAAACCCAGGAGGTGAGATTTATTGTGTTATTATACTATGTTTTTTACCCACTGTTTATCACGAAAGACATACCTACACAAGGTTGGTACAATGGGCTGTCTTACATCGCTTATTTATTTTATTATACCTATTAACCTTTTAATAACAATTTATTATATAATTCATTTATAGGAGTTTTGAAATCGATGGCATTGATTTACGGCGGTAGTTTAAAACTTATCAGTGACGAAATATAACCTAGACGAACCCTGTTTAGGCTCTTATACAAATAGATCATTATTCATTCAGGCACCAAATCAAATTATACAAATTCATTAAGAGCGCATTCAAAAAGTCAATAAAAAAAATTAAGTACAATAATATTAGGTGATTCATCTACACTCGAGAGCAATGAATCCGGGTCACTTAAAGAATGTTAAAAATCTCGGAAACTAAAAATGATAGGTTAATGCAATAAATTGTATTTAATAGACAATGTAATACTCCTTAAATGAAAGTAAAAAAAATATGAGTCACCATACATTTTATTAACACAAAATTACATAAAGAAAAAAACTGCTGATCTCTCCTTAAAACAAAAATAGGAAACATGAAATTTTTGAACTTTATTACGATTTTCTTGAATTTTAATACTTCGTATTGCCTCCTCGTGCTTCCATTACTGCGTTTACGCGGTTTGGCATGCTGTACACCAAGTTCCTTATACGATTTTGGGGAATATTCTCCCATTCCTCTGTGAGAGCAATTTTGAGCTCACGAAGCGTGATTGGGGGAGGGTTTCGTTGTTTTACGCATCTGCCTAGCTCGTCCCAAGCATGCTCGATCGGGTTGATATCCGGGCTGCGCGCTGGCCACTCCATACGAGTAATGTTCATCTCTTGAAGGTAGTCATTCACAATCCTACCTGTATGAGGTCGGGCATTGTCATGCATAAATATAGCATCCTCACCTAAATTGACCATAAATGGACCAACGTGATCATTGAGGATTTCTTCCACATATCTTACGCTAGTTAAAGAGCCGTTTTCTATGATCACCAGCTCTGTGCGACTTTCAGAAGAAATTCCGGCCCACACAAGTACAGACCCACCACCGTAGGCTACTTTTTCTTCGATGCATGCTTGCTTGAATCTTTCCCCTGGTCTTCGATACACTCTGTGTCTTCCATCGTGCTTGTAGAGCATAAATTTTGATTCGTCGGAGAACATAACTTTTGACCAATCTTCAATACTCCAATTTACGTGGCTCTGGGCATATCTTAGTCTTGAAATACGATGCCCACGCTCCAGTTTAGGGCCGTTTGCAGGTCTAAGGGGTTTTAAGTTAGATTCAGCAAGCCGACGTCTTACTGTCCATGCACTTGGGTTACTTCCTCCGAGGCGTCGAAACTGATTTGTGAGTTCAGTTCCTGTGAGAAAGCGATTTCGAAGCATGGTGTTCACCAAGTATCGGTCTTCTCGTGCTGTGGTACACCTGGTTCTGCCCGTTCCTGGTCTGCGTAGGTTAGAACCAGTTTCTTCGTAACGTCGGAGAACTCTTTGTACTGTTGACAGCGACACACCGACAGTCCAGGCTGTATCGCGCTGACTCCGGCCGGTTTCCAGCATTGTAAGTATTCTGGTGCATTCTTCAGGCGTAAGCGACATAATTTCAGCTTGAATAATGAATATAGAGCACTATCAACATGGTTTATGTACCCACATAAATGACAGATTACAAACAAAAGCAAAACCAAATGCTGTAATTTCGTAGTTCCATCTTCGAAAGTGGCCCTTTTTCAAATTTGATTTTTTTATGATATAACTTTACAATAACTAAGAAGTTTTAATACCTTCATTTAAGGAGTATTACATTGTCTATTAAATACAATTTATTGCATTAACCTAGCATTTTTAGTTTCCGAGATTTTTAGGATTCTTTAAGTGACCCGGATTCATTGCTCTCGAGTGTATATATTTACGTAATTCAAATGCCATAACGAAGTCAAAACTGAACATTGAAATTTTACGAAGGGTGAGGGGAACGAGTCTGATGCCGAAGGTATAGTTTTTAGAATTCGCACCCGTTTCATACATCCAGATGTATGTTCTAGATTTTGGTTGGAATGAGAGGGATGAAATTTGGATGAAATTTAGCCCATAGATAGTTTATAACCCAGATTAACATAAAGAGTATTTTAGGTCTCGGGAGGTACGCAGTACGTTTCCGTGGGTCAATTTCCGAAACACGCGGGCGAAGTCGCAGGCAAAAGCTAGTTACAAAGATAAGACATTACATTGGATTCAAGCAATTTTCCCAGCAAACAATCCCTGTCAAGGGGAGGATAGATACCTACATTAGTTTTAGTTTGTGGATTCTGGATAGAGCTTAACATTTTGATGGAGGGGCCTCTCTACCCTTTTCGAGTGCGAGAAAGCGATTTAACCAAGTCTCCCCTTTAGGAAAACTCATTTAAAAGGACAAACGGCATACCGTCCATCTTCTGAGCACTTAATAATACCAACACAGAAGTAGTTTTCACAAACTGTCATTACGAAACATTGTGCGTACACTATAATTGAAAATGGCTACCAAGATTGATAAGTTTTATCCGACAGATGTTGTCCTGTCCAAAATTTCAATTAATCATACAAAAATACGGTTCCGTGTTGTGCCGGACGTAAAGAATAGCACCATTCCATTTCTTCCCGTGGGTGTCGTAAGAGGCGACTGAGAACGGGCACAGCGTTTTGTATACATTTTACCACCATACTGCGATCACCAACCCACCTGCCAAGCGTGGTGAGTATGGCAAACCCCCTTCCCTTAAGGGAAGCTTATGTCCAGCAGTGGACGTCTTTCGGCTGAAATGATGATGATGATGATACAATCATACGCATAAAAATCCCAGAAAAAACGGTAGTTCCGTTTTTAGAAAAAAATCTAATTTTCGAAAACTTTTACAAATTTTAAACGTTTTCGAAATTTAGATTTTTTTAATTCTTTCCATAATAACGTAATTCGGACTATTACGAACCTTTTAAAACATAAGATAGAGACAAAACAAAACAGATAGAAAAATTCAAAATACGGAGTCACACGTCACAAAAATCTAATAGAATATCTGACAAACTTTTTGTTTTTATGTAAATTATTTTGAGGTTTAGTATTTTTTGGGTCGTGGGGCTTTCGGGACCGGGACCGCGGTCCTAGATTCCACCTATTAATATAATAAATATTTTTAATAGTCGTTTGGGACCACAAGTAAAATAAACAAAGTTATGTCTTGGAAAAGTACAGTCAACCAAAAACTTTTAAAAAACTTCACTATCGAAATTAAACACGTCAGCAGTGGTCATAATCTTTACAATTATTGAATATCATTACGATTTTCATAAATTAAACATAATAAATTGACTTTAAAAAAAATCCTATCTTAATATACTAGCTAACCCAGGGAACTTTGTACTGCCTTAGAATCAATCAATGTTGTGTTAACTTATTAGGCTCCTACCAAGTTATGACAACCTGGTACTTCGAAGGCATAAAGCGTTTTCTAGCTAATACATACCCACTCTTGTTAGTTGAGCTCCTACCGAGTTATGGCCATCTGATACTTCGAAGGCATAAAGCGATTTCTAGCTAACACTCCTATGATTGGTAAGCTCCTCCTAAGTCATGACAACCTGGTACTTCAAAGGCATAAAGGCTTATTCAGACCGGCGCGACGCGACAGCGCGACGCGATTCTTGTAGAACAATTTCCAAGAAGTTCACATAAAAATTGTTCTACGAGTGGCGCGTCGCGCTGCCGCGTCGCGCCGGTTTGTAGGAGGCTTAACGCGTTTTGTAGCGGAGACACAAAATGTATGACAAAATGAAAAATTTGTTTTGTTCACTGTACTTTAACTTCATTTTTCTTGTGGTCCCAAAATACTACTGCAAATTAATGATTGTATTTTAGGTGGAATCTAGGACCGCGGTCCCGGTCCCGAAAGCCCCATGACCCGTATTTTTGAGGGTAGGTGCTAAAACTCGACAATAAAATTGGGAGCTTATGTCTATCCTACTAATATTGTAAATGTGAAAGTTTATGAGGATGTCTGGATGTTTGTTTCTCTTTCACGCAATAACTACTGAATGGATTTCGATGAAATTTAGCACAGACTATATATAACGTGGATTAACACAGGGCAATCCGACACCACCGGAAAGAAATCAGGCACATACATAAATACATACATACATAGCCTGTTAAAAACGTAACCCTCATTTGCCTTAGCCTTAGTCGAGTAAAAAGGCAAATTGGTCCGTTTTCAAGTCATTTCATTTTTAATTTATTTTCAATATTGAAACCGCTCCCATAACTTTCAATAAAATCTAAAGTTAAAATTATAATATTTAACTTAGTCGAAGACGTGGGTAGATGGTAATAACCTGCACTTGAGTGATTAAAGCTAGAATTTCTATTACTGGAGCGCTTAATGAATTGTTTGCATCAACTAGACAACTTTTGCTATTTTCAAGAGAAAACCACTTAATATCTATGAAAGTAAAACAAAGCGCAATGACGTCTTTCAGAAGTATTTTAGTAACAGTGTTTAGTCTAAGTGAGCTCAGAGGAGGGTTAGGATTCTTTGTTTTTGGTGGGGCAAAGTTGCTTATAAATTACATATTCCTGGATTTAACTATACTGGGCGACACTTAAATGAATTCCTAAATAAAAATGCGCTGATGTATTTTCAACGCTCGGGTCAGCGTTTTAAGTTAAAATTGCAATAACACGTTCTATTGCTGAACTCAGGCCTCCCCAAAATGGGGGGTATTGCGATAATCGCCACGCTTGGCAGGCGGGTTGACGATCGCAGTATGGTGGTAAAATGCATAGAGAAAGCTGCTGCTCATTCTCTAGTAGGTCCCTTAGGCACCTTTTATGACACCCACAGGAAGAATTAGGTTGGTGCTTTTTTACGTCCGGCACCACACCTATAAAACAACCACTTAGTAGACCGCAATCGAAGCTAATGCGCACTTTTATAATTTGACAGGATATGATAACAACAAGTCATATCACAGGGGACTCATTTATATCACATGTCGTGCTTGACATCAATATGACGGGTCGTATGAAAGTATAAAACTGTATGCAATCTCTTATAAATTGGTCCCCTGGGTCCTGGGTCTTTAAGGCCGCTATTTGTGTACATTTTTTTTTTTTGGATCTATGGAATGTTGAATTATTGTTTGTTGTTGAATGCTGTATTTAGTGGCAGTCTTATCTTTGCTATCAATCAATCAATCAACTCAGCCTATCGCAGTCCACTGTTGGACATAGGCCTCTCCCACGCTTCGCTACAAGACCCTGTCCTGCACCTTCCTATCTTTACTCGGTACGTGTCTTTTGTCGAGAAAGTTATGAAACTGACTCATCTAATAATCAAAGTCAGGTGTTAAATTCACACGAAAAACGATTAGTAGTGGTTCCCCTTGGAAAAACACTGATCACGTAACTATATCGAAAGTGAAAAGCGACATTTGATTAAAAAAATCACCTTATGTCTACGATTCTACGTAGGCATGACATACTATCAGTCTGTTTACCGCGATATCATGTTAATAGCCTCCATAAAACACATAGATACAATGTTTTACATTAATTGCCTATGTATGAACTAGCATGAAGAGCTAATCTTAAGCTTTCCACAGCATTTTCTTTATTTTTCCAGTATTTATTTAACAAACTAGCCAGCTTCTACTGGGTTACAAAAGTATACTATACTAGCTTCTGCCCGCGACTTCGTCAGCGTTAAATATTCGCTCCCCTGACCCGTCCCGTTGCATCACAGCCTGCCAGCTTTCGTCCATTTTTTTGGTGCTGCTCCGCTCCTTTCTATCGTAGCATGATGTTATATAACCATAGCCTTCCTCAATAAATAGGCTACCCGACTCAAAAATAATTTTTTCAAGAACCAGTAGTCCCTGAGATTAGCGCGTTCCACCCCCCATTTTAGGGAAGTGAGGGGTTAGAAAGAAACAAAAAGTAGCCTATGTCACTCTCCATCCCTTCAACTATCTTCTCTTAAAAAATCACGTCAATTCGTCGCTCCGTTTTGCCGTGAAAGATGGACAAACAGACACACACACTTTCCCATTTATAATATTAGTATGGATGTTAATCCAGGTTATAAACTATCTGTGTGCCAAATTTCATTCAAATCCGTTCACGCGTTATTGCGTGATTGAGTAACAAACATCTAAACAACCAAGCATACAAACTTTCACAATTATAATATTTTACTTATTATATATTTTTATTTATTTTACTCGTAGCAGGATTAGCTGACCGTGAGCTGTCACCGTATTCAAATTGGAAAATTCAAACAAAAGTCCGATAGAAAAAAATATTTTCAGATTTTCCCGAATTTTCAAATTTGCTGAGCAACTTTTGAAAAATTTATATTCCTAAAAATGTTATTCGGATGATAGCAGCATTTAAAAACAAAATTTACTAAATCAAGCCGTTCTTATGTGATGCGCTTACCAGCGAACTGCGCTTACTAGCTTTGTTTGACACCCACAATTGATTGACAATTTTATACAAAGAAGAATAGAAGATAGATGTCGGAGAGCTCGCAGTGCCTACAAACATTTTGTTAAACAAACAATTTAATTGTCAAGTAATAATAGCTTCTAAATGTTAAATAGAAACACACAAGATTACTTTCGCCTAATGTAGACATGTTGTGGCCGCGAGTGTACGGCAGCAGCGTTTGCAAAGGAAGTACTTGGATCAATATTGAATGAAATGATTGCGATAGAGCACTTACTGTGGTGCAGCTAAATGGAGACGAGCAGAGAATAATAAATGGAGTACGTTTTATTATGCTGTACGGGATGTGGCTCTTAAAACCCGCTTTTCAAGTTCTTTAATTTACTGTACATCTTTGCTCAGTGTAGCAAGCGAGTCTACCTTTGCACAAATAACGCCAACATGGTCTTTTTACAACTATTCGATAAAATGTAGCAATAAACGTAAATAACTCGTTAATCAAACAAGACAGTAAAGTGATTGGCAAACAGACAACACTTGAAAAAACAAAATAACTAATTTTCCAAAGTAGATTACGGCTGGCACAGAAAACATACCACTTTCCTTCATATCCGGTCCGACTGGGAAACGCCCCCATAAACAATGCGTAGCTACGAACTACAGATAGCTATATCTGAGAGTAAACAAACGGCGCAGATATTACACATGCTTTGTTTACAATTTTATCAGCAACGTGATCAATCCGCGATGCGATATAAAGAGATTACGAAGAACATTATGTCACAAGGTAAACAGACCTGTCACATTCTTAGTAATATTCGTACCAGGAAAAGATTTATAATCTTAAGCTCTTAGTATAATCACACTCTCATCCAATCGTAATGATTTGATTGGAAAAACATTTTGGCATTTTAATGTCACATGTCTTCGTCTCCGTCGGTGTTTGCAAACAAAATTTCTGAGAAGAATTTTTTATCCTGTTGGTACATATTAATTTATTCTGTACCTCGTAACAGGATCCATAAGCCTTCGTGATTGGATTGTACGCCGCCTTCAGCAGAAGCCAGACACGATAATCCAGCAAAATTTTCTTTTCCTTTATTCAATGGAGAAAGAAAAACTTACTCGAATAGTTCCGTGACTCCTGTCAGGAAATTCATGACAATGTGATTGCATGGATGTTGAAAATAAAATAAAGTTTTCCTCATTTATTTTCCGCTGCGGATTACAACTCGCATATACTCACTCGTATATTGACGAATTGATTACGTAAAATTTGAATTTTCTCGGAAACTTGTCTTAGTCTCGCGGCCTGAAACATGTCAACAAGCAATCATTTGATAATCTGATAACTACAATAAACATCAGACAGCTTCCTGTTTTAAAAATCATTTAGTCATAGATAAATGTTTAAAATAAGATGGGTGATACACACAGTTCGTATACATATGAGGCTAGAATATTTGAGCAAAAGCCCGGGGGAAGCTAGCTTTGCGCGATTTAATTAAAGCAAAGTTGACACAACCCAGTCACCGTTGAACGTGTTAAAACAATTTGATTGCGGTTCTCGTTCCAATACAGCTATAATATAGACTAAAATGAATAATATTGGAACAGTTTATATTATATCTGAGTTTGGGTAAAGTTTCTGGTATCTACCTACGTTATGGCATAATTTATGCGAGAGCATAATATGTTTTAAAATTTGTTCAACATCAATTAAATGTCTGATATATATATAAAATCCAGTGAGTTTCGTATGATCGTCACGTTTACCTCTGCTCGGTCGCACCTGTGTAGTGCTCCCCATTCGTGTATTTCATATAAATGGGAACGGGTTTCATTTGGTAACAAATATACAAAACGGTAACATTACACTGCTTGTTCTGCATAAATTTCATCTGAAAAGTTTATAAACAGTTTTCCCTGTGCGTTAATACAGGATACAAAAAACTTCTTTATCAGTTCTATCGAACATCCACCGTTAATCTCTTTAGCCCTTACGCTGTGAATTAATACAAACATTCAGGGTAAGGATTCAGGTAACCGGTGACGCAGTCGTTGAATAGAACATCGAGTTACAAAAAGTTTGGCTTTGTAGAGCGTCTTATCAGTCAATCAGGCTTGTGTGACCATGTCCTTCTAAAACTCATGTGTATTAACGCCCTAGGTAGTGTCGGTATAAGTATTTAGGTATTATTGAGATAGGTATAAGGTCTAGAATACGACCTTGTCTTGCGGCTTCGTGACGCATCAGCGCTTAAGTATATAAAGCTCACAGTGCCCTCCGCAATCATTACTCCTTTAACCTTTTATGTACACAAACGTTTATGTCAAGAACTCCACAACAAGTACAACATTGTTTTTTTGTCAGTTGCCTTTTTCGATTGGAAAATGACCACAGATCGTGATAAAACAATTGTCACCTTCGACATAGTTGCCACCGTGGTGAAGGCAACTCGACTACTACTGCAGTGTTTCGGCAACCATCACTTTGGATTCATACTGTGTATGTTTGTGTTCATATTTAGAAACTATAGTGTTTTAAGACCACTTCCATAGATATAGGTAGCCTTTTGAGTGGTAAAGTGCTTCCAATCAATAACAATGTGACTGCAAAATCTGTGATATGATAATTTCATGTAATCTTCTGTGTCTCTGTGATATTAATTAGGTATAATTATTTGCGTTGTTGTGGTCGGAGCTTTACGTTGAATGTGAGTAGTTACTAGTTAAGTCCAACGCTAACTGAATATTTCTACCGCAAAGGAAAAATACTCATTACCGCATATTGGGAAAAGCCTATAAACCGACCTAGATTAAAAGATGATTAACAGTTCTACTTAGTCGTATTAAAAATGGAGTAATATAACTCTACCTCATCTTACTCAACCCTATAATGTTCGTCACTAGTTTATGAACAGGTTCTTTGTGTAGTCATTAATCATGTTGTCATAACTTTGACGTGTTTTCTTGCAATAGATCTTCGGTGTGACACAGAATGTTATACCATAATTGTTGGAGTAATGTTTTGCGTTGAACTTTACATTTCCTAAACAGTCATTCACAACATATACATACCTAATAGCATAACCATCAGTCCCTTGAATTGTAGGTAATTTGAGAGCACGTCCACATATGAATATCAGTATAAAAACAAAGTGTTCGCAAAGCTCTCACGATTTATAAATGAGTAAAACGTGCCGCTTCTATTTGGAGCGTGACAGGTACTAATGAGTGCCAATGTTGGCCCCGTCATGAATCGGATTCAGGACGCGCGCTGTCATTCGCCACGCACTGCTTCCAGGAAAAACGTCAAATGTAGGCCACTGTCACTGTTGCCACTGGTGATCATGCCATGGATGATATACATCCCCTGCGTCAAATTCATGCATAAAAATGGTAGGGTTCAATGTGTTTCCTATTATAGCATATTTATGCAAGAGTCGGTGCCCGAGGCAATTTTCTGGGATTAACGCGTTCATAATTCAATCAATCGATTATTCATCGGTTAATTGATTAGAGGGAAAAGTTAAATCGTTTGTATACCTCCTCTGAACTTTAAATAGCTAGCGATCATTTCAATCAAACCGTGACCAATAATGCGGAAACGGTTTTATTTTTGTAACTATTTCACACCAGTCAGTTTTTTGTGAGCTTTGTTTGAGTTCTGATCCTATTTCCATTGACTTCCAATAAATAAACTATTTTAGTACTTCCAGCTATAGGTATGTCGTCAAACAATCTAACTTTGTTGTTTTCAAACGCTTTCGACACCACTGTGAATGGAAAAGTCAACCCCATTTCACTTTTAAAGTGTTATTTCAATGCTGCTGAAGTAATGTGACACCGCGAATCATGAGTAATATTTTCAACTGTAGATCGTTTAATATGCAAAGTAATGTAAATATATCTTTTCATTTGTGATTATCTTCTGCACGCTTAAGTTCTTTGACGAAGTGCTGGCTAATTTAATATGCTCTAGTTTCCCCGGAGGCTGGAGGCCGTAACCCTGATCTATATCACTCCGTGCGATATTTCACATTTTTCATCATGTTGCCATTACTACAGAACACAATTTTGCCTCTGTCAGTAAAATATTAGTCATGTTGTAACAGTAACAGCTCATCACTAACGCTGTCGTGCTTATTGTCAAACAAATAGTTTGTCTTCGCCGCCATTTGTTAATCGTTATCAAGGTTCTTACGGATTTAGAACCGCAGATTTTTTTTTTTCGTAATGTGTTTTGCATAGTCCATTATTTTCATGCTCCTCTGGGGACAAAAGAGAAAAATACTTTTCTTTGAAGACAAAGGTAACAGGGAGAAATTCAGGATCTCTGATACTTAATCTTAATTATGATCTGTTCAGTACATTATGGTACCCGAGAGACCGCAACATGACAAAGGAGCCTCTCGGCTCGTCTCATGAACGAAAAGATAGAAAGGTTATTAACCTTATGTTAGGTCCAGAGGTCAATGGTTCCTCGCCTTTTAATTTCACATCGTACATGGCTTCGAACATAACAATTTGTGGTAAAGCTCTTGTGTAATTCGTCTAAGCCAGGCTCATTGCGGGGACCACGTAATGACTCCTTGTAGTAAACCAACAGTATCTCTTAAGGAACCCTTAATAAACATCCTAAACAAACCCGTACGAAAGTATTTCTTCGTCGTAGCTATTTAAGTTCAGTAGTTTAGTAGGTATATACCTACTAAACTACTAAACATATACTTTTCCGGATTTTTACCGAATACTAAACAGAAAAAAATCTCGACCTCTTGGTCACACTTTTTTGTTTATGTATTGATAACACTGTTATTATAAACAATAGTGATCTCAAATCTCAAAGTGATCGTGTAAATGTAGTGCAGAGGTCATGCTATAAAGCTGTGAGTGGTCTGCCGGAGGCGCTACACGGGGGTCGTGCGGTCCATGGCCCTCTACGGGGCACCGGTGTGGGCGCCCTCATTGAGGCTGCGCCCAGCGCGCCGGTTGAGTGCGGCCCAGAGGGTCATGGCCATCCGGTTAATCCGGGGATACCGCACGGTCTCCTGCGAGGCAGCGAGCCTCCTTGCCGGAGTGCCGCCATGGGATCTGGAGGCAAAGGTCCTCGCCCACATGTGGGAGTGGCGCGAGGAGGCGAAACGCCGGGGCGAAACTCCGCTGCCGCGACAAATCGCGGCACGGCGGACAGAGCTCCGGTGTGATCTCATGGCGACATGGCGGGTACGATTGTCACAACCCAGTGCTGGGCACGTCACAATTGCGGCGGTAAGTCCCCTCTTTGAGGAGTGGATAGAGAGGCGTCACGGCGTCCTCACCTTCCGCCTGACGCAGGTTCTCACCGGGCATGGGTGCTTCGGTGGGTTCCTGTTCAGGATAAAGCGGGAGGATACGTCCGGGTGTTTCCATTGCGAGGATCGTCTGGAGGACACGGTGGAGCATACGGTGGAGGTGTGCCCTGCCTGGGCGGAGCACCGCCGTGTCCTCGTGGAGGCGATTGGCGGCAGCGACCTCTCGCGTCCGGCCCTGGTGCGAGCCATGGTACGGAGCGAGAGGGAATGGGAAGCCGTCACCTCCTTCTGCGAAGCAGTAATGCTCGCGAAGGAGGAGGCGGGGCGCGTGAGGGAGTGGCAGTCTCTGCGCCCTCACATCCCTAGCCGCCGCAGGAGGAGACGCCCCGGGCGTCGGGAGTCAATAGCGGACTCCCGGCCACCGTAGGCGCGAGCTTGCGGGTGGCGAGCAATGGGTAGCTCGCCGCCCGGTAAGGACCAAGCTCGGGTCGACGGCGCGCAGTGTTCCAAGCGCGCCTCAAAGAGATGTCAGCAGCAGTGTAGGGGTCTACTAGGACCGATGCCTGCCGGGGTCGCGTGATTGTTCGAAAGAGATACCGTGACCCTGGCACATGGGCAACTGATGGAACACGGGTGGGTTTTAGTCAGTAAAAGTCTGACACGCCCTCCCGCTCCGCCCAGAGCGGGAGAAGTCATTTGATGATTTCCCATCCTGAAAAAAAAAAAAAAAGCTCTGAGTGGTCCATTGCAATATTTTGAAGACATTTTTTATTAGAACCTTTTATTCTGCACAGAAACTGGAATTATTCCGTCCAATGGGATAAAATATGGGCTATTATCTGTCTTTATTGCTTTGTTTACCTGGAAACAGGAAAACAGCACTATTTATCCTGACTGCATAAAAAATTGTATGCATAGAATATACAATGGAAATTATCCACCCGGTATAAATACTTATGTGGGGATTGTTCCATAAAATGTACCTATCATTTTATGACAAACAGAATGTAAATGGAATCCAAACAGTCATATTCATAACTCGTATAATTCTGAAAAGCATTTTTTACTTATCGGAACAAAATTAAAAAATTCTTGGAATATCGGCAATACCCAGTAGCGTCGTGGAGGTCAAATAGTATTTATCTGTATTCTAATGTAGGTAAATATACGTACATATGTATATATATATGGACGCATTTTGCTTGAGTTAAGAAAGATCGAAGTTTTGGTTAAATACAGGATGGCAAAGACATCGTTGCGCAAACTGTAACCATGAATTCAGCACATGCTTGCTGAAAAAAACAATGCTGTTTCATAGAACAATATGGTTCTATTTAACTACCAAAACCCCTCCGTGCCTCGGAAAGCATGTTAAACCGTTGGTCCCGACTGTCATTTGTGTATCTTTGATGGTCGTTACGGGTCGACAGAAGCCCGATAGTCTGACAACCAGGGGGTATCGTACTACCCAGTAATTGGGTTGTGCAGGTCAAATAAGGAGTTGCTCCATGTAATATCAGTATTCAGCTGCATTCGATTAGACTGGAAGGCTACACCAACATAGGTGTGAAAAGGCCAGGTAGATGATGATGAACCGACGAAAAAATTTCAACATAAGAGGTTCAGAATCATACACTGAATGATGGTAACAGATTGCGCGTCAATATCCCTGCCATCCTGTATAATTAAGAAAACCCCTGAATTTTCTAAGTTATGTATTAACTGTTCGCCTGTCTGGCACCCCTGAGGGTTTACGGTCAGACTAACGACTGATTGAATTTAGATCTAAGTAATTTTAACTAAATCATAAATTGATTACTGAAAGGTCATGTTTAACTGACCTTTGACGAGCTGGATCGCGAACACGAGGCAGCGTTTAATTCATATAGTTATGTGTTACCAAACCATTACTCGGTAACATTAATCTGCATATTCCTCTGATCCGGCTACCCCAGTAGACTGTACTCACTATCAGTATATTTACATTCAAATAGGTCAAACTCAAGTCAGACCCCACAGTATCTGATGAGACACTAATAAATGACGCACGGGATCACGATTGATCACACGTAAACAGCGTGAAATTAATCGGTCCACATCAAATCCTTCTGTCAAATAAATATATTCTTTATATTGTTTATAGTCATAGGCCGTATACGAATAATCGGCCGAATATTCGATTAAAAGTTTACTGAACTGAATATTCGTGAGAATATTCGGTAGAGTTTGGCGCGCCTTATCGTGCATCTAAAAATCAAGTCTGTGCTTGGCGAGCGTGTTGAAGTGCACGTCCCTTTTGCCCGCTCACACCGCTACCCCACGACGGACTTTTAACAAAACACATTTTTGGTTATTTTAAAAGTGTCTTCTTGTACTTTAAAGTGTGCTACTTCTATGTTTATAAACTTTTTTTAATTATAAGGAATAATCTGCCGAATATCAATGTTCGGTAAACCTGCCGAATACCGAACATAAAACAAATATTCAGCCCATCCCTAATGTTTACTTCAAATTCGAGCAATTATTTTAACATAATAAATTATGAAGGACATTTAATCATCATAATGACGGTATAATCATATCAACGTTTTATCAGCTGTACTTATAACTTCCGAGATCACAGATTTTGTTTTCATATTGATACCAAAGTTTATGATGAATATCATTAAAAAATACGCGTTATAGTTGAAATTATTTAGGTTTCAATTTCTTAGGAGAATTTACTTGTAATTGTTACGTTTTGACATGCCCATTGTTCGCCCATACAGCATCGCACACTGACATCATCTAGCCAATATTCTTCATATATGCTAATATAGGTAATTCTCATTGTTTCAGACGAAGCCTACATGAAGCTAGCCTTAGAAACCGTTGAGGAGCTGGACTGGTGCCTCGACCAGCTCGAGACCATACAAACACATCGCTCCGTGTCCGACATGGCTTCTCTCAAGGTCAGTACCTCTGCATGTTACAGCATATATGTACGGATTCACTATGAATACGACATTGTAACATTATTTTTGTATGCACTTTGTATGCAATTCGTGCGAATTTACTTACCCGAAACGGGCGAATCAACATTTTTAAATAACAGTTTATTTTCTGTTGGTGCTTTGCACAAAGTTAATTTGTTTTTGCGTGAATCAACAAATCCAGAAACACGTATTAGACAAATGGCACGTTTAGAATTGTATACTATAAAGTAATAGCATTAATTAGATTTTCTTCTATTATCTAGAAAGAATAATACAATTTTTATTTTTACAGAAAACAATATATTATTTTAAAAGTTCGATTCACCCATTTGGGTGATTTAATTCGTGCGAACCGACTAATAAGCCGCTAAAACAGGTGGTTGATCTCTACTCAATATTGATACGTCAGTGATAAACAACCGGTAACAAAATATTTGTTGTATGACTCAACACTGTCAATACTGAATCTGACATGTAATCTGAACTTGATATGAGTAAGAAAAATGGACTTTGTCTCTCGGCCACGACGCGTTAAGCCTGTCGTCCACGACGCTACTGAAAAGTAAACAATTACAAGCTCTAATAACCAATGAGTACCCAGTTCAACACGAGTTTTTCAATGGTTACACGTACATAATGGTACACCATACTTTTGATTAGCGTCGTGGATCCAGCCTTAATCCTTAATGTGTATTTTCCAACTTAGGTACTACTCAGTTTCGTAGCTAAGAAGAATGGATATTTTGGAATATAACGTATTTTTTTATATTTTATCGACTGATTCCAAATTCAAAACTAGAATGTCCAACTTTTTAGCTACTTAATCGGGTACCGATAAACGGCGACACGCGCATTTCACAACGAACTTCCAATTTCTTGTCATCAACTTATCTATACATGAAACTGCAAATAATAGGAGTTAAAATTGCGGTTTTTTTTTAATATTAAATGTAGGTCAATGATAACTAACTATCTACATGTATCTAAGATTACTGCTATTAATAGTATATAGGTTACTATTACAAAAGCAGTTTACTAGCACAGAAGCCTAGAATATAACAAAACTACGCGTAAAATATCATAATCAGTAACGGTTATAAAATAGATAACGATTAAATGTAATGTTAGTTATAAAAGCTGATAGTCCTTGCGAAATGAGAGTACATAATGTATCGCACATTGTTATGTATTTAGGTAATAGCCTTGGAATTTAAGAGACAATGTACTTTGATCAAATGTCTTATCATGATTTATGATGATAATTCACGAGAAATATTACTGCCATTTATTTAGCCGGTAAAATATCCGAGGCGTGCCAATCGCTACTGGCTCATCTTATATTCTTCACAATATTGTACATGAAAACACATAACAATTGTCTTTTGTTTCTATTTATAATACACTACGCAGAATATACCTATGAGGAAAACTGTAAACATTCTTATAGAATTGGTCACTGAAAAGATTGTTGAAAGTTTCTTCTATTGAATTCTATTTAGGATTAGGTACTCTTATTCATTCATTCTATGACTCTTGAAGCAGTGGTCAACCAGGGGTTTTGAACCCAGCAGGCTCTTTGTGTTAATATTTTGATCACCACTGCTCTCAAAACGGTGAAGGAAAACATCGTAAGGAATCAGGCATGTCCTAGTAAGTACTAAACCTTTGAAGACTTGTGACATCTAACAACCCGCACAGGGCGTGGTAGATTACGGCCCACTCCCACTCACCGAAAGGAGGCCTGTGTCCCAGTAGTGGGAACAATATACGCTGATTATGATGATGACTCTTAGAAATCATTACTAATTGACTCCAAGATATCCACACTATATCCACACTATCCACACTAATATTATAAATGCAAAAGTAACTCTACCTGTCTGTCTGTCTGCCTCGCTTTCCTGCTAAAACTACTGAACCGATTTAAATGTTTAGTACACAGATAGTTTAGAGCCTGAGAAAGGACATAGGCTACTTTTTATCCCGGTAGTATGTTCCTGCGGGATATTTTCCGACCTCCACGCGGGCGAAGCCGCTGGCAAAAGCTAGTAATTACATAAATGTAAGTATCTAAGAAATACAAATTCTATAACTTCATTACTATGTGGTTCGATTTTTTTAAGAGAACTGCAAGTAATGTATCATTAAGATTGCCAAGCCTCACTCACGTACACATAAATTATTGCGCTAAGATAATTCATAAGAAATATGAATGAAACACGAGTGAAGCGAGTGCATAATGATAATATTATGAAAAACGATAAATAAGTTTAGGGGATAATCCAATAACGATGGAAACTTACTGATAGAATGGTTCGAAAGGAAACTTGTGAATTAGACACAAAGGTTTTACAAATATATCGTCAGCATGTCACTTGGCATTGTTTGCCTAAGTGTGTCGTAGTGTTTGGTGTAGAAATGTTTTATTAGATACGTTAACCATCTTTTATCTACATACACTAATATGTATTATAAAAAAACTTTTTAACAAAAAATTAAACCGCCGAAAAAACTGAAAAGCATAAAATAATAAACCTTAAAATTATGAGTCGGCGCTTTGAGTGATCTTTGTTTATTGATTTTTCAGCACCGACTGAAAATTTTAAGGTTTATTATTTTATGCTTTTCAGTTTTTTCGGCGGTTTAATTTTTTGTTAAAAAGTTTTTATTTTATAATTTTTTTTGTGGCTTTAATATACTAATAATACTTGGCAAGGTATACCCTATTCAACAAAAAAAGAATGATCAAAATCGGACTGCTCTGTATAAAGTTATGCGTGGTCTTACATTACAATCAGTGAGTGAACAATCAATCATCCCCTGTTTTCCGACCCTTAGGGTTCGATTTTGTTATCCAAATTTATATGGGACCACCTTGGGAGTATACCCTTTCCAATAGAAGAAGAATTGTCACAATCGGACCACTGAGTAAGTTATGCGTGGTCATACATAAAAAAAAATATACGCGTCGAATTGAGAACCTCTTCTGTTTTTTTCGTCGGTTGAAAAGGAAAGATTTGAGTGTCTGTAAAACTTTTTGTAATGGATAAAACTCTAATACTACATAACTGATTTTTTAAATTCTGGCACCTATGCAAAGGTATATTATTCCGAAGTGACATGAGCCATATATTTCACGCGGACGAAGTCGCGTGTGTCGTGCTCAGGGCTTGCAAATATTCGACAATTTTGGAATTCGAATATTCGATATTTTTTTGGGGTATATTCGAATAATTCGAATATTATTCGAATATTAAATTAAAAAATAAAGATTTATAGAAATCATGTGCTTTAATTTCTAAATGGTCTTAATTCTTTAAATCAACATAATATTATTTTTACATATTATTATTTTAACGCAGTCTTAATTGTGTTCTGTTATTAGAACAGCTAACATTGAAATAGGCATAACTGCTTGCAGTTACGTTTTTGTATTTTTTTTGGAAGAATTTTAATGGTCAAATATTTAATAATATACTGAATATGTATCAATACACTATCAATGTTATTCTAATATAATATTCGCAAAAATTGGAAAGTAGAAACACTTTTTAAATATTTTATAACAAGCAATATTTATCAAAATAAAATAATCTTATTTGGTTTTTCCACCCTGGACACAAACACAACACAGTCTTATAAAATCAGTTATGAGTATTGTAATAATAAATAATAAAATCAAACAAAACAATAATTAGTAAAGCAATTAAACCTTTGATGTACTTAAAATCGTTTTCCTAATGTTAAATTGACAATATGACACTAATAATGTGTGATATTTATAATTTAACATTAAATCTTAGTGATAACAAAAATAAAAATCACGAGATCAGATCCAGATCTAAGTAGCACGCTACAATTAGTACAAAAAAATACAGGACGTTTTTAATCTTATCATAAACCTTTGTCCTTTAACGTTTTCCCTGGAAGTGAGACCTAAGGAAACTTAGCGCATCCATGGAATCATCGTTTAGGGCACATCTTAGATGGTTGCAAATATATTTGCTGGAAGAAAACACCCTTTCACACTCTACACTTGTTGGTGGTATACACTGCAGAAAGTCATATGCTAGGCTCAAATTTACTTGTCTAGGACCTCCTCTATCAAATAGCGCCATTTGCATTAGAATTGACGTTTCCAACTCTTCTCTGCATGATAAATTTGCGGTAGATATAGAAGAAGTTGCTAAAATGGTGTCATTAGGAATTGGTCGAATATTCGAATATCGCAAAATTTCTATTCGAATATTTGAAACAGTTGATTATTCGAATAATTCGAATATTCGACTATTCGAATGCAAGCCCTAGACTCGTGCTATTGTCTTATAATTTACATGATACAGCTACTGATTGTGACACAATTTCAATGTAAAACCTATACATTTTAACCGTATTCAACCATAAGTCCCTTTTCAAATTATGCAGCACATCCCAGTTGTATTTTAAGAGAGATACTTATACCAATTGACATTTTAATTTCAAATTGCCTTAAAAGATGGCAGCGAGTATTTCCAAGTGGTCTCGTGTTACCCAATTACTAGCTTATGGAGGTCATATAGGCAGTCGCTCCATGTAAAATATATAAATATATTTAAAGGCACCCGGTAAGACTGGAAGGCTTTGTAAAATAGTTGGGGAATGGCTAGGCAGATTTACTTAAAAGATGATGCATCGGTAATTCTTAACTGATATGAATACATCAAACAGTGTAATAGTTTTTGGGATTTACCTGACCAGCCTCTTCAGAGAAACAGTTTTTCTACGTGACTTACTAATAAGTGACCTAAGATAATAGTTTGCCATCAAAATAATGGAAAGCCCGTTCTCAAGTATTTGTCCAATGAATACCGTTCTGCAAACACTTTGAAGATTTACCTTTTAGTGTCACTAATGTACTGACTAAATCAATGTCAATTATTTATTTAGATTCTGTTTAAATATTTAAAAGCATTCGGGATTTTTTAATGATAATAACACTCTTTGTCATCAAGTGAGAATAAACATTTTCATTCTACTTGCTCTATGATCCTTGACGCATGTACATCTATCTATATGTATATAACGTAAAGCAAACATTTTGTACCCCTTTTTTTAAGAAAATGACGTAGAAAAATGAAATGTGGCACAGTTAAACTTTATATAGAGGAGAGCAGAAAACTTATATTTTTTAATAATAATGCATGACGTTTTTAATGAATTATGGTCGAACTTCGACTACTGGGCGACCACAAGTTTAGATAAGACTTCGATATCGTTTAGTTTAAAACATTTTAGGTGTATTACAACGAAACAATAATAGCTAGCTATAGAAATAATAGCTATATTCAACATCCCATTCATAGCTAAAGAACAGGTGATTCGATACAGATATAGTTTTATCACGACAAACATTTTAGATTAGTGTAACACCTAAACAACAACTTGTTGAAATTCCCCAAGTCAAATATATTTTGTTGGTTTTCTTACGTTTTGAATCACGTCCCAACTTAAATATAAATTTCCGCGCCTTCGATCGCACATCAGCGTTCAAAGCCTCTTTGAGTCGGAAAAGTTTTAATGATTTCGAAGCCAAAAGACTTGCTATTCATATATACTTTTCATAATTGACGGAATTTTGGTCAACTTTTATCAAGGTAATTTATTTTCCACGAATGAATTAGCATACACCTAAATATTATTCAATACATATAGGCCTTTAATTTAGAATAATTAAAACTCTACATGTCTAAAGTATCAAGTTCACACCTCGCTACGAATAAAGGTCGTCGTCTCAAATTAAAATTTTAGACTTTCATTGTCTTTTTAGCTCTAAATATACGTAGATTCATTAGGGGCTCAAATATTTGAGGGATGAATTTTAATTAAAGGATCTCATTCAACTATCAAGTTACTTGATACTTTATTTGGACGGGGGCCATTGTTTTCTGTCTCAATTGTTATTTAGTGGAGCGGTTTAACTTTT
The DNA here is from genome assembly GCA_932294355.1 of Aporophyla lueneburgensis. Taxonomy (NCBI): domain Eukaryota; kingdom Metazoa; phylum Arthropoda; class Insecta; order Lepidoptera; family Noctuidae; genus Aporophyla; species Aporophyla lueneburgensis. Next base: position 19,722,839 of record OW028740.1, read on the forward strand.
AATGGTACGCTGCTGGCTTGCATTGCACCGCTTTATATTGAGTGAGAGGCAGTTAGTTCTTGGTGGATCGATGCGTTTGACGTCACAATGACGCGAACACTTTAATATTTTTTGCCTGACTCAACGATTTTAGACCTAATGTTAAAGGAGCTTTTGATATGTTACTTACGTGCGTAACTGTATCGATCGACGAAAGCATGAGTGTGTGCTACGCAGCAGTGTACGTGGAATGTACTTACGTATTCTTCTTAGAGTACATCCAGATATGTATACTGCCGTCCTTACGAAAAGTGCAATAACTAGGTTAAACCTGATTTCGAGAAAAACGCATGTAAAGATTTTATTTTTGTTTTGTTTGTATCTAAAATACTAATTAGGCTTAGTATTAAAACCGGCTACGTCATAGATACGTAAAAAGTGTCTAAAAAGAATATATAGATCTTGTTCTGCAAATTCCGAATATGTACTTATCTCAGTTCGCGCCAAAACTCGAGTTATTGCACTTTTCGTAAGGACGGCAGTATATATGGTTCGTTTGCTTACTAGGTAGGTACTAGAGTTGCGAAGGACTCGAGTCTTCGAGTCCTAATTTTAAAGACTCGACTTAATTATGCAAGACTCAGTATGCTCAAAAGGCTCGGAGTCTTCAGATAAGCACTCGAATCTTAAAAAGGACTCGAGTCTTAAAAAGGGCTCGAGTCTTAAAATGAACCCGAGTCTTAAAGAAAAACTCGGAGCAATAAATTCAAATTAGTGGTTATGACGTAACATTGCGTACAAAAAAATCTGACGAGTTATTCGAGTTTTTTCGAATGATGAGCTACAAGACTCGAGTTCAATTTAAGACTCGAGTCGTTTTGAAGACCCGAGTCCTTTTTTTAAACTCGAGTCCCTTTTTTAGACTCGAGAATGACTCGGGCTCGGCTTGACTCTAGACTCCGAGCCTTTTGAGCACACTGAGTCTTGCATACTGAGTCGAGCCTTTAAAATTACGACTCGAGCACTCGAGTCCTTTGCAACACTAGTAGGTACTCTCGCTCTTCAGTACCTACTATAAATTTATTTCCAGTACCAGCAAAAGCGTGGCTTTTGTATTCATTTGAACTCTTTGATAACTTTAACATTTCTAGCCATCCAGCTGTGCGCTTTAACCTCAATATTTCAATAAGAGAACTTTCCTTTCCTCTATGTAAATGTCAGGGTCGGTCCTTAGTGACCTTTTAGAGTTTTGGGTAACGAACTAATTCTGGTATATGAGTTTCTTAACGACTGTGGCAATGATTACTAAACCCTGGATAACTTCCTCTAAGGGCTTAGAGCGGCAGTTGGCAGTTGGCACTGTCAGTAGCATGTGTGCGTGACGCTGTGTCATTAACATTAAAGCTGAAGGGCAGCTTCGCCGTACCCTCGTGAGTGACGTAGATCCCGGCCGAAAAATAATGCGTATATCATTTACAAATCGATATTTCACAGGCAAATCGTCTATTTATGGTTGCAGCGGATACGCATGAATGTATCGATTCGCCATTGATACTGATTCGGCATACACCGCGTAGTTTAAAACGATTAAAGAATAGGTACATCAACGGATCGATATTTATTTATTCGTTTCCCTCACCAGTTCTGTTGAAAAGTATGATTTGGGCACACCTTCCTGGTAAAACTGGAGCACTTATCTTTGATGTTTTTGGTTAGAAAATGGGTCTTAATCATTTTATGTAGAATCTCTTCTAAATATAAATAAAATTTCAAGAAGAACGAGTACCAATTTAATATCAAGTTAATAGCACAAAAGCGTTGTCTTTCCTCAAGCCAATTTATGAAAGACGCGCTTACTTGGTTAGCATTTAGGTCAGGTTCAGATTTCACATTTGAAAAACCAGCATCGTGAAATTACATTTATAAATCTTTCCACAGCTACTGCATATTATCTGGTTTTATTACTCAGCCAGCATCCTTGGGAAATACAAAACAGACAGCGGCCTACAATGACGTGACAATTGTCACATAGAATGTGACTGCGAGAGAGAATGTGTAGATATCAGCTAGAACGTTAATCCGCGTTAACTATTCCGAAAGGTTACATAGTGAGCTTCATCATGCAATCACGAGCGATAAAATAGTTGGTAGTGTAGTATGTCGTGTGCGCGGGTAAGGTCCATGGACGGCGGGCGTCCCCTACGCTCGCACAGTCACGTACGCAGCCGCCCGCCTTGCCAGATCAATTGTCTCATGACACAGTTATATCTCGGATTCCTTATCTCCAGTTAAACTGCAGATGAACTACTAGAATTGCGCTCCATATGAGATCTACCTTCAAATTTAAAGTTCGCGAGCATATTCGCAAGAAGTTGGCAGTATCATCACAACGGTAATATTTCGTCATTGTTTGTCTCGTTTGTTTTAATAAATTCAATTATGTATGTATATTTATTTATGTATTTATGTTTATATATAGTTAGGTATATATTTTATGTTAATAATTTAAATATGTTAAGCGTTCATATTTACATATCCTCTTAATCATTGCACCTACCACGTATGTCTCTGCACCACCCAAAGGTTGACTGGTAGAAAATGCCTATGGCATTAAGTCCGCCTCTGTACATTAATGTGCTTGAAGTATTAAATAAATAAATAAATAAATCTACTTCGACTGCAATCTGAAATCAAATAAGATAATACTTTTTATCTCGGACACCAGTACCTGAAAAATCTGTCTAACAAAACAATGATTGTCGTCTCGATGTTATCGCTACTTTCCCAGTCATTCTGATATTTACCTGAAAACTTTTCCTCCATCATATTGAACGTCTATCCTTCACAATTCTCACGATCCGTACGGTAAATAGAATGAAAATTCGCTGAATTGCTAACAGCCGCCTACACGTTACAGAACGTATATTTCCCCTGAAATTTATTATTGAATGTAAATGCAATCTACAAAAGAAAATCTGATTTGTACGGCCCTCGTTTTGATAATCACAGTTCAGGTTTGTCCTAATATTTCGTCAAGAATGACTTATCAGATCTTATTTACTTTTGACGCTGTAAAATTTCATATGAAAATTGGTAATGGTCATATTTGTATTTAAATAAATGATTACATAGTACTATGTTATGAACACGTTATCATTGGTAAACATGATTACAGCCCTTGAGAGATACCTACGTTTCTAGAAATTACATGTTATTTACTAACAATCTACGTCACAATACTTGTTCGCTATTTATTACATGAATTAAATGCATTCCTAGCACCCATTGTTTATGTAATCCTAACTTTCTTTGTCGTTACTAAATCTGACAGAATGAGGGTATCATTACGTATAATTTGTTAAATACAAGGTGAGTTAGTATTGCCAGCTTATCAGCACCCAAATTGCGTATCACACTATTTAACAGAATCTGAATCATTCTGAAGGATATTGCTAATCTATTGCTTCAAACGTTCGAAAAATCGTATGCTCGACAAAGCAAATAACGCAATCAATTTTGTTGAACTGTCAAAATTAAAGCCTTTCCTACTGTCAGGTACGGAATGACCCCACAGGCCGTTTCGAATATTGGTAGTTATACTACTATCTCCCTGGACGAACACTCAACTAGCAGACTGATTAATGAATTTATTTATACGGTTGGATGAGATAATTATGTACAAATCTATGTTAACGCGTTTAGCGTGCAATGCAATAACCTAAATTTACACTAAATTCCAAGTATACAGTAATGAATGTAGCATAATATTTAGTTTCGATGAAGCTTTTCAGCTCAGGATGTTTGCATGTGTTTTAAATCCTGTAAAATATGAAGGTTTCGTGAAGTAATGGGTATCTGGCAACACTTACCTATCTAATGACCCGGGTCGCGTATGACGTCTATGCCGACCTCAGGCGGAACGCCCGCCGCCGTTGCCTCGACCACGAAGGTTGACGTGAGTTTCCCGCCACAATGAAACGATACTAGAAAATAAATGTTCTACATTTAAAATTTTAATTGATTTTTGTTCTTATTTCTCGACCTTTTCAATTAGATATCTCAGAAAACTCAATCCAAGAGAACTTTAATTATTTCGAAAAAGTCTAGCTGGGATAATTGGTATTTAATATTGTTTCATAGAATATTAGGTGCGTATATTTTATTTATTTGCGATATATTTACCCAAAACAAAATAAAAATAATCTGATAATGTTTTGAGAACTATGATAATGTATTACACTAGGTATGAAACAACACTCCAATCTGAACTAATATTTGTAAAAGTTTTTATTGAGTACCACTTGGGTATCATCACATCAAAATTATGTGATACAAAGAAACTTGTTTTTGCTTAGAAAAAAATGCTAGGCACGAAACAATTTAGAAAAAAATATTAAAATGTGCAATTTAAATAAAATTTTAACGGTGTTCTAAATGACATAAATTGGCCAACATTATATCAAAACGGAACCTACTGCATTTCATTAAAAATTTCCCCATACCTTAAGCCAAAACCTACAACTCTGTTCATTAGCAGTACCAGTACAAATCCCAAGTTTCATTATTAATTCGATCAATATTATCTGTCATACTGATGAATTCCATAAATGGTTGTTTAATTAACTATGTATGAAGTTCTGAAACTGTAATACTGGAATAGGTAAATCACTGAATACTGAATAGGTACTTATCTACATATTCACACATTTACCCGCTAGCTAACATTAGGTACCTACACATAATCAATAGTAATGCCCTAATGAGGAAATAATGAGAGTAAATTAATTGCTGCCTATTTTATGAGGAATACCTATTCATTCCTTTGTTGTGACGTACTTAATTACTACGTCACAAATAAGATTGGCATGCCAACGGCTACTAGTTTTGTCGCACTGGTATACCGTAAGAGAATTAAAAAAAAAAACATTAAATTTTTCGTGAGAAAAAAATATTTTATGGAATCACGTCACTAATGACGATATGTAATGATTCATTCGTATACTTAATCATGATTCATTGTTCCAATCTAATTACATTTTTGTCTCCTTGTCGTCTGCCAGCCATTTTTACGGTAATGTGTCACAATTATTGTGACATAACATTTAGGAATGTAATATTCAAGTACTCATAAAAAAGAAGGGCTTGTGGCTAAGTAAAAACAGCCGCACGGGTCGATTGATCAGGTTAAGCTACGGGAGCCGCGGTTGGTTCGCGGATGGGTGACCATCTTTATATACCAAGTCCCATCCTTGCTTCGAATAGCACGCTAACCCGTGGGTCCCGGCCGTCATTCGCAGATCTTTGATAGTACCTACGGCTACTCTGAAACCCGTAAATCTGACAACTAAAGACCAAGCAATATCGTATGACCCAGTAACTGGGTTGTAAAGGTCGGAAAAGCAGTCGGTCCATATCAAATACTCATACTTCGCTGCAGCCGGTTAGACCGGAGGCTGACGCCAACATAGTTGGAAAAGAGCTAAGCAGATTGATAGAGTTATTTTTAAAAAACAATGTAATTTCCTTCTTTGTAGAACAGCAAACAGTTATTTAATTAGATACAATTACAGTTGCTACGAGTAACGTTATCATTGAGAACTAAATTTAGACATTCCGTTTTATTTCCTATCGCCGGAACGTCAATGCAACGCACACGATTCGAGAAGTAGTCACAGTCAACCCTGTCGTGAACTAGACATCGTTACGTAATTTATTTAACTATGTAGCGACGTAAACGTAAGTAAAATAAACACACAAACGGCCTTGTCTTGCACGGTTTGAAACTTGACAAAATATCTAGATTTCTTAACCATATGCAAGTTTAAGATGAATATATTTTACACAAACCTACCGGAATAATGATCAAACCCGCATCAAAAGACATTGTATGAAAAGTATTGAAACATGACTTTATTTGAAACTATATACATATAGAAGATAAACATCACATTTGACTGAGGGCGAATCAGTTGATCTTTATCAAATTCACGACAATAACAAAAATCTTTCTCATTCAACAAATGAAGTGACTAATCATTTAGACGGAAATCAAAGTATCCTCTGTTACTAACATTCATTATTCAAATTATGTCAGTATTTAATAGATATTAATTAAATATTATAATTTAAGTATTTATTAGATATTCATTCTTCTCGTTTATGGGATTTATATTCATGTCACATTATATCGCAAACAATACAATTATTATGACGTAAAGGAAGAGTGTTGGTTGTAGATAGTCTTATGTTATCTACAAGGACATTATAATTCATGACACAGCTGTAAACATATATTCAATACATTTTAAATTTGAAACATATGTATGTTAGTAATAAAATTTAATCAAGGAGACCGATCTCGTCATCTCATTACTATTGAACTAAAGTGTTATATAAGTAAACACTATTAATATTATATCTATGTATTTTCGAAGTTGAATAAACCGCATTATTACAATCTAGGCCAGGGCTGCCCATCGTTACGAACATCTGAACATATAACTTGTTTACGTCCATTTAATCGTACATCTGTATCTTATCTTGGCGCAATCAAGTCTTTTCTATAAGTATCACTAATTTTAACTATTAGACAGATTGATAAAACTTGTAACACCGCTAATCGTCAACAATATTGAGATAATTGTTGTTGTTTCGATACAAATCATAATGGTTCTAAAAAATATTATAACAATCTAAATCAATATCTTATATAATTACTTTTGTTTTATTATAAAGGAAGTAAGATAGTATCTGAGTTTCTGTTATTCAAAAATACACTTTCATTCACAAAGGTTAGTATTATCACTAGCCATCTCTTTCACTTTATTAATGAAACTTCGATGTGAGTAACGTAAGAATGAAAGCGAATGATAGTAACGTTACTAGGCTCCAATATTTCTACGTCATAGGTTATGAGTACGTAAGCAATGTACCAAACAAGGTAAAATGTGCACTTCAGAGCAGGAAATACCGACGTACTTGATTTGGTAATTAGAGATTATTACGTAGTACAAAACTACGAAGTTCAAACTGCGTGCACACACCTCCGTGACTACACGATTATTACAATTATGCGACTTCTTTGAAATCTCAATACCTCGTTTCCATTCGGCGGTCTAGCTAGAGTATTGAACATAATCGACAAAAAAAACTCTACACTCTATAGTTTTCTTGAGTGTTTGATGGGAATTAATTCTGGGACCACCGTTATTTGTTAAGCCATAGTTCAGAATTACTCATTACTGGACTTTTTCGAGGTAATGAAAATAATTCACAGAAATGTCCCTCAGAGACTGACACCCTGTCTTTCCGTTGTAATTGCAAGTCACTACACATCAGCATTTTCACGACAATCTTTCAGGGAATGTTACACGGGTTACAAATAATCCTCGTCAACATAATTTATTTTGAATAATGTGTTTGTTCCCATATTAATAAACCTTTGTTCCCACAATTACTACAGCACGTCTACAGTGTTTTCCAAGTACTTAATCTAACCACTACGTCTAACCACAACCTATAATCTAATAACCAACGTGTTTACTACACAAATATTGCCTATGACTTGTTCATACCCTAACGCGCATAGTAAACTAGGTATTTCACTATAAGATTTTCATTCAGTGTTTAAAAGTACTAAGGAAAATTTAAATATAAACATCCTAAAATAACACATACTAATGACTGAATGTAGCTCATTGAACATTAGAAAACTTTCGAAGTAAAAAAATAAAAATAGTGGAATCCACAGCAGAGGCGCCTGCTTTGTGTTACACAGAAAAACATTTATACTACATCGTTACAGTAAATGAGTTCGCGAAACTCACGGGAACACATCCAAATTACTATTCATCTAGGTAGAATATTGTGGAGCATGTTGCATAGAATACTCTCTGATACCTACGTATTGTTATTCACCATCTTGTTTACTTCCCAATTTTTACTACGTCTACAAGGCAGTCATAACAAAAAGTGTTTCGTTCATGAAATTCTTCAGCAGCATAACATTGTTAATCTTTTTTATGGATTTTTAAAAGTAAGGTCGAAATGCTGATGCAAGTAAAATACTAGAATAAAAAGATTCGAACTATATGCATATTGCGTAGCTAGTGTATCTACCTACTCACTCGTACATAAAAAGCCTTTCAGTTAATTAATAACTAGATAAAAATAAAGTAAAATAAGCATAAAAAATATTTTCTTGCATGTTACGTTACTCATTAGGAACGTCATAAGAGCGGATCAGTCGTCGTCTGTCCAATGTGTTTGGGAATCGCTATGAACACATTTCAATCAAATTACGAAACTCGATGCCAAGTTAGCTGATATGATGGAGAGATGACCCAATCGCATTGCGAATGATTAATCCCATTCCGCTTGATGATCGATTTGACATTAAATCGCTTTATCGAGTATCGTCCGAACATCGCGTCATATTGCCGCGCCCACGCTCTAATCACGTCTCGCCATGACCTATAGGATAAATATTAATTACTACGTTCATATATTTCAGTACCTAATATGGCCCAAAAAATAACGCGTCGTTTTCAGTTGCCAATAGGTTCGTACGCGACAAACAAACGTCATTTTAACGATTTTCAGGTAGCTTCATTAGCGCCGTTCGTACCTACGTCATTCTACGTCAAACATTATTTGAATAAATAATTCGACTTTCCCGAAACGTCAACCTCAACTATTTAAGGTTTGGAACCGAAAAATAGAAGTCGGGTCCATATTTGATCATTTTTTCTTTTTTGTTTCTATATAAAATTGTATCTCAGAAGATGGGTTTGTAGGTAAAGAATATTAGCCACACGGGTCGATCGATCAAGTTAAGCTACACTAGCCGCGATTGGAACGTGGATGGGTAACCATCTTTACTGACCAAAAATGCTCTGTGCTTCGAAAAGCACGTTAAGCCCTTTGTCTTGGGTGTCACTCGTGGATCTTTGACAGTCGTTGCGGGTCGTCAGAAACCCGAAAGTCTGACGATTAGTCTTACCAAGGGGTATCGTATTACCTAGTAATTGGGTTGTGGAGGTCGGAAAGGCAGTTGCTCCATGTAAAATATTGGTCCTCAGCTGCAACCGGGTAGTTTGGAAGCGAAAACGAGGCAAATAATGACATTTGAACCTCAGAATAAGTGATCAGTGTAAGAAGATTTTCTTAACGGTCACTTTCAGTTAAGCCCGGAATTTTTTTGAAGAAAAAGTGGCATATTGCAATAGAGCTGTAGATTGCAATATGCCACTTATGATATGATTAATTGTTACCCAACAAAACAACCCATACAGTTGTAATTAATTTTATCGTGTTATATTTCATCCACGCAACAATTCATTTACGTTACAAAAAAATGTCCTAAGCAATAGGTATACGACGCCATCGTAAGTTTGATCTTACACAACAAATGACGCATTTTCTCAGCCCAAAACGGTCAGTACATAACTCTTACAGATTACACTCGTAGCAACAGATGCTGCGTAGGTACCTACCCTGACGCAAGTAAATGTATTTAATATTTCCCGTATACCATTTTCAGCTTTCAATACTCCAAGCAAGCGAGCTTTGCGTCATGGTTTTAGCCATGAATCAATTTAGGTATTTTTACTCCGTTGTTTGTATCCACCCACGCCCACACGACCTATGTCACAGGGAAATTGAGAAACCAATTTCTCCACAAAAAACCTAAGGGATAGGAAGTGGTGGTTTGAAAGCAGGAAATACGATGTTTTAAATTAACGGCCAACTTAGTACCTAAATAGTGGAGTTCTTACAATTTTGTATGGTTGTCGGATATAGTCGACGTTTAGTAAGAAACCCAGGGATGAGTTTGAACAAAATTTAATTTTACAAATGAAATGTTTGTTTTTTGTTGAACAAACTAAATTTCATTTGAAAACGTCCATCGATTTCTCACTATAATTATATCTGACGGCCAGACATATTTCTTTTGGTGACTGTACATTAGGTCTAATTTCATCATGGGGCCTACGAGAGATCTCGAACGTAGGAAATCGAAAAACTAAGAAACGAACTGCTGACAACGTTTATTACTATATGATCAGACTAGCTTCTGCCCGCGACTTCGTCCGCGTTAAATTTCTTGTTCCCCCGACCCTTCCCGTCGCGTCATATTGCCTACCCGTGCGATGTCCCCCGTTTTTGCAACATTTTTCATTACTGCTCCGCTCCTCTTGGTTGTAGCGTGATGTTATATAATCTATAGCCTTCCTCGATAAATAGGCTACCCAACACAAAAAGAATTTTTCAATTCAGACCAGCAGTTTCTGAGATTAGCGCGTTCAATCAAATAAACAAACAAACAAACTCTTCAGCTTTATAATACATATTAAAGTATAGATACGGAAATTAAATTCAGGCGCAGAGGCTAGTGTATGCAATATTTTCATGTGGAAATGAATACAGATTTGTAGGTTTGGCTAAAAACAGTTTTAAATGGCCATGGAATTTTTCATCGTAAATCATGAAAGGTATAAATTACAGTGTTTTGATTTCACATAAAAAATATATCAAATTGATTTAAGTAAACATTCGAGTTCCTGAATTCATTCCTAACATATATTCCAACGAGAAGAATAAACAACAACAAAGTTTTATTTTGAACACTTGAAATGTTTTTCAGATTCTTCGTGAATGAAAAAGTAAAACAATAAGTTTACTTAACAAATTTATTCACTTCGTGTATAAAATAACCGCCAACTAATATGTTTACAGAACCATTCCCTTTTTAAAAGATAATTTATTAACCAGTTCAGGGTGCCAGTATTCGTGTAAGCGATCTTCATTAAATATTTAGAGCGTGATCCGGATTTCAGTGACACAAAAAGTTTCTTTTAACCTTTCCCTAGAGTAGTGACAGCATATAACTTTCCAGTTAACTACCATGTTACGTGAATCACTAGACACGTGAACTAGTTTGTAGTTAGAATGCTTTATCATTTCCATGCCACGGTCCCACACTTAGTGACCTGCTGCTCTATTCCAATTCCTTCACGCTTTCAGGACATGATATATGATTGTTTGATTTACATTCATATTTATACACGCTGTCTATGTGCAAGCAATTCGTGCTAGTTATCTGTGCCATTTCATGACTAAACTAATAGAAATCTATTTGTAACAAGGCTTTAAAAAGATAGATACGTATAGTAAATGCATTGGAAAACGTTTCAAATTCTCTGAAGTAACGGTTTTTGCGCATCTCGAAAGTTCCGTCCAACACAGTCAATTTAAGAAATTCATCGAATCAATTGTGCTCGAAATCAATGGGTACCTATGAAGATCGTTTATGTAACTGAAAACTAGGTTGGTGCAGTTCGTACCAGTCAGGGTTTGTGTACATTTTGGGCGGTACTTTATCTCTTTATGAATATTCATGAGGCACAGCATGAGATCCCTAATATGACCCAAAAAATAACGCCAATAATAACGATAATAATAATGTCTTCTATAAACGAAAGCTGTGGTCACCATATGGTGACCACAGCTTTCGTTTATAGAAGAATAAGATTTCGATATAACAATAGGAAATAACTATTAATATCAACGCGAAATAAGCTTTATCAGTTAGATACGTAATGTAGCCAGAACTCAATTTAAACCACAACACATTATCTATTGACAGCATTTTTAAGACCTTGCAGTGTCAAGGACTGATTGTACTAAAACTAGCGTTGTTCCAAGTTGTGCTGAACGTATTTACTTACAGAGAAAATTACTGTTTTTGTTAGAACTACAACAATAAATATCAATGACGACTTGCACTCCGAAGATGCTCCCTGTAACGCTAGAAACGAGCTACTCTCTTATCTTAAAATCCTAAATTCAAAGTACAAAATATCTGATGTAACACGAAGGCAACTTCCTCATTTGGGATATAAAGTTAGGATCCATTCCGACTACCAGGGATCAAGATTAGTCTTGAAAGCCGATAAAAAACTATGTCAAGGGCAATTGTCACCAGATCTACATGTCATTTCAGGGCTGAAAAACATCTTAATTGAGCAGTTAGCAACGGAATCTATTCCAACCTTCTGCTCAGCCCTGTCCACCATCCGCTATCGTGTTACTAGGTGCCGTTGAAATAATCCTTTGATGTAATCTATAACTTTAAAATTTTATCAACATTTATCACGTGCTACGTAATTTGTTTCACGTTATTCTTGTTAGGTTATTGCTATATATCGTCAGATACAATCGGTTCATCAAATCGATTAATTGAAACATTTCAACGGTCAAAAAATAATGCAGACAGGTTTCATCCGGATAAAAGCGACTCAAACAAGACCAACTAACCCGAATGCCGTTGAGTCAGTTTCGACCGACCAATTTTCATACATTATAAACGACTTGCAGCCAGCTTACTAATTTTTAGTGGGAAAAACGGTTCCCTCTACATTGTGTCAGAGGAAGCACGACCGACTGAATCTAGATTACATGTAAAGCACATTACTGGGAAGGCGATATTTCTGTAGTGTGCAGAGCTGTGACGATAGTCGTGCTACGCTTATACGAGGCCGCCACGCCGCGACCGCTTCAGTCTGACGATAGCGCTCATAGATAATAGACGTTCTGAAGTAATATCGTGGATTAAATATTTAAGTTCGGAATACGAGCTTAGATAGCAGTTCTTTTTTTGTGTTTGAAGTTTTTATTATTTTGTGTTGTGAAATGCGCGTGTGCGCCGAGAGACAAAGCGTTCGTTTCGCGCCTGCCCGTTGGCTGCGGAGTCGCGCCGTGACGATGGCTCGCTCTATGGATATGTTGCACTTGCAGTTCAAGCGCATGCTGAACAAGGAGCTGAGCCACTTCTCCGAGTCCAGCAAGTCCGGCAACCAGATCTCGGAGTACATCTGCTCTACATTTTTGGGTGAGTGTTCAAAAACCTTTAATTCTATTACCTATGATACTTAGACGTAATTATCACAAATAATTAATTAGTAATACTAACTTCAAAACAAATAGGGTCCAAGTAATTTATAGCGGTAGTTTATTCAAGTTATTAATTCTACATTATTTTAAAATATTTTTACAGCAAGCATGTGTTGATAACTTTAATATAACTTGATTAATAAGTTGTATTCTAGGCGTTTTATCAAATAATACGTAAGTTTTAAGATAGGAACGATAGATAATGAATGCACTTAGAATAGCTACATACTTGCAACTTTGATATAGACACAGATTAACTTGCCCGATGAAAATGTGAGTCACGCGTATGTTGTGTCATGTCGACGCGATTGAGTACTTCAATCTGTCAAAATCTTATAGTACGTCATCAATCATAGACACCGAGGTTAAGCAATGTAACCTTTTTTATTACAGTACCCGAGTACATTCTTGTTAAGTACAACGACTTAAAAAAAAATGCTCACGATTTCTCCAGAATATAAACTTCAATTACCTACGATGATTTTGCGTTTAGAGTCTGAAATTCATTATTGTGAATTATAAATTCAAATTCTAAGTAATTTGGAAAACATAGAATATTCAAGACTTGGATACACTTGGACTTGGTGTATATAATTTTATGCTGCAATTGATCATAGGTAATTGAACAGTACAAGCTAAATTCTGGTAGTTTAAAGAATTTAATACAAATAGGTATCTATATAGGAGTACGTGGTCTGGGAATGTATTAAAGTACATGACCTACTTACTTTATGGTGTGAACGTCCTCCCGCGCCCACTTGTGTGACAATTAAGTATTTCGACCGGCATAATAAATATTCTAAAAGCGGTTTAGCCTATCTGCATAAAAAGAGGAGCGTTTCAGTCAGGGCCCAATACCGTTCGTCAGAATGACAACTAAAACGATATGTGTGTTGGATTTAGTAAAGTTGAAGTACCTTAATACATTATCGGCTTAAATTAAAATTATTTAAAAACAAAATAATTCATGTTAATATATTCTTTCGAAGTAAGCACACAACATGAGTAATAGCCATTATTCATCAAGTTGGGATACAGGACGACCTTCCGCATAATGACTTTCTTTGTACGTATTATAATTTTTGCTGGGAAAACCGGGATTAAAGCGATAAATACGTGTATAGTAAAGAAAAGCCACATTATTACTGACATCAATTCATAAATGCAGAAGATTAACTACTTATTGATAACATGTCAGTATCATTATAAATCGCGTCACAAAGTGACTGTTTATAAATGGAACTTTAATATGTGAAATCAACAGGTAAATAAACCTAACAGGGTGATAAATAAATGTAAATAAACGTTATCATTGGCGATAAATCTGATAACCCCTAGCCACGCGGGCGCACTTCCTGCGCTATACAACAACATATCCATATCGATTTTTAAGCCGCGTTCGACTGGAACTTAAAGCTCTGACGAAACGGCCTGCTCATTCTGCCAAACTTTTCATGCCAGCCGTCCGAGCACTACGACGACACGACATAATAATCATTTATACTTTTGTACTGGTTTTAAATACTCTAAAATATAGTAAGCAACTACGCCACTGTCTATTATCCGCATTCAAATGAATGCGGCAGCTATGAACAAGCCAAATATTGTTATGTCAGTGCCTTTATTATAAACTAGCTTCTGCCCGCGACTTCGTCCGCGTCAAATTTTTGCTCCCCTTACCCTTCCCGTCGCATCGATTTGCCTGCTAGTTTTCGTCCATTTTCGCTCCTTGAGTTATAGTGAGTCAACCTTAAAAGATAGACATATGCTCTTGGGACTTTTTTTTTGAACTTTTTAAAAATAACAATCCCGTCATACATGATTTTTGCGTTACTTTAACCGTTTACGCAGCGCACGCAACGGAAACTCTCAGAAGGAATAAATTTTCCCCGTTTTTGCAACATTTTTCATTACTGTTCCGCTCCTCTGAGGTGTAGCGTGATGTTATATAGCCTATAGCCTCCCTCGAATAAACCGTCTTTTCTAAATTATCAAAATCCTGTTTTGTGACGCAAAATTTACAAAAAAGGGAAGACCAATTTGAACCACTTGTCTAATGATCGATTGGTCGAGTGGCTACTGTCTGCACTTAGTACGACCGCGGTGGAGTCGTGAGTTCGAATCCAGCGAAAAAAATAGGCTTAAAATAGGCTACCTAACACAAAAAGAATTTTTCAATTCGGACCGGATTCGATTCGGAGATTAGCGCGTTCAATCAAACAAACAAACTCTTCAGCTTTATAATATTAGTATAGATAATTAGTTGACCCAGCGAACTTCGTATCGCCTCAGATTCAATAAATGTTGTTATAAACGTACCAAGTTTGACAACCTGGTACGCGGTGGTGATCTGGTAAGCGTTTTCTAGCTGACACTCATATGTTAGGTTAGCTCCTACCCAGTTATGATGACCTGGTACTTCGAAGGCATAAAGCGTTTTCTAGCTGACACTCCTTTGTTTGGTAAGCTCCTGTCAAGTTATGATAACCTGGTACTTCGAAGGCAACGTTTTTGTCATAGTACCACGTTTTATAGTGACTTGTATTCTCTTTGACGTTTTATGTGACGTCTCACGGGAACGCGGTCGTAAAAAGGGGAAAAAAAAAAAAAAAAAAAACGGGATAAAAAGTATCCTATGTCCTTCTCCTGGCTCTAAACTACCTCCCTGCCAATTTTCAGCTAAATCGGTTCAGCCGTTCTTGAGTTATAAGTGAAGTAACTAACACGACTTTCTTTTATATATATAGATATTCAAGGAGAAGTTATTGAGGACGTAAAACATTTGGGACATATATATTTGACAAACAACGAGATGTTATTGAACCAATTGCCAAATGGGGACGAAGGAACTTCGTAGTACAAATTAATTTGTTTGTGCTGGCAACGGCCGTGACTAATGATTACGGCAGCCAAAGAATGGGCCACTGTTTTCAATAATATGTTTCCGCATCAATAAATAATTTCGTATTTTCTTACACAATTGTATCGACAATAATGGTACTTATTATTTCTCTGATTTATTCAATATCGAATCTTATACTTCAAGTGTGTTTTCATTATTTCACTGAAATCGTTCGCGTTATTTAGAAAATTCTGTTCTATCATAATTACCCTTCAAAATGATTGAATTCAATGTTTAACGATCTTAAAAATAAATTATCACATTAAATATAATTGAAATAATATTATTCAACTTCTTCATTCATAGTGGTAATAATTTCAAGCTTTATTGCATTAGTAGCTCGAATTAATTCATCCTCCGGGATAGAGTAAACACGTTATTTACGTTTCTATTTCTAATGGGTCGATCGGATTTTCTTGCACCTAAATATAGAAAATAGCTGGGAGTGTGTTTAATCGTTGATTAGATAGGCAGCGGACGCGTAGTACTATTTCATAAAGGTAGATAACAAGTTAATCCGTTTAAAGTGCTCGGATGATGCTTTCATCATGGTGTTTGTCCGTTAGCCTCCTTTAATCACCTCGCCATATTGTGTAATAAATTGTATTTATGAGATTATTAAACTATTAAAACACCCATCTTCATTTTAGGCATAAAAGTGTTAATTATCTCCAAGTCAAACATAACAATCTTGGGATCTAATTACAATTCAATAGTTGCATAGTTTAAACTCAAAAATTAAAATATCTAGAACACAAAAAATGTAAGTTTTGAATTCTTTAATCCTTAATTTATCAATATTAATTCAGGCAAGATAATAAAGATTAGCAATTAACATTTAGAAAATCTCAATAATGCTATCACATATTGTGACCCAGATCAACGCAACAGCTAACGTCATAGTTGTACTCCATAATGTCAATCCTGAATAAGATAATGAAGGCCAAACAATACTATGTGAAATATATCAAAGCTCCCATCGGCATGATTGATTACTTATCTGTAGGTTATAAAAAAACTCGCATGTTGACCTGGAAACGTATCAATCATAATAATATGTATTAATGGATACTTCACATTTTCACCCACTTTTTCGGCATCGTTACCCAGTAACACAGTTAAGAAACGCAATAAAAATTGTAATCGGTCGATAATGTTTAGCTTACAGTATTTGCGCAGCTTCTGCAAGTTTGCTAGCTGTGCAACTAATATTATATTCAGGTCACTCATATCCCACTCAACCCAATTTTACTTGATAGCCATCAATAAAGTGTTGATGGCTTGACTATATAATCGACATAACATTTATTTTTAAAGCATGTTTAAAATTGTTTTTCTTTTTTATATTCCAGACAAGCAGCAAGATATCGACTTACCATCTCTACAAGTGGACGAGGTTGCCGAAGCCCGTGCCAAGAAGAAGGACAAACCGCGTAATACCGGACCAGCAACCACCATGTCACAAGTAAGTTCAAACGCATTTAAAATGCAATTTATTTTATACCTTATAATTGAAAAAACTAGGCAATTTAATTAACTCATTTTTTATATTTTGTGCAATTTTGCTAATTTTTTATATTTTTGTACAGATTACTGGCGTTAAGCGGACACTGACGCACACTAATAGCTTCACTGGGGAACGCGTGCCAAGATATGGAGTAGACACTCCTCACGAGGAAGACTTGGGTCGTCAGCTGGGTGAAATCGAGCGATGGGGTGTGGACATCTTCCGCATCGGTGACTTGTCTTGTGGACGACCACTGACGGCCGTCGCATACGCTGCGTTCACGTCCCGCGAGCTGCTGGGCACGCTGCAGATCCCGGCGCGCACTTTCCTCGCCTTCGCTATCACGCTGGAGGAGCACTACATGCGTGACAACCCCTTTCACAACTCGCTGCACGCCGCCGACGTGGCGCAGTCCACGCACGTGCTGCTCAACACGCCGGCACTTGATGCCGTGTTCACGCCCATAGAGACGTGTGCCGCTCTGTTCGCGGCCTGCGTGCATGACGTCGATCACCCCGGCCTCACCAACCAGTTCCTTGTCAACTCAAGCTCAGAGCTCGCTCTGATGTACAATGACGAGTCAGTTTTAGAGAACCACCATCTCGCCGTTGCGTTCAAGCTTCTCCAGAATGAAGGATGCGACATATTCATCAACCTTCAAAAGAAACAGAGGCAGACGCTGCGAAAGATGGTCATTGATATGGTTCTCTCCACAGACATGTCGAAACACATGAGTCTATTAGCCGACCTGAAAACAATGGTGGAAACAAAGAAGGTAGCTGGAAGTGGCGTGCTATTACTAGACAATTATACAGACAGAATACAAGTGTTGGAGAATCTCGTACATTGTGCCGATCTGAGTAATCCCACTAAACCACTACCACTCTACAAACGATGGGTAGCATTGCTCATGGAAGAATTCTTCCAACAAGGAGACCGCGAGAGGGAACAGGGAATGGATATAAGTCCAATGTGTGACAGGCATAATGCGACGATAGAAAAATCTCAAGTTGGATTTATCGACTACATTGTCCACCCGCTGTGGGAGACATGGGCAGATCTAGTACATCCAGATGCTCAGGACATATTAGACACTCTAGAGGAGAATCGTGACTATTACCAAAGTATGATCCCTCCGTCACCGCCGCCAGCACCAATTCAGCACTCACTACCCGATGATGACCGCCCCGAACAAATTCGCTTTCAAGTAAGTTGAACTCTCTTATGTTAATTATCTATAATAGTATTCAATTATGCCACCAAAACTCAATTTTTTTTTCGATATTTCGAAAAAATTCGTTTAATAAAAAAATCTATTCCTCAGTTTTGACCTAATAATAAAAAAAGGAGAACGACAATATACTAATGATGATGCGTTTTGTTAACAGGTGACGTTAGAGGAGGGTGAGGGCTCCGAGGACTGCGAGGGTGAAGGTGATGGCGGGATGTGACGGAAACTACTGGGAATCTGCAAGAAACTCACTGAGAAGATGCAAGTTTGGTGGAAGCTCTGGCAGTAGCACGGCGCCGGCCGGGCCGGGGCGAGTCTTGTTGATAATAGTAATACTTGTTGACGCTTACCCTCGAAATGGAACGATCCCGATGCATCGTCACATTTCGATCATGATTATTTTTATGTGATTATAATGCAATGTTGTTTAGAAAAATACCTAACGACTAAATAATTATGTCCCTCCAATGACTGTAACGTTCGATTGTCTAGTATTTTTACTATTGTTTCGTTTTGTCTAACCAAAGATATATGAAATGTTCTTTCGTTCACGGAGACGTTCGATAATCCCTGTAAGTAGTTAGTATTCGGTTCTTAATGAGTCGTGTAAGTAGTTATAGTCGTCGATGCCGCATAATATATATCGGCTCGACTAAGTAAGGACATTGAAAACGCTTATTAATTGGTATGAAAGGGTAATTTATATTGTCATATCATCCACGTTTCTCATATTTAATACGGGTTTGCGATAATGATGTTATTCACCAAAATATATTAAACATGATAAATATCCTAAATATAAAATCTATTTTAAGGTAAATTTTAAAAATTGCCTTTCGGAGTTGTTGTTGTGTCTTTTCTGAATATATGATATTCGGCCAGCCTCGTACTGCAGTAGACCTGACTGCGACAGCTCCCGGCCGAACGATGTTACAGAACCTGCACAGGCAACACTTTGTTTCGTAGTTATTGTATCGTGTATACCAGCTCTGGCAAGTACCGGGTGTCGATATTCGGTATTATAGAAAGGTCGAATTCATACTTAAGATCTCTCTTCGTATTTGGTCGGGGGTCAAAAAGACACTTTACCAAATTCATCCTATTAGAAAGCTTTACTTGATTTTTGTGAACCTAAATGCACCTCATTACTTATTGAGGATCGCTGGCGATCCGTTTACTTTTCTCTTTAGAGTAATATATTATTATTTTTGTAATGTTACGTATTTTATTCTAGTTCTCTTTACCCAAATACAAAACAAAGAAATTAGTCATGAATCTTAAAGTTTTCGTGTACGCAACTAACGGCTTGAAGTGTTTGATTAAATTGTTAAGTACTAACAAATGAGTGGTTTGCGACTAAGTTTAATTTTGAGTGGATTCAAATATCTATATTTGCTGAATTAAGTCCAAACTAATCGGCGCGCGGGCCGGGTCTTGCAATAGTAGTAGGTAGTTTTGAAACACTTCGCACAACTGTTTCTACTTCATCCATTTCATGCCAAATATGCTCCTTTATAACTGTATAATCATATCAAATAAGATCAGAATCGCTGTGCAGATCTGATTTCAACTATGTGTAACAATATTTGTGTACCTACATAGATTTCTCTTCTAAGGAAAAGAGCGTAACTGATACTTTTTAAAATATATATAACAAACACTGTGTAAAAGATGTAATATAATAAGTAGATGTCTGAAAATGTACATTGGATGGAAATTGTAGTTTTTATCCAATTTCATGTTCGTCGGTTGCGACCTTTTCATGTTTGTGACAATGTTATATCAATTAGCATGCACATAGCCACTTGAGCATTCAGCTACATACTCGTATATAAACTTCGTGTAGGTACATGTACAATAATATAAGGAGGGTGTAATACTTAATGAACCTGTATTATTTTTGCATTTCATCATCCATCTTTTTTTTATTTTTAATGGACGATTTTTAAGAGCTGGTCTCTATTTCTTCATGTACTCAAAAGATATTTTGTTTTAAACTGATTAAATGATTTTAGTTCCTCGCACTTCATCTGTTTTGTATTTCTATCATATTGAGTGTCCCCTAGTATTATTATGAAAAGTATTTTCTAAGTCATCATTTCTGTCATTCATCAGCATCAAGAAGGAAGGTCCAATGTACATTATTTTCGTAGATAAAGTAAGATTTTATCGGCGATCAAATACTACGAGCATGTGTGCATCGCCTATCTTCGAAGTGTCTGATTTTAAAACTGCATAGTTTAGATATTTGGTACCTACGTCAACGTATATATATACATACATACCTACTACATTAAAAATTGGATACGCTTAACTACTTGTGTGTTATAAAATAGAAACATTACGCTTAGAATCATTAATTTTCTAATTAAAACATACGTATTTGTAACTAATTGTGTTGAATATGATATTCGTACTGCAGTAGATCTGTGTAATTCGTACGTACCCAATCTTTGGTAATTCACATAATGTGAGCATTTGCATGTACCTTATACCTTTACCAAATTGTAATATCATAATCCCTTTGTATTAACTGTACTATCAACAGGATAATTGAGCAGAATGTATAGCTATCTAGATAATGTACTCGTTGTCTTGTCTTACTTCAGTGGTTTTATCTAATTGCCTACCTTATGCAATAAAATGGTATATAATATAACTACAGTGACATGTCGGATATGCTATGAAACCCTTTTTATGTGCTGTGCTATGTGAGCCAACGTTCCCGTGAACATAAATAAATCGCGGGGGATTTTTACGTGCACTGGATCTTCAACGTACTGCTTACCGCCAAGAGTTCAAAATCGAATGCTGTGTATTCTCGACGCGTTGAGACTCACTCTCGCTACACTCTGTTGGATTCTCAACGTTCGGTTCAACTACGAGAGTTGAAATTCCAGTGCGCGCCGTAAATCCACGTCAATTTTATTACGTCCGTGGTACGTTGAATTACTCGTGATTCTACTACCAAAGAACTTCTGATGGTGGGAATTTTTATAACGCATCAGACATGTCATTACTCAATAGTCGTGTAGGATACTTGTTTTCACCAAAGGTTTTCAGTGTTGTGTATATGTTTTGTCACTATGAGAACTATCGCTAAGATTGGATAATACCTAGTTAAATATTAATACCGAGTTAAAAGTGTGCAATGCTGGACATTTGCATTACTTATTATTTATGTTTAAAATAAAAAAAAATAGCTTGTAATAGTTTAAATGAATATTTGAGTTGAATTAAAGAATATTAATGTATTTAGAATAAAAAGATATGGGAGAAAACTCTATACTCGTTTTATTTTCTAATATGAACCCCTGCCTATACTACCGAAGGCTGCGTATACAGTCTGTTCATAATTATTTCTGACGGCAGTAACAGCAGCAATCCAAAAGCAACCTTAGGAAACTAGCATAAAGATCACTGCTATATTGACAGACTTAATTATTAGTGGCAGCAATTTACAAAAGAACAAAGATCATATTAAACGACGTGACAGTGACGCAAAATCGAACGTAAAATAAGTATGAATGGCCACTCACTACCACCACCACTTGTTAGAAACATGCCTACAATTCACCCAGCAAAGTAAACAAGATGTGCTTATCACGGACAGGGATTGCTCCCAACAAGTCCTTACGATTCATCCAATACAATTAAGAGCTCTTACACGCCAGCGGCATGTTGCGAACGGCGAAGGTAACTGCTGCTGCTGGCTTATTATGCTATATTATCTATATATTTATACGTGAAGCGAAAACTTTGAATCCCTTTTTACGAAAATTGGGCGGACGGAGGAGTATGAAATTTCGCACACTTATAGTTTATACAGAGAAGAAGTGACAAATGATAATATATTTTTTTTAAATTATGCGTAAAAATACATTATTTTCATTAAATAACACGTTACACACACTACTATACATTACCGTGTATTCAATACACACATGCATAGAGAATATGTGTTTTAATATTTTGTGTCTATAGTCTTACTGAATGTCAAGACAGTGTCAAGTATAACCATAGGAGGAGGCGGGGCGCGTGAGGGAGTGGCAGTCTCTGCGCCCTCACGCCCCTAGCCGCCGCAGGAGGAGACGCCCCGGGCGTCGGGAGTCGATTGCGGACTCCTGGCCACCGTAGGCGCGAGCTTGCGGGTGGCGAGCAATGGGTAGCTCGCCGCCCGGTAAGGACCAGGCTCGGGTCGACGGCGCGCAGTGTTCCACGCGCGCCTCAAAGAGATGTCAGCAGCAGTGTAGGGGTCTACTAGGACCGATGCCTGCCGGGGTCGCGTGATTGTTCGAAAGAGATACCGTGACCCTGGCACATGGGCAACTGATGGAACACGGGTGGGTTTTAGTAAGTGAAAGTCTGACACGCCCTCCCGCTCCGCCCAGAGCGGGAGAAGTCATTTGATGATTTCCCATCCTGAAAAAAAAAAAAAAAAAAAGAAAGTATTACCATAGGTAATAAATTAATTTTATAGATATACTAGCTTCTGCCCGCGACTTTGTCCGCGTTAAATTTCGCGTTCCCCCGACCCATGCGATTTTCCCCGTTTTTGCAACATTTTTCATTACTGCTCCGCTCCTCTTGATTGTAGCGTAATGTTATATAGCTTATAGCCTTTCTCGATAAATAGGCTACCCAACACAAAAAGAATTTTTCAATTCGGACCGGTAGTTCCTGAGATTAGCGCGTTCAATCAAACAAACAAACAAACTCTTCAGCTTTATAATATTATAATATAAATATTAATATTATAGTATTATAGTATAGATAACCTGTTTCATTTTAAAAATCTATGATCATATCGAGAATGTTTGTCTTTAATATTATTTGCCGACAGTGTTAGGCTTTTTTTTTTTTTTTTCAGGATGGGAAATCATCAAATGACTTCTCCCGCTCTGGGCGGAGCGGGAGGGCGTGTCAGACTTTTACTGACTAAAACCCACCCGTGTTCCATCAGTTGCCCATGTGCCAGGGTCACGGTATCTCTTTCGAACAATCACGCGACCCCGGCAGGCATCGGTCCTAGTAGACCCCTACACTGCTGCTGACATCTCTTTGAGGCGCGCGTGGAACACTGCGCGCCGTCGACCCGAGCTTGGTCCTTACCGGGCGGCGAGCTACCCATTGCTCACCACCCGCAAGCTCGCGCCTACGGTGGCCGGGAGTCCGCTATTGACTCCCGACGTCCGGGGCGTCTCCTCCTGCGGCGGCTAGGGACGTGAGGGCGCAGAGACTGCCACTCCCTCACGCGCCCCGCCTCCTCCTTCGCGAGCATTACTGCTTCGCAGAAGGAGGTGACGGCTTCCCATTCCCTCTCGCTCCGTACCATGGCTCGCACCAGAGCCGGACGCGAGAGGTCGCCGCCGCCGATCGACTCCACGAGGACACGGCGGTGCCCCGCCCAGGCAGGGCACACCTCCACCGTATGCTCCACCGTGTCCTCCAGATGATCCTCGCAATGGAAACACCCGGACGTATCCTCCCGCTTTATCCTGAACAGGAACCCACCGAAGCACCCATGCCCGGTGAGAACCTGCGTCAGGCGGAAGGTGAGGACGCCGTGACGCCTCTCTATCCACTCCTCAAAGAGGGGACTTACCGCCGCAATTGTGGCGTGCCCAGCACTGGGTTGCGACAATCGTATCCGCCATGTCGCCATGAGATCACACCGGAGCTCTGTCCGCCGTGCCGCGATTTGTCGCGGCAGCGGAGTTTCGCCCCGGCGTTTCGCCTCCTCGCGCCACTCCCACATGTGCGCGAGGACCTTTGCCTCCAGACAGTGTTAGGCTGACCCCACATTAGGCGTGCGCGATCCTCGGGCGCGAGCGCCGCGCGCGCGTCGCGAGCGCGCCGCGAGCGCGCCGCGAGAGCGTCGTAGACTGCCCTGCTGCGCGCTCGCGGCGCGCTCGCGGCGCCCTCGCGGCGCGCTCGCGGCGCGCTCGCGGCGCGCACGCGGCGCTCGAGTCGCGTTCTTACCCCTTCGCCCGCTACAATACTCAATACTTTATTGCATTCCACAATGCTTAGGTGGTAAAACATTTTATTTAGAAACAGTTGTGGACCCTGTCGGGCACAGCAAAGGAAAATACAGTAGGTAGAGAGGAGGATCTATTGATTATCTTATAATGTAACTTATTCTAAAATAGTAATTAAAAATAGATGAAATACATGCTTTGCGA
This sequence comes from Aporophyla lueneburgensis, assembly GCA_932294355.1. Classification (NCBI taxonomy): domain Eukaryota; kingdom Metazoa; phylum Arthropoda; class Insecta; order Lepidoptera; family Noctuidae; genus Aporophyla; species Aporophyla lueneburgensis. The sequence continues at coordinate 19,747,597 of OW028740.1, forward strand.
TATGGGACATGACTACAAAGGAGTATAGTGATCGTATTGCAAAAAAAAGGTGTGGGAAGAAATCAGCACTTTATTTATAAAAGACTAGCTTCTGCCCGCGACTTCTTCTGCGTAAATGTCGTTTATCGCGGACGCAGACAAAGTCACGGAATAAAAAGTAGCCTATGTCCTTTTTCAGGCTCTAAACTATCTTAGTACCAAATTTCATTTAAATCGGTTCAGTAGTTTTAGCAGGAAAGCGAGACAGGCAGACAGACAGAGTTACTTTGCATTTATAATATTAGTGTGGATAGTGTGGATTTTCGAACGAAAATTGTCCAAATTGTGACTGACTTAGCTGTAGGGGGTTAAACGCCAAGGCGAGCGCCGCGTGCGCGCCGCGAGCGCGCCGCGAGTGCGCCGCGAGCGCGCCGCAGGGCAGCTAAACGCGACGCTCTCGCGGCGCGCTCGCGACGCGCTCGCGACGCGCTCGCGACGCGCTCGCGACGCGCGCGCGGCGCTCGCGCCCGAGGATCGCGCACGCCTAATGTGGGGGAGGCCTTACTGAATGTCAAATATAAACATTTTTGTTAATATTTATATTATTATATACTAGCTTCTGCCCGCAACTTCGTACGCGGTTCCTGTTGCTTATGCCAGCGACAACGGGATCGTCAAAATCGAAGATTGAAAAGACTGAAAAGTCTGATGTAGAATTCTAAGGCCCGGGGAAGGGAAAACAACGGGATGAGCGAGACGATTGGAGTCGTTCCAGATCTTTCATTTTTGTATGTCAATAGGAAATGCCCATCAGACTAAGCAACTTTTGCTAAGACGTCCTTCCTTAATATGCTATTAAGAGTATTACTTAAGATTTCCACAACAGGTGTTCCAGATCTTCAAATGTATTCTCACAGCAGAAAATGCTTCACGTGGAATATTTTTTGCTATGGCACCATTTTTATATCTTTTATATTTACTTAAGCTGGTCTGTTGCGGTCTGCATCAGGTGTTAATTTTCCAAAATAAATAATGTATAGCCTATATGTTGCCCTGACTTAATACCTATACAACAAAAAACTTTTCTTTCCGTTACTCCGCAGCGGATTCCAATGGTACACTGAATTAACAATAATATTGCAAATAACTTAAAAAAAATTCTTTATAAACTATATTTGAGGTTTTTCCTTCAGGAGCTAATATATAAAGACCGGAAGCGTTGCTGACCCTTGAAAAAGCAACATAAAGTTGGCCATGAGAAAAACAGTCGGTTGCCAGGTCAACACCAGCGGCTTTAAGCGTCTGCTCTTGTGACTTGTTTATTGTCATGGCAAAGCACGTAGTCACAGGGAACTGTGTGCGCTTAAATTGAAAGGGGAAATTGTTGGGGATGAGTGGTATGCGCGGTATGAACACAGTCTCACCGGCACCACACCCAGTGAGTATTGTAGCAACAATTATATTACGTTGTAAAGCGTTGACAATAAGACGGGTTCCGTTGCATAGTTTTGGCGGAATTAAATTTCGCATCAGCATTATGGGAACACCGACTTTAAGTCTTATTTTATGAGCAGGGAGACCACTCGCTGTAAGTGAATTGAGAAACTCAACTGGGTAATCATAACGTTCGCGATCAGCGGACAGTCGCTGATCTGATTTTCTTCACTGGTCTCTAGAGACCTGGATGTAGATGCATAAATACGCTGAGAACGCAAGCGAGCTTCGCGATCCGAAGATGTTTCTACGGAGCGAGTTGCAGCCTGATGTTCTCGAACAGCATCAAGTCTATCCTGACGCTCTTCGGTAGATTCTTGGGATCTAATGGTCCTCAATCTTTTAGATCCTTTGGAACGTTGGGAAAGATTTGACCTCTTTCTAGGCATGGTTATAGTTTTATTCTGAAGATACCTGATCAATTAAAATCTAAGTGACTGCTCCCCTGCGCTACTGGGTAGGCTACCGTGTCACGAAGATAAATGGAAAAGGAAATTAAACACTCAAATACCATAAGCCCGAAGGCATATTTCTTCGATAATATAAAATAATAAATGGGAGTTTTAGCCAGTAGAGTCAAATTTTCAATGGTTCGTAGAATTTTCATCGAAAATCAGTCCTAAACTGTTACTGCCTTCACCGCGTGGAGGTACTCCCAGCCTATGTTATTTTATAATTATACAGTGAAATTAGTGGTAGCTTTGATTTCCACATCAGGTGTTCCAGATCTACAATCTTTATACGTCAACAGACAGTGCTCATCAGGCTGAACAACTCTTGCTAAGAGGTCATTCCTATATATGTTATAGTGTAGCTGGGCTCTTGGAGTTCCACATCAGCTGTTCCAGATCTTCAAATTTTATACGGCAACTGAGAGTGCTCATCAAGCTGAAAAACTCTTGCTAAGACGTCATTCCTATATATGTTATAGTGTAGCTGGGCTGTTGGAGTTCCACATCAGCTGTTCCAGATCTTCAAATTTTATACGACAACAGAGAGTGCTCATCAGGCTGAACAACTCTTTCTAAGACGTCTTTCCTATATATGTTATAGTGTAGCTGGGCTCATGGAGTTCCACATCAGCTGTTCCAGATCTTCAAATTTTATACGACAACAGAGAGTGCTCATCAGGTTGAACAACTCTTGCTAAGACGTCATTCCTATATTTGTTATAGTGTAGCTGGGCTGTTGGAGTTCCACATCAGGTGTTCCAGATCTTCAAATTTATTCTCTTAGCAGAAAATGCTCATCACGTGAAACAATTTTTGCTACGGTACCATTTTTGTATCTCTTATAGTTTAGCTGGTCTGTTGCGGTTCTGCATCAGGTGTTCACGTTTCCAAGATAAATTATAGCCTATATCTTGCCCAGATTTAATACCTATACAACAAAAAAAAATTCATTCAAATCCGTCCAGTAGTTCCGAAGATTAGCGTGTACAAACAAACAGACAAACAGACAAACAGACAGATTTATTTTTTTGGTTTCGTGCTCTATTACTGTTTCTAAACCTCCCTCAACTATTTTTTTTTTAATATATTCAATGTACAGACACAGTTTTTTATGTATAGAATATTTTTTCGTTTAATAATGTATTTCTATTCAAATGAAGTACGGTCGAATTTCGACCAATGGGCGATCACTAGTATTACTTTAATTCTCAATTTTTGATTTTCATATACAAATGAACAGCTTATTTAACTATCTTTCGATAACAGTCTACAGTTAATCAAGGCAGCATTCGATCACACGATCGTTTTGGCATACCCTAACCGGTATGCCAAAATAGGTTTTTGACCCACTTTCGCTGTCCATATTTTTTTCCTCCAATACTATTGTCAGTTTTATTAAACTGAGTCTGTCAGGATTAATAAAGTAAATACTCGATTTTACTAATATTAATTAGCAAATCGCACTTGATAAAAAACTAATTTTGCTAATACAGTTTTCCCGTACCTTCTTTGGATTTGAATTGCCCCATACTTATCCAGAATAAAATTCTAACCAGGACGCAAACTGTAACCATAACATCAGTATATGATTCAGATGACGCTATTCAGCTAGGGTCAAGAAAGGATTGAATGGGTTGCCTACCTTAAGAAAACATAAGTAAGTAAAAACTATGCGTTTTAACGTGGAGTATCGGACATCAGCCCGGTCTACCTATTACCTAAGTAAAAATCTTTTCATAAACAAGCTATTGATGAACTAAAAATTACTAAATAACACTTACGTAAACATAGGACTTTATTAATATGCTTAAAAGATTAAGGTGTAATCTGTAAGTGTAAAAAGGACGTTCACGCCTCAATTTTTAGTACTTGTCAAGACAACCAACATGGCTGAAAAACAATGGCGTTATCTTGATTCGTTGACGAGTTCCTATCGCGAGCTTCCCGCTCTACGAGGTGGCACGGAAAATTAACTAAAAAAAAAAAATTAAATAATTATTAAAAAAAAAAAATAATTATTAAATATATATATATATATTTAATATTATTAAATTTACTATTTAAAATTGTATTCATTGCTTTTCGAAGTATTCTCCGCGAAATTTGACACATTTTTCCATACGATGGAACCAATCATTGAAGCAACCATTCCATTCGGAAGTTGGGGTCTCCAAAATGGCCGTTTCGTAGGCATCCACAGCTTCTTCAAGTGATGAAAATCTCTGACCACGCAATTTATTCTTTATTTTAGGGAAATTATAGAAATCATTAGGGCTTAGGTCTGGGCTGTACGGCGGATGGTCTAATAATTCTATGTTTTCTTGCTCTAAAAACTCTTTTGTTCTGTGCGCGGTGTGAGAACTCGCATTGTCGTGATGGAGGATGATGCGGCGGTTGCGGTTCTCTTTACGGAGTTCAGAAACGACCTATGGCAAACAAATGCTAGCATACCATTCTGCATTAACCGTTCTTTGTCCCTCAAGAGGAATAATCGCAACATGGCCGGTTTTGGAGACAAACGTGGTCACCATTTTTTTTGTAACATTCCGTGAACGAACTATTTTTGTTGGCTTTAACTCATTTTCGAACACCCAAACTCGTGACTGGTTTTTTGTTTCGGGTTCATACGCGTATATCCAGGATTCGTCACCTGATACGATGTTGTATACAGCATTTGAGGACCCTGCGTGGAATCTTTCGAGAGTTCTGACGCACCAAGTAACGCGAGCCGCTTTTTGCTCTTCACAGAGCGAATGCGGTATCCATCGGGAAAACAACTTTTTAACACCTAATTGTTCATGCAAGATTATTTGTATTTAACTCATGCCAATGTCTAAAGTTGCCTGAATTTCGCGGTATGTTACATGTTGATCTTCCTCAATCAGCTTACGCACAGCATCAACGTTTTCTTGGGTGACTGCAGTTTTTGGACGACCTCGACGGGGATCATCACTGAGCTTGACACGTCCACGTTGAAATTCAGCAAACCAGCGATAAATTGTGTTTGGTTTTGGAGTGGTTTTGGATGGGACTTCATCACCAAATACAGAATTCATCCGGTCAACAAACTGTTTTTGTGTTAAACCACTTCGAAAGTCATATTAAATCATCGCTCTTGAATTTTCTCGAGTCAATCCCATTTTCTCAACGACTAAACAAGTTTGACAAAACCTTGTGACAAGACCGAGAATCTTTTTTTAAATAAATAAATAGTATTCGATTTTTAAAACCAAGGAGTTTTCAATTAAAAATATTTTAATATGACAGGAACAGTGGAAATATTCCATTCCCGATACTTTTAGTGCAGCCTATGTATCATCAGATTCTGAACCATACTTTGAGCTATAGTTTTTCTCAAGACAAAACAAATGAACCTTAACACAAAGACACTATCTTGTTAAGTTGAGCAGTTCCTATATCCAGCTATCAGGTCGATCATCAGATCCTAGATTACACCTTGGGCTAACGTACCTACCTACTTGTCAAATACAAAAGGCCGAAACACAACGGGTTTATTTGGTTGAAATGAAATGAAATGAAATGCCGCACTACCTAGTGTTATACCACTTTTTAATACATATCCATGAGTTCAAACACCATGGTGCTATCTTGTTCGATTGTGAAGAGCCATCAGCAGCGCTTGAGCGATAGTACTTGTCAAGACATACCCGACGAGTTCAATTACAACGTTGCTATCTTGTTCCAATGGTCTCCATCTAGCTTCATCATCAGACCAGCTCCATGGGATCATATTTTTGTGTTAGCATTGACGTTATATAAGTACGCCCAGTTTCAGCTCATGCGGATGCCAGGACGTGCGAAATGACGTGAAAATTTTATGAAAAAGCACTTGCTTTTTCATAAAATTTTGTCCGTGACCGGAAACATATACGAACGAAGCAACCGTGTTTTATAGTAAAAACACTCTTTGAACGTAGATTAAATTATGTGTGACATTTTAAATAAATTGCCAAGTTAAGCACGAGATATTGGATTGGATTACTAGGTCGAGGAAGTTTTACTGATTGTTTCCATTGGGCATTGCATTTCTTAGTAGCAGGCCTGAGTCATAGCATAAATATACGAAAAGTCCCTGTAATTGGTATATTTTAAATATACCAAGTACAGGGACTTTTAAACTGTAAAGAAATATGAAATTTTGTGAAAGTGTGTGGTTAGTTCCGTTGAAAGATAGGATACTATTGAATAGAATCTTTATCTAACTAAACAGATAGCTGTGCTGCTGGGGAATGTGTGGCGCCACTTTTTCTTTCCATTTATAGCACTAGGAAGTGGTGAAGGGCGAGGTTTTGAGGGATTGTATAATGTAATTTTGACGTTCGAAAAGTGCTGATCCTAACCCTAATTTGAATAATGACATTTTGATTTGATTTTGATAGTTTTAGACCCGATTGGCGACGCGCTGTGCGTAGCAGGGGCGGGTCGCTAGTCTATAGATACTAATATTATAAAGCTAAAGAGTTTGTTTGTTTGTTTGGTTGAACGTATTCTGGTAGAATTATCTACTGGTACGAATAGATTGTTTATCCTATTCATCGGGGAAGGCTCTTGACTATATAACATCACGCTTGGACCCTTAGGAGCCGAGCAAAAAGAAACGAATACGAAGACTTCGCACGGGCTGGCGATTCGATGCGACGGGGAGGGTCGAGGGAGCCAGAAATTGAACGCGGACGACGTCGCGGACAGAAGCTAGTATCATATAAAAATATTAGTTTTTGAGCTTACAAAATACGTACTTACATTTTGAAAAATGATTTATGGGAGGATTTTTTTTTTTAATTCAAAGTTTTTCTTTAAAAGTTTCAATCCAATCTCCTTTTTCAATTGGAAATTCTTTGGTAGGCCAAAATCTTCAACTTCCATTTTATTTTTCATGTCATTTAAGCTTATCCACGCTTCTCTCGACCAAAAGTTTAAGTTTCAACTGCACTGTTAAGATTCTCCTTCAATCCGAAATTGAAAATTCATAGGCCGCTGAAGGTGGTGGCGTTTTTCTCTAGTGCAAAAGAGATCTGAACGTCAGCTGCTCCATTAGTAGTGTAGTCCAGAGTTTGAGCAAATGAAAGTTGTAAAAATATAAACAGTAATTTCCCCCCGTCAAAATCTATTGGGACAGTTATAGGGATCATCTTCAACCCAAAAAAAAATAGTCAGCTGCATGCTGTAACTTTGGATTCCCCCCAGAGCTACGGTTACCCAGAAGAACGGTAGACGCCACACAACGCCTACAATTTACCCGCGTATGACGTCATTGAAACGTTATTTCTGAAAGTACGTTACATTTTCCCCAAACGAAATGGAACGGAAATATCGTTTCCACGGACGAGACGGTGACGTGACACCAAAGGGACGGGAAAAATATCGTCTGTGACGATGACACGTGACGACCCGCGCGCGCCACTTCCGTGGTGCCGCTGATATACACATTCTGTAAAACCTCACCGTGAAAACTTAGGTCAAGTGCGCTGTGAATTTATTTATTTATTAAGCAAGGCACACCAACAACATATTTACAATGATATTAACATAATGTGATGACGAATTTTAGTTCTGCGTAAATACATCACTTATAGGCATGCACAAAATTCATATAACAAGGTGATTAAATTCTTCGAGTACATTATTAAATTCCAAAATATTACAAATAAGATTAAATGATAAAATAATAGATATCTTCACATCACACGAAAACAATACGACCATAAAGTTAAATTAAAAATGCACACATAGGTACCTACATAACAAAAACTGAATATCGAATAAAATAACAAAGATAAGTAGGTATATACGAGTAAATGATAAGAATAAAATACAGATATCATTTCTAACTCTAATTAAACTAAATGAAATTGAAATATTATTAAGATTTCAATTTGAACACATTATTAAAATAAATTAAATGTCAACACGATTAAATTACTATTACAATTACTAATTATTTATTAATCCCTATCATCAGGTGGAATGACAGCTCACTTCAGGTTTTTACGGTATTATTTCACAGAATAGATCGGCAGTCCATATTTTTTGTTCTCCACACTAGCACGTTACTTTCGTTGTACCAGCGTCGTTGCTAGTAGCAGGCCATGCGAGCGGCTGCCAGGGTGCACCCTTTAGGGGAGTGCATTTTGTAGACCCACAGTCTAGCCCCATTTCTGTATAAATGACAAAATAAAATGGAACCTATCCGAGATGATGGTACAGTAATGTGCTTTTCGCTGTAGAGAAGAATAGTTTAAGGAAATCAAATGAAAAGATCAAAGCTATTGTCCAATCAACTACACCAACAAACGTGAATAAGTTACAATCGTTTTTGGGTTTAGTCTAATACTATAGGAACTTTGTACTGTGTCTTTATTATTTGTTGCAAAAGGGCAATAAATGGAAATGAGAAGTGATACATGATGATGCAAATCAAAGCAATTAAGAAATCTGTAGCCTCAGGTTCTTGCTCATTTTGATACAAATGGTCAATTATTTTTTACGGTGGACTCTCCGCCCAGCGGTTTAGCGTTGACATGATAGCTCTATCATGTCACCGATAAGGTTGGACGGGATTGAGCACCCAGTATCGTTCGCTTCACTTACACTGAATGCAGAAGAGAACTCAGCAGAGAAGCGGTAATCTCAGTTACAAAAAGAAGCCACAGCTATTTTTTTCGGAGTGCGGCAGTTTTACCAGTACTTATATAAAATATCAGTTCCGTGTGTACTCGGGACCTACTGACCACAAACAAGCCCCGTTTATCAATCTTTGTCCCAGATCTGGGTATTCCAGAGGTCTCAGCAAATAGTTTGCAACGTTACGCGATGTTATTGAGTGGATACAATTACGCCATCGAATACATACGCAGCAACGACAACAGCGCATATTACTTATTGCGCGCCAACCTACCTGACAGTGACTCAACGCCGTCAACGGCGGCTAGTGGGGAGTGTGGCTACAGGGCCGACAACGTTTAAATCCTGGTACAACATCTCGCGTCGTATGTAAACTCTTGTTGAATTGAAGTTAGCGAAATTCTTGTTGAAATATCCTGTATTCATTAAAGATTTATATTAGGACTCACAAAGTTAAAGTTTTATGACAGGTCATTAACATTCAGAAAAAACTGAAAAAATAAATAACATCAAGCAGAAAGTACACTCTCGCAACAATCTCCTACAACGACTTGTCTCATCAAAGTGGGGTGCTTCGCTTGACATTTTGCGAACTGCTGGGCTGGCGCTACCATTCTCTGCAGGTAAATTCGCGTGTCCCGTATGGAGTCGTTCAGCTCATGCAGTCCAGTTCCTGGAAGTCTTAAAAAAGACTCCGGTCTCAGTTACGACGAAGTAAAGAAAACCTGCTCAAGTGAAGATTTACAGTTTACTCCGCCCTGGAGTGTAAATGTGGTGCTGTCCCACAAACAATGGGGACTTAATATCTTGTCCAGCGTGGCCTGTTGTTTGCACGCTACAGGAGTGGACGGACGCTGCTGAAGGTGCCAAGCTCGTAGTCAAATTCTAGGCTATATTTAGATTGCTGTCGACACGCTAAAAAGAATATACATACATAACCGTTCCTATATGGTGATTGTGGAATTGTATATGCGTACTCGAACTGCGTAGAGGCCTACGACAGTTATAGGTACTAATACTTACTCGTTGTACGTCATCCATACATGCGAATAGCTTCTGCCCGCAACTTCGTCCGCGTCCATCCCGTCGCATCGAATAACCTGCCCGTGCGTGGTCCTCGTTTTTGCAATATTTTTCATTGCTGCTCCGCTTTTATTAACGTTAGCGTGATGTTATATAGCCTATAGCTTTCCTCAATAAATGGGCTTCTCAACACAGAAAGTACTTCTTGAGATTAGCGCGTTCAACCAAACAAACAAACAAACTTCAGCTTTATAATGTTAGTATAGATTAATAAAATGTATGAATACATGGCACGTAAGTTTGGCTTACCACATACTATATAGTCAGTGACAATGGTCACAGTTCACTTCCTCAGAATTAAGGACATTTTGTTTATACTACATCGCCGGCTTAAGCCGGCAGGCGGAAAGCTACATGTAGGTGGTCAAAAAAGGAATCAAATGTTGTACGTTATGTTGTAAAGAGTACTTATGTTACGGGATCTAATAATCATTCTCCTGCCCTTATCCCAATTTATTTGAGGTCGGCGCAACATGTCTTTTTCTTCCACACTTCTGTATTAGTCGTCATCTCAGTAGTCACCCCCTTTCCATCCATATCATAATTCACACAGTCCATCCATCGTTTCTTTGGTTTCCCTCACTCTTAAAGCATTCATACTCAATACTTTCCTCACAACATTTTCTTCATTCCTTCGTATCACGAGACCATACCATGACAACCGAATCCCACACAACTTTTCAGTTATTAGTGCCAGTTTCAGACTTTCTCTTATGTACTCGTTTCTTATTCTATTCATTCGTGTAACACCACACATCCTCTTAACATTCTCATCTCAGCTGCAAGCAATTGCCTTTCATTTATCCATTTTGTGGCCCAACATTCTGACCCATACAAGATAGCAGGTCTAACCATGGTTTTATATATCTTCCCCTTTAGTTTAAGGCGGATGTGGGAGTCTCAGATTGTTCCTGTGACCTGCCGCCATTTCATCCATCCAGTGTTTATTCTGTGCCTACTTCGCCATCGCTTTGCACGAGTGAACTGAGATACTGAAAGTCGGAGCAGACCGGGAGAAACACACCATCAAGCGCTATGGCTCCAGAGCAGGAGAGACCACCGAAATTGCAGAACATATATTCGGTTTTGCTTCTGCTGATTTTCAAGCCAACATTCTCCAACTTCTGTTGCCACTTCACCAATCTGCTCTGGATCTCAGACACATCTTCACCAACCAGGACAATGTCATCGGCAAACAGCATGCACCAAGGTACCAACCTGTATGTCCGTCTTTACCTCTTCCTGTTGATCATGGACGTCAGAGCGTCCATGATCAACAGGAAGAGGTAAAGACTTACAAGGAGACGGCAAGAGTGTGGGGTCCTTAAATCGAACGGAGGTTCCGTGTGTAGTTAGTACTCAGTGAGTGTATTTATATACTCAAACCCTAGCGTGCACCAATTCGTCATAGACGAGAAAAAAAAAGAAGTTAGAAAAAAAATTAAATTAAAATTTAATAACTCGTTATAAACAATTCCTTTTAAACTTTTATACATTATTGAATCGCGAATTTAATCATTTAACTTTTCAACGATGCGAACTTATAAAAGATGGAGAAATGTAAATAGAAGAAAAACGGAAGTCAAAGGTCTTTGTTTCTACTGGAAGAAACACTGACTTTTACTTCCATTATGATTAGTATCTGTTGTGAGACGAAGTCTTCACCTGGGAGCACTTTACAGGTTTTGACACTTTTAAGACTATTCCTTCGTACCAACAAGTAGTCAATTTGTATCGCGTGGCGGGCACTTTTGTACGTTATGACATGTTCATTTTGTTTTTCAAACCACGTATTTGTTATTGCCAGGTCAAAGGCCAAAGCAGCTTGCAGCAGTGTTTCCCCATCAGAGTTACGGTCTCCGTATCCCCAACCACCATGCACTCTCTCATACCCATCCTTCTGTCTTCCTACATACCCGTTAAAATCACCACCTACATACACTTCCTCACTATCTTGCACATCCATCATCACACGATCGAAGTCCTCCCAAAAGTGCTCTTTCACACTATCCTTACACCCAGATTGGGGTGCATATACACTAACTACATTAACCACAACACTCTCTACAATCAATTTAACAGCTATCACTCATTCTTTTAACATCCACCACACATTCTTTCAACTGACTATCCAAAACGATACCTACACCATTTCGCTTGCCATCGCTTCCACGGTAATAAAACTCCTTCTCTTATCTCTCTAGCCTTCGTGCCTTTCCATTTCGTCTCTTGCAGACACGCTATGTTCAGTCTTCGTCTATTTTAAAACATCTGCTAGTTCCCGTCCCCTTCCAGTCATCGTACCTACATTCCAGCTCGCACACCTAAACTTAACATCCCTCCCACTCCGAGCTTGCATCTTACCTGTCTTACCCTTTGCCCTTTCTGGTGCAACAACCCTAGTCCATTTCCCACAGGAGCCGGGTGCTGCCCCTGCGCGTCGCCTGTGTGGTACGCCCTAGTCCTATCGCGCATCATGTCATTTTCTATACTCATGTTGCTAAAGGTTTTGGCAAAAATTTTACAGTCGGCCGCCAGCCTGCTACCAACCTCTTCTTGGGAATGCTATTGTTGGTGGTTTATCCGCCACCTCACGGGTGATCCAAGATGCTACAATGGAATGCACTAGGCCCCTAGTTCCCTTAGTCACCTCTCACGATACTAGATTTGCAGTTTAATGAGTTTAAAGCTAAAGTAAAATCCAACCTTTGTTCAAAGGCATACTATTCTATCAACGACTACTTAAACGATAAGAATAGTTGGTCGCTGTGATTAACTCAAGACAAACTCAAGACAATGTTTATGTTCTTTCAATCCAGAATTAGCTTTCCTACTGACAGTTTATATGGGTAGTTCATATAATTGTTTTTTATTTATTTTTTTATTTAACAGATTTTGTTAATTTATTTATTTATTTTTATTTTCTTTTAATTTCATTTATTGTGGACATAATCTACTCATTACAATGATTTTAAATGAGTTGTATTGCAACATGTAGTTAGCTAGCGACCTCGTCAGCTGTTCATAATATTCTTGCCTGACAAACCGGCAGCAAGTTCGTCATACTCCCTTAGATGTCACTGCTTGCGGTAGCGTGGGGGGTTGGGTTACCACCTTCCCTCAAATATGGCGAGGGGGGTAATGGCTGACCTTTGCGTTATGCTCGTGAACGGGTGCTGCTTGTGGTGACTGGTCGTCTTGCTGACCATGGTTTTTGTTATTGTTATTTGTATTAACTGTTATTTTATTCTACTCCGGAGGTGCTAGTTTAACTATTGTAACTTCAACTTAGCTATATGCATCAACATATGGATCATTTTGCATCGTTGAACATGTGAGCGGGCACGCCTTTTGTGCCTGGAGGCTTTATTTAGTTTTTAAGTTTTGTTTACGTTTTTGTTTCATTATTTCAGCTTGACTTTAGTATTCAATTTTATTTTTGTTGGTATATTGGCGTGTGCTCGCTGACATATGGCGAATAATGTATGTTTTGTTTTATGGTATTGATTACTTACACAATATTGTATAGAATCAAGTTCTTCTAACTTAACAGACAGCTGTGCTGCTGGGGAGTTTGTTCCGCCACTTCTTCTTCCCAGCTACAGCACTAGGAAGTGTCGAAGGGTGGGCGTTTTGGGGGGACTGTCTTTTGTGACTTTGACGTTCAAAAAGTGCTGACTCTCAGCCTAGTTTGAATAAATGACTTTTGATTTGATTTCGATACCAACGGGATGAAATGGGTTGGCCATGTTCTTTACGTCAGTGACCACACGGTGCATACCTATTTGATTATAGACATTCCATAAACATGGGACATGGAAGAGAGCCGTAATAATAAGAAAAGGAAAAGTCGTTTATATAAAAAAACACAAGAATTTAAAAAAAATGATTCTTGTGTTTTTTTTATATATAGGGGAGCGAGGGGCACGTTGTTACATGGGTAAGAAGTTACACCCCTTCTTACCGGGATTTTAAACTCTTTGGTGGACATAATTCGACTCATTTGTTTCCTTATAACATCGTGCATTATATAAAAACGATCAATGACCCGCCAAGCGCCTAGCTGCTAGGTTGTGTGCATCTGTCTCGATTTCAACCAAGTAAGTAAAAAAATCATTTACGAAATTTTTGACTCCTGATGTCTATATTTTATATTTTCTCAAAATGTTTAACCTTGTACGTTCATAATATACCTTAATATACCTTACCTTTAATTTGCAATATTGTTTTTTTCTACTATCGATATCTATTAATGGTGACTTCAATTTATATTAAAAAACGTGCCATGCATGGGGTTACCTACAAAATGTGGGCCCATGTCAAATGTGTAACGGGAAACGTTCATTCATTCATTTGCATTTATTGCAAATCTGATGAAGACTGATTTAATATTAGTATGTGATATTTTTACCTACCTCTATATAAATAACTAGCGACCCGCCCCGGCTTCGCACGGGTGGACATTAATTTTTTAAGCTCTCTGAAAAAAAAAATTTGCCGCGTCCGCTGCGTAGAGAGCCGACCGCGCGAGTGAGCCGCGCGGCAACCAGGGTTGCCAGATGCCGAAATTTTTATCTCGTACTAGGGCTGTCAAAAATCTCGTACTTTCAATACAAAATCTCGTAAAAGTATACATTTTAAAAATCTCAGACCTTAATTTAGGTACACTGTGTACTATAACTAGCTAGACTGGGGTAGAAATATTACTTAAGTTTTAGACCGCCAAATGAAAAAACATAACTCTAGGTGATTCACACTTCGGTTTCTTGGGATTTTTAAGATCTGGCTGAAGCCAGTCTCGAAATATTGGATTCCTTAACCACTCATCGCGAAAAGTTTGCGAAGAATGTACAAAAATGTGTTACCTGCTTTCTTTTCAGTCCATCCTCTCTTTTTATTTTTTTAGATGGAGTGGATGAAGAGTCACTGTCACTACTCATTATGTTAAATTAATTAGGGTGAAATTCTAAATACGCTAGACCTTCAACTACTATACGTGTAAACTTTAATGTGAACTTTAGTAACGGGGATTCCCCGGTCAACGGTGTAGATACACTTATGTAAAAATACCGGCAAAGATACATTTAGTGATGAGGTAATGAATGTAGTGATGTGCTTAGTCGAGTTTGTGGCATGATATTCTTTTCTTTAAATGTTTTGGTTTGTATTAGCAACATTGTTAAAATCTCGTAAAAAAGTATACGAGATTTCTTTTTTCTCGTTTCTCGTACAGAGACTGCTAAATCTCGTAAAGGTACGAGATTTCTCGTACATCTGGCAACGCTGGCGGCAACCTGCTGCATAGATGTGCACCCCCCTCCCCTGCGGTTTCGCCGTGCGAGTCGTGCGACACCATCATTCATTTTAATACCAATTACAATTTTAAATTCGTAATATCTTTTGAATGGATTGTCCGATTGGAATAAAATAAAAAGTAATTTATAGCTATTAAAACAATCTTGCTCAATAAATAGTTTATTTGGATAAGGATTAGTATTTGACGATAATATGATCAATAAACATAGGCTAATAATTTTAATTACTTTTATTCTATGGAAAAGTGGTTAAAATGGCTAAAATATAAATGTTTGGTTTATACTATCGCGGACTTTTTTGTAGGCATTATTGAGTTCTACAACTTTTCTATAGAAGTCAACCATACATCTCTAACCATTTAGGCAGCGTTCGCGAGAATCGTTAACGTACGGCAGTTTTTTCGACGCCTTACTCCACAATTTTCACTACCACGAAAAATCCTATCTATTTTCCGGGATAAAATATAGCCTATACGGATTTGGAAGAATTCTCCTAAGTAATTGTAAAAGAAATTTTGAAATCGGTCCAGTAGTTTTTGAGTCTATTCAATACAAACATACAAAAATACAAAGGTTTCCTCTTTATAATATTAGTATAGATTATATATTTTTCAATAGTAAAAGTGTATTAAAAAATTTTAGAATCCAAAGTATTTTAGTTAGCTTAAAGTTTATTAAAATAACTAATAAGTATAAAATAATGTACTACAAATTGTTATTTGCTGACAAAGTTTCTGTTTTTATATAAGATTCCTGCCAAAGTCATGTTATTTTTCTACATAAAAAAATCTTCAAAAAATACGATATAGATATTATTATTACTCGTAAATAAAAAAAAATGATTTATTATTGATGATTTTGTTAATTTCTCTACCGTAACATCGTGCCCCGAAGATGTAACAAGTAACCCCAAATCGGGGGTAAGTTGTCACAATAAACTTTTTTGGTTAAATTGTCCATTGTGAAAAAACTACATAAAGTGCCATTATCCTTGCCAGGGTTACCAGGACAGCAAAAACTGTCTTCGAAAACTACGCTCACATACGTCACAAACTACGCTGACATATGTACGCCTCAAAATTCGAAACACCCTAAAAAATTAAAAAAAAAAAAAAATTATTAAAAAACACGCTTCCATAGAAAACCAAACTAATAAGTAGAAAATATTGATAAAATTATTTTCCATTTTTAGGGTGTTTCGAATTTTGAGACGTGTGTCAGCGTAGTTTGTGACGTATGTCAGCTTAGTTTTTGAAGACAGTTTTTTTGCTGTCCTGGTAATCCTACCAGGATTATAGCACAAATTTATGAAATTATTGCATTGTCATCGGTCTTTAACCGGTGTGCAAAGTTTGAATGAAATCCGGTCGTTTAAAGTGGGTCAAAATCGCGCTATAAGGAGTCGGTTACAAACAAACATACTAAACATACAAACATACAAACAAACAAACAAACATACAAACATACAAGTGAAGCTAATATAAAGCGTGTAAAAAACCGTGGGGTGCCTGATATCAATAAAAAAATACCTTAAAAAGCACCCCACGCTTTTTTACCATTATTTTTTACTTTTTAGTTTGGTTTTCTATGGAAGCGTGTTTTGTAGTTTTTTTAATTTCTAGATGAGCTCATTTGTAATGTTAATAAAACAGCTTGGTGATCGGTAAGGGAAGATTTAGTAACAAATTTTTTGGATGGATTTTTAGATTTTAGAATAATGTGGTTTAAGCATGAGCCGCTCTGATGCGTGGGGTGATAGTGAGCTGGTAAAAGTCCATGAAATGAGCAAATGTTCAGATAATTATGTACATGTGTATCGGTTTTCTCAGAAGCAATGTTTATGTTAATATCGCCCAAAAGTATTATGTTTTTAAAGATGATAAGGTTTTTAAGTTTGTGTCGAGTGAGTCTAAAAATCTGTGTATATTTTGAGAAGGAGGCCTATAGACAGCCATGACTACTGTATCAGGACTAATTTTAATTATTAAGCAATTACTATCTTGCGATTCCGGCTCTTCCTTTATTGCACGTAGGTTATTTTTGATATATACCACTATAATATTCCATCATTTTGGTTTATATTTCTCTCAGTTCTGTAAGAATAATAACCGTCAAGAGAACCATCTCTGATGATTTCCCATCCAAAAAAAAGACGGTCAACTTACCAAAGTTGACCGTCTTTTTTTTGGATGGGAAATCATCAGAGCGTGAGAACTCATTTGATGTTTTCATATCGAAAGAAAAAAAAAAGAATAAACCGTCTGTTTTGACAACCGATATACATTATGATGTTATCGGCCTAACAGAATGTTGGTTGTGAAGTGTTATTACAGAATCTTGACATAAGGTGTGGCTTATGTCAAATTTCTGTAATAACACTTCAAAGCCGTTCATGTTTCGATTAATACTGCGAATATTCTGTGTAAATAAGGTTAACGCTTTGATACCAGAAGGAAGGTGTTTACAGTCCTCAACATTACAGATTTTAGATTCATATACAGAAAAACTATCTAGATCACAAATTAGTTGATTTGTCTTGATCGTTGGAAACTAAAGGTAGAATTCCGTGCATCGCGATCGATCGCGGCCGCGCGCGGCTTACGACTGTCGTCGATCGCTCGCGACAATAGTCAAATTATGAAAATGTATGGCACCGCTGCCGAGGCCCGCGACAGACGCGCGCGGCCGACGAATGTCGTGAGCCGCGCGCGGCCGTGCGTGTCTTAAAATGTTCTAGCGCTTAGTAAAATCGTGGATTTCATGGCGCAAACATGTCTAGGAACGCAGGAGAAAACTTTTCGGTCGAGGAAGACGAAATATTCATAAATATTGTGTCTCAAACTCCAATCATATATGATATGAGGCATGGAGATTATCCTCCTCTTCTTCTTCAAGGATGTCAATTAGCACTTCGACCATGATTTTGACTTCGGTAGATACACGTCTAGAGGGAACTGACGAACAACATCTACTAATTTCAAGACACGGCCGCGCGCGGCTCACGACATTCGTCGGCAGCGCGCGTCTGTCGCGGGCCTCGGCAGCGGTGCCATACATTTTCATAATTTGACTATTGTCGCGAGCGATCGACGACAGTCGTAGGCCGCGCACGGCCGCGATCGATCGCGATGCACGGAATTCTACCTTAAGTGGAAATATAAATAGACTATACGCTACCCGTTTACGTGCTACTAAATACAATAATTCGGTGGCGCTCTCAGGCGCGGTCCGAGAGGGGGATCCTAGGGGTCATGACCCCCCCCCCCCCCCAAAGTCAGCCATGCTGTCGAGACCCTGAACGTTTTGTCTGAAAAACCCAATAATACTCCCGACCTGAGAATCGAACCCGGGACCTCATGCTCATCAGTAGCGCTTTCGACTACTAGACCAACGAGGAGATGTACCTTCCTAAAAATATTCTTCAGTACTCATAGTGACCCCCCCCCCCCCCCCCAAAATCATAGGCTGCGACCACGCCTGGGCGCTCTTAGGTGCCTTCATAGTCTATTGAGTTAATATCATTAGTTTCCGCATATATGCGCGCCGGGCAACTTACATCACCAGTGGGATGCTCACATTTTCCTTTGAACCGTTTGCACGTCGCAAATTGAGAGGGAGAAGATTTGCTGCTGCATTCCTTGAAGATCCTTGAGTGTCCAGTCTCTCCACAGTGGTTGCAAGTAGGACTGGTTTCTCGGCAAAACTTGGCTGCATGACCGAACTGCTGGCATTTGAAGCACCTAGTGTGTAGTGAAGTCTCTCACGGGGCATTATGTCCAGTTAATACAAATTCGGGTTTGATTTGTCAATAATTTTCTAATGCTAGCGGGTATTTCTAAGATGTAGTTACAGTTAGGAAGGTCTTTCTTACCCGATTTATGGCTGAATTTTACACTGTAAAGGAAGAACTCACGAGTTATATTCGGCAGCTTGTCTGAGAGGTTTTGCTCGGAGATGCAGTCAAATACTCAGTAACGGTAAGACTTAGTTCACATCAGGTCGGCCCGACAGTTTTACCGTTTACCGGCTGTCGGGTGTTGCTGTTCACACTAGAAGCTGCCGATCCGACCTAATGTGGCGCTATACTTGCTAGTACGCCAATATTATGCCCGACCCGATAGAAATTGTGGCTGAACGTCCGGTAAAAGTGTCGGCTCCGTTAGTTTTATAGGGTCGCCCTAATGTGAACGCCGCTATTGAAATACAAATGCCAATATGAATCCGACACGTTTATTGGCCCGAAAAAACTGTCAGACCGACCTAATGAGAACGAGCTCTAACGGGAACACCAATAACAGTGACTCTCGGGCAGCGCTTAGAAGGTTCTTCTATTGTAAGGCCAGATGATGCTAACATTTCCGATTTTCTGAGCTTGTCAATATCGACTTTACTGTCGGTGCTAATCAAAATGCCCCCATTTTTCACTTTTCTGAGGCCACGGACATGAAGCTTCAGTTGTTCGGGAGATATTATTTTTTGAACAAGTAACTTGGTGTCGTCAATTATTTGGGTCGTATCACTGGGATAGACGGCGACTGATCTCAAATTCGCAGGACGGATAAAGTTATCATCGGGACCTTTCTTCACCATGCTTGCATAAGAAGTATTTTCCGATGTATTCAACTTTGTTTCTATGACGTCTTGACACTGCTGCAGAGATTGGACTACATTCTGGTAATCCTGGAGGTGCTGGATTGTGGTGTGAGCTGCAATCGTTTTCTGCTTCAACTTCGATTGGTATAATACGGCCATCTGTGAAGTCCCACTTGAGAAGTGTACTACGTGAGCTCGACAAATGGATGTGAGAATAACACTTGTGCGACAAAACTGTACTACGACTCACCATAGTTCGAATGCACGCTTGTGCGACAAACTGAATCTAGTCATTTCTAGCGTAGGAGGTCACAGTTTTAACCTAACCTAACCTAGTCTACTATGTGAGCTCGAGTGTGTCGCACAAGCGTGCATTCGAACTTTTATGAGTCGCAGTACAGTTTTGTCGCACAAGTGTTATCCGCACATTCATTTGTCGAGCTCACGTAGTACACCTCAACTTGAGACCTTCCTGCAAAGGGTGGAGACTCGAAAGTTATGTTCCGAGTTCATTTTCCTTTCTCCAACAATACTGCAAACTTCGTTCAAAATTGCATCAATAGATCCCACTCATCTCTGGATCTTCTGCATGCTGATGACTTCACTCGGCAGTTCATTCTCCGTGGGCGCTGGTGGATTTAGGTCGCTTGGACGTACTGGTTCGGTAGGCGTCGGTGGACGACTTCGCTGTTATAATTGACTACGACCAAACGGGCTCGATCCTGGGTTAGACATGCTAACAGTAACACTTTGTCTATTGTTTGTAAAACTATTTAGTTTATCTTGCACATGTTAATCGGTAAGAGTCACACGTGACACACTTTACTTTTATACTGAAGTCGCAAATAATGATATGTATTTGTAGTAATTGTTTATTGCATAATAATCGAAACACACGCCCGCTTTTTCTCACGCCCGTAAAGCCAGTATAACTAACTTATTATTTACAATTGAAATAACTATAACAATTTTCTACGCATTATAAGAACATTAATATAGTATTATTAGGTATATACAGAATACTTAACACAATAATTATCTACATCAATCTATATCATCCATTAAAATAATTAACAGTGTCCTTGCGAAGTCACTCAAATGGCACATAACCACATCAATTTTTACATGAAGTTCGTTATTGGTACGAATTGCCCGGGTTACTAGCGTATTAGCGAGTAGGTTGGTCCTGGCTGTCGGCACGGCCAACATAGCGGGCCAGTACGCATAGACTCAAATGCTGCAGCAATCCCAGATTATGCTCGACGCCACGAAGTTATTTAACGAGATACGCGAGAAGTATACACTTCCATTGCTGATGTGAATAAATACTTATATTGCGCCCTCAATTCATTGTATCCGGGCATACTCAGTACAAATAGAGGGGAGTTCATCAACGGGGATAACAGATATACTCCATAAAACTTCCTGTACAAGTGGCGCGTAGAATTGATCTGAACGCGTTTCAGCATCACCGAGTATTTGGCTTCATGGAGTGCCCATAAGTGCTACACTTTTTTCCAGATGTCTCCTAACTAGTGCAACCGCCCTTTTCTAGATTTTAGTTATCTAATGCCGAAACAACAATTCAGGAGTCACTGAAACCTTTACAATTTTAAATCATGTACCTGTGTGACTTGTTGCATTGGCGTTACATCCACCGCGTACTCGGGAAGTAGAGGTGCAGGTGCGCGGGGCCGCGGGTGAATCTCAAACTCATCACCAAGCACTTCGATACATTAAAGTTGGGCTTTTTTTTCTGGATGGGAAATCATCAAATGACTTCTCCCGCTCTGGGCGGAACGGGCGTGTCAGACTTTTACTGACTAAAACCCACCCGTGTTCCTTCAGTTGCCACATGGGCATGGCCAGGGTCACGGTATCTCTTTCGAACAATCACGCGACCCCGGCAGAAGTAGGGCTTATTCTGATGACTCCATTCCACTATCCTGTCCATGTCCTCCTGTAACCAATCAGAATCATACCTTATCTCAAGCACCAACTTGAATGTCTTCTGCAAATATAGTAAAGAAGACCATTATTATTTTTATTGTACCTATATTAATGATTTGCCACGTCATATAATTTATCCTATGATATTGTTTGCAAATGATAGCACAACAATTGTTTCATGTATCAATAAAGAATCATATATAAATGACATTAACAATACAATTAGTAGTTTAATAAAGTGGCTCGACAATAATAATTTAGTAATTAATCTCCAAAAAACGAAAATCATGCAATTTTACCAACGGATATTCCACGGGAGGTATGGATATAAATTACAATGGTCAAACTTTGGAACAAGTTAACAGCACAAAATTTTTAGGAATCATAATTGACAGCCAGCTAACTTGGAAGCCACAAGCAGAAGAAATATGTAAACGCACAGCCGCGTTTATGTTGCATAAATTTGTCTAAAAAAGTAAATTTACCGACAGTATTAGTGGCTTACCATGGTCTAGTAATTTCAGTGGCGGATTTACCAATAGGCTAAGTAGGCTGGAGCCTAGGGCGGCAGATTTAGAGGGGCGGCAAATAAAGCCGAAATAATAAATAAAAAAAACTTATAATTATTTATTTATTTATTGGTCTATCTACTACACTTTATAATCTAATAATCCGATCAGATCCAATCGATCCGATCTGATCTTTCGTAATCCGTACATCATCATTTCAGCCGAAAAACGTCCGCTGCTGGACATAGGCCTCCACCAAGTACCGCCACTTCGACCTGTTCTGTGTTTCCCGCATCCAACGCAGTCCTGCGGCCTTCACCAGGTCCATCGGTCCATCTTGTGGGAGGCCTTTCAACGCTCCATCTTCCAGTACGCTGTCGCCACTCCAGAACCTTCCGGCCCCATCGGCCATCCGTTCTGCGAGCAATGTGCCCTGCCCACTGCCACTTAAGTTTGGCAATTCTTCGGGCTATGCCGATAACATTGGTTCTCCTACGGATCTCTTCATTTCTGATTCGATCGCAGGGAAACTCCAAGCAGAGACCTCTCCATTGCTCTTTGGGTGACTTAGAGCCTTCTTATGAGGCCCATTGTGAGCGACCACGTCTAAGTGCCATATGTCATCACTGGCAATACACACTGGTCAATGACTTTTGTCTTGAGACCCTGCGGTAAGTGGGACGAGAAGATATTGCGTAGCTTCCCGAACGCTGCCCAGCCGAGTCGGATTCGACGATTGACCTCTTTCTCGAAGTCAGTTGAAGACGTACCTAACTGGACAGTCTGTCCTAGGTACACATATTCGTCCACAACTTCGAGTGTAGCGCCTCCGATCTTCATTGGAGTGGGTATCACACGAGCATTGGACATGACCTTTGTCTTGTCCATGTTCATTCTAAGACCCACTCCTTCGGAAGCTCTACTGAGGTCATCGAGCATTGTACTGAGGTCCTCCATAGTCTCAGCCATGACTACTATATGGTCGACAAACCGAAGGTGAGTGATGTACTCGCCATTGATGTTGATGCCAGCCCCTTTCCAGTCCAAAACCTTGAAGACTTTCTCCAGTGCAGCGGTGAGCAGTTTCGAAGAGTTGACGTCTCCCTGTCGCACCCCTCGCTGCAGAAGGATAGGTTTCGAGGCTTTGTCCTGGAGCCGGACTGACATAGTGGCGTTTTCATACAAACACTTCAGCACCTCGATGTACCGATAGTCAATCTGGCACCGTTGAAGAGACTGCAATACAGCCCAGGTCTCGATCGAATCGAAGGCTTTTTCGTAATCCACAAACGCTAAGCAGAGAGGCAGGTTATACTCTTCGGTCTTCTGTATAACCTGCCGCAGCGTATGTATGTGGTCTACGGTGCTAAAGCCTTTACGGAATCCGGCTTGTTCGGGAGGCTGGAAGTCGTCAAACCTGCGCGCGAGACGATTCGTGATGACTCTTGAAAACAGCTTGTAGACATGGCTCAGAAGTGAGATGGGCCTATAATTCTTAAGTAGGGTATTGTCACCCTTCTTAAAGAAAAGTACCACCACACCTCTGTTTCATGCCTGTGGCGTTTTGCCCTCGAGTATGACGGAATCAAATAGCTTCTGAAGGGCTTTTAGAACGGGTTTCCCGCCGGCCTTCAGGAGCTCGGCCGTAATTCCGTCATCATCCGGCGCCTTGTTGATTTTAAGCTGCTTCAGAGCCATCCTAATCTCGTACAAGCTGACGTCCGGAATATCTTCAGTGTAGTGTCGAGTCAATCTAGCTCTCGGGTCGTTAGCTAGATTCATAACGGGGTTTCTATTGAACGTGTATAACTGTCCATAGAACTTCTTGATCTCTCTTAACAGCTCAGGTTTGGCGGACACGTTTCTGCCATCGTCGATCTTCAGTTTTGCAAGCTGACTCTGCCCAATAGACAGATCTCTTGCAAAGACTTTGGAGCCCTTGTTCCGCTCTATCGCGTCCTTAATACGTTCCGTATTAAAAAGGCGAAGGTCGCTTTTCAAGGACTTAGAGATCCGTCTATTTAGCTGTCGGTACTCGAGTGCAGCTTCTGAAGACTGCAGCACCCCTAGCCAAGTTGATAATCTGCAATCGTTAACGGTAGTCGCTCAACGTTAAGTCAAGTGGTTAGAACAAACGAAAAAAAAATTCGTAGCCAAATTCACATCGTTCAAAATGATAGAATGATTTTTATCGTTTCTACAATGTTCAACGCTAAATCCTTTGTTTTAGGGTGTCGTTTTTCTAAAGACATTGTAGAACGAGCGGCCGACTCAGGCGCTTCAACATGGCTACCAACTTATCGTTTTCTACAATTGCTGACACTGAGGCGTTACCGATTGTAGAACGGTAAACGTTTGTCACTTGGCTAGGGGGGCAGGATCATTCCGCGCCTCTGTTCCATGAGCTGTAATGTTGGATCTGAGAGTTTCTTTTTTCTATTCGTACGGCGGGTCTGGAAGAACTTAGACCTGACCGTATGGACAGTTTCCACGAACCCATCGTTATAATCGTCCACGGAGCTCCCTAGGCACTCAAAACGATTCTGGAGTTCGAACTGAAAGCTCTCGGGGTTCTGAAGTTGGATCGGTGCTGGACGGAGCGTTGACTTCATCAGCCGAAACCTTTCCAGCTTGATATTGATATTCAATGTGCCTCTTACCATGCGGTGATCACTTCCGGTTTTCACCGCGTTGATCACAGAGACATCATTGAATATTTGCTTCTTCGTCGACCTAATGAAGTCAATCTCATTTTTGGTTGCACTCTGCCAGGTTCACTTCCTGTGCTCACGTTTTCTGAAGAAAGAATTCATCATAAAGAGGCCTTCCTTCTCCATAAAATTAGCCAGTAGGTGACCCCGGTGGTTCCGACGTCCAACTTCAAATTGCCCCACTCTCAACTCATCATCGCTTTGCTTGCCCAGTTTCGCGTTGAAGTCCCACATAACAACGGTGAAATGAGTTTTGAACAAGGGCGGATCCAGGGGGTGGGTCATGGGGGTCATGACCCCCCCCTGGGCTGGGTCCACCGTGGACCACTATTTAAAATTGTTAAACATAGGTAATGGTTTTAAATAAGGACATATTTTTTGTCACAATATAGATTTTATGTAAATATCTTCAATATTTAATCAATTTATAAAAAATATATAATAATTGACTAAAAAATTACATTTAAACAATTTTTTTTTTGTTGCTATCGCTTATTTAC
Organism: Aporophyla lueneburgensis; assembly: GCA_932294355.1. NCBI lineage: Eukaryota > Metazoa > Arthropoda > Insecta > Lepidoptera > Noctuidae > Aporophyla > Aporophyla lueneburgensis. The sequence continues at coordinate 19,772,828 of OW028740.1, forward strand.
CACCTACCGGTGTACCTACCTCTTAAAATATTTCGTGTATGAATAGATACACCTTAAATAGGTTGGCAAAAAAGAGTCTGTCGTGGTAACCATTGGAACTAAAGTATTTTTTTTGGTGGCAGCACTGCTTGGTTTATCAACAATAAGTAGCTAATCTGTCATTGTGTTAAGTTCCCAGTTGTATTTTACTTATTTCTAAATAACTATCAATTATTAATGGTTTTGTACGAATAAAAAAATGAATAAAACAATAAGTAGTAGTGGTGTGAGCTGCGATATACCAAGTTTTCGTAAGAAATTTGGCGGAATCTGAAGCGGAACAAATTTTGTCTCCGATTGACAATGTTTTCGAAAGAACTGCCGACACGACAGGTATTTATCCAAAAAATGTATCTTTTAGTCAATGCTAGTCATTGTTTTTCCTTTCTAATACTAAGTTTTATCGGTACCATTAAGTTTCAAGCCATTTTATTGTTTTATTTACTAATAGATTATTTAGGTTATATTTTCTAGTTTGACAAATCGCGTGGACGTTGACTCTTGGTGTTTGATACTTGAAATTGAAAAATGTACCTACATAGAATTAATATGATTGTGTTTATATTTTTTCAAGGTAAATCTCACAGTACAATTAGAGAAATTGTTAATGAAGGTGAAAAACATTAAGGATTTTTTCTACACCTGGAGAAACACCAAAACAGTTGGCGGAAGAAAGAATTAGACGATTTTGATCTGTGTGCAATTAGACAAAAAGTTCAACACTATAAAGAAACAGGCAAGTATTATTTTTTTTGTTAATGCTATTATAGCATATCACAACAAAAAAAAGTATAATTTATATTTATTATTTTTCAGGTGCCTATTCTACGTAATATATTACCTATAGTTTGAGGAGAATGGGAGCCGTAAACGTCTAAGAAAGATTTTACACTTACATTTCATAAATAAGAAATGTAAAACTGACACGTCAGTGTTAATGGAAAAAATCTATCATAGTACCGAAAAGGAATACACGAATGATGTTATGGCACGTTTTTCTTTTTAAATAAAATCTAAATTTTAGCGTGTTATTTCATTTTCATTGTCATGTGAATAGTGATAATGTTATGTACCCCACATAGACATACCTGGCGCTTTCATTAGTCAACTGTTCAAGTTTATTCGATATTGCCCGTACCTTTCAAATGCGACATGTTATAGGTACTTTCTGACTTCCGATTAGTTTCCGACAGTAAGCAGCTGTAAATCGCCTTCTTGTCGACTATAAACTTATTTAACACATTAACAGGATTCGTTCAAGTGTCATTCATGTCAAATTTGATTCAGGCATACCAATAATCAAATGGTTGTGAATACCCTAGATGGTGGCCGCAAATGCGATTGCTGAACATTATGTCTCGTGTATCGGGTTCAATCGGCAATCCCCGAGTGTAATTTAAATAATTTTTAAACTGAATAAATTTTCACTATGTTGTTATGATGGCACTCTTAGATAAAAGGTTATTCCAGCGAAATAATCTGCAATCTACTAAATACAATGAAAGTAAAAGTCTGTGTGCCTATCAAGTCTTGAAATCTTGACTGATGAGAATTTCCGGGATCTCGTGTTTGTGGATTAAAACAACAAGTGTCTTATCACTTTTAGTCCTAGTATACAGGGTGGCCATACCTGCTAAGCAGGCGCCCTCATTTTTTCCAGACTCTTTTTTGCCAAGCTATACATCTCTTTTCTAGATTCAATAATAAATGACTTATAGGACCGTGTGTCTCCTGAAGTACTTAATTTGCTTCAGCTAAGCGTTTTCATTCCAAAAAGCGAATACAATAATCAAGACATTGAAACTGTGAAAGAACTAGCAACCGATTAAACATTGTTACTGGATAATACTCCAGTGTCTGACGTTTCAAATGAATATCGGCTGTGGATGGTGAAGTGGCAGAGGAGTCAGGACAGACCGCAGTCGATCTCTGACGTTATTGTAAATTGCGACAATGAGATGTATCCGAAAATAAGAAATTTTTTGTGTATTATGGCTACACTACCTGTTAGTGTAGCGACAGCGGAAAGGTCTTTCTCTACGTTACGAAAAATCAAACCGTGGCTAAGAAGAGCTTCAATGGTTGAAGAACGTCTAACTGGACTGGCACTTCTCCACGTCCATAAAAACGTACCCATTGAAGTACACGAAATGATAATGCGTTTCGGGAGAAGACGTAAAAGAAAACTTGATTTTGATTTTTTGAAACGTATTTTGAAGTACAGTAGGTGAGTACTTATAGTCTGGCAAAAAATTAAAGAAATAAATGGGGGCGCCACTGTACAAGCTAAATACGTGAAATAGATAAATTCTCTTTTAGAAGGAAATTATTACCTACTTCTGACTGACGTCTTCGGTACCTGTACCATAGACAAGAAACCTGTACTTTACCATAGATTAGTAGAGAAAGGGTTTCCAAAGTGATGAAATTTTAGTTGCTGTTTCTATCCGTTTTTAACCGACTTCAAAAAAAGGAGGAGGTTATCAATTCGACTGTATTTTTTTATGTTTGTTACCTCATAACTTTTGACTGGGTGAACCGATTTTGATGATTCTTTTTTTATTTGAAAGCTGGTGCTTTCCGAATGGTCCTATTTAATTTGGTTCCATTCGAACAATGGGATCCATGTGAAAACCATATAAGTCTTAAATTTGCATTAAGTATTTGCGGCGACAAATGAACGAATAACGCGATTAGACTAGCGCGGGGTATCTACCATAACTAAAAAGTTAAAATTAAAACTTTTTACAAAATAATTAACAACCGACTTCCTTTAAAAAAACACTACAAAGTCAAAAATAACTTTAATTTCGGAAGTCGGTGGCAAAAAAACCTTAAATACATATCCTAAGACACCGAATTCCGAAATTAAAGTTATTTTTGACTTTATAGTGTTTTTTGCTAGACTATACATATAAAATACCTACTTTTTACTTTTATGTATGATTATAAAAATTAAATTATAACTTCTTGTGACTTGACCACGACTATGTGACCCCCTCCTGGCACCAAAGCTGGATCCGCCCTTGGTTTTGAAACCATGCATGGCTCTGGAAATATCCTCATACATGGTCTCCACCTCATCGTCGGGGTGTGTCAAGGTCGGGGCGTACACCTGTATGACCTTCAGCGAATACCTTGCGGATATTCTGAGTATAAGGAACGCCACTCTGGTCGACACACTCTCGATCTTCACAACGTTGCTCACAAGGGACTTATGGACGATGAACCCGACACCACCTTGGGACTGTGGGTCGCCCTCCCGGAAAAAAGAGCAGGTTTCCGGAATTCAGGATTATCGAGTCCTCCCCCTCTCTTCGGACTTCAGATAACCCTACTATACCCCATCGTAACCTGCTCAATTCTTCCTCGAGCTCGGCGATCTTCTCGTCGGTCTGGAGTGTACTCGTGTTGTATGTTGCCAGGTCCAGTTGTCGGTGGTTGTGGTCGCTGTCAATCCGTACATAAAAGATGTACGAGTACTAAACGAACCTTAAAATACATGCTGCTGTTTTTAGATCAACAGTATACTCGTCACTACATAGCGGGTTGTAAAATAATCTAGTAACTGACAGAAATATCATCTAGTTCACAATCATACTAATAACGGGAAAAGCCGATGTAATGAGGACGATAGAACACAAATCATAAAGTTGCAATTTCTGAATAAATGTAATTAAGGGAATGCTCCAACCAGCCTGCGAAATTCAAAAATTATTGCGTTCTTTGCAATTTGCACGCCAGTGCTAGGTTGTATGTTCAATCAAAATCATCAATACAACGCTCTAAGTTCATAAAGGCGTAGGAACAAAAAAATTACAGAAAAAGTGATTCCTATAGCTTTATGAACTTAGAGCGTTGTATTGATGATTTTGATGATTATAATTCTGTAACTACATATGTCTTTAACAGCCGCGAATAATATTTTAATCAACATACAACCTAGCACTGGCGTGCAAATTGCAAAAAACGTAAGAATATTTGAATTTCGCGGGTTGGTTGGAGCATTCACCTTAATATGATTGTGAACTTAACACTTTCAGTGCCGAGCACCCGGCTCCCGGGTCGAACGATAATTCGTTCGCATGCCGACAACTCGCATCCGAGTCCAACATATAAATAGTTATAAGTGTCTTGTGCCCATGCCGAGCACCCGCCTACCGGGTGCAAATTATTACGTACTACTAGGGTTGCCAAAATAAGCTGAAGGTTTAAAACAAAGGCGTCGGTTAGTTTTTATGGAGCTTAAAGTTTGAAAACACAGTCGTCAATAAAGTATTTAAAATTAAAAACAAAAGAAGGCAAATGTTTCAATTTTTTCCTTATCTGCACGTGTTTTATTGCGGTAAAAACCATCGCTGAAGGTATAAATAATAAGAACAAAGGCGTCGGTTCGTTTTTGTTTTAATAATTCACTGATCTTAGATTATTACTTGAGGCGAATCGCTTGAGCGAGTCGTAACCCGCAAAAATGAAATTTTCTTATGTTGTGATAAATTAAATTTTGCGAATACAACTGCGGAGGCACCTTATAGATATCCTGTAAGGTTCTCTTGGCGTAAGAGTTATGATTTTTTAATAACTAGGAAAACAAATAAAAATACATAAAGAAAGAACAGTGTACTTTAATTTGTTCAATAAAAAAAATTGGCGTTCGACAACCCTACTCGGCAGGCTGGTTGTGGGCGTGACTTACTGAACTCGGATTTGGGTGCTGCGGCATGGGGTTCCCGTTACGTAACCATCACGCCGATGGACTCGACTGTTGGGTTGTTATAGATTTGCGAGACACATTTTATGGCATGCTAATTTTTATGCAATTTACGTACTTAGCAGTGAAAGTGTTAACTAACGTATTGAATTTCAAAAGTCAGTAGGGGCGGCAAAAATTGAATAGCCTACTAAATCCGCCACTGAGTAATTTCCATCTTAAGATTTGGTATAATATTTTGGGGTCATTGTAGTGAACGAGAAAGCATTTTTAAAGCTCAAAAGCGCTGCCTAAGAGCTATATTTGGTTTGGGAGTGACAGACAGTTGCGTAGGGTGAGATGTCCATTGTACATTCAAAGCTGACGTGTTTCTAAACATAATAAAGATTTTTTTTTACTAAAGTACTTCTCATGTATCTGACTTCAATTTAGTATATTAATTTTAGACCCAAACGTAACAGGATAGGATATATTTAATTTTTTTTAAAAGATGGGAAATGGCTCACTGAGTCCACCTCGTGGGACACTCTGAACCGGGGGCTAGATCAACAGTGAACCAACGTGTACCTACACAGTGAACCATCCTAACATGTACACAGTGAACCATCATATTAATGATACAAAACTAAAGGTAAAGCAATAAAACGTCTTGTTTAAGTTAATAATCAACTTTATTAAACCTAAATATTTTTAACAATGTGTTTAAAATATTTATTGTTATAAAAAAATTAACAAATATCTTAGGATCACAGATATCAATTGCTCAGTCGACTTTGTACTAATCAGTCTTAATAATTACAATTGTTATTCTTACGAAAGAAAAACTTAAATACAAAACACAAAAAAAACAAAAATTCAAAAGAAAAAGCATCTAAAAATCAAAAAGGGAAGTTCAAAAGAGATAGGTTAATTGGAAATTTGAATGTTGCTGTTCGGCGACTGCCGCCGTCTACCTTGGGGTTCGGTAATATATATTTTATATCATTTTTTGTAACCATTGCAATATCTGGCTCTATAGGCTCACAAAATGTGTGATAAAATTTGTTTTTTAATTTTAAATACGAAACGGAGTAGTCATATTCAGCTTCAGGAGAATCATCAAGAATCTGCGCAACATAATAGCATTTTATCTTTTTTTTCTCTGATTCAATCAAAATAATTACAAAATTATCCGCTTTGGGTTTTCTACGCAGTGGTGGAAAGTCTTCAGATAAAATAACTTCATCATCTTCACTGTTACTGACGAAATTTTCTCCACCGGATGAAGAACCACTAGCATAAAAAGTGCCTTCGGAATAAGAATCTTCATCAATAATTGGAGTTTCTTTTTTCTTTGTCTTCTTTTCTTTAAATAAACTACTCTTTACTTTCTTAGCTTTTACTTCAACTTTTTTTTTCGCCATGCTATTATGTCTTTCTCAGGAGTGTCGGTGGCTATCATACTCCGGCCTAAGGGTCTGCTTCTTTTGGTAGTCTTTCTTGGGCCGGCTTTCAATGGCAGCCTAAACATTTTTGGAGAAACAAAACTTTCCACTGCTCTCGAAGTGGAAGCTTGCTGAATTTTTATTGTATTTGGATGCCAGATCATTCCATATTTGTTGTGATGGTAAGTCTTGTAAAATTGAAGGAGAGGGTGTCTTAGGAGGTGAACGGTTTTCATTTATTTCACATTCTGTATCTGTTTTCCGAACAAAGCTCGATCACACCGGTTGATACCAACGTCACCAGTCGTAAACGCCACCAGAGTTCTCCTCTGATTGAAATGGGAGACGCCAAGAGTATCTCGGCTAATACGTCTCAACACAGTATTATATTACCTACTAACCCTAACAACACGTCGATCGGACAAAAACTAGAGAACTCGACGTTGAGCCCAATAATTACTAAGGATGACACAGTCTTAGATTTAACAAAAAGCTCCTTCAGAGAAATAATTAGACAAGAAATCGCCAACGCACTCAAGGATCCAGTGGCGGAGCAGTTCAAACAAATCAGTGACTTGATATTGGGATTTCGTACCTCGCTAGACTTCTACAACGAGAAATATGAAGAAATGAAAGTAAATCTAGAGCAAAACTCCTCTAAACTGCAAGTGCTGGAAAGAGAAAATGGCAAATTGCAGTTATGCATTCAAGACCTGAATAAACGCGTAAATTTAATGGAACAACACAACAGATCCACCAACGTTGAACTGCAAAACGTGCCGGAAAACCGCTCGGAGAACATAGTGACTACCATATTACAACTCAGTAACATTACTAAATGCCAAATCAAGGAAGCCGACATAGCCTACTGCACCAGGACTGCTAAAAAGACACCCAGACTGCCCGACCGAGATCAATTCTCGTAAAATTCAACACCCCACGTATACGGGACTCTTTCCTCGCTGCGGCAATAAACTTCAACAAAAACAACACCAACAACAAGTTGAATACAAGCCACATTGGTATCGCATCAGATAAGCCAACACCAATCTACGTTGTGGAACACCTATCAGCAGGCAACAAAGCCTTGCACGCAGCGGCAAGACTTCGAGGCAAAGAGCTTGGTTACAAATATGTATGGGTGCGTAATGGCAGGATCTTTATGAAGAAAAACGATCAATTTGAGCGTATTGTAATCACTTGTCAGGAGGTCTTACAAACTGTTATTATTAATTCTGTTCTGTATTTACGAGTACTTTGCACGTTTATGTGTATATCCTATTCACATTCAGCGACTCACTTAAGATATATTATCAGAATGTACGCGGTTTAAGAACTAAAACACAAACCTTTTATCACAACATGTCTCTTCAAGACTACGACATTCTCGCGCTTTCAGAGACTTGGCTGAACAGCGGCATCTATGACTCTGAACTATTTGATGACAGATACGTAATTTACAGGCGAGATCGCGAGTCCAGTAGATACAGAGCACGTAAAAATGGGGGCGGCGTTTTGATAGCTGTAGCTAGGCACTTAAATTCATGTAGAATGCCACAATTAGAAAGTCAGTGTGAGGATTTGTGGATTTCCGTCGGTGTAGGTAACAATAGAACCAAGATCTATATCTGTTGCGTCTACCTACCTCCCCCGATAACATATGAAACCATCCAAACCTTCCTAGACTCAGCACAATTTGCCCTGGATAAAAATGAACGTACTGTTATCATCGGTGACTTCAATCTAAGTACTATAACGTGGAAAACCAATGTGGAAAGTCAGGTGGGTCTCATGACTCCTTGCCCTATCAATAACAATGACGTAACCAAAAACTTTTTAGATTATATTTGCATGAATGACCTAGGCCAGTATAACTACCTAACAAATAATAAATCTAGAACATTAGATCTAGTTCTTTGTAACACTTTGGTACAAAACCTGACACGTTGTAACACAAATCTGACGCAAGAAGATCCACTACATCCGTCGCTCGAGTTCACCGTACCCGTGGTTAACAACACAAATTGCCTACAAACTAAACCGACCACTAAACCTAACTTCTTTAAAGCAGACTATGACAGAATCTGTACTTTTCTTATATCTATAGACTGGGAAAGTTCGATGGAAAGTTGTTCCTCGGTTGGCGAGATGGTCAATATTTTATATGATACTAGCTTTTGCCAGCGGCTTCGCCCGCGTGGAGGTCGGAAATTATCCCGCGGGAACATACTACCGGGATAAAAAGTAGCCTATGTCCTTTCTCAGGCTCTAAACTATCTGTGTACCAAATTTCATTTAAATCGGTTCAGTAGTTTTAGCAGGAAAGCGAGACAGACAGACAGACAGACAGACAGACAGAGTTACTTTCGCATTTATAATATTAAATATATAAATATATAATATATATATATATATATATAATATATAAATATATAATAATATATAATATATATATATAATATATATATATATATAATATATATATATATATATATATATATATATAGTGTGGATATTGCACGACCTTACTAAACAACACGTACCACTGAAGACGATATCTAGGAAAGAATACCCAGCATGGTACACGGCCAAGCTTAGGCGACTTTTTAAGGAAAAAAACAAATTCCACGTTAAAATAAAAAAATATAACAATCCCCTTGACATTATATCCTTTGAAACACTACGTAGTGACTGTAGCAAGTTGAGAACAGTTTGCTACAGAAACTACATAGACACATTAGAGAAAGCGGTTTTAAAAGACCCCAAAACTTTCTGGTCTTTCATTAAAAATAAAAGAAAATCCAGCAATGCTTACCCCGCAGTTATGTGTCACAATAATAAAACCGCATCAACTGGCCACGACATATGTAACTTGTTCGCTGAAAGCTTTGCAGGTGTCTATAATACTGCAACATCCCCGCAAATATCAAATGTTTACATCAATAACAACTCGCCAACTCTCTGTAAACTAGAACTCAATGCTGATGAAATATTTAGAACCTTAGCATCATTAGATGAACATAAAAGCGTAGGTGACGACGGTATCCCTCCAGTGTTTATAAAAAGATGTGCAAGGGCGCTAGCTTTTCCCCTCAGTCTTATTTATAACAGGTCTCTTAAAGACGGTTTTTTCCCCGAACAATGGAAAAAAGCACTGGTGGTACCCATTTTCAAAGCAGGGGAAAGGAATTTGGTATCCAATTACAGACCCATTTCTATTTTAGTCATCTTTGGCAAAGTTTTTGAAAAACTCATAACCGAACGTCTTTCATCACATGTTAAACCCCTTCTCACCGGCCACCAGCATGGCTTTATCAAATCTAGATCCACGACCACTAATCTCATGTGCTACGTGACGTGTCTGGCAGAATCGCTAGATAAACGTATTCCTGTCGACACTATATATACGGACTTTAGTAAGGCGTTCGATAAGGTAGATCATTCTCTTCTTATAGCTAAACTCCAGCACTTGGGAATAGGAGGATCAATGCTAAAGTGGTTTCAGTCTTACCTCAGTGACCGGTCTTCAAAAGTTGTCGTGAACGGCCATCATTCAAACTCTTTCAAAGCAACATCTGGTGTTCCGCAAGGTTCACATTTAGGCCCAATTCTTTTTAACATTTTCATAAACGACATCACGCACTGCTTTAGGCATTCAAAATTCTACCTTTTTGCTGATGACATCAAAATATTGAAACCAATAATAACTGAATTCGATTCTACCCTTTTGCAGGAAGATCTGCCGATCGATTCTGTAAAAATTTCACCGTGAACAGTTAGGTGAAGTGAGCTTAGAGTGAGCTGTCAATGGTGTCAATCCATGGCATTAGTTGGAATGACAGCTCACTCCACCCTCACTTCACCTAAGTTTTCACGGTGAGATGGTTAAAGAATCGCACTGCTGAACAGATTGACGAACTGGTGCAAAACGAACAAAATGCTTCTTAACGTCTCAAAATGTTATTATATGCAATTTAGTCGTAACAAAATTGTCAAATCAAATAAGTACACGATTAGCCAACAGAAACTTCGACAAGTAGAAGAAATACGCGACTTGAGAGTCTTACTAGATAAACAACTTAAATTTGACAAACATATCCAAAACATTTCATCTAAGGGGTTTAAAATCCTTGGATTTATATTACGTAACAGCAAAGATTTTAAAAAGGCATCTACCAAAATAAAACTATATAACACACTGGTTCGGCCAATCCTTGAATATAGTAGCCAGGTTTGGAATCCTCACTACGATATTTACATAAAACACCTGGAAAGTGTCCAAAGACGTTTCCTATATCATCTGTGTTACAGCGATCGTTTAGCTAAAAAATTTATCAGCTACAAAGACCGATTAGGGCACTACAAAATGGTCTCACTTGCTGACAGACGTAAAACGGCAGACCTAATACTACTGCACAAAATATTCAGCGGAGTCACAGACTGTAGCGAACTACTAGCTAAACTGCAAATGAATGCGCCATCTCGTCTGCCGCGGAAAAGCAGCTATAACCTATTTTACGTGTCAGGATCTAAAACTAATCTAGGACACTTCGCCGCCCGCCCGAGACTCTGTCGGCAATACAATGAATTGTCAAAGCGTTTTAACCTAGACATAACCCTCCCCATTTCGAAATACAAAAGGAATTTGGCCACCGCAGTAACCGGGTACATTGCTGATCAGCTTTGAATTGACGTCAACAATTAATGTAAAATTATTATCATACTGACCAATTTCATTTTATTCAATTTTTATTTTTCAATTTTATTTTCAATTTTTATTTTCAATTTTTGTTTTCAATTTTTATTTTTATTAAGAATCGTCATTATTGACATGTTATTCATTTTATATTTTCATTTTATTAAAGTTTATTTTGTTGAGAATCTTCAGTATTGACATGTCACTCAATTTATTTCATTAATTTTATTTTATTTCATTAGGAATCCTCGAGGTTGGCATGTGAATGTTATATGTTATATTTTGCTCAAATTTTGATGTATTTCCTCTAATTTTAATTTTTAGTTTAACGTTTACCTAGTTATATGTGCATGCTGTGGTCTCCTGTAATTGAAGGAGCACACGTAAAAGAAACCTTTATAACTGTGATTTGTAATGTGTATGTGTATCCTTTGTTGGAGATCCTAAATAAATAAATAAATAAATAAATCTCTTCCTGGATCGGGTCTATCCGTCACAGTGCTTGGTAGAAAATCCTCTTCTGTGAAAACTGATTCGTCGTATGGATAAATTCCACATTTCCTAAATGCGTTGGTGATATTTATTGGAGTCATGGCTTTTAAATAGGCCTCGCCTGTGCATTGAGCTACATGGTAGATATAGAGAGTCTGCCCGGGGTTCCGGAGTAGCCATGAATCGACGGCAGAGTTATAAAAAGTTTTAAATGGACCATTTAACCCCACATCTAATGGTTGTAATCTTGCGGTAGTATGAGGAGGCAGTGTCAACACTGTAACACCAGCAGTTTTAGCAATACTTTCGTGGTTGTCCAGAATCAAAAGAGCTGGATTTTCTTTTGAGGCGGAAGTATGTTGTATGAAATGTTTCATAACATCTACGAAGATGTCTGCATTCATCCATCCAGATGAAGCAGCCAAGCCAAGAGTCCCAGGAGGAGCGCCATGGAGCATATGAGATTGAAATTTCTTTCTTGGAAAGACCATTGCTGGGGGCAAAGCATGACCGGTGGCGGCAACAATGCAGCAATTTGTCACTAAAACACCTCTTTCTCCACTCGTAACTTTCTCCCCTTAAGAGCTAGGACTTTTTGTGGGCGTTGTACTGTCGTGGTTGAGGTTTCATCCAAATTATAGACACGTGTTCCGTTACCGAAGTTAGGAGACCGTTGCATAGCTTCTCTTAAGTTTTTAAAAAATGTTTGAACATTATATTTGTTGAATGCCGAGACTTAAATCCGGGTGTTTTTTTTGAATGACCTTAACCACTACTTTCCAGCAATATGTTTCTCTTCTCATAACGAAGGAACTTTTATTTTATTAATAAATGCCATTTGGTAAGCTAGTCTTCGTGTATCTTTAGCAGTAAGCCCATAAAACTTTAGCGAACAATCTATAAGGTATTCTTTTAATTCTATTTCCTGGTTACGTGTAAAAACAGCATTTACTTCATAATTGGGTACTAAATTTGTGGTTTTGTCGGACTTAAATTTTTCTACGTATCTCCGTCCAGTTGGGTAGGGTAATCCGCATTCTTTTGCTGCTTTACGAATTGACTGTCCATTTTTTACAAGCATGATAGCCTGCAACATTTCTTCTTTTGTATGACCTCCAATTTTCCTTTGCGCTGTTTTCATTCGCCCCATGCTGAAGCAATAACATTACTTACCTATTAAACAATGTAATGTTTCACCTCAATATAAATTATGTATAAAATTCAAAACCTACCCACATAAAGCAGCAATATAGAGGTGGTACACAGTGAACCGGTTCACTGTTCACTCTACGTTCGTGGTTCACTGTGTACTACACCCACCATTCAATATTTAAGGTTATGTTAAAAAAAAAACAAAAAGAGTTACAGTAGTAATTTCAGTTTTATACGATACCGCAATAAACACTATAATAAGTATAATAAATGTCACACAGAAAAACTATACATAACAGAAGTAATAAGAAAAGATAGTACTTACGTTTTATTTTGTTTTGTCGCCGAAAAGTATAATGCGGTCCGCCACACGGGCGTCTTTGGCGCTAGCTCGCTCGCGACTGGGGAGCGGGCGGCGCGGTTACAACTGAGTACTTTCGTGTCCACGACACGGTTTGGCAACGTCGCGTTTACAAAGTAGGGAGGGTGGCTCAATGTGTACCACCGGTTCACTGTTGGACATCTCACCCTACCTATATTTAAGTCTCAGAAATTACTAACCTTCCCATGCCTTTATATCCTTGAGTTAGCAATATTTGTAATAACTAATCGAGGTCTATTTGCAACTCTAATAGAAACTAGAAAACGAAGTACACCTATGAGTTCTCAATACCAGAACCTATTATGCACGGGCGTATATAAGACTAGCTTATTAAAAAGAAATGTACCGAATTAAAAACTTACCGTTGCGCAAATATAAAAAACGTTTCACAGAATTACTTGTAGATAAATGTTATTATTCTGTGCAGGACTTCTTAAATGATAATTTTTTGTAATATTTTATTTTTATTTTTATTATTCTCTACTTTGTAAGACATTTGCATGCTATATTAAGGCAGAATGTACATGGATCCCATTATTTAATTAATGTAGGTACCTACATTCTAAGCATATAAAGACCTATTCTATTCTATTCTATTCTATTCTAAGAGCCATGTCTCGACGACCTCCGGAAAATCGTTTACCATTATTATGAATTCGAGTGGCCCCAAATTGCTGCCTTGACTAACGCCAGATCAGATGTAATATAGGTAAAATTCACATCAATTATAGTCAACTTACAACGTCAACTTATTATTTGCAATTGAAACAACTATAACAATTTTCTACGCATAATAAGAACATTAATATAGTATTATATACAGATATTATATAATCAAATATGTCTCAAAATGGATGTAAGAATTAGTCCCGCGATATTATGGAACTGTTGAACCAAAATTATGCAAATAACCAATAATATCAATTTTATTTGATTATCTTTATAACCAGATAAAGCTGATATTTTTTTATTAATTTTCTTACTTTTGAAAAAGTACCTGTAAATGAATCACCCAATAAATTTCGTGAGGCAAACTACAATAAAGTAAACACAAAACAAAAATTACTATTATTACATTTCCAAGAAATACACTAGCACGCCACGCGTTTGTAAAATGTGATATGTGCACATAGAATACAATAAGAAAGTAAAATTACGGCTCAATCCCTGTTTTTCAATAGTTATTATTTACGATACGAGACAAACATGGACTTGCATGAATTGCCTTGGGGGTATTTTTCTACCTTATCTGTGGAAATGTGATACTGTATTATTTATAATCTGTACTAACAATTCGTGTCACTGTTTATTTTATAGGGTAACACTTGGTTGATAACAGGATTTCAACTTTTGTCTCTTTCTAGATAGTGGTAAATATCGATATGCTATCCTGCTGTCAACCTCAAAATGTCTATCTATAATTTGTGAAACAGAAGAGAGTCGAGAGGTTAAAAACCGCTTACAGTCGCATGGGAATTTATTGTCCACTACATCTATCTTATTTTTGTTTTCGAGTCCTAGAACAGTTGCAATGGCCGCCGTGAAAAAGGATGAGGAATTAATTACGGATGATGCTGTTGAAAACGGTGAGGAAGAGGAACTAGATGCAGTGGAAGAGGGTGAAACTAAAGATCCCGCTAAGAAGAAGAAAAAGAAAAAAAAGAAGAAGAAGGCAGGTTAGAGCGAGTAATATTGATATTAATTCAAACATACTCATCGCTTGCGAACGTTCGTTACCCTCTAAATGTCTATTTTTATCTTTAGAGCGCGTAGTAACGAGGCGCCTACGCTTAACCTGATAATATTCCGCCGTTTTCACCTAATTAGTTAGGTATTGTATTGGCTTCAGTTATTAACATAAACATTCGTATTGAAACTGATGTACTGTGTAATAAATAGTGATAAAATGCACACTAATCATAGTAATCATTTATGACTTTTGACATGGTAGGTATGTACTTAGTATAAATGTATGTAGGTATTTTTTCTACTATGAATCACAGGAATCCAGTTGGTCAAATCAAGCATCAATTTACTTTTATTTATTTTCCGTGCCACCTGGTAACCTCAGCTATAATGTTGATATTTGATTTTCCTTGTTGTGCATTTTCTTAACCTGCATTGATGTTAACATGTGAGCCAAACTGCCCCTTAGCTATGGTGTTAACATTTAGCATGTTTAAGGAGTGGTTACTTTAATGTGGTTGAGCTCATGTTATTGCTACAAATTTATGTCTCAACCACATTCAAAATGCTGCTGCAATATCTTGTGCTCCTTACTAGGCGCTTGGGGCGCAACCCCCACATTGACTACATTTGTGCTGTCTCATTCTAAAAGAGACAGCACAAATGTAGCCAATGTGGTTAGCGACAAAACCCACACTGAATTATAGTTACAAGGTGACATTCGGTCATTAACAATGCCACATCTCAATTTACATGCTAAATATTGACTACATCTGCATAATGTGTTATTCAACGCCCTAATTTCCAGGTAGCAATGCAAGTGTGGCAGAAGCAATACTGTAATTGTTGACAACAATAACTAAACAACATGAGTCTTGCTAATTACTGAATAATTATTCCAACTTCCTTTAGAAAATGGAGCAAATGCTGAAAATGAAACAACTGAAGTGACTAATACTTCAGAAAAAATAGAAACAGCAGTTGAAGATGGAGGTGCAGAGGGTGATGAGAAGAAGAAAAAGAAAAAAAAGAACAAAAGCAAATCTGGCAAAGGTCCATCTAAGGAGCAGACTAATCCACCAACTATTCCCATTGCTGACCTGTATCCTGATGGTATGTTGTTATTATTCAAAAAAATCATAAATCAACATCATTAAATTTAAGAAAACGAGTATCAATGTCCTAACACTCAGTACACAATTTTCTTGAAAGCTTTCTCTTCCCATCTGATGATGTTGTATTGTTGTTGATTAATTGTAACTAAACAACAACAATAACCATCAAACAAAAACAAAACAATTCTCATTAAGAATGAGATATGATGGCCTCATTCTAATCGTTTGGTGAAGTCATCTATCACTAGTCCACATCTTTTTGTAAATATGTTACTGTCTCAATGAATGAGCTCTTTAAAATTATACACAAGACATGAAAAATAATGGGAAATAATAGATATTATGTAGGTGTATGACCATAGCATGCACTATAACGTAAACAACTAAGATAATGTTTGTACCTACTACATTTCATTAATTGTTTAGGAAACTTCCCTGAGGGTGAGATAGCAGAACATGGTCCAGCTGAAGGAATTGATGAAAGAACTGCTAAGCAGCGCTTCTCCAGCGAGGAGAAGAGGGCTTTGGATAGACTGCACCAGGACATCTATCAGGAAATAAGACATGCTGCTGAGGCACACAGACAGGTACATTATTGAATGCTTATCTACTAATTACTAATCAAAAGAATCATTACTTTGAAGATCTAAGGGGTAATTTAGGAAATCCATTTCAAGAGACTTAGAGAAAGCCAAAAGGAATTTTATTATTTCTTTTTAATAGCACAGTGCCACAGTATAAGTGATTTTGTTATCTTTTCATGTGTCCATTAAAGAACTTTTAGTGCGAAACAGCAAAACAAATCACCATGACAATGATTCTTTGGATTGTCCTTGGTCTTCATTGAATTTTATTGCAAAACAAATAATTTGACCCATCTGTAAATCAATTATAATTTCAGACACGCAAATATATGCGTGACTGGATTAAACCAGGCATGACAATGATTCAAATCTGTGAAGAACTGGAATCAACTGCAAGACGTCTGATTGGTGAAGATGGACTTAAGGCGGGGCTGGCTTTCCCCACTGGCTGCAGCCGTAATCAATGTGCTGCTCATTACACCCCAAATACTGGTAAGAAGCCTATTTGTTTTTACAAGCTAAGTGTTAAGATTCAGCACAAATCTATACAATTTGCAGCTTGTAATACTTCCTGTACTTATAAATTAGAAGTTCCAATGTGTTTAATGTCTCTATTCACTTCCTGGTTCCTACTAGCTTAATCTCAACCACTTGTGCATAATCATTTCCTAAAAACTTCGATATTTTAATATAGGTGACACGACAGTCCTGGAATATGACGATGTCGTGAAGATCGACTTCGGTACTCACATCAATGGGCGCATCATCGACTGTGCGTTCACTTTGAGCTTCAACCCGCGTTACGATCCTCTGGTCAAAGGAGTGCAGGAGGCCACTGAGGCTGGTATCAAGGCTTCTGGAGTAGACGTCAGGCTGTGTGACGTCGGTGCTGCCGTACAAGAGGTACTTACACTTTATTAAAAGATCTTCCCTAAATAGCAATCTAATGTACCGAAACATAAATTTAGATGTAGAAGCTCTTTGAACACTAGTTCAGTAAGGTCAAATTAAAATAACTTCCAAAATTTAACAGTGTATAATAATAAAAATAATAATCAGCCAGTATTGTCCCACTGCAGGGCAAAGGCCACCCTTTCGTTTTTCCACTCAATCCTGAGGCGATAAGGATCAATCCCTCATGTAGGCGTCGAGTTGTAATGGCGATAAACGAAAAACTTTTTAACAAAAAAATTAAGCCGCCGAAAAAACTGAAAACCAAAACATAATAATCCTTTTTTATGAAACCTTAATAACTAAGTTCTTAAGCTAATGTAAGTATACCTAAGTAATTTTGAGTCGGCGTCAATCAAACAAATTCATTAATTATGCAAAGCGTGATGCGCGGTGGTGGCGCGGCGCGACACGAAAATGCCATAGTTAACGAAGCTAATATTTGGCGCCGACCGCATAGCTTCAACAGTCAACGCGTCAACAGCAGTCGCCGACGCGTCGACGGCAGTAGTTAGTTACCTTTGCCGTTGGCAACATACCGGTCGTGTATTTGCTCTAACGGTCGTCTGTTTGATTTAAACTGACAAAATTTACGGGTTTTGGATTTGTGAACAGCGTTGGTAGGACTCCTACAATGATACTGATGTTCGATTTGGTACAGAACCGTTTCGAACGGTTGTGAATAGCTATGCAGGTTCGAGTAGTTTCGCCAGCTAAGTTAATTTACCCTTGTTTAATCAAAATTTATCTTTGTTCCAGGTTATGGAGTCACATGAAGTGGAACTAGATGGTCAAGTGTATCAGGTGAAACCTATACGCAACCTCAATGGACATTCTATTGGACCCTACAGTAAGTATTATGTTATTATTTACACTGGTTCGGAGGTATCGTGGTCGCAAGCACTATTGGTGACCAGGAGTTCCTTAGTTCTCGATTCCCAAGTCAAGCAAAATGATTTTCTATCTGGAATTTCACAATAGCAGCCTCGACTTTAGATTTATACCCGATTGGTGACCATGGCCTCGCCATCTATTACATGGGAACTAACGTAACTGGCAAAATGGGGTGTACCCAATGTGGGTACCTGTACCCAATCCTTTGGGGAAACAAGGCGTGATGTTATTTACATATACATTTTGTGGTACTTATTATCATATCATTTCTTAATCACGAACCTCTCGCTTTTTAGGGATCCATGCTGGAAAAACGGTTCCTATTGTCAAGGGCGGAGAAACAACACGCATGGAAGAAAATGAGTTTTATGCAATTGAAACATTTGGTTCAACCGGACGTGGCCAAGTTCATGACGACATGGAATGTTCTCATTATATGAAAAACTTCGAGCAACAATTTGTTCCGCTGAGGTAATTACATTTATGTTCATATTAAATCAATATTTTTATTCTTTACTATGTTTCCGTGTCTAATAACATAAACAATAAATGTTTCAATTTCAGACTGCAATCATCGAAACAGCTGCTGAATTTGATCAACAAAAATTTCGGAACTCTCGCATTTTGCAAGCGATGGCTCGAACGCGCGGGCGCTTCTCGTTACGCCATGGCGCTCAAGGACTTGTGCGACAAAGGCGTAGTGGACGCCTACCCGCCGCTGTGCGACATCAAGGGCTGCTACACGGCTCAGTTCGAGCACACCATCCTTCTAAGACCTACTTGCAAAGAAATTATATCACGCGGAGATGACTACTAGCGACAACTCGTCGCTTTGGTTGCGTGTCGCAGCCAGCTTGTTCACTAAGAATTTTAAAATTAAGTCAATAACTTTGAATCACCTCAGATTTATCAGTTGAGCAATAAAACTGATGTTATTTTTATTTACGATTGAAATCGTTGCCGACAAACATAATAAATAGATTTTAAAACCAATATCTGTAAAGACAAGCATTGCGTTATGTCAGCATAAGCAGTGTTTGTTGAAATTTTGTTGCTTTTTAGTGTAAGTTGTCGTTTTTAGACTATAATGTTCGTCTACAGCGACGATAAACTTTTTGTTGTAACATTGTTATTTCTTTACTAATCATACGTTAATTCGTATTTTTAATACACCTGTATTCATAGCAATTGTGTCGATATAAAAACGTATTTGAAATAAAGTTCTACTTGTATTGGAGGCAGTTATCATTTGTTTACCCTAATGGGCAAAGACCCAGCAAACATACAAATTGTATGAAATTAAATATAAGAGGTGCTCGTTCTACACGCTTGCTCGCGGCCAAATCACAACTGCCGACTCGAACAAGTGTTTCACGATGAAACCAGAGCCTCGAGCTGATAAAAGAAAGTAAAACGCACAAGAGCCAACATGTGGCTGACACTGGCATGGCCACTACCAGGGATTTCAATTAAGAGAACATAAAAAAATTGTCGGTGGTTCGAAACATATCCAAGGGTCTATAGGTGGCCGATTTGGAGAGCTTGGCTTATATTTAATCTCTAAAGTTCGGGCACCTAGCGTGGATTTACTCCCAAATTTTGTCGCCAAATATCAGAATCTATCGATCACTGATTCAAAAGTTATAAGCGTTTCTAGGTGACTTTTGTTTTTAATTCCGATCGATTGACATTGGAATTGGAACTATTTGTATTCTTGAGTTCGACGCTAGCGCCAAAATGTGTTTAAATTGAGTGTCCATTTTTTAGAACTAAGTGGAATCGAGATCGGGCGGATTATTCCGATGTTGACAATATTGTTTTCAAGAGTATCGAATTACTACGTGTATGCAAAATTAACATTGCAGTCGTATTGACATTAGATTGGAATTAAAATTAGGTTGAAGAGTAAGCCCCCTGGAGAGAATTTCGCCAGCTTGGCCACATTTATATCTCAAAACCTAGGGCACCTAGCAGAGGTCTGTTTTCTCCCAAATTTTGTCGCGAGATTAGTCGCCAAGCCACAGATTTAGTCAGGGTGAAATTAAAAAGATATTGAAGGATTCTACGTCTCGGTCTGTCTACATCTATAATGATGAAGGCAGAGTTCCTGTAACCATCTGCAGGTTATGTTCACCATATCTAAGTCGCATCGAGACCAATGGAATGAATCCAAACACGGTTCGAGCGCTGTTAGTTGCCGAGGAGTTGGATAGGCCGCAGCTTCAAGCCAAGCCACACTACTGTCTACCAAAGATTCGTCCCTAAACCAATCCAGCGAGTCTGAACTCGGTGGGTCTACGATGAGTAAGGCAGAGATCCTGTAAACATCATCCTGATTCTCCATTATCAGTCTGTAAACCTAACATTTTTCTATCTACCAATAGTTAACCCTAGCCTTACATACATTGAACAGTACCGAACGTTTTAGATAGGTAACAGCCGCCCATTGTGAACTTTTCAGTTACTTCAAGTTTACACAAAAAGGGCTTAGTTTTGGTCCTGTATCATTTCTATATCGTCCAGAAGATATTATAATATAAACAATGTGGAATTTCAAGGAATCGATTTATGGCAGCATAAAAAAATATTATATATTCATTCGATATTAGATACAGAGGCGTAGCTAGCGCCGTATCAATGATACGGCGCTCCCGAACGACCCCCGAACAAAACTTGATACAGGGCCCCTTTAGGACAAGCTACGCCACTGATTAGATAGGTACTCATAGTCACCCAGATTTTGATGAAATTCTGCAAACTCATCAAAAAAGTCTTCTCCATACCCTTTCATTTGGCATTTGTGTTAATCGTGGGTGGAAAACCTACAGAGGATCGCAGGGAAGTCCTGGATAAGACTCGCACAGATCAGGAGCATGACAAAAGGAGGAAGCCTATACTCAGCAGTGGGTGGAACAAGGCTTCCAATAATGATGAAGATGACGTCTTATTCGTGGCCACTAACTGACATATGAAAACCTTCCTATTGTCTTTTCAAGTTGGTAAGTGAAATAAATTACCATTGTCAATCAGAAAAAAGCTAATCTAATATCTGATCTAGACAAATAAATAAAATTGGAGTGTCTGTTTGTAATACATATTAAAATAACCGCTTTTTACTAAGTGTATAATAATATATGGATGTATACACGGTACATATACCAAAACAATTTTTTTTTAAATGTTTGTCTGTCTGTCTGTTTGTTCCGGCTAATCTCTAAAATGGCTGGACCGATTTTGACGGGACTTTCACTGGCAGATAGCTGATGTAACAAGGAGTAGCTTAGGCTACTATTACTTTAGAAAAAAATTATAATATCACGAAAAAAAAAACTAAATACAACTTTTTGTTAAATACCACGCGGACGAAGTCGCAGGTAAACAGAAAATGAAACAGCTATATGAATTATAACCTACTTACTACTAATATTATAAATGTGAAAATATGTATGATTGGGTGTTTGTTTCTCAATCATGCAAAAATGGCTGAATGGATCTGGATCGAAAATGGCACATAGAGTTTATATTGCCTATATAACCTGGATTAACACATTCTTACCGCGATAGTACGCCCTCTTGCGTTAATTTCCGACATCCACGCAGGCGAAGCCGCGGGCAAAAGCTAGTCTTCAATATGGCTGAACTGTATATAATTAAAAAAGTGCGTTGAAATCAGCCCATAGGTTTGAGAGCTATGATGCCACCAAACATATACACAGACACACTGATACACACAGCCTCAAACTTCTACGTCTCTGTATAAGTCGGGAGGTTAAGTTGATTAGGTATGTACTAGCCGGTGTGTAATTGACGCAAACTAATCACGGTTTTGGTGATCACAAATAAAGTATAGAACGAAATCCAATCAAGCTAACAAAGTAGAATAATCCCATTATTTTAAACTATTTAAATTAAAAGTGAATTTTATGTTTCAAAACTTTATTTTTTAGGAAAACGCTAATTTATTACTATCGCAAATATAAACGATTACATTCATAATTTAAGTATGTATTACATAATATCGATACAAAATCTTTCGCCAATAGCGGATTTATAAAAATGTATAAAATGTAATGACAACTGAATATCACTAGCATTTACCCAATATTAACTTGTCAATAACTACAAACATCTACTCCTTTCTAACATTTGCGAATACTTAATACCTCTAAACAAAGTCCTGCTGTATATTGCTTACTGTAAAAAAGACAAATAAGAAATCAACATTCAGTCTCTTCTAATCTGTCTACATTATTTTCAAATGCTATACAAACACTTGAAAGGCCTCTTAATCGTTTACTAATTAGGTACGTGCCGGTAATACATAATCTCATTAGTGCAAATCTTCAATTTGTGATAAGTACAAGTTATTGGGAAGTATGGCAATTATATAATTAACTATATCATTTAAAAATTGGAGTACATATGCCCCAATATAATTAGTGAATAATATAGTAAATAAATAATAATAATAATTGTGTGATCTTACTAGCGTTATCTCAGCATGTTGCCAGATAGTGTTGATCACTGTTCTGGTATGTTTCATGTAAATTATAGCATTTACGCCGAAGGGACTTCAACATACACAAACAGCAAAAGCATTAACTATTTAAACACGTATTTTAAAAATGAGACTTACATCATAATCATTCCTACCTTTGAAGGATGGAAATGGACCGACATAGCTCGAAGAATTGCCAAATTTAAGTGGCAATCCCCGATGGGGCCGAAAGTGTCTGAGTGGCGACCGCGTCCCGGATAGCGCAGCGTTTGGATGGCCGGTCAGTGTGGCGATGCTTGGGGGAGCCTAAGTCCAGCAGTAGACGCCTTTCGGTTGAGATGATAATGCTCTTAAAGGGTAAGCACAAATGCTGGGAAACCCTATTGTAAGGTGGTAGTTTCTATGAAACAAATTAATTTCAGCTGAATGTGTATGTTAAACATTAAGACAAAAGAATCCACATATAAACAGGCATTAAATTAAGTACGTATATGATATTAATGTTAAATATTCGCCATATCTGACGTAGAATGACTAGACTAACGAATTTCAATTTAACTTTTCGTACTACATCTGCAAGTAGCACCTAGATACAAATATGCTATAATTTATATGATTAATAAATATTACATTAATTCCATAGGTAGTTTTATTACTTTCGATAAATTTACTTTTACAAAATATTTAATCCACATAAAAAAGTCACATAAATAATAATACATAATGTTCAGACATTTCATGAACCAGCATTCAGAACACGCTACAAGTTAACGTTCAATCTATGCGATCCTGTTGGTCTCAGTACGATAACCAGGAAACCAAACTGATAATATAATATTGCCTTATACCAAATCGGTAAAGTATCACAGAAATTAACCATACCTAGCTAAACTATGATGTCTTCAATAATACACATCACGAAATATTACGAAACACATCAAGATTTGGTCAATGTATACTAAAATATTACGACAATGCATATACTAGTCACAAGTGCCAAGATACAAACAAATTATATTTAAATAGATAGACTTAGGTAACACTCAAAGCTTACCAAAGTATACTGAATACGAGGCCAATTAAAATGAATTATGATTAGGCCTTGAAATATTTAATTTTAATAAACTAGAACGAATATTTACAATTTCATCAAATAAAAAAGACACTGGTAATGGTTCAGCCATCACTGGAAAATGTCTAAACCTACTTAAACACTATCTAAGAAAAACCATGATAGTTGCCTCTAATAAACTTATTAACAGTTTACTAACACACTGTATGACAACTATCTACTGACAGTTGGAATGGAAGCTAATTTAATGTAAACATGACGAATATTTATTTGCTACAAACCCCATACTACTAGCGCAATTATCGCTTAATAACCCCAAATAGTACAAGCATTTATCATAATTTCTCTTCGACATTGCAATATAGGAAGACTAGAAACTTTATACATAAAACATGTTTTAGTACTCAAGTTCTACAAATAGTATAAATAGAAAAATAAGTGAGAATTATAAAGTAATTGAGATGACTTGTTTAGTTAGCTAGGTGTAGGTCGGCGCCATCGCCGTTAGTGGCCATCGAGGCCACTGGGACGAGTGCGGAGGTGCACGGCCAGGTGTAGATGGACTGCAGGGGAACATGGAGTAACTCCACCAAGTTTCTATAGTTTGGCTCTGAAAAATAATTAATTTGATTAGGAAAACTTCACAGCTTATCTCTAAGAGCGACGTTATCATTTTCAATTGAAAAATAGGATCTAGGGTAAGTCCGGGGGAGATGGCCGTAGTTTTTGTTAGACGCTATAAAAATAAAACTAGTGGTAACTTTATCTTTTTTTTTATTTCAAATGAATCTTCAATCTTTTAACTTCTAAATAACAGAAAGCAATTAAGAAATTTTAATCAAATAAAATAATTATAAAAACATTATTAAAACTGTCGATTGGCCATCTCTCCCGAGGTGGCCGGGAGAGATGACCATAATAGTAAGGGGAAGATGGCCAGTAGTTTATTCTACTCTTTTTTTAGTTTTCTGCTTCACATCTCTTCTCTTTTTTTGCCCATATTTCGAACACATGTTGTCAAATTCGGTACAATTCTCATGAACCCAAAATGAGTAAATGACACACTGTATCCAGTCCTCAATAAGTTGGGTAGTGTAATAATTTTCCCCACACCCAGCAAAGTTGTCTTGTTCATTTTCGATATCAATATCTGATTCGCAGAGTATTGGTTCTTCATCGT